>OX596238.1:46266648-47466648 GCA_951394345.1 Salicornia ramosissima | reverse complement strand
CAAGTCATCATTCATATAGATAAACCTACTACAATCCTTTTGGTAGAAATTAATACAAAAGCTAGGAACATTATCTAAGGGATTGAGTACATTAATTTCATTCGAACATAGCCTACTTTTCCTTGCCACTGCGTCCGCCAACGCATTGCCATCACGCCTCGAGAACTCGAGGTGGATAGTCTGGAACAACCCCATCTTTTCCCTGCATTGATGAATAATTGTCGAATATATACTATGAGGTGAGGTTTGTTTATGTGTGTGGGAAAATTTGATTAGTATTTTATTTCATACACTTCCAAGGTCTTTTTTCGCCTCTTTTTCGAGTCGGTTTTGTTTGGAACTTTAGATGATGAAATCAGATTACGTTATTTTTTTTTGTGATTATTGTAAATACTCTTAGCAGTCCGTTTGCTCTTCTTTTAAATGTAATAAATAATTTTATACACATTTTAAGGAAGAAATTTAAGGGTGTAAAGTCTGTAAATGAACTAATTAATCGATATAATTTTATGACAAATAACCTATAACCTCAGACTTGTTTGTATTAAAATTAAGAGAATCTATTGTGTTAGACGCGTCTGACACATTACAATTGTCGAACGGAACACACACACGTGTCACGTTAGCCTCCATTTACAAACCACACACGCGTCACAACTTGGAAAACACATATCTGACCTAGACACATGTATGTTAAACTTGAAAAACACATACACTTAGACATTTGACCTGGACACGTATGTGTTAAATTTGGACACATATCTATGAAACCTGAACACATATTTGTTAAACCTTAACACATATTTGTAAATCTGGATACATATTTGTTAAACCTGGTGAAAACCCTTTTAACTTGGACAGATACTGGTTAAATCTGGATACTTATTTGGTTAAACCTGGACTAATATTCCTTTCATCTGGATTTGTTTGTTAAACCTGGACACACTTATGTTTGCACCTTGACTCATATGTTTGAACCTGAACTAATATTCCTTTCACCTATATTTCTTTTGTTAAACCTGGATACATACATGTTTGCACCTGGACTAGTTTTCCTTTCACTTGGATTTATTTTGTTAAACATGGACAAACATATGTTTGCATCTAGAATTTTTCGGTTAAACCTAGTTTTTTTTTTTTTTATTAAACCTGGACATATTGACTTCACTTTGACATATTCTTTGAACCTGAACTAGTATTCCTTTTACCTGAATTTCTTTTGTTAAATCTAGACACATATTTGTTTGCACCTGGACTCACATATTTGCACCTGGACATAATTCTTACACCAGGAACAAACAAACACATGATATTTCATTCATCTTCATCCTCCATCTTTAGGACTAGGCTTCTCTCTTTTTCTCAATTCAATTTGTTCGAAAACAACAATGTTGATCCATTCAATACTTGAATTTTATTTTCTTTTTGTTCACAATATTAATTTCAAAAGTGGCGAACAAATCAAATTAAGTGATTTGAGTATTAATTATTATACTTTAGCAATAATTTTTAATTGAAAATGTTGCCAGAATGTGTGCCGCGGTGGTTCGTATCGTGCTTGGTGGCTGATGAGGTGGTTTGTTCGTCGTTTCACAGTTGAGAAATTTGCAGTGAATGATGGTCCGACCGAATGTGTTGGTCAGACCATCCGACACAATACTTTCATGAAAATTAATCGGATTAAATTACTTATTTACACCCTTAAATCTATTCCTAAAAATACGTGCAAAAATGCTTTGTTGCATTAAAAAAACGGAGGGTAGTATTTTTGTTTAGTGCCACAAAAAAATGGTTAAAGTAAAAGAATAAATAGATAACAATACTTGAACTAAGTAATAAGGGAAGTGTTAAGTGTATTCCTATAACATGCAAAAAAGGACCGGAATTTCAATATACTTCTTCCGTTTATTTTTACTTGCAACAAACTCATTTGCACGCATTTTGTAGAAGAGATTTAAGGGCATAAACGTGCAAATTAATTACTTCCTCCGTTTCGAAAAAAACGCAATAAATTGGATGGCACGGACTCCTAGTCCACTTTTTATTGTGAGAGTAAAAGAGATAGAGAGAGAAAGTGGGATATGTGATGATGTGAGAGATAGCAAGAAAAGACTTACAAAAATATAAAGATTAAAATTGTTGCATTTATTTTGAAACTTCCTGAAATGAAAATTGTTGCATTTATTTCGAAACGGAGGAAGTAACATAATTTAAACACAAACAAAAGGGCAACAAATAGACTTCATCCGTCTACACTCTTAAATTTATTCCTCAAAAAGCGTGCAAAACGGAGGTAGTATAATATAATTTGCAGTTGCAAGTTTTTCCAATTGAATTAAATAAAATGAATGAAAGGAAGGAACAAATAGACTTCCCAGGAACATATAAGGTAGTAAATGGTAGTAACAGATGAATTGTGAAATCAAAAATTGCTGTGAAGTGAAGAAGAATCTTGTGATGTATTCAATGAGTTGTGAAATGAAAATGTAGTGTTGAATACTTGTACAGAAATCAATGTGTTCCTGTAAAAGGGTCACCAAAAGCAGCCAGATTTCCAGGTCTCGAGAATACAATCTGCAAATTTGTACAGATATAAATTTCACCCTCACAGATGCAATTTCACCAAAATTTGTTGTTTGCTACAACCACATATTTTTATTTTTTTACAAGCAAGGATACTACAATAGTAACATTACTGGCACATAACAGGAATACTGAACTGACATTGCCCTTATATTTATTGAGAGGGGGAGAGATCGATGAGAATTGAACTTGCAATTTCTCAATTGCATTAGAGCTCAATACTCAAAAACAACATAAAGGAAGATGATCTCCATAAAAATACAATTCACAATGAATATATCGATGTTTCATGAAGTTGATTATGAATATTGATTAGGTCTAATTTTGAAATAAATTAAGTTGAAACAGTGTACGTTACATGAGTACCATTCTGTTGGTACTCACAGTGTACCTTAAAATTTGTAGAGCAAAATATTGTCAAATAAAAAACGGTGCAAACAATAAAGGAAGGAGGGAGTGTACCTGATAATTTCCTAGTGTTCGCGTCTTGAATCCTGCTGCACAGTAGTCGAAATAATACTCCCATGTTCTGATGAACTTCTCATCAAAGCCGAGTGAAAGAATCTTGCTGGGGGGATGCATAAATCATCAATAAATGAAAGCCATATAGTATAATACTCCCCCGTAATATATTAATTGCAACGATTTGACATTTTTTCTCTATATTCACTTGCTTCTTACCAAATCCAAACTGCTTTTATTCTGAATGATCAAACACATTGTTGCTGATATACAAATGAATATGGCTGAACATAGTGCTTTATGTCTTAATCATTTACATAGTGCAATGAAATTATTAGACCTAATTGAACGTACTTCATCGACTTTAATTCTAAGAAACAAGTTGAAAACCTTATTGGACCCGATTAAAAACTTATTGAACTTATTAGACTTAGTTTCTAACCAATCCGAATTTATCTAAATTTTATGGTAGTTTTTATATTCTTAAGGTTCTTGACTAACCTTTGTTGGTCCAGAAATTGTTTCCGCCAGCATCTGAGTGTTTGATAGTAGTGTATCCCAAAATCTTCTAGGTGCTCCACACTGAAAAAAAAAAAAAAAGACAATGATGAACTCTCTTCTTCTTCAAATGTCACCCACATCTTTTTTACTTATTCCGTTTTTTTACTTGCAACAAACTGTTTCGCACGTATTTTAAAGAAGAGATTTAAGAGTATAAACATACAAATTAATTAACATAATTTAAACACAAGCAAGAGGGAGATTAGACGTTACCGGTGTTTAATTTTTCCGTTTACACCCTTAAATTTATTCATAAAAAAGCGTGCAAAATTGTTTGTTGCAAATAAAAAAAAAAACGTAGGTAGTAGTTTTCTTCAGTGCACACACCAAAGTCTGGATGCAGCAGCCATGGCTGATGTTACTCGGCTCAAGCACGGCAAACACCCGCCTGGGAAAATGTATTCCTTAATAAAATCCGAGCTTCTCCTGTACTCTTCATAACGTTCATCCGGTATAGATATAAACTGGAGAAGAAAATTTGAAAAAAATCTGCATTACTTGTCTTAGCAAGGTTCATGAAGTGTGTTGAAATAATCACCATCATGGGTGTGTTCTCTTCGTCTTATTTTTCTGATCTGATCTGACCTAATCTTATAAGATAAAGATCTCAAAATGTGTGAGAATTTGAACTTATATTATAAGATCTTATCTGATCTGATACAAGTTGAAGAGAATACACCCCCATAAGTTTCTTCTAAAATTAACAATGCTTATTTGAAACACAACTAACATACACAAGAATGAGTGATTGAGTTCTTGCCATTACCTGAAGCACAAGAACACCATTAGCTGCTAACATGGACTCACAACACCCGAAAAACTCCTCCATGAATTCGTGCCCTACCGCCTCTAGCATCTCACTGTGCATTCAAAAACATCATGTCACACTTGACATAAACACAGTGAATTGAAATAAAATAAAATAAAATGAACGATTGAATTTGTCTGAAATTGAGTCTAAAAGAACAGGGCTTATTATATCTCCAAATTTCAATCTTTAAATTGAAGTCAGATTCTGTTCTCACCAGGAGATGATTCTGTCATATTTGTGGACATTCGACAGTTGACGATAATCACACAGAAGAAACTTAATACGATCCTGCGAAAACTTCGTATTAGTTCTAAAGCAAAAGATGAGAAAGGGTAGTGTGTATAATAATGTTAAAATAAAGATTCACCTGTAAACCAGCTTCTTTTACCCTTTGCTTTGCATATTTCAGCTGTTCTTCAGAAAGTGTAATGCCAGTATACCTGCACCCAGTTCTCCTCACAACCTCAATAGCAAGGCTACCCCAACCACAACCAATTTCAAGCACTTCATGATGTTTCTCTACCCTTGCCTGAATTAAAATATATATAAATCTCAGCTGAGCGGTAACTGATAAATTATATAATATAATCTTGGGCCTCAACCATCAACTTAAGCTTAACCATGTCAAAAGCTGATGTTTGAGGCCCAAGAATATGTTATATAATCTATCAGTAAGAATCATATAGTTTATTAGAATGCAAGAGATTAGGGAGTTTTACCTTTTCAATTAGAAGCGAGATTTTTCTCATTTGTGCAACTTTCAAGTCTTCATTTTCAGACTGCAACAAGTTCGAGAAGCATGGAATTTAAGTACAGTTAAAATCTAAGATGATAACAACAGTGTTTATGCTTGAAAATTGAAGACATAGAAAGATCATGAGCTGTTCTGACCTCAAAGACAGCACAAGAGTATGTCATTGTCTCATCCAGAAAGAGTGAAAACAACTCATTACTCTGTCATAATAAACAATAACAAAATCAGAAGAAACCAGCTATAATTTGACAATCTCCAAAAAAACAGATTAAATAGATTGGCTTGGCTTGGCTAAGTATATTCATACCAAGTCATAATGTCGAGAAATGTTTCGACGAGCTTGTGTAAGAGTATTTTGCCTAGTAACATGATGGTAGAAATATTTTGCAGAGGCAATCCCTGCAGTAAACAGCATTGGTGTCCACCAACCCCTGAAACCAATGTTTTTTTTTCAATATCCAAATGGATTTTGGCAATGCTTATTTCCTGGAATCATTTTAAGCAGATTATTATACCTCTTTTTGTTAACTTGTGAAGCTGAAGAATTTAAATCTCTGTTAGCGATAAAGATCTGCCGAAGAAATTTCCAAAGTAACAAGTTAAGGAGACCTCTAGTATTAGTATCTGGACAATCGTAATGTTGTATATTCATAGAAATTAAATTTCATATTTTACCCTGAAAAGGTTCAAAAGGCCTTCATTTTTGTCAACAAATGAGAAGTCTCCGTGAATGTACGCATCTGCAAGGCCTAAATCTGCCTCTTTTGCAACCTGCCGAACAAAATAAAATTTTATGATCTGGTCAGATCTACATAGATGTAGGTATAAATCCAAGAATATATGAAGATCAAGAAGCAGACCTTCCAGTAAAACTCTGGGCTGTGAATTCGTATTGTAACTTTCAAAGGACAGCTTTTCCTCGATCCCTCGAAGGTCAGAATCGTGCCACCCTCCTCCAGCAAACTGTTGCAAATTTTACAAAAGGTATTCGAAACCATAATGATATGTTCTTTTCAACTTATTTTTGCTTATTTGATCATAAATACACTTATCTTGGCTAATTAACCATATAGGTATAAAAAAAATAGAATCTTTTGACTACTTGGGTATAAAAATGATCAAAGATGACAATTGGGTATATAAAATTTAATACGGTGACACAAAAACGATTGAGAATTTATATTTGGTTTTGCAAGCATTAGTAAGAACGATTGAGAATATAAGGTCAAAGCAGGCTATGCACTAGTCACATTACCAGTGTAACATAGTTCGTCTTTTAGTTCGCTTCTATAATTCGCGGTTTGCCTAATATGGCACAAAAATAGCCCAAAACCGACCATAATTCGCTTTTTTCGGATCGCGATTCGTGGGCACTTTAGAGAATTATGTGACAATGCACATAAGCACATTACTGCAATTCTCAATTGCTCTGTTGCCGTATTAAATTTTATATACCCAAACCCAAATTGTAATAACAAAGTGAAGAAACTTGTAATTTGGAGCTTACCTCAAACAGCCAGCAGTGATGAATTGCCTGAGGAATCGAGTAACAAAAAGGCGAGCTGCTGCTTCTGTCAAAGAAGGCACCATCTGTTTCGGGTTTGTTAAGATGTCGAAGCTTCTTCCTAGTAGGCCTTGTGCAGCAATCATGCCAGCCTAAAGATAAAACCGCCTAAAAGCTCTTCAGAAGCTCAACTAATTTTCATACAGTTATATCCTTCAATCAAAGAGACAATTCTATACCTTCAATCCATCCTCATGGAAGCCATACCCTGAATCATATAACAAGAAATAAAATGTAAGTATAAAATGTAAGTACTCCCTCCGTAACATAAAAATGGCAAAAATTATTTTTTCACGCATTTTGAGGAAACGATTTAAGGGTGTAAACGAAATAAATAATCAAAATGGTTTTAACACAAGTAAGAATATGAATATAAGTTACTAATATCAAAATTATTTTGATTAATTTAATCGTTTACACCCTCAAATCGCTTCCTTAAAATGCATGCAAAAACAATCGTAGCCATTTTTATGTTACGGAGGGAGTACTAAAAAATATAGGTTTTGAAAAATATTTTGTTCAATATATGAATTAGATTAGTGTCTTTGTCATACCTTGATATGCTCCACAAAACCATATTCCTCTTGTTCCTTGAATGTTACCAAGGTCAAGGGAAGCCTTAGTTGCTGCAACAGAGGGTATAGGATGACCAGTTGTCCATTGGAGCAGCACATTTTCTGGTTGATGAGGTGGGTTTAGAGTCACAAGAAAAGGCAGACTAGTCTCTTCAATATTCTGCATGCTCATAAACAAATGAAACCACATTTGGATATATCCTTAAATTGAGCAGTGATTTCATTACATTACAGAAACAACTCACTTGTAGTACATTCAGCCAGTATGTTAAACACAACTTATCGTCTATGCTCCCTAGAAAGTTCCACGCACTCCACGCTGCTTGATTTTGGGGCATGAAGCTTTTATCTCGATGAAGGTATATGTCACTGTGAACATTTATGTAGTCAAGAAACGATCAACTTATGTACTAAACTACTAACAATGTCTACAAGCTAAGGGCCTGTTTGGTATCATTGTAGTTTTCATTTTTTTGGTGTTTTGTTTTTGAAAGTCATGACCTATTTCTGTTTTTTGGTGTTTTATATAAAACTAAGGATTAACCATATGATAGAGTATATAAAATATTTCTGGGCTTCAACTATCAGCTTAAGCTTTTGGTTGAGATGATCCTTGAACATGGTCCTATATATTAAACTCATTATAAATTTGAAAAGTAACAACAAAAAAGTGCAAACCGCTTTTTCTGGTTTTTTTGTTTTTGATATTGAAAAGGAAGCCGAACCTGTAGACATATTGAAAAGCACCAAGTATTCTTGTTTCATCATATGTTGCTTCTTTCCCTAGTATTCTTATGGCGTCTGGGGCGTGAACAGCTATGATGCATCCATCATACACATCGTTTGAACCGTCACTACATGACAAGGTACAACATCCTGCATATTAGAATACTGAATAAGTTTATAGGAATCCAATAAACTTCACCTTATATATATGGTTTAGTAGCCATGTATGGTCCATGATTATTCAAGATTATAGTCTTCCTTAGCTTGTTTTTCAATAAATAACAGTATAAAAATGAAAATGTTCTTAGTATGTTATACACTCTTTACTTATAAACAAAGATACTCAAGAACTTGTTATTCATATCTAGCCAACCATAGCTACTCACCCTTGTCACTCGTCGAAACAGAATTCACCTCACAACTAGTTTTTACTTGAACTCCTCTATTTTCCAGTTCTTCCCTAACCTGTAACAGATACCATCATAGCAGAAAAGTTATTAAAAAATACAAGTACTATTATAGGAGCATTATTTATGAGGTGTTTGTTAATTGTTTTGTTTATTGGTTTTTGGCTTTTCAATATGGTCAAACAACAAAAAAAAAAAAAAAAAAAAAAGCATGTTTGTTTATTGACTAAAAAACAGGCTTTTAAGCCAAAATGAAAGCTGCATGGAGCAACTTTTTGGATGGGCTTTTACCAAACATTTTTCCAAATAGTTTGTAAGTTGGGTTAAACAACTAACTTAAAAAACAAATACATACAACCAATGCTTCTAACCAGTCAAACAAGTCAACTAAACCAGCCAACAGTCGATCACCAAACAACCATAACCTGATATGCGTACCTTATTCACATAACAGTGTGAGCGCCCTTTCACAGTAAGCCATTGTGGACGTCCAAATAACTGTCAGCAACCAATATTCATTCAGATATTTAAGTAGAAACCAATCAAAACATGTATATGATACAATGATATAGGATCAATAGTGGGGGAAATGAACCTGAAGCAAGTGATGATTGCGACAAAACGAAAGAATGGAGAAAGCCGAAAAGTTCATCACTGTGTCTGAAGGGCAAGACCAGATAGAAGCACACATGGGAACCTACAAATGCTTTCAAGTATCAGTTCATTTTCAATAATTTACAGACACCAACATAAATATAAAAAGCTTACTGAATCTTACAAGATAAGCCTTTTGAAACAACTCAGAGTAACCTCTTGAGGTGATAAAATGGCCTAGAGTTTCATTGCGGTCCATATCTGAGTTATTTGTATGGTCTTCAAGGTACCTACAACCCATCAAAATGTCATTCCTGATTCCTCCATGCCATAAGTCCATAACATAACATAACATAATTTAGAGTTGAAAGGCATAGAGAAGCTTACATTATGACTTCATTTTTGAACTTGATTATTTCTTGGATCATCTTCCAGAAGTACGGATTAAGTGCATTACTTTTCTGAGCAAATAAACCTTTCAAGCCATTTCGGCTTCCCCACTCACATCCATGGCCTTTGTCTAAGCTTACTGAGAATGACATATCTGAGATTTCCATTTCAATGTCAAGGCTTTCAAAGAGCTCCATCATATTTGGATATGTAACCTGTTCAATTTTCACATCATTTCCAATATTAGAGCCTTATGCTTGAGAAATATGGTGATCTGAGACTCTATGGGATATCTTTAAAATGAATCTAGCTATTAAAGGATCATCTCAATCAAAACCTTAAGCTGATGGTTGAGACCCAAGATTATTATGTTATATATTCAATCACTCCCCCTCACATGAAAGACACATTTGGGCTTAAAATGTTGATGCAGCACATGCCCATCAAATCTGATGCTAATCAATTCCACTTTGTAAAGGAGGGGTGAATGAGATTCTAACCCGTAGCCTCTGTGTCACATTGACTCTGATGCCATGATTATGGCAAAGATTCATCTCAACCAAAAGCTTAAGCTGATGGTTGAGACTCTCTTAGAGATTAATCTAGAAAATTCTAGTTGAGTTATGCATAATATGATATGTTCTAGAAAAATCTAGTAAAATGTTGTAGAGAATGAAGAATAGAAAAATCTAGAGATAAGATATATTAGTTAGTAGAATTCTCTAGTATTGGATTAGTTTAGACTATTCTAGAATTATGTATGTAACTAATATAAATATGTAATATGTGAGCCAAGTACAAAAGAGCCAAAAATGAGAGAAAATTAAGATAGCTCCCAAAAAATAGTAAGAAGGGTAGAAACAAGGGTTCTACCAAGTTAGAGTGAAAATGAGAGACATGAGTTCTCAAGAAAAATAATATGTTGTAAGCAATCAATTACAATCAATGAAAACAAAAAGTCCATCACACAAAATTATTCGGGTCCATCAAAACTTCCGCATGCGCCCTAAATTTTCATCATGGTATCAGAGCCAAAATGTGAAAGTTATTGTTAAGAGGATGAAGTTGGTAAAAAGGGTACCAACAAAATTGTTGAAGATCAACAAGTTGCAAGGAAGACAAAAGAAGATCGAGATGGTTGGTGACATGGGCGCCAATATGAACAAGAAGAAACAAGCTTCAAAAATCAAGTTTGGAGACCGTTGATGACAGGTGCATCAACAGAAGAATTTTGAAGTACAAGAATTTTCAAGATTAAGGGGGAGTGTTAGAGATTAATCTAGAAAATTCTAGTTGAGTTATGCATAATATGATATGTTCTAGAAAAATCTAGTAAAATGTTGTAGAGAATGAAGAATAGAAAAATCTAGAGATAAGAGATATTAGTTAGTAGAATTCTTTAGTATTGGATTAGTTTAGACTATTCTAGAATTATGTATGTAACTAATATAAATATGTAATATGTGAGCCAAGTACAAAAGAGCCAAAAATGAGAGAAAATTAAGAGAGCTCCCAAAAAATAGTAAGAAGGGTAGAACAAGGGTTCTATCAAGTTAGAGTAAAAATGAGAGACATGAGCTCTCAAGAAAAACAATATGTTGGGGTAAGCAATCAATTACAATCAATGAAAACACAAAGTCCATCACACAAAATTATTCGGGTCCATCAAAACTTCCGTATGCGCCCTAAATTTTCATCAGACTCAAGATTGTCTTATATATTCTATCACTAGCAACAAAGTACATGAATGAAGTTAGGCCTTAAACTAATACTTCTTCCATTTTTTCTTAGGATATTTTTTTTAAAAAAAAATTATCACCTTTTATTTCGCATTTTTTCTTTGATTATCCACCTTTGAAAAAAAAAAAAGAAAGTTACCACCTTAACCTTAGAAAAATCCGGTAGTTTTTTTAATCTTTTAGGCTTTGTTTTGAAGGAAAACAATTTCCATGAAAAATCATTTTCTAGGGAAAATAATTTTCAATGGAAAACATAGATGTAAACAAAGTTTTCCTTTGTTTGTTTGATTAGAGGAAAACTTGTGAAGGAAAGAAAAAATGAAATAGAAATGAAGGAAAGATGGGAAGAATGAATAAGGGAGAAGTAAAGAGTAGGAAGGAAAATGTGGCATTCCTTCCCCTCAAAAGGAAAATGGTTTTCTTTTTCCAAAGTGACATTTTTCATCTCAAGGAAAATTGTTTTCCATCCCTTTTCAAAACAAACAAAGGAAAATGTTAAGAGGGAGGAAAATCATTTTCCGGGAAAATATTTTCCATCAAAACAAACGGAGTCTTAATGACAATTTGCACTTCATTTGTCCTTTGAAATCAGTCATCCCTTCTAGAAAACCATTCGATTTCATTTTCAAATTGTAAAGATGGTTAGTGATCATCATTTGTCATTAGAATGTGGCAATTCACATGATTTTTTAAAGTTTAAGATAGTAATTTCTAATTTTATTTTTGGATTATTCCCATTGGTATACCTGAGAATTTGCATATTCCCAGTGGTATACTTAAGTTTTAAAAAATCCCAGTGGTATACCTATATAAATAACGAAATTCAATAACCACTTTTAAAGGTCGTTTTAGGACATTAACAACCACTAATTCAATTTTTTTTTTTTATTTAATTAACTGTGGGTACCCAAAAAAACTAACGATAGTTAAACTAAGTATATTTATGGTCGAATTAGTGGTATTTAATGGCATAAAAGAGCCTTTAAAAATGGTTGTTGAATTCCATTATTTATATACGTATACCAATGGGATTTTTTGAAACTTAGGTATACCACTGGGAATATGCAAATTCTCAGGTATACTAATGGGAATAATCCATAAATTTTTTAAAAAAGAAAAGGTGGAAACAAAACCAAAAACTATATTTAATAGGTAATTTTGATGTAATGAGTGGTAATGCATTTGAATGAACATCATATAGTTTCCAACTCCAAAGAGCTACATGTAGTTGAAAAGAATAGTTTAATACATTGGGATCCAAAAAAACAAAGCATTAAAATGTAACTAATTGTGAGAAAGGAATAGTTTAATGATGGTCTTGTAACTAATTTTAAAGAAAAGATTTGAGCGTGCAAAGGAACAATTAATATAATTTAGGTTTGAGCAAAAAGGAAACTATAGGATATCAATGATAAAATCATATTACAAAATTTTAAATGCTAGGAATGAGGATGTAATTTCGAACATCATACTGGATAACTTGCAGTAGGGCCGATTTAAGGCTTGATAGTTGATATGATACCACTCAACATTTACAAGTTTTTACCTCAAACATGTGATTCATGTGGTATAAAATTATAAATGTATAATTACACTCGTCACCTCACCGCCAAGCAAACCTTATCTTAAGCTTACAGTTCCAACTGTCAGGCAAAAAAAAGTTACACTTAAATACTACTTCCTCCACTCCATATTAATAGAAATATTGGCAATTTGTGCACTGTTCATAATTAATCTTCATAATTAATCTATAATTCGTTTTTGTGCTTTATATATGTAAACAAATATAGTCATGTAGGATCTCTTTTAAATTGTCTCAATGTATAATTTGACGTGATCTAATTTTTATAGTTTCGGTAACACAAAATTAAAGATATTACAAGTTTAGATTATACATTGATAAGCTTAAAAAAGTGAATGTTGCAATTAATATGGAGCGGAGGAAGTATTAATTTATCATTTTCTATAAAACAAACGGTAAGGATTCTACTACTACGTATACATTTTCTACTAAATTAAATAAAGACTGCAAATATAATTATGGAAAATTTTTATGAATAATCCTATACTTTTTAATTTTCTCTGAATTACTTTTATTTTCACCAGTAAATTTCAAATGTTGTTTCATTCTCAAACAACACCTTGGAAAAAATTATTAGTTTCATCAACAATTTGTTAAAATTAATGTTATGTTTTGTCTATCCAAATATTAGCTCATTTTGTTTGTCGAAAAAATCACTTGGTTAAATTTTAAGGGTTTATTTTAGCGCTTAAGAGTCAAATTATAGGGTCAAAATTAGCAACAAGAAAAAAACCAATAGCAATGCCTTGATTTACATGCTTCGATTTTTGTGATGGAAAAAATTGGCTGATCAAGATTGAAATTGGAGGATCATTTTTGGCCTTAAGGCCGGATCAAATTTTTCCTTAATTTTAATGGAATTAACGATTTATTTTTCTTTATTATATCGCTTTTGAAGGTAGGACAATAACTAATGGGTACCGAGAATAAAAATAAATATATCAAAGCTATCAATAGAAAAAATAAAAAATAAAAAACATAAAAATTAGAGGACATTGAGAATTTCTATTTAGGGGTCTGTTCACTTCAACTGAATACAATTGAATTGAATTAGTGAACTGAGCTGAATAACTGAACTATCCTGAACTGAACTGAATACAGTTGGAAGTAATATTTTACTCTGTATAAGAGAAGAAAATTAAAAGCTGAAATGAACTGAATTGAAACTGATGTAAATAGACCTGTAATTAATGTGGGAAAAAAAAGGAAAAAAGAAAAAAGGTACCCTGTTGAAGACCATGAAGCCAAGGTCCAAGTCAATGCCATCAAAACGAACGGTCTTGGCATGTCCACCAATGTAATTTTCTTTGTCATACAAAACCACTTCTACTCCTGCTTTTGCCAGTTCGTATGCTGCTCCTAGTCCACTTATCCCTCCACCTACCACTCCTATTCTCATCTCAATCTTCTTCTTTTTTCCTACATTCATCAATTCCAAACACTTCATTAAATTAAATATGTACTAAATATTTACTCAATTTTTATTTTCAATATGATAAAATAAAAAACATACAATACAAAATTAAATAGCCCTTTTAATCAGGGCAGTACCTAATCTATTCTCCACAAGTACAGTATACAAGTGAGAAGTGTGATCCCACTGAATATATAGAGAAGAGTTAACTAAGTGATCGACGTTAGTTACCCAATCAGTCTCTCGGTTTTCTTCTCTATAGATATGACGAACGAACTACTAAAGACGTAAAGTGAAGAAGAAGGGACTGGATAAATTAATATTAGCTAAATTAGCAATACATTAACAGAGATTATGGATGGTATGGTCCTACAATTAACATAATGTATTCACCGCGAACAAATTTAGGTTTTCATCTTTTGGACTTAATTTCTGAAATTTCAATTCGTTTCTCCCAAATTCAATTCAAATCCTGTTAAGTTACGGATTCAATTTAATTCAATTCAAACTAAAAATAGGACATTAATTAATACTTGATAATGTCACACACTCACACATACTATTCTAAAATGTTTCCTCCCAAGATAATGCCACATTTTTGTTCTCTAAAAATGCCAAGAATTCTAGTTAAATTAGCTTGATAATATACATTCTTCAATATACTACTGCCCTTGTTTCATATTATTTATAACGATTAGACAATTTCATTGTCTACTTTAAGCCAAATTGTTACGGAGTTAATGTTAATTACATAATTACACTATATATATATATATATATATATATAATGTTCTGGGGCTTACTAGATTATTGCAGGAGCATATATAAACTGTACATTTTATTGGATTGAAAGCGAAAGACCCCACCAAAGCTCTAAACAGATGAAATAAATTAAAGTGTTAAATCTAATTACTTAAAGTAGTTAAATAATTGAAACGTGAATAGCTTAAAATAGAATATTAAACTCAAATTAAACCATTTAAAAGTCAATAATTGAGGTCCTTTTCTTTAGCTAAGCATGCATTTCTAAATTCTAAATGCATTAATAAACTTATGCACACTATCATCAAGGCAAAAGTGATTAAACTTTAAGTATGTACTCAAACACAAGAATTTTCAAAATCATTCACAAAAATGAAGCAAAATTCTCAAAGAACAAAATTAACAAAATAAAAAAAAAAAAGAAGAAGAAGAAGAAGAAGAAATTCAATGTAAACATATATATATATATATATATATATATATATATATATATATATATATATATATATATATATATATATATATATATATACCTCAAATGATATAATTGTAGCTTGAGAATAGTATTCAAATGGAAATGTAAAGGCTAATTAATTAGAAGAATTGGAGGATAAGAGAATGTTTGTGGTGGGCAGAAATGGTTATGGATTGAATTAACAGAGGAGAGGAGAAGAGAAGAGAAGAGAAGATAAGCCAGAGAGACAATGTTAAGTGCAATGGGATAGATGGGTCTACAATACAATGCTATGTTGGGACATGAAATGAAATGAATTTATGCAATAATAATACCCTCTCTTTTTTTTTTTTTCTTTCTCCTCATATATATACATACTAGACTTCTATGCACATTTTGTGTGCATTGGTATTTTAAATACATCTATTAGTCTGTCTAAACAAACTTTATATAATAATATAAAAAAAAAATTCTCTTTTATTCGGTCATCCCACAACAATGAACGAAAGAGAAGTTTTATTTACCATATTCTATTGGCTACCAAATTTCTATGATAATCAAAACGTAATTTTTTTTGATGAAATAGTCAATATGGATGTCTATTTATGGAGAATTTAAAAATATTAATTTTGAAACTTTTGTTTTATTTTTTCGAATTTTATATTTTTACTATTTTATTTTAAAAAGTTCAAAAATTATAATAACTTTACTTAATAATTAGGGGTGATATAAATTGAGATTTTAGAAGGTTTTGAGGAGTAAGATGTACATTTCGAGGGGGAGACAATGGCTCCCCTTGGCTTATATAATAGAGATTTATTACGTGTGTGTGCACGTATATATAGAGGGAAATTTCCATTTTCTAAAAAAAAATGTACTCACTCCATTATTCGTCCCACTATGTTTGCTACATTCAATTATTTACATCTTTTAAATCAAAACTTTAAATTAAAATATTTGGATCACATACTCTTTAAGTGCCCACTAATTGCCACAGCCATGAATGCATTGGAACAACAAGGATGAAAAATCCCCAAAATTAACGAAAATGTGAACATGACGCAAAGCTTATGCAACATAAAAAAACGACATTGGCATAAAAATATCTTCAAATTGGAGCATTGTTTGGTGGTTCATATGGTTCACCCGTAATAAGATTTTCTTCAACAACTAAAACTACTCTAATAACCAGATAGTAGATATGATAAGGAACTAACTACAAAATCAAAACAAAAGCAAGGACGTGAATATCATCCTACAATCAAGTCCATGATACAGAGAATATAACTAATATATAAATAACATTTCTTCCCAAAAAGCCAGTTGAGAACCGCCCCGCAAAATATGTTCAAACTGACTATTGATGGCTCTAGAATCAACAATAGGTCAACTGCACTTTGCTTCATTATCAGAGACCATAATGCAGACAGTGTAATAACTAATAACAAAGGAAAAAACACTCCAAAAAAATTCGACTATTTTATTTGCAAAAGCATTGGCATTGAAAGAAGGAATTCGTCAAACTAGAAGTTTAAACATTATTAATTTACTAATTGAAGAGGATAACATAACAGTTGTAAACCCTATTAAAGCAATCTGGGCAACACCTTGAGATATCAACTCAATAATCCAAGATATTATGGTAGACTTACATGGTTTTAGACTTTTAGTAACTACAACATAAATCTTCGAGTACGATAATCCAACCAAATAGCAGATTATTTAGTCCATGAATGACATGATTATACCAATTTAACTTCATGGTTCCATCCTCTGGATGCGCTAAGCTATTCCTTTGACCAGTAGTAGTTGATTTTCCTTTTCTTTTTTTTTCTTTTTTTTTAAAGTAGCAAATTGTCATTTGATTTGTAATGAGATACACTAATTTTGACACACACATTTATATGCTCACATGTGAAGTCTTTTCGTAGTAGGATGAGAAAGAACAATAATCTTGGAACAACAAATGAAGAGTCAAGATTGCATTAGAATGGATCATTTCTTCATACCCAAGTTAAAGTTTATGAACAATGTATTCATAGTTTGTAATGAATTTGCCTATAGTTACGAGTTAATGGATTTGTGGGTCATAATTGATGTATTTATACGTACACCTCCGTTTTTTCATTAATTACACTTCGATTTTTTTCTCTCACTAAAAAATTCCAAATGTAAGTAATAAATAAACCGAAAAAAAAACAAATTAACTTTACAACGCAACTATTTTATCATTAGTTACACTTTGACTTTTTTTCTCTCACTAAAAAAATCCAAATGTAAGTAATAAATAAACAAAAAACAAAACAAATTAACTTTACAACCCAACTATTGTATCATAGGCATATAAATAGTGAATTTTGGCCCACATTCCAAAAAATCAGGCACTGATATTTTTTTAATTTGATAATGGGGTGGTATTAGGCCTTGAATTGTGCCTGATTGCAGATCATTTGCTCTAATTTGACCGACGCATGCATCTAAAAAAGGGGAAAGATAAAAATTTCTCACAAATGTGTGCAGTGAGGTTCGAACAAAGACCTCAGATTTGGCATTCACAAGACTTAACCAGTAGGCTAGTAGTAACCGACTTGGGTACAAAAAGAAAGATGATTTTTTTGGAAGGAAATTAAGGTAAACTATTACAATCAAAATTTCTTCCTATTGTAATATATCATGATCTGTCCGAGCTAAGAAATAGGAAATCTTTGCGTCCATAAAAAGATTGATTACAACACGAGTAGAGGTTTAGTGCCCTAAGGAAGCGACGTAGTCTGTCGTGTTGTTAGCTTCCCTGAAGATGTGAGCTGACGAGGTAGAAGTAAAGTCCTGTAGAATAGTATGAATGTCATCCATCAACAGCAAAGCTGAATTTGACATGCTATGTCTCCTTCAATAAAGATAGAAAGAAAATTATGATTATAAGCCAAAAGGAGGCTAATGTGAAGGGCAGTGGCTTCAGCGACTAGAGGGGAGTGACAAAAAGAAAGATGATGTGTGTATTATGTATAATGGTTGTCTTAACAATTTATTAAGGAAAGGTATACGAATCTCACTTTTCTATCACAGGGAGACACCAATAGTACCAACTAACCTTATGGACTAGTGGTTAAGAGTTAAATTCTCTACCACATAGGTCATAGCTTCAAGCTATGGTATCAACAAGACACAATAGGGAGACACTAATAGTAGATATGAAAAAATAAATCCTGAAAATCTCGTGGCACATATACAACCAATTCGTATGTTGAAACATTTTTGTTTATAGATGCTCATAGTGAGAGAGAATATTTTAAATACATATTAACTACTGGGGAAAACAAATATATAGTCATAGGATGCCTTATTAAATACTGATAAAAAAAATTAACAAATACAGAAAATTATGAAAATAAGGGTGTATAATATTCAAATTATTATTATTATTATTATTATTTTTGAGAGCATATCGAGTATAAATTCAAAAACTTTAAGGAAACATATGTAATTTATTACATTTTTGCTATTTTAGGAATTATTGTAACGTATGTAAATAGTTTGACAATGATTTTTGAATTAGATAGCTAGGGGGATTGAAGGATAGTGCAAATATGGTTTATAAATAGTTTAACATCAATATTACGAATTCTAATAAAATCGTATTTAATTGATCTAAATGCTTTTGAAGAGGCATGACTTATTGCATTTACAGAATGAACATACATGTTTTTAAAGGCAACTTTTTGGTCAAAGACTTCTTCATGTATAGACTATCGAGTTTTATCCAATTTCTCCTTAGCAACCTCGATCATGATGTCGTCGGCGATATACAAACATGATTGTCGAATGTGTCTTTTCTTCTAATACCAGTTTGTTATAACGAATGTGGAAAATACAATAAAGGTTAACAAGAACAAACATAAAATTTCCGTGATAAATGTTAACAACACAAACATAGAATTTTCGTGATTCGTCAACAATGTGTAGACTACATCCGCAGGTAGAAGAGAGGATAACTTTTATTGATCTTGAGAAATTTTTGGATACAATAGTACTTTAATTGTTTTGAGACGGAGGGAGTATTATGTATCTCTTTGACTATTTACCCATATAACTTATCCACATAAGGACCTCGTACCTGGTTGGGCATAAAATGATGATAGTGACAAATAAGGGTCCGTTTACTTTGGTGTAAAACATTTTTGATGTAAAATGATTTTCTATGAAAAACATTTTACGTTGGAAAACTCATTTTCATTTAAATTTTCCAATGTTTACTTAGACGGAAAATAAGTTTTACTCCCAAATTTGGAGGAAAATGTTTCCAATAGAGTGTAAAATGAGTTTTCACACAGGGTCCGTTTACTTTGGTGTAAAACATTTTCGATGTAAAATGATTTTCCATGAAAAACATTTTACATTGGAAAACTCGTTTTCATAGAAGTTTTCCAATGTTTACTTGCACGAAAAATAAGTTTTACTCCCAAATTTGGAGGAAAATATTTTTAATAGGATGTAAAATGAGTTTTCACCCAAATTTTTACATTTTATTTTTTCACCCAATGTAAACGATGTAAAATAGGAAAACTGTTTTCAGGGAAAATATTTTTCGCTCTAGTAAACGGACCCCCAAAGTTTTATATTTTATTGTTTCACCCAAAGTAACGATGTAAAATGGGAAAACTGTTTTCAGGGAAAACATTTTTCGCTCTAGTAACGAACCCTGACAAGCGATCAGAGGTTGACCACGTTGCATGGCATCACAATAATAATAGTCACATACTAAGATTTGTCAATGAAGCTACTACTAGTAATTCTTTATTTGTTCCCCAACTTGGAAATTGGAATTGGAATTCATTTTAATAAGTCAATTGCATCGGAGAATAAAAGCGCTACGTGGTGCTTTCTTTGTCACTGCTTCTTTAGATTCTTTGTACCAACCTTTTAAGAGCATCAACAACACAACCATGAGGATCAAGTCATAACCCACTGGTTAGGGCTTCAGAATTTCAGGTACGAGGTCCTTTAAGGCCTAGTATCCCACACATTATTCTTTAAAAAAAAAAAGAACAACAACAACACAACCATTTATGGTAATTAAACTACAATTTTTGTAATTTTGTTTACAACATCAAATTTCTAAGCTATAACAATTTTAAGCTACAATCATCCATAATAAATAACAAGCTACAACCTTTATACTTTAAAGATGATATTTTAACATTTTTTTATTTAGTAAAGTAGAGAAAAAAATGTTAAATATATATATATATATATATGTGGGGTCCAAAATTTTGTAGCTCAACAAAGCTGCAAGGTTTTTCTAAGTTATAACCTATTTTGCTCCACAATGGTCGAGCTTGTAGCTTAAAATTTTGTATATTTACAAACAAGTCCTTCAAAGCTAACATTGTGGATGACTCGAAAATTCGTTGTTTTGATGTTTTAAAGCCTATATACTTTTTCTCTTCTATATTTTACTTGGAACCTATCATTCTATTACATATTTGAAGAAACAAATTTAAGGATACAAACATCTAATTATTGAAATAAATATAACACCGTATAGTTTTTGTTTAAAACTTTTTTTTAAAAATAAAATAAATTATCTTATTTTTTAATGTGCTCGGATATTTTCATTTAAATGCTTGTCGAATAGCAATGATACAAGTAAAATGAAATAGTGAAAGTATATTATTTAAATACAAGTATATTATTGTAGTAGATTAGGATTATTTTTTAGATTGGTAATAAAAATTAAACAAACCAAATATGGTTATCATTTTAGTAATAAATAACAATCATCTTAAACATTAAATACACTGATCAATTTATAATTTTGTAATGCATATAAAAATTGACACCATATAATAAAAGAATTGGCATTAATTTAACGTCTTATGAGTGACGCTAGCTTATTAGAAAAATCATTTAAAATTATGTATTCCCCTGTTAAATTAAAAAAAAAAAGGTAAATACTTTACATACATACATTCAGTGAAAAAAGTTTTATTGATTTTTAATTCAATTTAACCACAATATAAGGCACACTTACAACTGGCCTGGGTATAAGCCGAGCTTGCAAGAGGGTCAGTTTGGCATGACAAGGTCTTGGCCCAGCCCAAGATAAATATGCTATGAGCATGACACGACACGGAGACACAAATGGTGGACTACTATGGGTCATACGTGGACAATATTTTATAAGTTTGGCACGAACCACGAGTACTACGGGCAGACACGCGCGCAAGTTGGTACACTTAATTTATTTTGGTTAAAATTTCATAATGTATATAAAATTTGTATAAGACACAACACAGGCCAGCCCGACACAAAACGTGTGAGGGTGTCCATGGGCCTTATATTTTATAACTTAGCACAAGCCTGACACAACTTTTCTTGGCCCGTTGTAGGCACGACCTTCTGTGCACGAGGCACATATCAGACTTGGTATATGTGAAGGAGGTGTCCTTGATCAAGTATAGCAATTACTAAATATAAAATAGGATTAATTAAGGAGATTATTAATTCAGTTATTTTAGAGGTCGTAGTGTTTTGCTAGAAACTAACTACAGTCTGTAAGCCTATTACATAATGGGCTTGCTAGTAATTATAATCGGATCCTATAAAGTCACACATATAAACACGAGATGGATCAAAGCAAACCAAGCCCAATAAGGGTTTTTAAGTGGATGGTTAAAGAGAGAAATTAGACTTATGCAATCTTATAACCTAATTACTACTATATATTAGGCATTGCATTATGTATGGGATACATAATAATTATTTAGTGAAATAAACAACCCTAATATCTCTCATAGCCACACACCATACAAAGTAAGAGAGTGTAAGTTTAATCTTCCTCCTTCTGTACTAGCATACGTGGGGATCTTTCTCGGGTTTGTGGACCAAGTAGAGGAATCACAATTGAGGTTCTTGATCTCCAAAGGAGGATTATCAAAGGTGAAAGAGGAGTACACGCATCAAAGGTATATCTAACTTCTATAATGTAATTCGTATTAATTATATGCATGAGATCCTGTTTTAGATTGTTAGGAAGTGTTCCTGAAATTCCGCTATCGCATCTAATATATTCCTACAGTGGTATCAGTTAGCCTCTTGCGTATAATGATATGATTACACATTAATTTCATTATTTTGATGCATATATTGTTAATTTTAATTCAATTAAGGGGAGGAATTGAATTATGGATTGAATAACCTAATTGGAATATGATTTTAATTGATTGGAATTGTTTTAATTGCTCAATTAGCATTAACCCTATGAGCCCTAATTAATTTTCGTAAATAATATGTGTTAAGAACCCTAATTATTTTCGATTTTTTTTTATGTGCTAATTTTATATAATTTGTTCTAATTAATTAATTATGCATGAAAGTGTTGTGTGTGATTAATGGAGGATTGAATTATATAAATAAGCCCTAAATTAATTATAATGGAGATTTTATATTAATTTGTATAATTAGGCATAAAATTTATGTTTAATTATTTTAACCACAACTTTAATTTTACAAAAATTGTAACATTAATCAACTAAAAAAAAGGTTTTGAGTAGAGCAGCCACGGCTGGGAGGTAGAACCACCAGTTCGTGGGCCACGGTGGCTGCTCCGGTGGTCGAAAAGGGCAGCAGAAGGCAGGCAGAGGGTGGACAAGGGAGGTAATGGCCGGAAACTGCACAGTTTCGCCACTGCCACCACAGCAGCCTTCGTGGCTGGGCAAACTTCGCCTGGCTGTAGTGGCCGGCTGCGTGACCATCTCTGTGGCTGGGCGTCTTGCCTGGATGCGGTGGTTGTCTTGGCGGCTGGCTGGCGGTGCTGTGGCTCGCAGGGTGGCAGGGCTGCCGTGACTGGGTTGGACCTGGTTGCAGCCCTGTTTTCTGCGTGAGATTCAAAAAAAAAAAAGGAAATTCTTTTAATTTTGGGTAAAAATCAGTTTATATTTTTTTTTTGGGTAAATTGAGCAATTCCAATTATGGTTATTCGACTAATGTTATGGGATAATTCCATAATTTTTTTTAATTGACTTAAAATTAGGTGGTTATTTAGAGATAAACAAATCTTTGAAATATCAGGATTTTTCTTAAAATTAGATATGATTTGATTTTATGATTTCCTTCCAATTTTTTTTATCTCTTGCCAATATTGACATATATGATTATATTATTCTTGGCAATCTATAATATGTGATATTATTCTATAACCTTGCCAATATTGAAATATATGATTATATTATTCTTGACAATCTATAATATGTGATATTATACTCTAACCTTGCCAATATTGAAATATATGATTATATTATACTTGGCAATTTATTATATGTGATATTATTATGTAGCAATTATATATGTGATATTATTATTGCGGTGACTAGTATGGCCCAACTTAGGATAGAAAATACGGTCTGCGTACCGTTGATGTATTTTTGTAATTAAATACGATCTGCGCACCGTTGGTATTTTTGTAAGTTATTTTTTTTTATTTAAATTTCAAAATAAATGTAAACAATCACTATCCGGAAGATGATCCAAGGTGAATCAAGGATGAGATCCGCGACGAATCAAGGATGAAGCCTATGAAGATATTTTTCTTTTTTCATAGGATTAGGGGCCATACAAGGATGACATTTTTTTATTGCATTTTATGCTTTATTTTAAGTTTGCTAATGTTGCTTTTATTTAGTATGAGTTCCCTAATAAATAACCAACATAATAGACTTAGGTCCCTAAAAGTAATATTGAGATATGTTTTCCAAAACAAAACCTATAAAACTCTTGATCATTAGTAATAGGTTCCGCCAAAGCGGGATGTTACATGTCATCTTGAGATTTTGTGGTAAATTTGTGAAATTTACAAATTAATGTTTGGTTTTCCTCAACAAAACTATCAAAAGACAAAGTTTTGGGTTTTGAAACATAGAGATAGGAATGA
Organism: Salicornia ramosissima; assembly: GCA_951394345.1. Taxonomy (NCBI): domain Eukaryota; kingdom Viridiplantae; phylum Streptophyta; class Magnoliopsida; order Caryophyllales; family Amaranthaceae; genus Salicornia; species Salicornia ramosissima. Next base: position 47,442,341 of record OX596238.1, on the reverse strand, counting down.
GAGTTGTCACCTATCGACCTAGAATTATATGAGATATAATTAGTAAAGATTGTTTACTTACCATAAACATTAGATTTTAATGATAGGGCCAAAGTCCGTTTGGAATCTCATGTTTTAGGATCTTGGTTATCACATTAATTAAAATGGACAATTTAAATAATTAATGCGATTAGTAGCTTAAAATGTTAAATTAGTTATATGCTACTATGATAAACGTAATTTGAACTTTTGCTATCATTCTATTTGTAGATATCATGTCTAGTAACAACAACAACAATAATCTCAACTTACGTTCATACCTTGAGAAGGACAAATTGAACAACTCAAACTTCCTTGATTGGGAAAGGAACCTAAGAATTATTCTTAGGGCAGAAAGAAGAGAGGATGTCCTTGACACCCCTATCCCAGTTCTGACAGACTCAGCATCAGATGCTAAACAGTCTGCTAAAAGGGCTATTCAAGAAAAGTCAGTTTTTGTCACATGCCTCATGCTAGCTTCAATGGAACCAAACCTTCAAAAGAAATTTGATGGTATGGATGCTTACAGCATTATCCAACAACTGAAAAAGATGTTTCAGAAACAAGCTAGAATAGAGAGATACGAGACTCACAAAGAGCTTCTCAAATGTCGACAAAAGGCCAATGAGCCAGTGGGAGAACATGTTCTCAAGATGATGGATTTATTCCAAAGAATGTCTAGGCTGGGTCTTACCTATAGCGAGGAAATGGCTACTGACGTTATCATGATATCTTTGCATGATGGGTTCCAACAATACATACATAACTTTAACATGCAAGATAAAGTGAATACCTTGGAAGAACTGCATGGAATGCTAGTCACTGCTGAGCTAGACATTCCAAAACCAAAGAAGGAAGTTCTTATGGTTCAGAAAAGAAAGGGGTTCAAGAAAAATGGGAAGGGTAAAAAGATTGTGAAAGGCAAGGGCAAGCAAGTTGTTCAGGCTAAGACTTCTGACAAACCCAAAGGCGATCCAAAAGCTGATGCAAAGTGTTTCTACTGTGATGGCATAGGCCATTGGAAGAGTAACTACCCAAAGTACTTGGAGGATAAGAAGACAGGTGCTTCTTCTTCAGGTATCTATTTTATAGAAGTTAATTTAGCAACTTCTGCTTCTTGGGTATTTGATACCGGTTGTGGTACTCACATTTTTTCTAATGTGCAGAGACTACAAAGAAGTAGAAAGCTGGCTAAGGGAAAGGTAGACCTGTGAGTCGGAAATGGAGCAAGAATTGCTGCTTTAGCAATTGGGACATATAGTCTACCTTTACCTTCTGGATTAGTTTTAGAATTGAATAATTGTTATCTTGTTCCCTCTATTACTAAAAACATCATTTCAGTTTCGGTGCTAGACGCCGAAGGTTTTAAGTTTGAAATAAAGAACAATAGTTCTTCAGTTTACTTTAAAGAGATGTTTTATGCCAGTGCTAATTTAATAAATGGTTTATATGTATTAGATTTTGATAAATATGTCTATAACATAGATTGCAAGAAAAACAAATCAAGCGATTCAAACCCAACTTAGTTATGGCATTGTCGTTTAGGACACATCAACCCAAAACGTATTCAGAAATTGCAAAATGATGGGATTTTGACATCATTTGATTATGAAGCATATGATATATGCGAAGGGTGTTTGATGGGTAAAATGACAAAATCACCTTTTACAGGAAAGGGTGAGAGAGCAAGTGATCTTTTGGGACTCATCCATACAGATGTTTGTGGACCAATGAGCACTATGGCCAGGGGAGGGTTTAGTTACTTTATAACTTTTATTGTTGATTTAAGTAGATATGGATATATTTATTTAATGAAGCATAAGTCTGAATCGTTTGAAAAGTTCACACAATTTCGTAATGAAGTACAAAATCAATTAGGCAAGACAATAAAAGCACTACGATCAGATCCTGGTGGGGAATATTTGAGCCAAGAATTTGATGATCATCTGAAAAGTTGTGGAATAGTTTCACAATTAACCCCGCCAGGAACACCTCAATTAAATGGTGTGTCCGAAAGGAGGAATCAAACTTTACTTGATATGGTTCGATCAACGATGAGTCTTGCAGATCTTCCAACATCTTTTTGGGGACATTCCCTCGAAACCGCTGCTTTTACACTAAACAGGACTCCGTCAAAGGCAGTAGAAAAGACACCATATGAGTTATGGACAGGAAAAGTTCCAAAATTATCTTTTCTACGAATTTGGGGTTGTGAAGCTTATGTAAAACGTTTACTCTCAGATAAGCTATCTCCCAAGTCTGAAAAATGTTTCTTTATAGGTTATCCTAAAGAAACAAAGGGCTACTACTTTTATAACCGTAATGCGAACAAAGTGTTTGTTGCTCGAGATGGTGTCTTTTTGGAGAAAGATTTCATTTCCAAAAGGACAAGTGGGAGTAGTATATTTCTCGAAGAAATTCGAGAAGAGCAACAAATGGATGTGGATAAAGCCACATCAGAGACGAGATCACAAGGCTATTTCTTACCGATTAAGCCATTAGTAAATGAGGAGGAGATGGTACCTTATATACATGTAACGACCCGACTTTTGGACATGTCGATTTACGAAGGGAAATCGATAAACGGATCATTACCAAAACTATTTAAACTAAATATTAAATTAATTAATTAAATTAAACTACCTTTATTGAATTAAATAAATAAAACTATATCCAAAGTCTAATATTCTCAAAAGAAAAGCAATTACATAAGTTGTCCTAAAAACTGTCCCAACATGCCGGGATCATAAACGAATAAATAAAGTAAAATTGTCTTAAAACATCTAGGAAACTCTAAGGTAAAGCTAAAACTCTGCCACGCTTAAGCCCAACCATCGGAAGCCCGTTCTGTAACGACCCGACTCGCTTAAATCGGCGCGGAAGAAACCGACGAGTCAAGTAGTTATAAAACTAAAACTCAACACTTAGAAAATAAACTAATACCTCAAAATATTATTAATAAACCAAAGATGTACAATAACCCACAATCTTGTACAAAAACTAAATCCAAAAGTCAAATGTACTAAAACAAAAGTAAAGTGCAACTCTAACCACATGTTAGAGTCTTATACAACATATGTAATACCATAAGTCTGAAACAACGTCTATAGAAACTAAAACTATGAAACAACTGTAAATAACAACAAAGTACACAAAGCGTCGCTCGCCCAACCCCAAAGTTAAGCAAGAGCATCATCATCAGATGTACCTGAAAAACACAACATAACCACCATCAGTGGCGAGTAACATAACTGACTCACCCTAACGGGAATACACAAGCACATAGCATTAATCAAATAACATCACACGTAAATCCTCGAAGACACGAGACAACCTCAAGCTCGTGATCCAAACTCGACTAATCACTCGACATCATCATCATACGACATCACTATACCCAATACTACCTCAGGTGCAATCATTCTAGCTCTAGACCGGACTATGCTCGTACGGAAGCATCTTACGCAACCGAACTTCTACTATGTCAGGACCGGGCATAAGCCATACACCCAAATCCCACGAACCCAATTCATACTTGGAAATTCGTGTCCCTAATCCCCAAATAAATCTGAGCGTACTAGGAATAACATAGTGAGACTCCAAAACTATTCCAATACCGCGGATGGAATAGGGGCAACGTCTTAACCCAAAAACTATGCATAAGCCATACACAAAGTCAAGGGCGTCTAGAAAAGAAATCAAGCTAATCATCCCGTCATATCATCATCATATCGTCATAGTTAATTAAAGACAAGAATAAGCCATACTCTTGAAATTAATAACTAAATTATCGAAGTTAACTCAAGAATTGCCTATAGCCATACTCTTGAGACTAACCAAACATCATATCATCATTCTCAAATCAATCTTTAATCGACTCATCCCAAATCTTTAACTTTCATGACTCTTTCCATCACTTTCTTTAACTTTCAAGACTCTTAAAGAACTCATCAACCCTCAACAAGAACTCTAAAGAACTCAATCAAGAACCTTAAAGAACTCATCTAACTCTTAAAGAACTCAACAAGAAACCATTCAAGATTCAAGATCTTCAATCAAGAACTCAATCAAGATTCAAGAACTTCAACCAAGAACTCAAACAAACTCAACATCACACGCATATTCATCACCATCACACACGAAAATTCAACAATATTTCATCAAAAATTCATCAAACTTAAACCCAATCACCATGATTTCCAAAATATCATAAAACAATCTTAAAATACGAAAAACCACCATTAAAACGTCATTATAACAATTCAAAATCAGATTATAAAACATAATCAAAATCATGAACAATCATCAACAAAACATCCCAAACATGCATTTAATCAAAGCTATAAACATAGTATTACCAATTAAGTTGAGTTAGTATGTTACCTTATTGAAGATCAACACACAAATCAACACAAATATGCAGTCCAAGAACAAATCACACACGGCCCCTATGCACGGCACACATACGAACACCACGCCTTCTAGCACGGCACCACAGCACGAGCACCACGAACCACTGCACACACGGCTGCACCACCTTGTTCACACGGACCTGCTGCACCACCACGGCACCCAAACACGACTACCACCGTGCACCACCTCGAACCCACGCACGAACAACAATACCCACACGAACACAATCCCAAAACAAAACCGAACTAGAGATCTTGAAAGAAATAAATGTGTTTAGGCTTGTGTTTGAACACCTAAAGATCAATTGAGGTTGAATCTTTAAGTTTTGGGCAAGGAAAGATGATGAACAATTGATGGCTTCAATTATCCAAAAATGGCGTGAGAATGAGTGAAAGAGAGAGTGTTTAAGTGCTTAGCAAATTGATGGCAAAGTTAGAATGGCAAAATTAGCTTAAGCCTTACTAACTCCCCTATAAATAGAGTTAGTTAAGGTGTGAACACAAGGCAAGTGGCAAGCCTTGCCATGCCTTTGTAGAACCGGCCAAGAGAAGCAAAATGGGCCTTGTGATCCATTGGGCTAATTTACTAAATTTACATGACAAATCATGCAAAACCGGCAGCTTGTGGAGTTCAAGACCGGCGGTATGGAACCGGCAGCTTGTGAAGGTCCAAGACTGGCGGTTTATGAAGACCAAACCGGCAGCTTATAACTGGCAGCGTGCAAGGTCCAAGACTGGCGGTTTATGAAGACCAAACCGGCAGCTTGAAGCCTTATCTTTAAACTGGCAGCTTCATCTTGAAGTCTCAATTGGGCCAATTAATTAAATAATAATTAAAATCATTAATAAAAACTAAGAAATAAAACATTTTGATTAAATCGAAATTATTCACATAAAATTAAAATAAATAGTTCAAAAATAAATTTTGAACTAGCAAATAAACACATAAATACACACATAAATACCGGCAAAAATACCGATAAAATCTGGGTCATTACAACCTCCCCTCCTTAAAGAAATTTCGTCCCGAAATTTCAAGGTGCAGGAGATCGCTCCCCATCGAAAAGCTCAGGGTACTTCTGCCGCATAGATGCTTCCGTCTCCCAAGTCGCTTCTTCATGGTGTTGATTTCTCCACAACACCTTGACAAGCGGTACCTGCTTACGCCGCAGGGTCCTCTCCTCCCGATCCAAGATCTGGACGGGTCGCTCCTCATAAGTCAGATTCGGCTCGATCACGACCGGATCCACTGAGATTATATGAGTAGGATCATGTACATATTTCCTTAGCTGGGAAACATGAAATACGTCATGAACATTAGCCAGACTAGGTGGTAATGCCAATCGATAAGCCACCTCCCCAACTCGTTCTAGTATCTCGTAAGGTCCCACATATTTCGGTCGAAGTTTACCCTTTTGACCAAAGCGTACAACTCCTTTGAAAGGTGAAACCTTAAGCAAGACTTTGTCACCTACTTCAAAAACCAGCGGTCTACGTCGATTATCGGCGTAAGATTTCTGACGACTCTGAGCGGCCTGCATCTTAGACCGAATGACTCGAACCTTCTCGATAGTATCGCGTACCATCTCAGGTCCTAAAGCCACAGAATCACTGATATCATTCCAGCAAATCGGACTCCGACATTTCCTGCCATAAAGGGCCTCGTACGGAGCCATCTCAATGCTAGAGTGATAGCTGTTATTATAGGAGAACTCTATCAAGCAAAGCATACGCACCCAAGACTGATGATACTCCAGAGTGCATGCTCGAAGCATATCCTCCAAGGTCTGGATGGTCCTCTCAGTCTGACCATCAGTCGCCGCATGAAAAGCGGTGCTCAACTTCAATTTCGTCCCAAAGGCTTCCTGAACTGATTTCCAGAAACGAGATAGAAACCTCGGATCTCGATCAGAAACAATCTCCCTCGGAACTCCGTGAAGTCGGATTATGTCCTGAGTATACGCCTCAGCTAGACGCTCCATCGACCAGGTCATTTTCATCGGAATGAATCTAGCGACCTTAGTCAACCTATCCACAATGACCCAAATAGCATTCAAGCCATTGCAAGTGGGTAAGCTCACTACAAAGTCCATAGAGACAGACTCAAACTTCCAGGTCGGAATAGGTAGTGGCTGCAACAGACCTCCTGGTCTCTGATGCTCAATCTTGACCTTCTGACAGGTCAGACACCGAGCAACAAACTCCGCTACATCCCTCTTCATCTTAGGCCACCAGAACTGGCCTTTGAGGTCCTGGTAAAGCTTATTACCACCGGGATGAACAGAATAAGGCGAGTTATGCGCCTCGGACATGATCCTGTTCCTAAGATCAGAACAGTCCGGTACACACCATCTCCCTCGAAAGTGCATACTACCATCAGAAGAGATCGTGAAGCCAACGGCTTTACCTTGCCGTATAGCCTCTCGAATCCTAGCAAGCTGCGGGTCGTTCTGCTGACCCTCGCGCATTTCCCGAATCAAATCAGGTTCAGCACTCATTGATGTCAGACGAAGTCTGACGGAACCACGGCTTCTACTGAAGCTCAAGCGATGTTTGCGGCTTAGCGCATCTGCAACCAAATTCGCCTTGCCCTCGCAATAGTTGAGCGTCAGGTCGTAGTCCTTAATCAATTCAAGCCACCGCCTCTGCCTCATATTGAGGTCTTTCTGAGTGAAGATGTACTTGAGACTCTTGTGATCCGTGAATACTCTACACGAACCACCATAGAGATAGTGCCTCCAAATTTTGAGCGCGAACACTACAGCTGCTAACTCCAAGTCATGCGTAGGATAGTTACGCTCGTGCACCTTCAGTTGCCTCGATGCGTAAGCGATGACCTTCCCACCCTGCATGAGCACACAACCTAAGCCACTCTTCGAAGCATCACTATAGACCTCGAAGCCCTCTTCATCGTTCGGAAGAGTAAGAATCGGAGCAGAGACTAATCTCTGTTTCAACTCCTGAAAAGCTTGCTCGCAAGCCTCTGTCCAAACGAATCGGACCTCCTTCTGTAGGAGACTAGACATCGGCCTAGCTATCTTGGAGAAGTCCTGGACGAATCGTCGATAGTATCCGGCTAAGCCAAGAAAGCTACGAACCTCCGCCACATTTTTCGGGCTACTCCAATCAACTACAGCCTTAATCTTGGCTGGGTCTACCTTAATGCCTTCTTTACTGATCACGTGACCTAGGAAGGCTACCTCGCGAAGCCAGAACTCACACTTGGAGAGTTTCGCGAACCACCTATGATTCCGCAATATCTCGAGTACCATCCGGAGATGTTCCGTATGCTCAGACTCATCTCTAGAATAGACCAAGATATCGTCAATAAATACTACGACGCACTTGTCGAGTAAATGGTGAAACGTCCGGTTCATCTGGTCCATGAACACGGCTGGCGCATTAGTGAGGCCAAAGGGCATCACCTCGAACTCGTAATGGCCGTATCTAGTACGAAAAGCAGTTTTCGGGATATCTTCTTTCTTGACTGGAATCTGATGATACCCAGACCGAAGATCTATCTTTGAAAACACTCCTGCTCCTCGCAATTGATCGAACAGGTCCTCAATCCTAGGCAATGGGTACTTATTCTTGATAGTTACCCGATTCAACTCTCGGTAGTCTATGCACAGGCGCATACTACCATCTTTCTTCTTCACGAAGAGCACAGGAGCTCCCCATGGAGAAACACTCGGCCTAATGAAGCCCTTATCGATCAAATCCTGGAGTTGTGTCTTTAACTCCAATAACTCAGACGGTGCCATCCGGTACGGTGCCTTCGAGATCGGCGCTGTCCCGGGTACCAAGTCGATATGAAACTCGACGTCGCGCTCCGGTGGAATGCCTGGTAGCTCATCAGGAAATACGTCTCGGAAATCCCTCGCTACAGGTATGTCGTCCAATAGAGACTCATTAGTCAAGTCTCGTACCTGACACAAATACACCATATCGCCCTTCTGGCGATGCTTCCTCATTTTCAAGGCAGAGATTACCTTTACTCCTTTCTTAAGGACGAACCCAGAGTAGGTAACCCGGTTGCCCTGAGATCCTCGGAATGTCACTGACTGATCTCGGCAACGAATGATTGCTCGATACCTCGATAGCCAGTCCATACCAAGTATAACGTCGAACTCCATTAGCGGGAACTCTTTCAGGTCGGCCGTCGCTTGCTCCCCTGCTATCACGATGGACACTCCTCGGAACTCTCGCTGACAAGTAAAATCCTCTCCTGAAGGGAGAGTAATAATTGAACTAACAGGAAGGCTGCCTCGAAGATTAGACCTCGAGACGAAACTACTAGCCACAAAGGAAATGGTAGCACCAGAATCAAATAAGACTAATGCTAACACACCAGAGACAAGAAATCTACCTGTTACAACGTCGGGCTGAACCTCGGCCTCCGCCTCGGTCATACAGTAGACTCGGTTCTTCACCGGAGTCTTTGTCGGTGCTGGAAGCTGCTTAACCTCTGAATCTGGCCTCTTCTCAGGACAAACTGTCGACTTGTGGCCTACCTTACCACAAGTGAAGCAAGTGATCGGAGAACCGTCGCACTTCTTCCCTGGATGGAAGTCTCTGCCACAGCCTCGACAACTCGAACCACCATTACCCTTATGCGAACTCGTGGTCGGAGGGGTACTGCTAGGTGCGCTGAAACGGGGCTTCTTAAACGAAGCTGTAGTCGCCGGAACCGGAGCTCTCTTCTTGCTCGAATCTTCCTCAGAAATCGATGACTGTATCTCGAGTGCCACCTCGTAAGCCTGCTGGAACGTAGCCGCTCCACTGCTGATCACATGAACTCGGATCCTCGGATCTAGCTTTTTGATGTAGCGCTTGACCCGATCCTTCTCTGACGGAATCACCGACGTAGCGAACCTCGACAGGTCGGTAAATCGATCTGTGTACGCCTGGACAGACATCTTACCCTGTGAGAGAGTAAGGAACTCCTCCTGTTTCTGCCACCGTAACTCGTCGGGGTAGAAACGCTCTTGGACCTTATCGATAAAATCGGTCCAAGACATCGCATGCAACGGCTGGTACGCGTCCTTCGCTAACGTCCACCAGTTATCAGCCTCCCCACGTAAATAGTATGCGGCGATCAGCACCCTCTCGTGATCGGGGCAAAACGTCGCGTCGAAGAGCTTCCCCATCTCGCGGATCCAGCTCTCCAAGGTAGTGGGGTCGGCAACCCCGTCGTAAGTCGGAGGTCGATGACGAGCGATACGATCGAACGTCGACTGCATATTCGGCGGTTGACGACTATGGTGCGCCAAAGTAAGGATCGCCTCCTCGAGTGCCCGCAACCTCTGTCGTCCAGTACTCGACCGGCGAGGTGTAGACATGCTGAAACGCATCACAACAACAAACATAACAGAGATAGCAAGTCAGTAAAATACCCCACCAAAACATACTAAAATTTAAGAAGAAAAGGAGAAAAATCGAAAGAATCCTATCCCGGTCTTTCTACCCAACTCTTCTCCCTTCACATAAATCCTAGAATTTGGTTCAATCACTCGGGAAAAATAAAGCTCTCATCTCCCGGGTTTAACTCAAATCCTAGAACTTCACTTAAACCTATTCGGCTCTGATACCAACTGTAACGACCCGACTCGCTTAAATCGGCGCGGAAGAAACCGACGAGTCAAGTAGTTATAAAACTAAAACTCAACACTTAGAAAATAAACTAATACCTCAAAATATTATTAATAAACCAAAGATGTACAATAACCCACAATCTTGTACAAAAACTAAATCCAAAAGTCAAATGTACTAAAACAAAAGTAAAGTGCAACTCTAACCACATGTTAGAGTCTTATACAACATATGTAATACCATAAGTCTGAAACAACGTCTATAGAAACTAAAACTATGAAACAACTGTAAATAACAACAAAGTACACAAAGCGTCGCTCGCCCAACCCCAAAGTTAAGCAAGAGCATCATCATCAGATGTACCTGAAAAACACAACATAACCACCATCAGTGGCGAGTAACATAACTGACTCACCCTAACGGGAATACACAAGCACATAGCATTAATCAAATAACATCACACGTAAATCCTCGAAGACACGAGACAACCTCAAGCTCGTGATCCAAACTCGACTAATCACTCGACATCATCATCATACGACATCACTATACCCAATACTACCTCAGGTGCAATCATTCTAGCTCTAGACCGGACTATGCTCGTACGGAAGCATCTTACGCAACCGAACTTCTACTATGTCAGGACCGGGCATAAGCCATACACCCAAATCCCACGAACCCAATTCATACTTGGAAATTCGTGTCCCTAATCCCCAAATAAATCTGAGCGTACTAGGAATAACATAGTGAGACTCCAAAACTATTCCAATACCGCGGATGGAATAGGGGCAACGTCTTAACCCAAAAACTATGCATAAGCCATACACAAAGTCAAGGGCGTCTAGAAAAGAAATCAAGCTAATCATCCCGTCATATCATCATCATATCGTCATAGTTAATTAAAGACAAGAATAAGCCATACTCTTGAAATTAATAACTAAATTATCGAAGTTAACTCAAGAATTGCCTATAGCCATACTCTTGAGACTAACCAAACATCATATCATCATTCTCAAATCAATCTTTAATCGACTCATCCCAAATCTTTAACTTTCATGACTCTTTCCATCACTTTCTTTAACTTTCAAGACTCTTAAAGAACTCATCAACCCTCAACAAGAACTCTAAAGAACTCAATCAAGAACCTTAAAGAACTCATCTAACTCTTAAAGAACTCAACAAGAAACCATTCAAGATTCAAGATCTTCAATCAAGAACTCAATCAAGATTCAAGAACTTCAACCAAGAACTCAAACAAACTCAACATCACACGCATATTCATCACCATCACACACGAAAATTCAACAATATTTCATCAAAAATTCATCAAACTTAAACCCAATCACCATGATTTCCAAAATATCATAAAACAATCTTAAAATACGAAAAACCACCATTAAAACGTCATTATAACAATTCAAAATCAGATTATAAAACATAATCAAAATCATGAACAATCATCAACAAAACATCCCAAACATGCATTTAATCAAAGCTATAAACATAGTATTACCAATTAAGTTGAGTTAGTATGTTACCTTATTGAAGATCAACACACAAATCAACACAAATATGCAGTCCAAGAACAAATCACACACGGCCCCTATGCACGGCACACATACGAACACCACGCCTTCTAGCACGGCACCACAGCACGAGCACCACGAACCACTGCACACACGGCTGCACCACCTTGTTCACACGGACCTGCTGCACCACCACGGCACCCAAACACGACTACCACCGTGCACCACCTCGAACCCACGCACGAACAACAATACCCACACGAACACAATCCCAAAACAAAACCGAACTAGAGATCTTGAAAGAAATAAATGTGTTTAGGCTTGTGTTTGAACACCTAAAGATCAATTGAGGTTGAATCTTTAAGTTTTGGGCAAGGAAAGATGATAAACAATTGATGGCTTCAATTATCCAAAAATGGCGTGAGAATGAGTGAAAGAGAGAGTGTTTAAGTGCTTAGCAAATTGATGGCAAAGTTAGAATGGCAAAATTAGCTTAAGCCTTACTAACTCCCCTATAAATAGAGTTAGTTAAGGTGTGAACACAAGGCAAGTGGCAAGCCTTGCCATGCCTTTGTAGAACCGGCCAAGAGAAGCAAAATGGGCCTTGTGATCCATTGGGCTAATTTACTAAATTTACATGACAAATCATGCAAAACCGGCAGCTTGTGGAGTTCAAGACCGGCGGTATGGAACCGGCAGCTTGTGAAGGTCCAAGACTGGCGGTTTATGAAGACCAAACCGGCAGCTTATAACTGGCAGCGTGCAAGGTCCAAGACTGGCGGTTTATGAAGACCAAACCGGCAGCTTGAAGCCTTATCTTTAAACTGGCAGCTTCATCTTGAAGTCTCAATTGGGCCAATTAATTAAATAATAATTAAAATCATTAATAAAAACTAAGAAATAAAACATTTTGATTAAATCGAAATTATTCACATAAAATTAAAATAAATAGTTCAAAAATAAATTTTGAACTAGCAAATAAACACATAAATACACACATAAATACCGGCAAAAATACCGATAAAATCTGGGTCATTACACGTTCTAAGCTGCAGCATCGTCACCTGAAACTGTGGGGGGGGTCCACCGTCAGTGGCGAGTAACTAGGCTGTCCCGTTTAATCGAGGGACCGCTAAACACATAATATCATAGAATAACGCATGAAAACCATACAAAAATCTAATACATGTTATACAGAATTCAATACGAGGTACGTATAAAATACGTACAAAAATACGTATACGATTACGTACAAAATACGTATAAGAATACCTGCAGAAATACGGTTAGAATACGTACAAATCTACGTATAATGTACGTGTAATCATACCTGCAAAATACGGTTAGGAATACGTACAAATATACACTTACTATACATACGTTCATACATACTTACACGTATACATACATGGATACATACATACGTACATGCTTACATACAATCTTATAAGAATACAGAAATACACAGCGGAAGTCTTATACCATTCTCAATACATATACTTATATAATTATACCCTTATAACCTAACTATCCCGAATTCATTCGATCATAACCTACATCTTAAATTATACATCTTATGTCATATTACAATATATGTCATAACTTATGTTACTCATCATCATCTTATCAAAACATATCATCATATCATATCTTATCATTCATATCTTTCATATCATATCATTATCATCTTTCAGCGGACCGGTCACTATAACTCGTTGTGGATCCCGTTTGCACCACAACTTTCCTAGAACATGCCGGGGTGAGCTCGTGTACTCAACCCGTAGCGGATCTCGTTTGCACCACTAAGCCTAAGCTATGGCCATAACCCCTAAATAGCAGCTCGTGTACTACTGTAGACACCTGAATGTGTCTCCCCAACATAGAGACTAATGATGAAGCTATCAAAACACCAAGAAGTCCAATTAAATAGAATTAGCGACCAAATTGCGAAAAAGAAAAAAAAAAAAAAAAAAAAAAAAAGAAAAAAAGGGCCACTAATAGCATTCACAGCGTTTACGAGATTCGTTATTTATTTTTGAGTTTTTTCCATACTTTTTATATTTTTCATACTCATAATAGTATTTTGTTAGCACCTTATAAAAATAAAAAAATATAAAATAAAAAAAATATAAAATATAAAAAATATATATATATATATTTTAAGAGCATTTTTATTTTCTGTATTTTATTTTAATTTTTTATATTTTTATTTTAGAACAGCATGGATATACTAAGACGCTCGGGAAAATTCCGGAACACTCCGGAATAGCCTAAGGTGGTCAAGATACCCGGATAAGGATCAAAACTTAACTTTTTTAACAAAATTTCGAATCTCGTATAAACGCGTGGATGAGTCAGCAGACAGATCAGAGGAGCGGGCCCTGCGTCAAGACGCAGGACGTAATACAAGGACCTGCGCCTAGACGCAGGTCGTATTACAAAGCCTGCGTCTGGACGCAGGTCATGTTACAAAGTCTGCGTCTAGGCGCAGACTTGTAACATGACGTGGCGCTTTCCTGGCAGTTTTGGCCTATAAATATGTGAGCCTAAACGAGCTTTTAGAACAGATTCTGAGCAAATCACTCCCTCACTGCTATACTATTATACTATACTTTACTTCACTCATACTTTATCAAATAATATTGTCATATAAAATAAAAATAAAAATTCAAAAAAAATAAATAATTGCATTTTGGTTGCTAATCCATTAATTGCGTTCTTGAGGTACGAATCCTGAAGTCTCTATTTTAAGCCTATTCATTCCAATTTTTTTTTATATTTGCAAATCGTTCAAAATGGTGATCTTTGATAATGGTTAATATGTTCAATGATTTGAATTGTTTTATGTGAATTGTCTTGTAATATGAATTTTGGTACTTAAATTCATGTATGTCATATTAGTGTTAGAACTTTAATTGTTGTTTTAATCAAATCGGCCGCAGATTATAATTTTCTAATTTTGATATTTCATGACTCATTTTTAATCAGATCTGGTATCATGTGTTAATCTTCCCTAACAACTTCAGTTTTTTATGTTGTTGATAAATTTATTTCTCAATATTATGATTTATTTATTAAATTGAATATTTCCAATAATAATCATGATAATAAACCTGGTTAATTTTTGAGTTATTTTAGATCCGGCCTGATTATGAATGAAATCGCAATTATTGTTGTTAACATTGACATGACATCTGATTTTAAGTATTAAAAGTCACATTAATTAATTCACATATGTTTTATTTATTTTTTTTTATTGGTTGAACTTGTACATATTTTTTTTTTATTTTATATTTTTGTCTTTCTTTCATATTTTATTTGTTTTCAATCTTTAGGATTTTTAATACTGATTTAATTTAAAGTGGTCACAACAAAAAATAGTTTTGATTTGTAAATAAATTTAAACCCACTTAGTAATATACGTTTCATAGGGTAAAATTGAGATATTTATGTATTCGGGAACAATAATGATTTGACCACAAAAGAGACCTAGTAGAGACCGCTTGCAGGCGGGCGGGCCCAATGCACGATTGGCCCGTAACCTGTCCCCGAACCCATACTCTGGTGCACGACCATATGGGGCTGATTGCTCCTGGCTTTCAGTATTTCTTCGGTGTCCGTGGACCGTATAAAACGCACGGTGGCGACTCCTACTAGTCCGTATTCACGTACGGCGTTAACGAGCATTCAAACCAAACTCGTGAGACCGTAGGCGGCCGGGTAAAAACGACCCCTACAGTTTGGCGACTCCACTGGGGAATATCACTCCTTAGTGGTGTGGACAAACTTGAAAAGTCTCGTGGTCTTATTATTATTATTCCCGAATTATTTTTAGGCATATTGCATGTGGCCCTACGAATAGGTGCCGCACTATAGGACCTTGTCTCATATGAGCATGTTCTATGCTCGAGTCCGACCCCGGGGGGTTTGGTTATGGTTACTTGTTGGTGCCCTACCACAATGACCATATCCGGCCCATCCCAGCCATGGCGCGTGATCATCATGCCCGATGAGATCATAATAAGGAACTTGTCAACCGTGTGTCATTCAAAATGAAGAATGATCATATCGGTTCATTTTTCTTTAGCCGTGGTACCTTATGACTACCCATGACTAACTTTTAGAGACCTTTCATATTGTTTTAGGTTAGTGTGCTTATGTGACTATGTGTGCATTTTTTTTCTTTTTTGTGGGCTCTAGCCATTTTAAGTTTCACTATCTACTCACATTTTCATATAGTCATGGTCATCTTCTAGTTCATATAGCCCATTTTTTTTAATTATTTTTTTTTGGGCCTTAGTGTCCTTGCATATAGTCCATATAGGCTTTGACCTTAGTTTGACCATAGGTTTTGGCCCAAAACCTTAGTCGTTCCCATAAATGGGCTTAACTAGGTCCATTCCTCATTTAGGCATTTCCATTCACATACATTGCATATTTCATGTATTTTGGTGCCCCTTCAATTAAAAAAAAAAAAAAAAAAAAAAATGAAAAGGGCACCTTGCATTCACGCATTTTAAGGAAGATGACCATAAAATTAGGACATGCATATACATCCGCATTTGCATACATATCACAATGATCAAGGGGGTTCACTGAATCTTGATTTTGGTCCTCTTCAGTTCAGAGCGGTCTAAACAGTTCCAAGTCGACCCAAAGCATAGCTGAGGTCCGAGCAAGCCTCAAGCCCAACTTTACCTCACCTCATTTAAACACCACCTCAGCCTCACTCAAACTCATCCAAACCCAAAAGACTTAAGCCCATACCCAGTCTACATCACTTAAGCTCACACCCAGCCTACACCATTTAAGCCCATATCTTAAGCCTACATCACTCAAGCCCATCACTCAAGCCCATATCCCAAACTTACATCACTCAAGCCCACATCTTTAGCCCACAACCCAAACGCCACAAATGGCCAATCAAGAGGGCCAACTCAAACAACTCACTAAGCGTTTCGATGAATTGACCGCTGTACTCGAAGGGCTCCAGGCCAAGGTCAGCGATCTAGAAAAAACGCCAAGCTCATCCATGATAAAGAACCTAGCCGAACATGTCAAAAAAACAAGAGACTCTGCCTTCCACCAAGAAACACTTTCCATTGACCCTAACCTTTCCTCCAAGCTTTCTAAGGAATTCTCGAGCAAGGATCTCCCAAAGTTCAAGGCCACAGATGATCCTCGTTATCACCTCAAAGGATTTCGAGCCACCATGGTCCTTAAGGGTATTGAACCAGCACTATTCCCTACAGTCTTTCCACTCTCACTTGAACCAGTTTGCCAAAAGTGGTTCTACTCTCTTTCTGAGAAGGACACATCTACATGGGAAGACATTGTGCATGCCTTCATGACCCGTTACAAGGGGAACATCCAAGCCCAAACCTCAACGAGAGAACTCGAGATCTTGAGGCAAGGTGAGAAAGAAGGGTTCACTGCTTATTTGACAAGATGGAAGCAAGTTGCAGCCCAAATGGTCACTACTCCTGCTGAACCAGAAATGGTCAAGACCTTCATCTCCAGTCTACAGCCAAAGTACCAAGATCACCTCAAGTACTTAGGCCTTACCACCTTCCAAAAGGTCTATCACATTGGAGTTGACATAGAGGACGATCTGCTAAAGGGTGATATGTCAGGCTCACCAGAACTCGATGAGCACTAACAGCATCAGCGCACCCCATTCATAGTCAAGAGTCAATCAGAGTTGTTTCTTTAGGTTGAGTCGGAGAGTCCCTCCACCTAGACGTTTGCATTTCCTTTCTTTCTTTAGAGCCTATGTCATTAGGATTTTTTTTTGGTATTATTATTATTATTTTTTTCCTGAGCCTTGTAATTTCATTTACATTAATAAATTTCTTGTTTTTTTTATTTTTATTTTTAGCCTTCACTTTTAATTTGTGCTTTAAACTCTAACATAATTCATGACCTCAAATTTTCATAATCAATAAAATTGAGCATAATAAATGGACATTGCCCAAGAGGCCTTCTTTTCTTGAACTCCACAAATACAATCATCCCCTTTCCTATCACCGGCACACATTCAATCCATTGCAGCCCTTTGATCCATGAAACATATATAAGCCTACTTTCTTTCCTTACCCACATCTACCTCACCCATGGGATCAAGTGGTGCGTAGGAAAAGACATGTGCCTAAAACAAAATAAAAAAAAATAAAAAAATAAAAAAATAAAAAAAATTCAAAAACAAAAAAAAAAACAAAAAAAAGAAGTAAAATTCATACTCGACACACATCAAGCAATTATGAAAGTCGAGTCAAAGCTCCCAATTCAAACACAATCATAATCAAAATACAAGTTCAAAAATTCAGCAGCCATAAAAGCTACTTCAATGCAATAAATCCAATTCAATTCAATGAATCCAGTTCAACTCAATAAATCCAGCTCAATTCAATAAATCCAGTCCAATATTTCTACTCAGTCCTATCCAATTAAAAAAAAAAAAAAAAAAAAAAAAAAAAAAAAAAAAGAAGTCAAAAAGCACACTGCGCACCATGGGGGGTTAAATTGGGAACATTGAGCCTTCTTTCCCTTTTCTTTCTTAACCCTCAACCCCAGCCAAACATTACAACCATAAAAGCCCTCTCCCCGGAGGCATTGTCCAAATAATCATCAAGAACTACGATGGTCTGATTCCATAAGGATACGTAGGAAGCCTCTTCTCGAGGTTCGACCCAATTAATATATGGATTTTTGAGGTCCACTCATTCAATTAACTTGGGGTTTTAAGCACGAATTCTTAGTTCACCACCCGTCATAGGCTCGAGTTTGAACCAACATTAATTCAGCCAACCACATCAATTCCCTACATCATCACCCTTCAGTCACAAATTTTTAGCCTTTTTTTCTTGCACCTACAGACTTTCTCTTTTCCACACCTTGGGGGCTTTCTCTGACTCTTCTTAAGCTCATAGCTTTGATTTGACTCTTGTGTTCTTCTATTAGGGCGCCGCATAGCTTCATCAATTGGGCAATCCATATCCTCTCATGAAATCTAACTCAAGTTCATGACTTGAGCTAGCCTCTTTTCTCAATGCTTTGTCCTTTTCATACAATACACAAAATAGCTTTAAAAAATGATATTTCATCCATCCTTACTCGACCTAAAGACTGGGGGCTTATCTATCCATCTACTCCACCGCAAACCTGAGATTCAAAAAAAAGCCTTATCCATCATCTCTCATTCATGCTACCCTACCTATTCAGCTACTTCACCACAAATATAGTCTTCCCCTCGGGTTAGGTGCTTGCTTATGATCGAAGGCTCTGTTTTTTGATTGATTGGGGGGCTTAAGACCGCTCCATCCCCATTTTAAGGAATAACTATACTATTGGCCGATCCCCTTGATCATTCATTGCCTTGTCATACATAACATATTATTCCACATGCACCACATTTCACGAACACCAATCACATCATGCATCCTGCACCACAAGCATATCGGACATCATAATTATTTCATGCATACATTCATAAGCATCATGCATATTGTACATAGGCACATCACAGAGCACAAAGCACACAAGGCTAGAGCTCATCTTTGTTGATTCCCTGAATCGCCATATGCGATTAATATATTGCTTAATTTGTTCATGAACCAATGTATGCCTATATGGCTATATACATTTTTTCCTTGATATCTTTGCTCATGCAGCCCACACATGCTATTGCCTCGCCCCAACCATAATACTTTGACTTTCGTCTTGCGAGAACATTCGTCTCTCCAAACTCAGTCAAAGTGGGGGCTTCTCATCATACACACACCTCCTTGTACATTTTTCTTTCCGCCTCAACGGCCTCATCATATTTTTTAATGGGTTTATGCTTACCCTAATTCCTCTAAGGGTTTACCCTTAATTCCCCAGCAAGAATACTTTGACCTTCGTCTTGCGAGAACATTCATCTCTCCAGACTCAGTCAAAGTGGGGGCTTCTCATCAGACACCCACATCATTTTCCCTCACTCACAATCACTTTGCTTACGGGTCTATGCTTACCCTAAGATTACAATTATTTTTCTCATAGGGTTTATGCTTACCCTAAGATCTCAAATATCATTCTAAGGGTTTATGCCTACCCTTAATTTACTTACTTTTCTCACGGGTTTATACTTACCCTACGTTTACACAAATATCACTCTAAGGGTTTATGCCTACCCTTAATTTACTTACTTTTCTCATGGGTTTATACTTACCCTAAGTTCACAAGTATCACTCTGAGGGTTTATGCCTACCCTTAATTCACTTAATTTTCTCATGGGTTTATACTTACCCTAATTCCTCAAAGGGTTTACCCTTAATTCCTTAGCCATAATACTTTGACTTTCGTCTTGCGAGAACATTTGCCTCTCCAGACTCAGTCAAAGTGGGGGCTTCTCATCAGACGTATATGTTTTTCCTTACACATCACTCACAATCACTTTTCTTACAGGGTTTATGCTTGCCCTAAGCTCTCAGATATCACTCTAAGGGTTTATTCTTACCCTTAATTCACTTTCTTTTCTCATGGGTTTATGCTTACCCTAATTCCTCTAAGGGTTTATGCTTACCCTTAATTCACAAGTACTTTGCTCATGGCTTTATGCTTACCCTAAGCTTACAAAAATTCCTCTAAGGGTTTATGCTTACCCTTAATTCACAAGTACTTTGCTCATGGCTTTATGCTTACCCTAAGCTTACAAATATTTTTCTCTAAGGGTTTATGCCTACCCTTAATCCACTTGCTTTTCTTATGGGTTTATGCTTACCCTAAGCTTAAAAATATTTTTCTCCAAGGGTTTATGCGTACCCTTAATCCACTTCGCTTTGCTTATGGGTTTATGCTTACCCTCATACCTCCTCTCAAGAGTTTATACTTACTCTTGATTCTTCTAAGGGTTTATGCTTACTCTTAACACATCACTTTGCTTAGGGTTTATGCTTACCCCCATACCTTCCCCCATTTCTCAAGAGTTTATACTTACTCTTGATTCTTCTCCTAAGAGTTTATGCTTACTCTTGACTCGTCACAATTTCTACCAAGAGTTTATGCTCGACCTACAACGGGTTTATACCTACCCAGGGAAATCAATTCCTCACGAGTTTATGCCTACTCGCTTTTTCGCTCAACCTTGCCTATACGGCCTTTACACTCCGAGGGTTTTTGCTTACCCAAAGAGAAGGTTCCAAAAGATCCAGCATATCCAGAGGGACCAAATACTTTATCCTCCATCATCCCGAAGATCCAGGGATTAAACCGCACGGGGCGCGGTTGCAGGTAAAACTAACATTTGTTTTGCAGGTACCGGCGTTAAAAAGGGTGACTCAAGGTCGCAGAACGTCTTGAGTTATCCTCCGTCCCGACAGGAATACTTTGACTTTCGTCTTACGAGTTTATACTTACTCTCCAGACTCAGTCAAAGTGGGGGCTTCTGTAGACACCTGAATGTGTCTCCCCAACATAGAGACTAATGATGAAGCTATCAAAACACCAAGAAGTCCAATTAAATAGAATTAGCGACCAAATTGCGAAAAAAAAAAAAAAAAAAAAAAAAAGGCCACTAATAGCATTCACAGCGTTTACGAGATTCGTTATTTATTTTTGAGTTTTTTCCATACTTTTTATATTTTTCATACTCATAATAGTATTTTGTTAGCACCTTATAAAAATAAAAAAATATAAAATAAAAAAAATATAAAATATAAAAAATATATATATATATATATTTTAAGAGCATTTTTATTTTCTGTATTTTATTTTAATTTTTTATATTTTTATTTTAGAACAGCACGGATATACTAAGACGCTCGGGAAAATTCCGGAACACTCCGGAATAGCCTAAGGTGGTCAAGATACCCGGATAAGGATCAAAACTTAACTTTTTTAACAAAATTTCGAATCTCGTATAAACGCGTGGATGAGTCAGCAGACAGATCAGAGGAGCGGGCCCTGCGTCAAGACGCAGGACGTAATACAAGGACCTGCGCCTAGACGCAGGTCGTATTACAAAGCCTGCGTCTGGACGCAGGTCATGTTACAAAGTCTGCGTCTAGGCGCAGACTTGTAACATGACGTGGCGCTTTCCTGGCAGTTTTGGCCTATAAATATGTGAGCCTAAACGAGCTTTTAGAACAGATTCTGAGCAAATCACTCCCTCACTGCTATACTATTATACTATACTTTACTTCACTCATACTTTATCAAATAATATTGTCATATAAAATAAAAATAAAAATTCAAAAAAAATAAATAATTGCATTTTGGTTGCTAATCCATTAATTGCGTTCTTGAGGTACGAATCCTGAAGTCTCTATTTTAAGCCTATTCATTTCAATTTTTTTTTATATTTGCAAATCGTTCAAAATGGTGATCTTTGATAATGGTTAATATGTTCAATGATTTGAATTGTTTTATGTGAATTGTCTTGTAATATGAATTTTGGTACTTAAATTTATGTATGTCATATTAGTGTTAGAACTTTAATTGTTGTTTTAATCAAATCGGCCGCAGATTATAATTTTCTAATTTTGATATTTCATGACTCATTTTTAATCAGATCTGGTATCATGTGTTAATCTTCCCTAACAACTTCAGTTTTTTATGTTGTTGATAAATTTATTTCTCAATATTATGATTTATTTATTAAATTGAATATTTCCAATAATAATCATGATAATAAACCTGGTTAATTTTTGAGTTATTTTAGATCCGGCCTGATTATGAATGAAATCGCAATTATTGTTGTTAACATTGACATGACATCTGATTTTAAGTATTAAAAGTCACATTAATTAATTCACATATGTTTTATTTATTTTTTTTTATTGGTTGAACTTGTACATATTTTTTTTTATTTTATATTTTTGTCTTTCTTTCATATTTTATTTGTTTTCAATCTTTAGGATTTTTAATACTGATTTAATTTAAAGTGGTCACAACAAAAATTAGTTTTGATTTGTAAATAAATTTAAACCCACTTAGTAATATACGTTTCATAGGGTAAAATTGAGATATTTATGTATTCGGGAACAATAATGATTTGACCACAAAAGAGACCTAGTAGAGACCGCTTGCAGGCGGGCGGGCCCAATGCACGATTGGCCCGTAACCTGTCCCCGAACCCATACTCTGGTGCACGACCATATGGGGCTGATTGCTCCTGGCTTTCAGTATTTCTTCGGTGTCCGTGGACCGTATAAAACGCACGGTGGCGACTCCTACTAGTCCGTATTCACGTACGGCGTTAACGAGCATTCAAACCAAACTCGTGAGACCGTAGGCGGCCGGGTAAAAACGACCCCTACAACTACTACTTAGACGACTACATATCCTAAGACCTAGAACTACTCGGGGGAACTCGTGTGTTCGTCCCATTGAGCAGTGGCTTCGACTTAACCCAGTCTGACTACTCGGGTCATCAGGTGGGCGTCCTTATCTTATCTTATATCTTTCAAATCTTATATCTTATCTTATATCGGGAAATACTAGGTGGCCGTAATCGGAAATGAACCGTTCGAAGTCCCAGGAAAGAGAGGTGCGGCACGTATATTGGCCACCTTAAATACCAAGTCTTTCCTAGCCAGAGATCGAAACGATTCGTATTCCTCCTACTCTGTTTCCTTTCTTTCCCTATTAATATCTTATCGTAGCTTTTATAACTTATCCCTACTGATTCCTGATATTAATAATAATACTAATAATAACCGCAATATTAATATTATTGATAATAATACTCGAATAGTAATAGTAATAATAATAAAGTTACTATCTACCCCTTCATGTTACAACTTATCCCTGATAACCCCTTTAATTGTAACCTTTATAATTAATTATTCCTAAAATATAATAAGTCAAAATTAACTAAATTGACTAATTAATCATAGGGTCACTCGACATTTTCATCATATGACTAATAATTAAATAAATTCATATACTTATCAATATTTTAGTAAATTATTTTAATTAATCAATTAATCACTAAAAATTACTAAGAATATGATAAAAATTCCATTTTTCATCTTTTTATTCACTCGACATTTCCATCAAAAACAAATAAATATCAACTTTTATCAATTAAATTAAATAATTACATCCAACAAGAATTAATTAATTTAACTAAACAACAATAATTTAAATCATGCTTTTTAACATAAAATTATCAAGATTAATCACAAAACAAGATCAAAATCAATCTTTCTTATTCATAATACCACACGGCTTCAAGGGTTACAATCAAGATCAAGATTTATTTTCAAGAATTGCAATATCATGATCAAATTAAAGATTAATTAAAGATTATTAAAAACAATTCAAGAATCAACAAGATTGGTTATAAAAATTAGATCTTTAATTCCCCTAAAAATTTTGTGTCACTCGACAATTTCCATAACATGAACAAGAATTATAATTTTAATTCTAGACTTTAATTAATCAATTAAACCATCATAAACATCAATTTAATTCAAGAAAACATCATAGAATTGATCATATTCATCACCATCATACTCGACAATCACCAAGAAAAATCAAGAACATTAATTAGCAATTGTCGTACATAATTTCGAGCACCATAAAATCAATAAAGATTAATTTAGGCAAATTTCAATTGTTAAAACAAACAAGATTAACATATAAAATCACGAAAATGCATAAAACAAATCAAGATTCATATCATCATGCACTCGAAAATTTCGAACAAATATAAGACCCAAATCCTACAATTTTCATGGTCAATCCTAATTAACTATGTGATTATTTACCCATAGATTAAATGAGAAAGCAAAGTTACCTGAATTCGCTAATAATTCCAAGGAAAAATCACCCTTTTTGGGTGATAGAGGGTTCGACTTTTTTGAAGGAAAGAGAGGGAGAAATATATATTTTTTTTTAGGGTTTAAGTGTACCAATGCCAATTAGGAACCAAGTGGTGTACTAGGTCCTATTTATAGAAAAACAAAGGAAACAACAAACCCTAATTTGTTTGTTGAGGGTGCCGTGTAATTGGGGTAGAATAGGGAGGAATTAGTTGGGTTGTTAGCATATAATTGACTAGGTTAGGAAAATAAATTAATTATTTTACTTAATTAATTAAATCATACAATTATTTAAATTGAACCAAAAGAATCAATATTGGCCCATATAAAATAGAGGAGCCGGCCAAGGAAGAAAGAAAAGGAAAAATTGGGTCTTTGGCCCAATTTAAAGAAAAAGATTGGACTAAAAATATAAACAGTCCAAATTAAATGGCCTATTGGACTTAGAATAGGATTAAATAACATTAATAACCGTGAAATTTTCTGGCCCCAAATTTCGGGTTATTACAATACAAGAATCTCCACTTACTACTAACAACATGATGGAGGATTTGCATTCAACGCAAGAATCTCCTATTGTCCCACTCGAATCTAATTCGTGCGAAAATTCTCAAATTGTTGAGAAGAACATTTCTCCTGTTGCTCAGCCCATACGTAGATCTAGTAGACCAACAAGACCACCGAAGAGGTTTGTTGAAGTCTTGTTGACTGAAAATTCTGAAATTATGATTTTGGAGAGTGAAGAGCCTACTAGTTATACACAAGCTTTGACGAGTCCTAACTCCGAAAAATGGCTTGGAGCCATGAAGTCCGAAATGGAATCCATGTCTGAAAACCAAGTATGGACTTTGGTAGATTTGCCAAATGGGGTAAAACCCATTGGAAGCAAATGGGTTTTCAAAGTAAAAACAGACAAGGATGGAAATGTAACCATTTTCAAGGCTCGATTGGTCGCTAAAGGTTTCAAACAAATTCATGGTATTGACTATATGATGAAACATTTTCACCAGTGGCGATGCTTAAATCCATTCGGATCCTTCTAGCGATTGCCACATCTTATGATTATGAAATTTAGCAAATGGATGTCAAAACCGCCTTCTTGAATGGTTTCTTGGAGGAGGACGTGTACATGACACAACCAGAAGGTTTTGTAGATCCAGAAAATCCTAAGAAGGTATGTAAGCTTAAGAAGTCCATTTATGGGCTAAAGCAAGCATCTAGGAGTTGGAATCTTCGATTTGATGAGGCAATCAAAGAGTTTGATTTTCTCAGAAGTGAAGAAGAATCTTGTGTTTACAAGAAGGTTCGTGGGAGCAGCATAGTCTTCTTAGTCTTGTATGTAGATGGCATACTTCTCATGGGAAATGACATACTAATGCTTGAATCTGTCAAGGAATGGTTGAAAAGTTGTTTCTCTATGAAAGACTTAGGAGAGGCTGAATACATTTTGGGAATTAAAATCCATAGAGATAAGTCTTGAAGGATGATTGGGCTAAGTCAAGAAACTTACATTGATAAGGTTCTTGAAAGATTCAATATGGAAAACTCTAAGAGAGGATTCATTCCCATGCAACATGGCATATCGCTAAACAAGAATTAGTGTCCAAAGATTTCTGATGAGATTAAGCGAATGAGAAATGTTCCTTATGCATCTGTTATAGGATCAATCATGTATGCCGTGATTTGTACAAGGCCGGATGTCTCATATGCTTTGAGCGTATGCAGCAGATTCCAATCAAATCCAGGTGATGCACACTGGAATGCAGCTAAGAACATCCTTAAGTACTTGAGAAAAACTAAGGATAATTTCCTAGTGTATGGAGGAGAAAGTGAATTAGTTGTGAAAGGTTACACGGATTCGAGCTTCCAAACCGACAAAGATGACTTCCGATCACAATCTGGTTTCATATTTTGTCTAAATGGAGGTGTAGTGAGCTGGAAAAGTTCAAAGCAAAGCACTGTAGCAGATTCTACCACAGAAGCTGAATATTTAGCAGCATTTGAGGCAGCAAAAGAAGCCATTTGGCTTAAGAAATTCCTCATCGAATTGGGAGTTGTACCTAGCATTGAGAATGGAATTGACTTGTACTGTGATAATAATGGTGTCATTGCTCAAGCAAAAGAACCAAGATCACATCACAAATCTAAGCATGTGGAAAGAAAGTTTCACCTCATTCGAGAAATTGTGGCTCGAAAGGATGTGAAAGTTTGCAAAGTTCACACTGATGATAACATTGCTGATCCATTGACTAAACCCCTACCACAACCAAAGCATGAAGGTCACGCTAGGGCTATAGGCATTAAGTATATTGGAGAATGGCTTTAGGTTGTGTTCTTACTTTTAGATCACTGTTGTGAAGACATTAAATTATGTTTTATTACGTTTATCAATAAAATTTCTCTTATTTAATTATGGTTTAGAATTAAAGAATATGTCCAAAGTATTTATAATTTTATAGGTTTATCAAATACGTGATTTGATAAATGAAACCCTATAAGGTGAACAAAATTATAGATTACTTAAGTTCCTAGTCTTAGTCATTAATGGACATAAATGACTTAGCTAAATGGCTAGTTTGTGGATTGATGATGGCGCAGTTTCATGGGCTATGGGGACATGGAGATGTCTATACAATCACATGGATACACAAAGTAAATGTGTATTGAACAGACCAAATTGAAATAAAATTTCAAAATTGTATTTAGTGGATTCCTCAGACATGAGGACAACATTATTCCCATGCAACGATTAGTATGTCTTTGGTACTGTTAAACGTCGCGCTGTAAAAAGAGGTTATTATAAAGGCAGTAATCAGGATTGCTAAAGTTTAGTGGGAGTCTTTGTTGGACAAGAGTGGATAAGTCCTCCTATTTTAAATAGGGTTGGTGTCATGGCCTCTTGAAGAGTTAGAACTGAAAATGCATGGCAGTGCTCGAGTGGATTAAAGAATTAATCACTTTTTTCAACAGTTTAACTCAGGTTTCAAGAAACAATTTGAACCTATAATATGGATAACATATAAAGTTGTCATATTATCAAATTGGACATTAAGAGACTTAAGAGAATTCTAGATTGCTCCACTTGTTCTCGGACAAGTGGGAGATTGAAGGAGGTGTCCTCGATCAAGTATAACAATTACTAAATATAAAATAGGATTAATTAAGGAGATTATTAATTCGGTTATTTTAGGGGTCGTAGTGTTTTGCTAGAAACCAACTACGGTCTGTAAGCCTATTACATAATGGGCTTGCTACTAATTATAATCGGATCCTATAAGGTCACACATATAAACACGAGATGGATCAAAGCAAACCAAGCCCAATAAGGGTTTTTAAGTGGATGGTTAAAGAGAGAAATTAGGGTTATGCAATCGTATAACCTAATTACTACTATATATTAGGCCTTGCATTATGTATGAGATACATAATAATTATTTAGTGAAATAAACAACCCTAATATCTCTCATAGCCACACCCCATACAAAGTAAGAGAGTGTAAGTTTAATCTTCCTCCTTCCGTACTAGCATACGTGGGGATCTTTCTCGGGTTTGTGGACCAAGTAGAGGAATCACAATTGAGGTTCTTGATCTCCAAAGGAGGATTATCAAAGGTGAAAGAGGAGTACACGCATCAAAGGTATATCTAACTTCTATAATGTAATTCGTATTAATTATATGCATGAGATCCTGTTTTAGATGTTTAGGAAGTGTTCCTGAAATTCCGCTATCGCAACTAATATATTCCTACAATATGGGCCGTCTCACCAGAACCTGTGCCAACCTTTAGACACATAAACATATACCATTTCTAATCAATAATTATAAAGTCTAATTCGGGAATTATTATGAGATAATAAACAAAAAAAATGGAGATTAAGGCTCCGTTTGTTTTGAAGGAAAATAATTTTCAAGGAAAATAATTTTCTAAGAAAAACAATTTTCAATGGAAAACATTGATCGAAGAAAAGTTTTCCTTTGTTTGTTTGATTAGAGGAAAACCTATAAAAGAAAATAAAAATGGAGTAGAAATGAAGGAAGGATGAGAGGAGTGGAGAAGGGAGAAGTAAAAAGTGAGAGGGAAAATGTGGCATTCATTGCCTACAAAAGGAAAATGATTTTCCTTTTCTACTATCACATTTTCCACCTTAAGGAAAATTGTTTTCCACCCCTTTGCAAAACAAACAAAGGAAAATAAGATGAGGGAGGAAAATCATTTTCCGGTAAAATGTTTTCCATCAAAACAAACAGACCCTAAGTGCAACTTACTTCGATGGTCGTGGATTTATAAAGTTAGCTAAGGAAAATTGGGTAATACTTAAGGGCTTTTTATTCAGTTTTTAACTAATGTTATGTTTGGATAAATTAATGTACTTCCAAATTACCAATGTGGATGCTCTAAGGACTCGAAAATTCGTTGTTTTGATGTTTTAAAAGCCTATATACTTCTTCCCTTCTATATTTTACTCACAACCTATCATTCTATCACATATTTCAAGAAACAAATTTAAGGATATAAACGAGCTAATTAATCGAAATAAATTTAGCATCGTATAGTTTTTTTTAACTTGTTTTTTTTTAAAATAAATTATCTGATCTGTTAATGTGCTCAGATATTTTCATTTAAATGCTTGTCGAATAGCTAAGATACGAGTAAAATGAAATAGTGAAAGTATATTAGTTAACTAATAGTAGGCCAGGTTTATTTTTTAGATTGGTAATAAAAATTAAACAAAGCTTTCAAATATGTTGGTTATAAACTTATAATTTTAGTAATAAACTAGATAATATCCGTGCGATGTACGGTTTAATCTTTTATAATCTAATATTTGAGAGCAATTGTAATGATAATGAAAGTGCACAATTTGTCTCATATAAAAATAATGATTTGAAGTTGTACTTTACCTGAATTGAATATAATATATAAAAGTGTTGTAAAGGAGCATGTAAGAAGCAGAAAAATATTCACTTTTTGAATAGGTCAATATCATCTTGCCATCTTGGCAATGAAATTTATGTGAATTAATAGACTTCAAGTGAAATAATTTTTTTAAGAAGTTAATTACAAAATAATGAAATTTATCCTTTTTTATTTGATTAGTACACAGGTCAATACATTTTTACACACTAATTATAATGGTTTCTTGAACATCCCTCTTATATTTGGAAGTCCGAATTAAGTATTGCAAAATCTCAAGACAAATAGCGTGACATAACTTTTAACAACAATGGTATAATTTTTTATAATTCTAAAACAGTAATAATGTCAAACGACGACCTAATTATAAAAAAAATATAATGCATATATAGAAATTCAAACTTGTTAATGTAATCTAATACATACCGTCTTTGTAATTTGAAAAAATATATGTTGTTATAACACAAAATATGTAATCTAAAATGAAATCTAACATATCCCATTCTACTTCAAATTTTATCATATTCTAAATGATTCATTATTTTCGTATTTATAATATTTCACTAAAGTGCAAAAGTACAACATGATATATATTTTAATTATGTATGTATGTACGATTTGGCCAACACAGAAGTTGGTGATGATATGCAATTGTCTTCCCAATTGAAAACATGTTGGATAATTAAAAAAAAAATGACTTTTTAATCATTATTTTTATATTGTTACCTTACACATGTAAATTAAAAGTTGATTAAAATGAGTTAAATATGTAAATTTGTAATTAATAATAATAAAAAAAATTCATATTTCTATGAGTGAAGGTTATAGGTGTACTTTAGTAGTGCATTTAATAACCTCCCAATTCCCAATAGTAACTTAGTAGATTAATACAATCTATCTATAACAACTATTAAAAGGTGCGCAAAGCACCGTGAATGCGACACATAAAATGACACACAAGCATCAACTTTCACCATTGGTGCGACACGTGGGATTGTGTGCCACATAGGATTGTCACACAAACATTATTTAAAAAAATATGATTGCGTTAAGATTCGAACTTAGCACTTAACTATCAAATCCATACACAATTACCACCTCAACCAACTCTAACTATTGTTTCAATGATCACTATTTTTAAGAATATTGTTCTATTGTTAAGGCTCCCTTAAAAACAATTATATCTTGCACGACCTTTGACAAAAGTGTTAGATTTGACACACTAATCTATACGAAAAATATAATTTTATTAAGGTTTTGTGATACACAAATAAAAGAGGATATCATTATTTTTCATCAATAAGTTATGAATCTTATAATTTTTTAACTTCTTCCATAACAAAATAAATGTTATACTTTGATAATAAACGTAAGTGAAATATTATTAAAGTGTAACATTTATTTTATTATGGAGGAAGTAACTAGATTTTTTTCCCGGACGATGTCCCGGGTCACTGAATGAATTTTTAGTTTAAATATTCTGATTTTGCAAAATTTAAAATTAAACTCCTTTATTGGTGCGTTCTTTTCATCTGATTTTTTTTAAATGTAATCTTATAAGATCTGAAATTTTCTAATGTTAGATTGACAATAAATTTGTTTAAGATATATTGGTTTGATGAATTGATGATGAAAGAAGGTATGTGGATATGATTGATGGAAAATCGTGAATTTACACTTATTCGATTGGATGATTCTTTAATAAAAATTTAAACTTGTTTTTTTTTTTCGTACATGATATTATACATTTTGATATGTCAATTTGAATAATAAAATGGTGTAGATGAGATGGTAGAGTTACGGTATTATAGGGATGATGAGTTCAAATCTTAGTAAACGCATTTTTTTTTGTAAAAATTATTATGGTGAGTTCAAATCTTAGTAAATAGTAAATGCATTTTTATTTTATTTTTTGTAAAAATTATTTTTATGAAAAATAGTGACACATGACAAAATATGACATGTGGTGTCATGTGGTGACATATGTAAAGATGACTTGTCCCGACACATGTTAGATTGCGAAAAAGCTCAAAGCATTTTAGAAAAAGAGTATTGATTGATATTTGATTGTATATAGTGGAGGGAATGAATATATTGATAATAAGTGAGAGTGTAGAGTAGTAGTTGTGTAGCTTTAGTTATTTCTCATGGTCACGGGTTCGAACCTTGTATAACTTTTTTTTCTCCTTTTTAGAATTCACCATTTGGTTAGAGCATGCAACATAGGAATACATGTGGGTGGCGCATCTTAGGGTGTCTTTGTCTAAGTGGAAGCGAAATGAGAGCTTACGTGTCGTGACACTTGTCGCAAAGAGAGGAGGGAGGCGATTTTTAGAAGAAGAGAATAGATTTTAATGTGTGCACTTTTTAAAAAAATTAAAATATGTTATGATTACCTATGTTATAATGTTAAATTCATCAACTATGTCAAATCATTTAATAGTTGAGAAATATAGTTAGAGAAATGTTGAATAATCCAACTTTATCCTACCAGATAACATACACTTACAAACTTAACTAACTTTGATTGTTGTTTTATATATCCCTCTTTATTAAAACATTGATTTATTGTTAAATCATCCTTTTCATTTATAATTCTTATTACACGTATTCAAAATTAAATATTAAATGTAATTTTTTTTAATCTCATAGTCAAACTTAATTAAATTATTTTTTAAAGTTGGGTCAATTACTGAAATTTACATAAAAATACAACTCTTATTTTTTAAACAACTTACAATTTTTAAAAAAATAAAAATTAAATTTCTTAATTAGTGTATTAACTTTTAAAACTTTCTTCACAAATACTATTAGGATATTCCTGTTTTGTTTTATGTTTCAAAACATGCATAACTATCTTTGTAACCACGATTTCATTATATTGCTTTCTATAAATCACACATGTGTATATATATAAAAACAGTACAATAGAATCCAACAGACATAATAGAACCGTATGGCCCGGGGTAACGCCCGGGCTACAATACTAGTTTTTAAGGAAAAATAGTCATAAATTATTAAATTTTTTATGTGACTTGAATAGGAAGGAAAATTAGACTTTGGGAGGGAAAGATGTTTTTTTAGTGGTTACCACTTTAGTATAATATATATATATAATATAATATATAATTATTAAATTTTTGATGTAATTGACTTGAATAGGAAGGCAAATTAGACTTTGGGAGGGAAAGATGTTTTTTTAGTGGTTACCACTTTAGTATAATATATATATATAAATAAAGATAATAATCATCTTAAACATTAAATACACTGATCATAGTGATCAAATTGTGATTTT
The DNA here is from genome assembly GCA_951394345.1 of Salicornia ramosissima. Lineage (NCBI taxonomy): Eukaryota > Viridiplantae > Streptophyta > Magnoliopsida > Caryophyllales > Amaranthaceae > Salicornia > Salicornia ramosissima. The sequence goes on along the minus strand of OX596238.1, from coordinate 47,409,774 downwards.
GGCATGCATATAAAAATTAATACCATATAATAAAAGAATTGGCATTAATTTAACGTCCTATGAGTGATGCTTATTAGAAAATTTCTTTAAAATTATGTATTCCCTATTCCATAAAAAAAGTAAATACTTTACATATATTCCGTCAAAAAAAATTTATTGATTTTTTTATTCAATTCAGCCACGATATAAGGCACACTTAGAGTTGGGTATGGGACGAGTTGGCAAGAGGGTCGGTTTGGCATGACCAGGTCTTGGCCCCACCCAGCATAAATTTGCTATGAGCACGAAATGACAAGAAGACATGTATGATGGGCTATGGGCTACACGTGGGCAACATTTAAAAAGTTTGGCATGAACCACAAGCACTACGGGCTGACATGCAAGTTGGCACACTTATTTAATTTGGTTAAAATTTCATAATGTATATAAAATTTGTATAAGGCATGACGGCCCGACACGAGCCTTATATTTTATAACTTGGCACGATCCTGTCACGAACCTTTCTTGTCCCGTTATAGGCACGACCAGCTGTGAGGTACACAGTCTTGGTATGGGCCGCCTCAGCAGAACCTATCCTGACCTTTAATCAATAATTATAAAGTCTAATTCGGAAATTATTTTTGAGATGATAAACAAAAAAATTGGAGATGAAGTCAACTAAGTAAAATTGGGTAATATTTAAATTAAGGTTTTTTTTATCAGTTTTTACAAGCATTTTATTTGAAATAATGATGGATTTGGGTCGAATAACATGTTAGCAAGTAAAAAACTTGGAATTGGATTTGGTTCAATCCTCAACCCAAATCCTTAATGAGTAGATTATATGGATTTCAAATACTTAATAAAACTATGCCATTTCAATTTCTAAAACCACCCAAACAATTAATTGGAATTTAAATCGTAACATTTCAATTTCAGATTTATCAATTTGAAATGAATTTCACATATTCAAATACAAATTAAAAAAGGTTAAATGTTATAGTAGACCGAGATTATTGGAACTTGAATTGATAGGGACTTGTGTGACTGATGAGTAACATATTGTGTTAGACAAATAGCCAAACCCTAATATTTCCTAACCTAAACTTGAGACCTAGACATGATTAGAGACAAGTGTCTCAATGTTAAATGTGTTACAAAATAAAAAACAGATTAAAAGGATCCTTCTCCCACTCCCACAAATTCAAGTCAAATGAGGATCAAGTCATAGCCCAGTGGTTCACAACAAGAAAATTTGGCTCGCCCGACCGATCTTACCGACTGAAATTAATCTGGTCGGAAAATACCGACCGTCTCCGACTGAATACAGTTGGAAAATGTGTACCGACCGTCATTACGGTCGGAAAAAAATTTACCGACCACGGTGACGGTCGGTAAATTTTTTTCCACGTTTCATCTTTAGTCGGGCGAGTCACCCCTCTTTCTTCCTTCCTTATTCCTCAAGCACTCAATTCTCTCAAAACCCACAAATCGCAAAACCCTAGCTTCATTCTCTCACTAGTCACTCCCATTTTCCCACGTCCGACGTCGGCACCGGCTGGCGACTGCACTGCGACACGTCTCCCACCACACCACCACGTCCCTCGTTCGCGACCCTCTTCTCCTCCCTCGCGAAACGAGATCGATGCGCTGCTGCTGGTGGTTCGCTGCGCTCTGGTGGGTTCTCTGTTGGGTTGCTGGCGTCGCTGCTGCTGGGTTGCACCACCTATACCACCCCCTGCAGTTGAGGTAATTCATTATTAGGGTTAGCATTTACTCCCTCCGTTTCATAAAAATCGCAACAATGCCATTTTCACACATTTTGAGGTAACGATTTAAGGGTGTAAACAAATGAATTGATCAAAATGGTTTTAACACAAGTAAGAATATGAATATAAGTTACTAATATCAAAAATATTCAAATTAATTTAATCGTTTACACCCTCAAATCGCTTCCCTAAAATGCATGCAAAAACAATCGTTGCCATTTTTATGAAACGGAGGGAGTACTTTTAATTGTTGTTTATAATTTTAATTTCTGGTTTATTAGTAGTTGATTTGATTTGAATTTTAGGGTTTTGATGATTTTTGGTGTTTGACTTGTTTATTGATTTTAGGGTTAGCATTTAGTTTTACTTTGAATTGTTGTTTTTAATTTTAATTTCTGATTTTTTTTGGTGATTACCATTGATTTGAATCGTCTTCCTCTAAAGTATATTCGTGAATTGTATATGGCAAGCAAATATATTGTTAGCTATTTGGGATGAATTAGAGTATGAATTGTTAAGTTAATATTTGGAAATATGAATTGTGAGGATGGATTTGAGGCACCATAGTCATGAGTGCTAATAATGTGGAGATCTTAAATGAATATTATCGATTTGAATTGAATTTCTTATTCAACGTTGTATGTTGGGAAAATTGGGCATTTTCTTTATGTGTCAAATTCATAGTTGCAAGTGTGCTAAATTTATGGTATGAAGTTAATTATAAGGTTGAATAGAACCGTAGACAGGCCAACCACCTGCTGCTGCCTCTGCCGCCACTGCAAGGTGGTGGTGGGCTGCTGCTTTGCCTCTGCCTGGCCTGTGAAGGAATATGTCCTCAATCGTTATCGACAATTACTAAATATAATTAGGATTATATTATGGAGATAATAATTAAGTTAAATTAGGAAATTATATTTACTTGCTAGAGAATAAATATAATTAGTGGATCCATATTATTTGGGCTCACAACTATATTTAACTTAATCCTATGAGGTCACACAATATAGCACAGGATTGGGCATAAATTAAAAGGGCCCAATGGATGCTAGGATTAGGGTTTCTGTGATATGACTAATGAGGTGTATTAATTGATTGATTCTGATCAGTTGTCATACACAACCAAAAAACCCTAAAACCTATTGCATTCATATATTTTTTTCCCTAAAAAGTAAGAGAGTGAATATTGATCCATCTCTTCCGTACTAGCATACGTGGGATCTAATCCAGTGCTTGTGGACTGATTAGAGGAGCAACAATTGAGGCTCTAAATCTCCGTTCTTGACATTGAAAGCACGCATCAAAGGTTGTAATTACTATCTTATATACTTGATTCATATTATTTATTATTAGTGATCTTGATTTTATAGATGTTAGGAAATTGTTTTCTGAAATTCCGCTAAATCATATCTATAAATCCCTACAGTGGTATCAGTTAGCCCTCTAATAATTTTAATATGATCATGTTTTAAATGAGAAAAATTATTATTTTCATTCAATTAAAGGAGGATTAAATATATGAGTTAATTTGCATAATTAAAATAGTGTTTTTAATTGTATTTTAGTTATATTATACTCGAAAATTAAAAAAAAAAAAAGTTCGAACAGTTCGAACTTCGAACAAAAGGGACTCAGATTCATGGATTAATACTTGCTAATCTTCCAAATTACATTGGGGCTTTTGTTTCTTTCGATCTTAATTGCAAATTGATAGCAAAAATTGTTGTTTTATCTAAATAATTTGACCGAATTTGCGTTTTTTTTGGTTCGAAAAGTTCGAACCCTAACTTCCTCGAATTCAATCTAACATCTTTTATAGTGTTTATTTTTTCAAATTGATTTGTGGGAAATGCATTTAAATAACCTAGAAAAAAGTATCAAGTATCGATTCGAACAATGGTTGTTTGATTTGTCCCAGATCTTGCTCGAAATGTTCGAAAATTTGGGGCAAAACAGTTCGATTTTCGACGTTTCTGGGTTGCGTTGATGGTGCTCGGAGGCCGGACGTGCGACGGCCGACGTTTCTGGGTGGGGATCGAGGCTGTGCGGCGGCTGTCGGCGGCGGAGCGTGGTGGTTCGTGGCTGTGGCCGCTTGCTGTGGCTGCTTGATGTGGCTGCTTCTGTTTTAAATTTTTTTAAAAAAAAAATATTATTAACTTCCTATAATTAAGCATTGACCCCATTTTCTCTAACTATACACAAAATAAGTTTTGGTAAGTTGACAAAGTTTTTTTTATGTTTTGTTTTATTTATTTATTTTGGAATAAATAAAGTTATTGTTTAAAGAGTTTAAATAACAATTAAATAAATATTTTTTTTATGAGTATTAAACGCCTCTAAATAATGCAAATTAATAATTAATGTTGATTAATTCCATATGTGAATTTTAGTTGAATGAAAATAATAGTATACTAATATATGGTATTAGTTGTTATTGCTTTTATTTGCAATATTTTTTAAATTCTTGCAGGTTTATAATATATGATATTATTTAAAATAATATGACTAGTATGGCCCAAAATAGGATAGAAAATACGATCTGCGCATCGTAATGTATTCTTTGTAAATTAAATACGATTTGCAAATCGTTTGTATTTTTGTAATGTTATTTCAATTATTTAAGTTTAAATAATAATTGTAAATAATCAAGAGTGGAGGTCCATGAAGAATTGAGGAAAGTGGTCCAAGAAGATTCAAATGGAGTTAATGAAGATTAGATTTTATTCATATGGGCCATACTAGGATCATATTTATTTTGCTTTATTACGCATTTATTTTGTGATTAAATGCTTATAAGTCTATGTTTGTGGTTTAATTAATTATATGTATTCACTTGTTAATAACCACATTTATAAATTTGATCCCCACTAATAATATTGAGTTTTACTTGCTTTTCCAAACAAACACCTATAAAGCTTTAGAATCATAAGTAATAGTTTCTGCCAAAGCAGGGTGTTGCTTGTAATTCATGGATAATAGGGTAGTTTTTTGAAACCTACATGTTAATGTTTGGTTTAACTCAACAAAATTATCAAAAAACAAAGTTTTGAATTTTAAAACTATGAGATAAAATTTAGCAAAATATTGTTAAATTATCTACCAAGAGTTATAATAAGTTATAATTAGTAAAACGTTTCCTTACCTCAATTACTATTTTTAAAGGCAGGGCCAAAGTACGTTTGATTGTAGTGGGAGAGGATCTTGGTTATTTCTTTATTCTCTAAGGGGATTTTCTTCTGAATAAAGTGTAGTAGTTAATTAAATTTTATTTAATAACTATTTATTGATAAACATATTAATTTTGCTTTATTATACTGTTGTAGTCATCATGTCCGGATCCAATAACAACAATAACAATACTTCTGTATTCAATCTGCGAAGTGTACTAGAAAGGGATAAGTTGAATGCGAACAATTTTCTCGAATGGGAAATGGCCGTAAGAATTGTTCTTCGAGCTGAAGGAAAGGAAAGTGTACTTGACACCCCTCTCCCTGCACCCTTGCCAGAAACTGCTACTCAAGCTGAAAAGAGAGCAAGACAAACCCTTGAGGCTAATTTCGTGCAAGTGACATGTCTGATGTTATCTGCCATGGAACATTAATTTCAAAAACGTTTTAATAATCTAGATGCCTACACCATAATCCAGTAACTGAAAACAATGTTTCAGAAAAATGCCAGATTAGAGAGGTTTGAAGCTAACTACAAGCTACTAGAATGTAAGTTAGTGAAAGGAAAACCAGTTGGCCCACATGTGTTCAACATGATTGGACATTTTCAGGTCATGGAAAAACTAGGTTTTCCTTACACACAAGAGCTGGCAACTAATATTATAATCAAGTCCTTGCCTGAAACATTTCAAAGCTGTAAGTTAAATTTTTACATGCAAGGAGGGGAGGCTACATTGCAAGAGTTGCATGGTATGCTACTTCAGGCTGAGAGGAGCTTACCTAGTGAACCTGCACACAAGGATGTGCTAATGGTCCAAAAGGATAAGCGATTCAAGAAAAAAGGGGCTCCTAAGAAGAAAGGGAAAAGCAAAACAGTTGCTATTCCTCAAGCTTCTAAACCAAAGCCCACTCCTAAGGTTAAAGTGGCAGCACTACATGAGTGCTTCCACTGCCACAAGATTGGACACTGGAAAAGGAACTGCCCCATCTACCTAGAAGAAAAGAAGAACGGTACTTTATCTTCAGGTATATATGTTATTGAAATTAATTTAGCAACAACTACTACTTGGGTATTTGGTACTGGTTGTGGTTCTCACATTATTTGTAATGTGCCACAACAAGAAAATCTCGTTCGCCCGACCGAGTTTACCGACCGACATTTTCATAGTCGTCAAATACCGACCGATTTCGACTGAAAACAGTCAGAAAAACATTTCCGACCGAAGCTGCTGTCGGAAAAAAATTTTAAAACCGCAGTCGGGGACATTGGTTCCCATTTGACGTTTCATTCTCTCTCTTTCTCCACTCTCTCTCTCCCTCGCGAACCCTCAAACCACCAAACCCTGACCCCCTCTCTCTCTCTCCCTCGAACCGGCGACCACCGTGACCGGCGTCCGCCACCCCTCCGGCCGTCCTTTCTCTTTCTTTCTCCTTTTCTCTTTCTCCTTCTCTTTCTTTCTCCTTTTCTCCTTTTCCTTCTCTTTCTTTCTCCTCCGCCCCTCCAACCCTCCGCCCCTCCGCCTCTGCCCCTCCGTCCCTCCGCCGACGCACGGCTGCCGCCCCTGCTCCTCAAATTGTGGTTAGGGTTTTTTTTTTGTTTTGTTTTTCAATTTATTCAATTGTGTATATATGTATATGTATTTGTATGTATATGTGTATGTATTATGTATGTATTTGTATGTATGTGTATTTATTATTTGTATGTATTTGTATGTATATGTGTATGTATTATGTATGTATGTGTATTTATTATTTATGTATTGTGTATGTATTACATATGTATTTGTGTGTATGAATTGAAAATTCTCGTTCATTCTTTGCTAACTTTAAGATTTTGTTTAATTATATTCTAATCAAACAAATTTTGTTCAAATCAAATTAATTTAGTCCAAAACAACGGTTTTAAAAAAACGGCCTTACTCTATGGCTAGGGTGCTCAACACTTGTTCTTTGTAATATCACACTCAACCTATGCCCGAAAAAAAACTCAACACATTTTAGGTCGTGTTCTTTGGGCTAAGAAAACAGCAACTGAACTGAACTAAATTGAAATGAAATAAACCGAACAGAAATTAAATGAATGGAACTAAAACGAAACGAAATGAATTGAAAATGTTAATGAAATAATTTTTATTTTTGTTTTTGTTTTTTATTTTTATTTTGTTTTTGTTTTTGTTGATTAATCAAGAAATATGATTGTTGGTTGAAAGTTGAGTTGTATTTATTTTCAAATACAAAATTGCCTTTGTATTTGATTTATTATGAATCTTTGTAATTGTTGTGAATGAATACAATTAAAATAGAACTAAATATGACTTAAATATATATATATATATATATATATATACATGTGCATTAGATAAGAAAGCTTTAAGAAGAATTAAGAAAGGCTAAAATAAGATAAGAGTGAAGGATGTTTGAATGCTTTGAACTGATATTTGTTAATGGCTTAGAATAGGCATAATCGAAATGAAAAGGAAGGAGCGTGATTGGATGTACAAGAGACACGATAAGGACCACAAACTTCTGGATGAGTTCATCCAAGGGGTGAATGAGTTTGTTGCGTTCTCTCAGCAGCACCCCGAGCTTAATGATAGGGACAAGATAAGATGTCCTTGTGTTCGGTGTAAAAACTTGAATTACTTGGATGTGCCCAACGTAAAGGTACATTTGTATAAGAAGGGGTTCATTCCGAACTACTATGAATGGTTATGTCACGGTGAAAGGGTGAGTATAGAGTCCACCTCGTCTCCTACTCATCCGAATCCTTACCGGGAAATGGTTGTCGATGCTTTTGGGAACAACGTGGACCCACCATTCCTTGAGGAGGCAACTTCGGCTGAAGAAGAACCAAACGCGGAAGCGAAGATGTTCTTCGACTTGCTCAAGGCAGCCGAGCAGCCTTTATATGATGGTAGCAACATCTCTGTGTTGGAGATGGCTTCTAGAATGATCAATTTAAAGTCTGAGTACAACTTGCCACTCAGGTGCGTAGATGGTATTGGGTCATTGGTGAACGATGCGCTCCCCACCACCCAAAAAACTAAGTGTAGCACCTATTACGACACAACGAAGGTACTCAAGGGATTAGAGCTTCCTCACGAGAAGATACACGCATGCCCGAATGGATGTATGCTATTTTGGAAGGACGAGGCTGAGCTTGATAAGTGTCGTCATTGCGGGTCGAATCGGTTCAAGAAGACTTCGAATGACAATTTGGTTCCAGTAAGTTTTCTGGTCTACTTCCCAATAACACCACGATTGCAAAGGATGTTTGCTACTAGGAACATTGCTGAGGCTATGACATGGCATTCTGAAAATCGTCGAGGGCAAGGGAACATGGCTCACCCAAGTGACAGTGAAGCGTGGAAGCACTTCGACAGGACCTTTAAGGACTTTGCATCCGAGCCTCGAAATGTTAGACTTGGGTTGTGCACTGATGGTTTTTCCGTTTTTGGGAAGTTTGGAAAACAATACTCTTGTTGGCCTATTTAGGTTGTTTTTGTTCCAAAACCCTCTAAACTTTCCCAAAAACATGCAAATAAGTGATAGAATGTCTATAATAATGTTATGAGATGTGAATTAACCTTTAAAACATGATCTACGTTGATCGGTGCGAAATTGGGAATGAAAACACCCAAAACGAGCCAAAAATGGCCTATTTAGGTTGTTTTTGTTCCAAAACCCTCTAAACTTTCCCAAAAACATGCAAATAAGTGATATAATGTCTATAATAATGTTATGATATGTGAATTAACCTTTAAAACATGATCTACGTTGATCGGTGCGAAATTGGGAATGAAAACACCCAAAACGAGCCAAAAATGGCCTATTTAGGTTGTTTTTGTTCCAAAACCCTCAAAAGTTTCCCAAAAACATGCAAATAAGTGATAGAATGTCTATAATAATGTTATGATATGTGAATTAACCTTTAAAACATGATCTACGTTGATCGGTGCGAAGTTGGGAATGAAAACACCCAAAACGAGCCAAAAATGGCCTATTTAGGTTGTTTTTGTTCCAAAACCCTCTAAACTTTCCCAAAAACATGCAAATAAGTGATAGAATGTTTATAATAATGATATGAGATGTGAATTAACCTTTAAAACACGATCTACGTTGATCGGTGCGAAGTTGGGAATGAAAACACCCAAAACGAGCCAAAAATGGCCTATTTAGGTTGTTTTTGTTCCAAAACCCTCTAAACTTTCCCAAAAACATGCAAATAAGTGATATAATGTCTATAATAATGTTATGAGATGTGAATTAACCTTTAAAACATGATCTACGTTGATCGGTGCGAAATTGGGAATGAAAACACCCAAAACGAGCCAAAAATGGCCTATTTAGGTTGTTTTTGTTCCAAAACCCTCTAAACTTTCCCAAAAACATGCAAATAAGTGATAGAATGTCTATAATAATGTTATGATATGTGAATTAACATTTAAAACATGATCTACGTTGATCGGTGCGAAGTTGGGAATGAAAACACCCAAAATGAGCAAAAAATGGCCTATTTAGGTTGTTTTTGTTCCAAAACCCTCTAAACTTTCCCAAAAACATGCAAATAAGTGATAGAATGTCTATAATAATGTTATGATATGTGAATTAACCTTTAAAACATGATCTACGTTGATCGGTGCGAAGTTGGGAATGAAAACACCCAAAACGAGCCAAAAATGGCCTATTTAGGTTGTTTTTGTTCCAAAACCCTCTAAACTTTCCCAAAAACATGCAAATAAGTGATAGAATGTCTATAATAATGTTATGAGATGTGAATTAACCTTTAAAACATGATCTGCGTTGATCGGTGCGAAATTGGGAATGAAAACACCCAAAACGAGCCAAAAATGGCCTATTTAGGTTGTTTTTGCACCAAAACCCTCTAAACTTTCCCAAAAACATGCAAATAAGTGATAGAATGTCTATAATAATGTTATGATATGTGAATTAACCTTTAAAACATGATCTACGTTGATCGGTGCGAAATTGGGAATGAAAACACCCAAAACGAGCCAAAAATGGCCTATTTAGGTTGTTTTTGTTCCAAAACCCTCTAAACTTTCCCAAAAACATGCAAATAAGTGATAGAATAATGTTATGATATGTGAATTTGTTTTAAAACATGATCTACGTTGATCGGTGCGAAGTTGTGAATGAAAACACCCAAAACGAGCCAAAAATGGCCTATTTAGGTTCTTTTTGAATTGTTTGAACTAACTCCGCCCATAATTTGCAGGAACAATATAACCAAAACCTTTCGGAGTCTCAAGCTAGTGGCTCGGAGACGGATCCCAACCAGGTCTTCTTTGATACAGTTGGTGGCTTCCGGAAGGGCGAGGTTCTAGGGTTCGGCAAAGACGGAGCTTCTCTCTATTATGAGAGAACCTCGCGGCGGCGCGTTGGATCTACCTACTCTCCATCAGTTTCCGCTCAACTGGCACAGATGACCGAGCGTTTAGAGGAGTCCGAGCGTGCGAGGACAGAGTTAGAGGAGCGAGAGCGCCGTCTGGAGGAGCGAGACCGTCAACGGGAGGAGCATCAGCGCCGTCTGGAGGAGGATCAGAAGAAGCAAGCGGAGTACCTCGAGCAGATGAAGGCGCAGATGGATGCTTTCATGAGGCAATTTGGCGATCAGTCTTCCATTCACCGACGACCCCCCGACGATCGCACAGACGGTTCTGGCGGTTCTGGAGCCTTCGTAGTGTAGTTGTTTGTTATATATATTTGGGTTTATTAATTTACGTTTTTGGAAACTGTAATATATATATTACATACTTTTGTGTATTACGAATTATTTATATAAATAATATCAAATATTATTTCGTATGTATAAACTATTCTTCATCAATAAATAATTTAATATGTTTTGCAAAGGTTTTTTATATTTAATGAAATGAAAGATGTAACAATTTAACGACCGCCAAACGGTCGATATCCAAAAACTCAAAACCTCGAAAATAGTAAATATTTAAATTAAAAAAACCACGAAAATAAATATGCCGACCGACACACGGTCGGTAAATGATTAGGCGCGAAAAAAAATTGGCAGGAAAAAGCCATTTTCCGACCGTCATGACGGTCGGTATTACCGACCGACCATATTGACGGTCGGAAAATGACTTTCCAATTTTTTTTTTAAAAACTCTTATTTAGTCGGTAAACGGTCGGTGTACGGTCGGTAAATTATTTCCGACTGAACGTCGGTCGGTAAAAAAATTTTACCGACTAATTATACACCGACCTCCTTTTACCGACCAGCGACGGTCGGTAAATTGAGGCACCGACCGTTAACGGTCGGTAAATGGCAGTCGGCCGAAGCTTATTTTCTTGTTGTGTGCAGGGACTGAAAAGAAGTAGGAGCTTGAGCAAAGGTGAAGTGGATCTTCGAGTAGGCAATGGAGCACGAGCTGCTGCTTTGGCTGTACGAGATTATAGTTTAAATTTGCCATCTGGTTTAATATTAGAACTCAATAATTGTTATTATGTTCCGTTTATTACTAAAAACATAGTTTCAGTTCCGGTCTTGGATTTGGAAGGTTTTTCATTTAATATTAAGAATAATTGTTGTTCTGCATATTTCAATGATATATTCTATGTTTCTGCTAAATTATCAAATGGTTTATATGTACTAGACTTGGAAACTCATATGTATAACATAGATAGCAAGAAACATAAATCAAATGAATTAAACCCTACCTACCTATGGCATTGTCGATTAGGCCACATAAACTCAAAACGCATAGAGTGACTTCATAAAGATGGAATTCTCACATCATTTGAATTTGAGACACTTGATACATGTGAGTTTTGTTTGATGGGAAAAATGACAAAATCACCTTTTACTGGTTCCAGTGAAAGGGCCAATGATCTTTTAGCACTCATACATACTGATGTGTGTGGACCTATGAGTACGTTAGCTAGAGGAGGGTATAGTTACTTCATTACTTTCACCGATGATTTAAGCAAATATGGATATGTCTACCTCTTGCGGCATAAGTCGGAATCCTATGAAAAATTTAAGGAATTCCAAAATGAAGTACAGAACCAACTTGGAAAGAAAATCAAGGCATTACGATCCGATCGTGGTGGCGAGTATTTATCCACAAAGTTCAATGATCATTTGAAAAGTTGTGGGATTCTCTCACAATTGACTCCACCGGGGACGCCACAAATGAATGGAGTCTCCGAAAGAAGGAATCGAACTTTATTAGATATGGTTCGATCCATGATGAGTCTTGCTGATCTTCCTATTTCATTTTGGGGATTCGCGTTTCAAACAACAACATTTACACTTAACAGAGCACCTTTTAAAGCAGTAGAAAAGACACCATACGAATTATGGACTGGAAATGTTCCAAAATTGTCTTTCCTGAAGGTTTGGGGATGTGAAGTTTATGTAAAACGTTTACTTTCCAATAAGCTTGCACCCAAATTAGACAAATGTTTCTTTGTGGGCTACCCAAAAGAAACTAAGGGATATTACTTCTATAATCCAAGCGAAAACAAAGTGTTTGTTGCTCGTAATGGTGTTTTTCTTGAAAAAGAATTTATTTCTAGAAAAGCAAGTGGGAGCAATGTATATCTTGAAGAAATTCAAGATAAGCAACAAATGGATGAGGATAACACCTCGTTAGAGGCGGCCCGACATAATAATGCTCAGGAGGCAGTGTATTCAACGCACACACCTTCTACCGTCCCACATGGAGAAAATCCATGCGAAGTCCCTCAACCTAATGAGGTAGAAACTTCTTCTGTTGTTCCCCAACGTAAGTCTAGTAGGAATATCATTCCTTCAAAAAGATATATTGATTTTCTTTTGACTGAAAGTTCTGATATAACAATGTTAGAATCAGAAGAGCCTACTAGCTACAACAATGCTTTAGAAAGTCAAGACTCCGAGAAATGGCTTGAAGCCATGAAATCTGAAATGGATTCCATGTTTGCAAATCAAATTTGGGACTTGGTTGACTTGCCAGATGGGGTAACACCCATTAGATGCAAGTGGATTTATAAACTTAAAACAGACAAGGATGGAAACATTAGTGTTTTCAAAGCAAGGTTGGTGGATGGATGAAACCTTCTCACTAGTAGCAATGCTAAAATCCATTAGGATAATTCTTGCGATTGCTGCCTTTCATGACTATGAAATATGGCAGATGGATGTCAAAACCGCTTTTTTGAATGGATTCTTGAAAGAGGATGTGTATATGACGCAACCACAAGGTTTTGTAGATCTTGAAAATCCAAGAAAAGTATGCAAGCTTAAAAGGTCCATTTATGGACTAAAGCAAGCGTCAAGGAGTTGGAACCTCAGATTTAATGAGTCAGTCAAGAAATTTGGCTTCCTCAAAAATGAAGAGGAATCATGTGTGTACAAGAAGTTAAGTGGGAGTAGTATTACCTTTCTGGTCTTGTATGTAGATGACATACTTCTCATCGGAAACGATAAAACCATGCTTGAGTCAGTCAAGGAATGGCTTAGAAGTTGTTTCTCGATGAAAGACCTAGGAGAAGCTGAGTACATTTTGGGAATAAAAATCTATAGAGATAGATCGAAAAGACTCATTGGACTTAGTCAAGAAACTTATATTGATAAGGTTCTTGCAAGGTTCAAATTGGAAAACTCTAAAAGAGGATTCATTCCCATGCAGCATGGCATAACACTGGGTAAGACACAATGTCCTTCAAATCCTGAAGAAATCAAGCGTATGAATAATGTTCCTTATGCTTCTGCAGTAGGATCAATTATGTATGCCATGATGTGCACCAGACTAGATGTTGCATATGCTTTGAGTATATGTAGCAGATACCAGTCAAACCCAGGAGATGCGCACTGGATGGCAGCCAAGAACATCCTTAAGTACTTACGAAGGACAAAGGATAACTTCTTGGTTTATGGTGGAGAAAATGAGTTGGTTGTTACTGGATACACAGATGCAAGCTTTCAGAGTGACAAAGATGATTTCCGATCCCAATCTGGTTTCATATTTTGTCTCAATGGAGGAGCCGTAAGCTGGAAGAGTTCTAAGCAAAGTACCATTGCGGATTTAACAACAGAGGCTGAGTATATTGCAGCAGCAGATGCAGCGAAAGAAGGTGTTTGGATTAAAAAGTTCATAAGTGAGCTTGGTGTAGTTCCTAGAATTAAGACTGGCATTGAATTATATTGTGACAACAATGGTGCCATTGCTCAGTCTAAAGAACCTAGGTCACACCAAAGGTCCAAACATGTGCTCAGGAAATTCCATCTTATTCGAGAGATCGATAGCAGAGAGGATGTAAAAATAAGCAAAGTTCATACTGAGGATAATGTAGCAGGTCCACTGACTAAACCGCTTGCTCAACCTAAGCATGAATGTCATACTAGGTCTATGGGGCTTATGCATATGGGAGATTGGCTTTAGGTTGTTTACTATATGTTTACAATTGTAAAGACAATCATTTTAATGTTTATCAATTTAATAAAATATTTATTTCTTATTTAATCTTTGGTTTAGTATTAAATAAAATGTCCAAATAACTTGTGATTTCAAATAGAATTATCGAAAACGTTTTGATAATGGAACTCTATAAAGTGGAGTGAAATCACATCTTATCTAGAGTCCCTAGTCAAAATCACTAAAATGGACATAAGTGATTTGTTTAAAGACTAGCATATAATCAATTGATAGCGCAGTTCCATGAGCTATAGAAATATAGTGATGTTTAATTGATTGTATGGATGTATGTTCGATACATTGAGACTTGATCTAACATATTCTAGAAAGTAGAATCGAAAATCTATATTTAGTGGATTCCTTAGACATTAGTATGTCTTAATAACCACAAAATAATTAACTTAACCTTGACATTGTTAAACGCTGTGCCGTAAAAGGAGGTTATAAAAGCAATGATCAGGTGGAGTTAAGAATTGAGTGGGAGTTATGGTCATACTAGAGTGAATAAGTCCTCCTAATTAGTAGGAATGGTGTCAGGGCCTCTTGATGAGCTAGAACTGGAAAATTGCATGGCCATGCGAAAGAAGTTTAAATGTTGAACTTCGTTTGAGCAGTTCGAACTCTGTGATCAAGGAACATAAATTGAGAATACCAAAGTATTGTCAATTTGACATTAAGAGACTTAAGGAATTTATAATTGCGATATTGTCTTCGGACAAGTGGGAGATTGAAGGAATATGTTGGTAGGCCTTTTATGTCGTTTAAAATAAAAGACTTATCAAAAGTAAATTTCTCATACTCTCCAATTACAACTAGTGTAAAGGGCAAGTAAGGTTCGTATCCACAGAGAACGGATTTATGTTGATTTAATTGTGTTAATATATATTTGGATTATTAAAGGGGAGAATCACTAATTCCTTAGTGATATTGGTAACAAGGGGGGGAAATTGGAGATTTTAGTGATAAAATAAACTAACAACTAATTGATTACGGGAAAATTCTAGTTTTAAAGAATCTTAGGATTCGGTTACAACGACTCTGACTCGGCTAATTGAATTAGACTCTCAATTACCAAACCATTTCAATACTCAATTAATTATTGACAAGAGTAAACTCTTGTAGTCCCCTTAATTAGCTAGACAAGATAAATCGTAAATTGCCTAAAACCCTTAATGTTCAAAGAACACGCAGTGAACAAAAGCTTTAAGAACGGAGACACAATAAGAACGCAATTGTTTAGAGAATACGCAATAAACAATTAACGTTTAAACAAGCTCTACTAAATTGTTCACAATAAGAATACGCTTAAGCATGAACAAGATAGTTGCTACTCGAGGTTGAACACAATAATCGATTGTGTTCAAACCCTAGTAATGATTTTGTAAAATATAATAACAAGACAAAGATCAAGCTAAAACATTCAACAAAACCAATAACAATTCATATAAGAGCAAGTAAATAATTGAAGTAAAGAAATAGTTTAGAGTTAGAGAATCCTCACAAGGAGCCTTTTGGAATCATTGAAACCAATCCCAAGAACAAGTTTAAGCTACCATTTGCATTGATGAACAAATATTCTTCATTGATTCCATGATTAAATATCAAAATTACAAACTAAAGATTTAATAGTTTTTATGTAATCTAAGGAGAAACTAGAGAGAATTTAAGCTAAGGAACTATTTGAACATGAAAAACTAGATTTTATACAATGAAAAATCACTTTTCTATTTATACTAAACTAAATTATAACCTAGAAATCAAGTGGATGAAGCCGCGTGCAGAACAGAGCAGATGGGCGCTGGCAGCGCCCTCAAAGGCGCGGGGCGCGCCCCTCCTTGGAAGTACTACTGTAACATGGGCGCTGGCAGCGCCCCATAGGCGCGGGGCGCGCCATTCCTTGGAGGGATACTGTGATGGGGGCGCTGGGCGCGCTTTCTTCTTGATGCTCACTGCAATGGGGGCGCTGGCAGCGCCCTCTGAGGCGCGGGGCGCGCCCCTGTAGACTGTCTGTGCAGCTCGGACTAAAATAGCCATAACTCTCTTGTTCCTTAACGAAATAAGGCTTATGACCTACCGTTGGAAAGCTCTTGAAGAGAGCTACAACCTCCAATTTGAATCACATAAATCCAATCAGTAGATTGGGAGATATTTCTATTTGAAGTTGGACTTACTGCATTTGGAGGTTCACAATAAGGCTTTTCTTTCCCTCTAATGCTTAATGATTTCTTTAAGTGTGCTTGGCGCATGATCAATGACTCCAAAAATGCTCCTAATGATGTTTCGTAGCTCAAGACTACAAGAACACATAAAACCAAACGGCAACTACAAACTACACTTATCCTAAAAAGCATTAAAAACTGTAAATTACACTACAACTTTACATTTCAAGCCAAACTCTCGTTTAAACTCAAAAGTAACAAAATGTGCAATCTTATGCTAAACTAATTACATAAAGGAACTAAAAAGAAGTTAAATAATTCGTACAAACTGGACACATCATATGTCCTCAGTCGTTATCGACAATTACTAAATATAATTAGGATTATATTATGGAGATAATAATTAAGTTAAATTAGGAAATTATATTTACTTGCTAGAGAATAAATATAATTAGTGGATCCATATTATTTGGGCTCACAACTATATTTAACTTAATCCTATGAGGTCACACAATATAGCACAGGATTGGGCATAAATTAAAAGGGCCCAATGGATGCTAGGATTAGGGTTTCTGTGATATGACTAATGAGGTGTATTAATTGATTGATTCTGATCAGTTGTCATTGATTCGGATCAGTTGTCATACACAACCAAAAAACCCTAAAACCTATTGTATTCATATGGTTTTTTCCCTAAAAAGTAAGAGAGTGAATATTGATCCATCTCTTCCGTACTAGCATACGTGGGATCTAATCTAGTGCTTGTGGACTGATTAGAGGAGCAACAATTGAGGCTCTAAATCTCCGTTCTTGACATTGAAAGCACGCATCAAAGGTTGTAATTACTATCTTATATACTTGATTCATATTATTTATTATTAGTGATCTTGATTTTATAGATTTTAGGAAATTGTTTTCTGAAATTCCGCTAAATCATATCTATAAATCCCTACAGCCTGCTGCTACCAGCTATGGCCAGCCAGCTGCTGTCCCGGTTGTCAGCTACGGCCAGCTGCTGTCCCGGTTGCAGCCTGAGGTGGCGTACTGCTGCCTCAAATGGGCGTGGAGCTATTGTTGCTGAGCTGGGCTGCTAGGTGTCGTCCACCGCTGCCCTGGTGACCTCCTGCTGCCACGTGTTGTCCCTGGGCAGTGGCGTGGTGGTGGTGGTACATCATGAGGTTGCATTTTTGAATAATATACATCTTACCAACTATTTGGGTAAGTTACAAGTTGATTCGCTGTAAATGTAGTTCTCCCACAAGCCATTAATTTTTCTAAAATAAATAAGCAATAGCAAAACAGACATTTGCTAGGTGTATAGATTATTTGGAATCATAGCTTCCTTATATTGGTTTGAAGTACATATATTCTATTTAGTTTGGGAAATAATTGATCGAGCAAATTAAAGTTAGTAAGCCTTTCTATTTGGTAGGATTAAATCATTATTCTTGATTTATTTTGGTGAATGTTAAATACTGACTTCTAGCGTGCCTTGTGGCCTAAATGGCTAAGATTAAATTAGTTTAACGTTCCCTGATAATATTTGAAACTGAGTAGCACAGGTTGCTTGTACAGATATATAGTTTTGTGGGATATTTACATAGATGATTTAGTCTCAAACGTCATGCATATATATAAGCTTGTCATGAGCTAGAATTTGTGACCCTAAGTAAAATATAATATTGAACTGCGAATATTAAATGTGGCCGGTATGGCCTTTATTGTAAATATCATTGGTCGAAATGGTCTTGTGGTGTTATAACCAACGCAATCAGCCCCTAATAAGCATAATAGTGTGTTATAGGACGTGTATAAGGTTTGAAATCTAGTAATGGATACACATGTAACAAGTTAGAAGCGAAAATGCCAAAAAAAAACCCTACAACGCCCCAAAATGGTCCTTTCTCGCCCCAAATTGACCTTGTTGTGTCTAAACGTGTGGAATCAAGACCTAAAAAGCTTAAATGAATAACCTATGACATGATCGAGCTTTAAAATCGTGTACTAGGTAGCGTTTGTATAAGTTAGGCGCGAAAACACCATAAAACGCCCCAAAAATGCAACAAAATTTGCATGTCAACTTTATTTTTCTCTTATTTGGAATTGTTTGAACTAACTCCATAATTTGCAGGAAAAATAAACCCAGAACCTTTCGGAGTCCGAGCGTTTGGAGGTGTCCGAGGGCGCTAGGGCGGAGTTAGAGGAGAGAGACCGCCATCGGGATCGGAGGACCATCAGTGACGTCTGGAGGATAATCAAAAGAAGCAAGCGGAGTACCTCGAGCAGATGAAGGCGCAGATGGATGCTTTCATGAGGCAATTCGGCGATCCGTCTTCCATTCCCGACGCCCCCCCCCCCGACGATCGCACAGACAGTTCTGGAGCCTTCGTAGTGTAGTTATTTGTTAGATTTCGGTTTATTATAGCTTACTTTTT
This sequence comes from Salicornia ramosissima, assembly GCA_951394345.1. Taxonomy (NCBI): domain Eukaryota; kingdom Viridiplantae; phylum Streptophyta; class Magnoliopsida; order Caryophyllales; family Amaranthaceae; genus Salicornia; species Salicornia ramosissima. The sequence goes on along the minus strand of OX596238.1, from coordinate 47,390,828 downwards.
TGCAAATTGTAACATGTGTTAGTCTTGTGTATTACGAATTATTTATGTAAATAATATAAAATTTAATTTCGTAATTTTAATTTGTTTTTCATTAATATATAATTTAATTTATTTTTTAAAGCGTTTTTGATATTTATTGAAAAGAAAAAAGGGAAAAAAATCGGTACAACACCTACACATGGTCGGTAAAGAAAAGGAAAAAAACGGCGCTAAAATCACATTTTCCGACCGACTGGCGGTCGGTAATTACCGACCATCGTCAATTACCGACCACCAGTCGGTCGGAAAATGTGATTCTAGCGCCATTTTTTTTTTGAGTCGGTAAGCGGTCGGTAAAAATTTCCCGACCAATCACCAGTGGGTAAAAAAAAATTACCGACTAAATTTTCACCGACCTACGTTTAGCGACCGTTAACGGTCGGTAAAAGACGGTCGGCCGAGAGTGATTTTCTTGTTGTGGTTAGGGCTTCAGAATTCCAGGCACGAGGTCCTGGGTTCGATTCTCACCGCACGTATTTGCAAGGATTCCTTATTATCCCCTTACAGATGCGTGTGTTAGCTAAAATTGAGTCGGGTGACCTATAGAAAAGCCGGTTCCAAGACCTAGTATCCCACACATTATCCTATAAAAAAAAAAATTAAGTCAAATGTTACCAACTTTGGATAACATCATCATCAACTGTAAGCCCACCATTTTCCTCCAAACCTTATCTACTAAGAAAGATAAGCAAGAGTTTGATTCTCTCTTCAATAAGTCTCAAATATTTCATGTACTACTTTCGTATCGCAATACTCGCTATCTAAATAGATGACACGGACTCCTAGGTAGAAAATGGATTTGAGGAGAGAGATAGAGTGAAAAATGAATAATTAATTCGGCCCAAAACAAAAGTAAAGTTAAAAAAATAATAAAACAGAAACACATGGGCAACACATGGAGTAGTAAAAAAAATATTTGTTGCAAATATTGTACTCTGTTACATCCTAAAATAGTAAAAGTTGCAAATATTGTGATACGGGGTAGTAATAAAGCTTAAACCTTACTCAATTTCTTGCTAAAAAATCGTACCAAGTACTAATTGAAGAAACAAGCTGAGCTAAACCCAAGGTAAGTGAACTAAAATTTTACTTAGATCATTGTTAAGAAAGAATTGTATGATGCTTGATGCTCATTAGAGTGATGGTAATCATGCAAGGTTACAAAGGTTGAACAAGAGAAGCTAGACTGAAGTTGTGCTAAGTATTAGAACAATGAGTTTGAGGAGAAAATCATTAGAATCTAAAATTTAATATGAAAATAAACCCTTAGAATCTGAAAGAAACAATGGAAAATAATTGTATTTCAATTTGGAATATGTTTTCCGATCCATGGAGAATCAATCCGCTTTAAAATTATTTTCCATTAAAATAAATGGAACCTTTGAATATGAAGATGAAACCTTAAGATGTAAAATTTAACATTGTAGAATCTGACATTAAATCATTTGAATCTCAAATTTAACACTTATTTGAAAAATGAATCTTTGGAATATGAAATTTAACACTTAGAATCTGATATTAAAATCTTAAAATATGAAATTTAACATTTCGATCCTGATATAACTCTTAAAATATGAATTTTAATGCTTAAAATCTGATATTGAACTCTTAAAATTTAGAATCGGATATGTAGCCTTAGAATTTGAGTTAATTTTTATTAATAAAAATAATAATCTGAACCTGCTTTTTTTTAAGAATAAAAAGAATTTGAAGGAATTTTTTTTTAAATTTTGATTTCAAAGAATAAAATGTTACGGAGTAATAAACTATTTTTTGCATAAATAATTAAGCTATATGTTAGAGTTAATCTAATGACTATAAAAAGACTTAATCTAATTTAATGGCTACAAAGAGGAAATCGTGGTTCTCATTAAATAATATGGGCTCTCACCAGTCACCAAATATATAAATAATGATATACATATCTGGTTTATTATTATTTTTTTTGGTGACATTAATTAATTAAGCTGGTGTGCACATTATTCTCCCTATGCTCAAGATTATTATAAAACCAAAAGAGACTAATTTTTACTGGTTGAGACTAATTTCTAAAAGAAAGAAACAAGAGAGAAAACAATAAGCATGAAATTAAAGCAAGAACCTACATTCAAGGACAAAAAAACACCTCAAATATAAATTTGCTATCTATATATGCTATAACCACCACCATCACCCTTGATTTCCTCATTTTCCTTCCAAAAACAAGGTTTATTTTTTACATTATTTTTGTTTTCCCAAATTAACCATTAAAAAAAAAAATCCACCTTGTTTTTGGTGACTCTCATCCTTCCTTGCTAGCTATCATCTCATATTGTCATTCTTTGTCAATGAAGAAAAGTGTTGTAATATCCATCAAATATTTCTTTTTAAGGGAATGATCATTTCCTCCTCCATTTTTGCGCCGCCGGATTTCTGACGTCGAATTCTTTCGTCGGAATCCGTGCCGCCACCCTGGCCTACCCCGGCCCCACCATACAATCCAAAAAATAATATTAAAAAAATATTCATTAATGGATTTTCATAGTCATAGTCACCGCGACTCTCGCCAACAACAAGTATCTCATCATATTCGCCAAGTATCATCATGCTCCACCCCACGTGAATACGAGCTTGACCCCGACCTTTCGTGGCCTTTTGGGAAGCTTAGTGGCATTGACAAAGACGACATTCGTGAGACTGCTTACGAGGTGTTCTTCACCTCGTGCAGGTCCTCCCCTGGGTTTGGGGGGAGGACCGCGTTAGCATTCTACTCACATAACAATAATAACAATAATAATAATAATAATAATGATCAACACGGAGAATATAATAATAATAATATTAATAATAATAACAATTACAATAATGGTCCTGGGTCACCAAGTTCACCTGGCTCAGGGCGCGGAAATGGGGTGGGGATGGTGACTAATAGTCGGATTAAAAGGGCGTTGGGATTGCGCACCCTTAAGAGAATGCCCTCTAGGAGATCGTCCTTAGGAGGAGGCGTTGGGTCGAATTCAGGGTGTGGCCAATCATCGTCACCTCATGCATATGGAAACCCGGGACATTCGTATAGCGCGAGTAGCCCGGGAATTTCGTTCAGTGTGCCAAATAGAACGTCCCGGAGGCCTTTAACGTCGGCTGAGATCATGAGGTTGCAAATGAGGGTGACGGAACAAAGTGATAATAGGCTTCGTAAGACGCTTATGAGAACACTTGTTGGCCAAGTAAGTACGTAATAACATACTTTTTTTCTTTAAAAGATATAATATGCATTTAGAACATTTGTATTTGTTATAACAAATGTGAGAAAAGAACAAACATACATTTAAGTGGTTTACTAATATTGAACATTTACAATATACATGCTTTATATTCGGACCAATTAATTCTATATAAAAAGTGTTCTGAAAGTAAAATATAAACTAGTTTTTGAGCCGTGCAAGGCACAGGTTAATTTTTAAAAATATCAAAAATAAAAAATTATCATAATTTGATTTTTCGAAGAGTGTTTTTTTTTTTTTTTTAAATGTGATTATGAGAAGTTTTCTACTATATATATTGTCATAGATTACAATCATGAAAATTAAAGAAGGAATGTAAAGGGGTGCCAAACTAACCAACTGCACAGGGGAACGGAAAAGACAAATTGTCACTATTTGAAATTAAAAAAAAAATAGATTGAATAGTTGAGTAAATTGATTGTATATGGTATTAAACAAAAAAAAAAGTTTTTTAAAAATATAGATGATAAGGAGGAGTGATAAATGATGGACATGTGGCAGCTAAAACTTCATATTTTAAATATTTAAAGTTTAGATGTTCTAAATATATAAGCATAAATGTTCTAGTTTAAGAAGAGGTGCACACACCATGCACCCAGGTGTAGGAAGAAATTTTAATTTTATGGTCCGTTTACTTTGATGTAAAGATGGAAAACTCATTTTTATAGAAAAATTTTCACTGTTTAATTGAACTGAAAATACGTTTTACTTTCAAATTTGGGGGAAAATGTTTTCAATAGGGTGTAAAATGAGTTTTCAGCCCAAGTTTTACATTTTAACTTTTCCACCGAAAGTAAACGATGTAAAATGGAGAAAAGTATTTTCAGGGAAAACATTTTTCGCTCTGGTAAACGCAACAGCCCTTAATTTCACACCATGGTTTGTTTTTGAAATTGGTTGCAGATGGGCAGGAGAGCAGAGACAATAATACTACCACTAGAACTTCTAAGACATTTGAAGATATCAGAATTCAGGGACAATACAGAGTACCATTTCTGGCAAAAAAGACAGTTAAAAATCCTAGAAACAGGCTTAATCTTACACCCATCAATCCCTTTAGAACAAAGAAATGGTTATGCCATAAAGCTAAGAGAAATCATTCACTCAAACTCCTCCTCCTCAGAAGACAACAACAAACCCCTTATTGACACATCCAAAAACTCAGACACAATGAAGCAACTCTGCAACTGTGTCCTGTCCTTAGCTTGGCGTGGCGCCAACGGCAACCCGACAGATGTCTGTCACTGGGCTGACGGCTACCCTCTCAACCTCCACGTGTACGTTTCCCTCCTCAACTCCATCTTCGACATCAAAGACGACACGGCTGTCCTTGACGAAGTCGACGAGCTCATTGAACTCATGAAGAAAACATGGACTACTCTAGGGATTACTAAGCCTTTACACAATCTTTGTTTCACTTGGGTTTTGTTTCATCAGTATGTGGTTACTGGACACACTGAATCTGATCTTTTAAATGCTACTTTTACTATGCTTCTTGATGTGGCTAATGATGCTAAAACAACAACAACAACAACAACAAACACAACAACAACAACAACTTATGTTAAGACATTGGGTTCTGTTATGAGCTCTATTATTGGTTGGTCTGAGAAGAAATTGGTGCATTATCATGATGCTTTTCCTAATCATAAAGCTACTGCTTCTTTGATGGAGACACTTCTTCCACTTGTGTTGCAAGCTAGGAGGATTTTGGATGATGATGTTGCTGCTACTATTGCTGCTAGGCAAATACAAGATCAGGATAATAATAATAATAAGGAAACTCATGAGTTGTCTGATAATCGTGTTGATTTTTATATTCGTTCTTCATTGCGACATGCTTTCTCTAAGGTAAACTATACTATATGATTCCTGATTGATTTTGTATGATTGGTTTTTGTATGATTTTGTAACATACTAATTCATGATTCAGATGGCAGAAAGTATGGACATAGCAAGCAAACAACTAGAAGGAGAAAAGGAAGTGAGTGAAGCTCTAGTAAGTTTAGCACAAGGAACAGAAGAATTGGCTGGGAAAGAGAAGGAAACTTACAGCAACACACTAAAAAGGTGGCACCCAGTATCTGCAGCAATAGCATCTGTGACATTGCACAACTGTTATGGAGCTGTGCTTCAGCAGTACCTATCTGGGGTAACAATGCTGTCAACTGAGACCATAAATGTGCTCCATAAAGCCGGTCGACTAGAGAAGATTTTGGTGCAAATGGTGGTTGAAGACACAGTTGAATGCGAAGATGGAGGAAAATCCATTGTTAGAGAGATGGATCCTTATGAGGTCGACTCGATTATTATAAGGCTTTTGAGAAAATGGATTGAAGAGAGGCTAAGACAGGGAAGAGATTGTGTTCAAAGAGCCAAGGAAACTGAAGTAAGTAGTTGTTCTAATAATCTTATACTGAAAAAATTATTAGTCTAAAGTATGTCATGTCATATATATGATCCATAGTTTTAATTAAATTCTTAATGATGACGTTATGTATAGGCATGGAATCCCAAGTCTAAACTAGAGCCATTTGCGCATTCGGCAATAGAACTAATGGACATAGCTAAGCAAACTATCGATGACTTCTTCGAGATTCCGATTGAACTCTCTGATGATTTAGTCCAAGATCTAGCTAATGGTCTAGAGCGTGTTATCCGAGAATATTCAAGCTTTGTTGCAGCTTGTGGTATGACATTTCATTTTAGTTCAGTTCAATTCAGTTCAATCTAGATCCTGATGTGTCTAGGACAGACTAGCTTAGTTCAGTTCAGATTAATTCAGTCCAAAAGAACATGCATGGTTGACTGTAGAATATACTTTATTATGTGAATAATACAGGAACAAAACAGAGTTATGTACCAACTCTACCACCACTAACAAGATGTAGTAGGGATTCAAGGTTCTCAAAACTATGGAAAAGAGCAGGATGCAATGTTGGGATCCAAGAACTACACCATTACATGGCAGCCATAGACGGTCACCACACACGGCCCTCAACAAGTCGTGGGACACAACGGCTCTACATCCGTCTAAACACCTTACACTACCTACTCTCCCACCTAAACTCCCTTGACAAGACCCTAGCTCTATCCCCCCGACTCAACCCTAGTACCCAAAAGCGATACACCAACAACCGAAGAAACCTCAACTCCACAACCTACTTCGAGCTAGCACGAGCCTCAATGCAGGGAGCCATCCAACATGTTGCTCAAGTATCAGCCTACAGACTAATCTTCCTAGACTTAAACTCCGTCTTATACGAAACTCTCTATATCTTTGATGTTTCCAACTCAAGAATAAGACCTTCATTGAGGACCCTTAAGCAAAACCTAACCCTCTTAGGAGGGATCTTGATTGATCATGCTCAACCACTAGCAGCTAAGGAGGTTATGAAAGCTTCATTCGAAGCATACTTAATGGTGTTGCTCGCAGGGGGGAGTCACCGGACTTTTTCTAGGTCCGATTTTGACATAATTGAGGAGGATTTCGAGAGCTTAAAGCGGGTTTTTTGCACTTGTGGTGTTGGACTTATTGGTGAAGATGATGTTCATAAGGAAGCTAAAGTTGTACAAGGTGTTATTGAGCTTATGGGACTATCTACAGAGCAGCTTGTTGAGGATTTCAGCATTGCAGCCTGTGAAAAGAGTGGAATTGGTGTTAATGCAGCTGGTAAAAAGCTACCAATGCCCCCAACTACTGGAAAATGGAATAGATCTGATCCAAATACAATTCTCAGAGTTTTGTGTCATAGAAATGATCGTGCAGCTAATCTTTTCTTGAAGAGAACATTTCAATTGCCTAAGAGGACTTGATCAATCTTAATCTTAATCTTAGTTTTGTGTTTTGTGTATGTTTTTAGATTGTGCAATATCATAGTTATGAAACACTTGGGTGCTTGATTATAGGATATTGGGTGGTTTTATTTTGATGCCAAAAAAAAAAAAAAAAAAAAACTGATGGAGATTCAATTGTACAAAAGTTTGCAACATTGTATATCAGAATTCAGCTTTAGTAGTCTTTGATAAAGCAAATTTTGTGTTTCTGTAAGGATAAATTGCAACATACAGGCAAATAAATAGGTTATTATGTGAGTTACGGTTACTTAAGTTTATTTTTGCAACTTACAAACACTTAATTCATTATGTAATTAAATTACAACCAAAAGCTACTTTTCCAACCAATTCAAACAATGAAACGTCGTTGAATTACTTACTTTCATTATGTATAGCATCACACTGTACTTCACCTAATAAGAAAGATTGTTTAAATTGGTCGGAAAAATTGGACTCGGTTGTAATTTAATTACATGATGGAATTAAGTGGTTGTAATTTGCAAAAAGAACTCAAGTGCTTGTAAAATGACACATTTGTTTGGATGTACTCCCTATCAGATGTTCCTTTTTTTTTAATTTGGCCTCGTGTTGACTTTGGCCACTGTTCACTTGATGAATTTGACTCGAATGTGTACTTTTTTAATATATAAATTTTTTAATTACACATTTTTATAGGTATTTTCATTTAAAGTTGTGCTTTGGATGATATGTACAAGTAAATGCAGCAAATTTAGAGCCACGCATGGTGTAGATGACAAATTTTTCCTAAATGTAAATATCTCTAGACAACAAATATAGATGTTTGATCCACAAAAACAAGTACTTGTGTGCAACTTCATGCAAATTACAATACTTGTTATCCTAAGAAACCTAAGAAAGCCTAGGATAATTTATCCACAAATAGCTACAAAAATAAAAAATATCAATCTATCCTAGGATAATTTATTGGTCCAATTCATCTCTAAGCACTTCTATTGAATTGGAAACTTCAGCTCTATAAACATAACACCTAGCTATAAGAAGAAAAACAACAAAATTCACAACATTTAGTATGACAAAAAATCCATAATAATAATCAAGATGAGAGGCATTTAGGTTGTTCAATCTCCATCCTTGGTGTCCATGGACCATAGTGACTCCAGAAACCATTGACAAGAGGAAGGTACTTAGGTAATTCCCAACACCAAGAGTTGTAGTCGAATAGGAAGTCCCGAGGCTCTTCATGCCCTCTGGAGCTTGATCATAAAAAAAACTCGAGCTTGGCTACCTCGAGGATTGCATCTGCAATCCCCATTAGCACAAATTGAGGTACCAAAATCAAGATTGTTAAGGGAACTTGTTCGCCACTTTCAACCAACCCGTGCTCCCTTGCAACACTAAGTCGCGCCCTTTCAACAACCGATTATATGATCATGATAATTGTGTGAAGAATCAAACCTAATCCCATTCTTTGAAGCAATGAAATTCCTCTAGGATTTTTAGTCCATTTTTTCATGTGCCTTACAAAGATTTTGTCGTATAGAACGACGAAAACAAGCATTGAGAACGTTGTAAAACCGATTAAACATGCTGTGGGGATTTCGAACTTGCCTATACTCCGGTTCAAGGTGGTTCCTTGCTTAACAAAAAGGGTTTTTACTTGAGCTAACATTGTGCTTGGTATGAATTTAGTGATCAAGATTGGAATCATTTTTATCATCTATTTTGTTTCTTCTACTTGTGCTACCGTGCATAGCTTTCAAGAATCCTTTGAATTAGTTATCACCGCGGCTTTGTTAAGGAACCTAAACAAATTTTCCTCTTCTGAAATTACGTACGTACAATAATACTTCCTTAATTTCTTTTTTAGTGGAACATTTCACTTTTCATGCTTATCGAGGCAGTTTTTTATTCGTTTATAACTTTAACTATATGCATTTTTGAAAATTATATATTAATAAACCACATATTTAAACAGAACAAATGAAACCTACCATGACTATATTTTTCATCAAGTATACATCATAACAATGCCAAAGTCAAATTGTTGCAATTAAAAAGAAACAATTAACCACCTCATAAAACTATTTGGGATAACTAAATTGGTGATGATCGAGTAAACCTTCCTCCCCTTGTGCATTCCCTAGTTAGCCTCCTTAACCGGAAAAAATATAAGGTAATCAACCAGAAATCAAGCCTCATATAAGCTGCATAAAATAAGGTAATCAACCAGAAATCAAGGCATAATAAGAAATTTTAATTTAATTTAAAATACAAAAGAAGCAAGACAGTACCTTTAATTTTGGCAATTTGCAAAGTGTTTCCATCTGCAACAGTAGTATAAAACTAGAGGAAATACTAGTTGGTTGCAGCACCTGCAGGCATGCCTAGAACAATTAATTACGGCAAATAAAAGGTGTCGGATGAATTAAATGTCTAGAACAATTACTGGTTATTACAAGGCATGCATTATTCCAAAACAGACCAGCTAGCTTTCTTTACTCAATGAAGCAGTAATACAGATTGAAGAGCAACATCACAGTTTCGCAGGAAGCTCGACTTAGATGCAATGCTCCTAATCTAATCTACCCCCCCATGAAACCAGTAAAACAAAGAGAACTTAGAGCAGCAGCTAGGAATTCTTTCTTACAGATATGGTGGTTCGAGGAGACACCCATTCAACTCAAAAAGAACATCTAGCTAAGAGTACTACCTCAAGATATACAAGACATCAGCTAGCAACCTTTCAAAGCTACACCACCCAAGATACAACCAGTAAAAATTATTTAAGTAGCATAGAAAATGAAATCTTCAACAACAAGCAACATCAGACCCAAATAACCAACTACTCACCTAGCAACAGCAAGCGGTATAAGAAAGTAACAAAAATTTTATTTTTTATAGTGCAATTGCAGGAGTATGAAACCAACTATAGTAGTCCCTGGCTCCCTACAATTGTAACCTGCTAATAAATTAACATGTTACACATGGTATTGCCTCTATGATTGATATATGATAAGATTTCAAACAAGAATCCTTCTTACCTCTTCATCTCTATTAGCTTTGTGAACAACAAGAATAACACAACCTGTTATGGATTCAGGTAGTGACCCAGGTCAAATATTACTGCAAAGACCCACTTATCTGCTGCAAAGACAGCACTCTAATTAAGCACAAAAGTCCCAAATCAGACCACTAATCAACCAAAATCAATAATTCAAGAAAATATTGTTGAATGTCACAGTTGTTTATGCCAAAAAATCGCCAAGGTGACAATCTTTGGTTGGGACAACGATAACTAGACTAAAAGGAAGAAATTAAATGCATAATTAAAGAACAAAGAAAAGGGGGAAGAGACACACGAGGAGGGTGACGCGGAAAACCCATGAAAAGGGGTAAAAACCGCGGGTGGCTATGAGTCCACCAATCCACTATATGATTGTTTCATTACAATTTACAATGAATCTTTGGACTAATTCTAAAGTAAGAAACGTAAAATATTGAGTGAATTACAATGAAGAGGAAAGAGATGAATATTAGCTATGTTGCCCTGCCGAATTGTATATATCTGTCTCAACCCTAAAATGCACTATTTATAAGGAGGCTTCAACAGCCCTTTTTGCCGTTACAGCTCCTTGAGAATAGGTCATCAACCAACTAACTGATGACGTGGCATCTGGCTTGGTCAAGAGAGCTCAAGTCGTTCCTTGCTTTTCTCAGCTGCCTTGGACTAAGTCGTCACTCAGAATCTCTGAAAAGATAACCGTCTACTAGGTGTCTCGCCAAGCTTGCCGTATCTGCTAGGTAAAATCTGGCCATAACAACAGTAAAGCTAAGAAACTGTGTAAGTTGTAAAGCTTGCAGTTAGAAGATAGGCTAGCCAAACAAAAACTAAAAACGAACAATGTCTTAAGAATAATACCTTGTGAGAAGAAGCGTCTACGAAGTGGTCATCCTCAGAGAGCAAGGAAGCGATAGCTCTCAGAAGTCGTTGCCCTTCTGACTTGGAAGGTATCCTATATCCAAAAACAAGAATAATAACTATCACAAAAAATGTGTTTTCTTGAACAATTAGCTATTCGGAGTTAATAAATGTAACTTTGTGTTACACTTATCATTTGCAAAAATTGAAAGAAGGGCAATGAGTTGTAACAGGAAGTTAAAATTGTGGTTATAACTAGGAGAAGCTTGTAGATACTAAGGCAATAAATTCGTCAAGATACCAGCATTATAAGACAAACAAGTGGTGCATACTAGAACAACAAAAGTTAAAAGCATGAGAAATTACTAATAATAACTTACAGGTTAAAAAAATCTGATTTTTTTACTAATATATAATAACCATTATGCTTTCCAATGAACCATTTTCCATGAATTCATAGACACAAGTGCCTACAGATTAACAATGTTTTGATGCGGATTTTTCTCAGCCATTCAACCTCATTCTGCCATTTCAATTCAACCATCAAACACAACAAATGAAAGCAAATTTTGAGCAACCATTAATCCTAAGTTACTAATAAGGTAATGCACTAAATACAAGATGATTACCTGAAATCTTACATCAGTTTTTCCACCACCATCAAACCACTTCATAGCAACTACCACACAATCAAACAGCTAAAATTACAATTTGAAACTTCATTTTAAATAAAATTCGCACAAATCGAGCACCAAACCCTAGCAATTCGGCAACCAATGCAAACCGATCAATTTCAACTCAATCTGGAATATTTCAATCGAAGAGGGATAACAATTTGAAAAATCAATAATCAAATAGATCTGGCGTATTTCACATATTTCAATTCAAGACCGATAAAATTCGAAATTTAAAAATTTAAAAAAAAAAAAAAAAAAAAAAAAACAACCCGAAGGAAAAGAGAAAAAAAATATAATTAAAGAGAGCTAGAAGACGAACCTCTTGATCGGAGAAAGGATTGCATAGCATAAGTTGAGCCATCTGCTCATCGAGATTGAGATCAGAGTTCAAAGAACAATTGGATGATGCGATAATGTTGGAACATTTATGATTAAATGGGCTTGGTTACATGAACTAAGAAAAGAGAAAGATTAGGTAAATAGAAACTACGAGTCCAACGGGTATCTCGCGACCCGCGAGGACCCGTCGCGACTCGTGAAAAGTTTCTGGAAAGAAACAAATCACGAGCCACGAGACAGAGAAGACTCGCGAGCCTAGGTCGCGACTCGCGGGCTTCTCTTCGCGGCTCGCGATTTGCTTTTGGAAAATTCGAATAGTTTTTCGACTTTTCGTATGCTTTTGCCTAGGATGCTTGTACGTATTAAGCATGTGTTTAATGGCTTCATTACAGTATTAAACAAGTTTTAAAGAGGTTTTAAAATCAGAACCTTGAAGGTTGCCTAGTGAATGGCATCTTCAAGGGTGTTAATTGTACACAATTAATCACCATTAAACTGATTTTATGGAGCTTTAAGATGGTGTTTGTTCAGCTCTTTTGAGTTGATTACTCTTGCCTTATATGCCTATAAATAGGTTTGTTTAGTTTATGGTTGAGACACACAAAAAATATTCAGATTTTCTACACTTCATACAACTTGCTTGCACTTAGTATTCTCTTGCAATCTATACTAAGTGTGTTCTAAACACATACACAAAGTCCTTTTAAGGTATACTCTAAGATCATATAGAGTGTACAAGTTTTCTCCATTGTATCTCACTAAACATTTTGCGGCAACCCGGTGATCTAAGGGGCGAATAAGTGTAGAAGGAAAGTGTAGATTCCACGCCTTGGAGGGTTACATCAACAATTTCCATAACATATTTTCTAACAAGCTTCTAAACTTATTTCAAAAAGATGTCTACTCTCAAAGACCTAGCCATGAACATTCAAAAGTTGGAAAGGTTTGAAGGTGTGGGGTTCCGTCGTTGGCAAAACAAGGTTCATTTTCTTTTGACAACTCTCAACGTGGTATACGTTCTTACCACCCCGATGACTCCTTATCCAAAGGAGGGTGAAGCAGCGGAACCGACCGAGACTACAAGGAAAAGGACTAAGTGGGAGAATGATGATTACATATGCCGGGGGCATATACTCAACACTCTTTCCGACTCGTTGTTCGATCTCTACCAAAACGTAGAGAGTGCTAAAGAACTGTGGGATGCTTTGGAGGCGAAGTACATCGCCGAGGATTCCTCAAGTAAGAAATTTCTTGTTAGCAATTTTAATTCTTTTAAAATTACTAATGACCGTTCAATAATGGAACAATTCCATGAAATTCATCACATTTTAAATCAAATCCGGGCTCACGGAATGGAGATGCATGAGGCCATTGCGGTCGCATCAATAATTGATAAATTACCACCGGCATGGAAAGATACTAAAAATCTTTTAAAACATAAAAAAGAACATATTTCCATGGAGCAATTGAGTAGTCACCTCTTAGTTGAGGAGAATATCCGGGCTCAAGAGAACAAGGACAAGGACAATAATAATAGTAATAATAATAATAATGGACAAAAATCTACCATAAACATGGTAGGGGTTGGTGTGTCAAATGGGACAAAGAAATCCAACAACAAGAATTTTAAAACCAAGAATGCTACAAACAAGAAGCGAAATGCGGTTACTTGTTGGATATGTAGCGGTCCTCACTTCAAGAGGGATTGCCCTTCAAAGAACAAGAAGGGAAAGAAGGATCAACCTAAGGGTGATTCTAGCCAAGGTACGGTTGCACTAGTAGCTTCAAATGAACCTACTCATTTTGTTGCTATGATTTCTGAAATTAATGTTGTGCAGGTTGACAACTCTTGGTGGATTGATTCAGGAGCCTCCAGACATGTATGCAAAGACCGGGATTTGTTCAAAACTTTTCAAGATTTGAATAATGGGCCAACTTTGTATATGGGTAATGATTCTACGATAAAGGCCAAGGGTATAGGTCAAGTAGAATTATGTTTAACTTCGGGAAAAACACTAACTTTAAAGGATGTTGTTTTTGTACCCGAAGTTAGGAAAAATTTAGTCTCGGGGGGTATCTTGAACAAGTTTGGTTTTAAGGTTGTTTTTGAGTCCGATAAGTTCATTGTTTCTAAAGGTGGTATTTATGTTGGTCAAGGATATTATTGTAATGGAATGTTCAAATTCCACATAAATAATGAAAATATTGATTCTATTTACTTGCTTGATGTTTCTTCTCTATGGCACAATCGTTTATGTCATGTGAATTATCGTCGTTTATATGACATGTCTAAATTGGGGTTAATCCCACCTTTCAATTTAAATTTAGAGAAGTGTAAGACGTGCATGTTAAATAAAATCACAAGGACCCCATTCCATAGTGTGACAAGACAAACAAATTTGCTTGATTTGGTGCATAGTGATTTATGTGACTTTCATAGTTCACCTTCTTTGGGTAATAAAAAATATGTAATAACGTTTATTGATGATTCATCGAGGTTTTGTTATACATTTTTATTGTCATCTAAAGATGAGGCCATTGAAAAATTTAAAATTTATAAAACCGAAGTGGAATTACAACTTAATTTAAAAATTAAAGTACTTCGGACAGATAGAGGTGGAGAGTATTATGACCCAAATTATTTTAATTCCATTGGCATAATTCACGAAACAACTGCACCATATTCACCACAAAGTAACGGTGTGGCGGAAAGGAAAAATCGGACATTAAAAGAAATGGTTAATTCCATGCTTTCTAACTCGGGTCTAAATGACGGTTTTTGGGGCGAGGCAGTGCTTACCGCATGTTATGTCTTAAATCGGGTTCCTAATAAAAGGAACAAGGATACCCCATATGAACTTTGGTTTAAACGGAAGCCTAATCTCACATACCTTAAGGTGTGGGGGTGTAGGGCGGTCGTCAAATTGACGGAACCCAAACGTAAAACATTGGGTGAAAAAGGGATTGATTGCATATTTATAGGCTATGCGGAAAATAGCAACGCCTATAGGTTTTATATTCTTGAACATAATGATTTTGTCTCTATACATACCGTGATAGAGTCAAGGGATGCAATTTTTGATGAAACTCGTTTTTCATCGATTCCTAGACCAAAGGACATGGTAACTAGTACTAGTTCCGGGAATGTAGATGATCTTAATAAAGATCATGATACTACAATTCCGGAAATTAGGAAAAGTAAAAGAGCTAGAAAAGTTAAAAATTTTGGACCGGATTTTCAACTATTTTTAGTTGAAGGGTCAAGGGAGTCTATTGAGACTCAATATTCATATGTTTACCATATGGAGGAGGATCTGAAAACCTTTGGTGAGGCTATGAAGTCTCATGATTCCACTTTTTGGAAGGAGGCCGTGAATGATGAAATGGATTCAATAATGGCTAATAATACTTGGGTTTTATCGGACTTACCTCCGGGTTGTAAACCTCTTGGTTGTAAATGGATCTTCGTTAAGAAGAAAAGGGTCGATGGAACCATATTAAAACACAAGGCCCGGTTAGTGGCCCAAGGTTTTAGGCAAAAATATGGTATCGATTATTTTGACACTTATGCTCCGGTAGCTAGAATAGCTACTATAAGACTTTTGATAGCTATATCGGTGATTCATGGTCTTGAAATTCACCAAATGGATGTGAAAACGGCTTTTCTTTATGGTGAATTGGAGGATGAAGTGTACATGAATCAACCGGAAGGCTTTGTAGTCAAAGGACAAGAAAAAAAAGTTTGTAAATTAGTTAAATCTTTATATGGCCTAAAACAAGCACCTAAGCAATGGCATCAAAAATTTGATGATGTAGTCTTGTCTAATGGATTTAAAAAAAATCAATCCGATAAGTGTGTATATAGCAAATTTAACAACGGTAAAGGAGTTATAATTTGTTTATATGTTGACGATATGCTTATTTTTGGGACTGATTTGGATGAAGTGAACAAAACCAAAGCATTTCTCTCAAGGAGCTTCTCAATGAAAGATTTGGGTCAAGCGGATGTGATTCTTGGTATAAGAATTGTGAGAGGTGAAAGTACTATTTGTTTAACACAATCTCATTATTTCCATAACAATTGTTGATGTACTGTTAGAAAATAGGCTTTAAACCTCATTAAACCTCTTTCCATAACAATTGTTGATGTAACCGTTGCCAAGGGATTTGTTACATCAACAATTTCCATAACATATTTTCTAACAGTACAAGAATGACTCTTGCTACACATACACAAATAATAGGATAGAAAATAAACAGAAAATAGACAGAAAATGGACAGAGAATAGACAGAGAGAAGAAGAATAGAAGAAGAGAATAAGGAGATTTTTATTTAATTGAATTCATAATCCAACAATAACGAAGAATACAAGTATTTATAGAACAATGATCTCATATTGATCAATTAACTAATTGCAACTAATAATTAAAACTAAATTCTAACTAACTTTCAAAAAAGGCGGGAAAATTGGTTAAACACAATTAAATGAGAAATAAGCTAAATTGAGCTAAAAATTGAAGAATTAAAATGGAATTAAGCTAATTTAATACTAAATAGCTTAATACCATAACATACTCCCCCTTAGAAAAGACTTGATCCAAGTCTTTAATTTAAACTAAAAGAGGGATATTGTTGCTCAAATTATTCAGCATTCATCCATGTAGCTTCATGATTATCATAACCTTTCCATTGGACTAAATATTGAGTGGTTGCTTTATTTTGTTGCTTCACAAATTGCCTTTGCAAAAATTTTTCTAGAACTAGGGATTGCATATCTTTCTGTTGGAACCATGGAGCTATGTGGGCTGCAATTGGTAAAGTGCCATGGAACTTTTTGAGAAGTGAGACATGAAAAACATCATGAATCTGGGATCCCTCTGGCAGTTTAAGCTTGTAAGCAACTGCTCCAATCTTCCTATCAACCTGAAAAGGTCCATAGAACTTGTATGACAGTTTATGGCCCTATAACCAGTCTCCCCTTTTTCCTCAAAAGCCCTCCTAGTAGTTTGTATCCCTGAAATGTAGCCAAATCCTGTAGTTCTTCAATGATACTGATCATATTGTAGTCCAAACAATAGCTTGCTTTGATTTTAGACACTAGATCTGTTGAAATGACTGACATGGTGTAGACACCTAAATGTGTCTCCCCAATGTAGAGACTAATGATGAACGTACCATATTGCCATAAAATACAACTAAGGGAAATTGACTGTAAAAATGCACAATATACCTCAACCAATTGCCTAAACCGTATTTAAAGTGCCATGGAAGCAAATGTTAGGTTTTGCCATGATTACGGGATTTATTTGTAATTTTTCTTCATTTTTAGATATTTTTTATATTTTTGCATGCATTTTTCAATGTTTTACATTCATAAAAAATAATAAAAATGTCTTTTTGCATCACAAAATATTTTTAAAATCATAAAAATAATTTTATAATTTATTCATGTTTTTGTATATTTTTTATCATATTTTTAAAGCCTTTTATGGATTTTTTAGGATTTTTGCATGCTTAGGGGCATTTTCGAAACTATCTTTATTGATATATTTAGTGAAAGATGTCAAACGAGAACTTTATATCCTTTTATTGATTCAATCTCTCTTCCTCATGATCCTTAAGAGTGAACTCGTTAGAGTTTCACCTCTCCTTATTACCTTAGAGTTTCCAAACAAAAAACTCTCTTTATAACCCTTAATCAGATTAATATATATTGGCAATATACCCCATCACAAGAGATGTAGCACAACATTAATTTCCCATCTTTGGACAAAAAATTAACTTGTAAGTGGTCCTCTTGGTGTAGTAATCAAATACTAACAATAAGTTCCTGTCAATGTTAAGCCTTTCTTTAGACCGACTCAACAACACATGGAAAACCAAATAATTGTTACATATTTATTACCACAAGCATGTTTAATTTTCGGCCAAACAATAAACTTACTTTAGGCCGACCATTGTCAGCATGAAAATTAAACACACACAAATATCTCAATATTTTATATTAATTAATCTACAGAAAAGAGGTTACTTTGATAACGTATTGTTTCAATCAATTAATCTAAAATATTAGACCCAAAATAAACCAAATCGCCAAATATTAAAATCTGATTTAGTTAATTTGAATACATGTTAATTGCCAAATTAAATAAGGGAAATTTAACAACTCCCTCCGTAATATATTAATGACAATTCATTTTACACGCGCTTTACGGTAATAATTTAAGGGTGTAACTGAACAATTAATCAAAATAGTTTTAATACAAATAAGATTGAGACCAGAAGTTACTAATCTTATAGTTATTTTTTTTTATCAATTTATTCATTTGCACCCTTAAATCGTTTTCTTAAATTGTATGCAAAATAAATTATTGCCATTAATGTGTTACAGAGGGAGTATGTGTAATCACTTTTGATAAAAAAAAGTTATGTGATCCAATAATATTAGTTTGTCATGCTAATAAAATTATAAAAACCATTAAAATTTAAATAAATGCGTTCATATTTAACCGTCTAGCTAAAAATTAAAGATAAATACATATATTAACTATTTATCACTTCAATCAACGAAATATTCTTAACCATATATAAAATAAATATATATCATCAATAATGTGACAACAAAATAATAAACAAAATATTATTTCTTATTTACTGCTTGGTATAAAAGTATATATTTTTTAATATATATTTCAATTTTTTAAAAGAAAGAGCATATAATTCATAAAATTATAAATATATCCGGTGCTTTTGCACCTATTCATTCTAGTAAAATATAATTGACTTTTATTTTTGGGTGATATAATTTTTTTCCAGTCTTTTATATATGGAGTAATAATATTTTTCTCTTATCTTTTAATTCTATTTTTTTACAAGAATAATCCTATCTTATTAAATTTCTCCAAATTATATATTTTTATCATACAATTTTATTTATGACATCTAGTGTCTATCTGTGCTATTGTTCATATCATTTAGGTTAATGTTCATTATGGTTGTCTATATTGTTCAGTGTAGGCATGTGAAATTTTTATAAATAATTTTCTATGTATTTTAATGATAAGAGATTAACATTAATTATATTGTCATGAACATGAATTAAATTATCATGAACATTAATTAAATTACCAAGAACATTAAGTAAATTACATGAACATTTTTAAGGTGATCAAATTTGTAATTTCAAAATTTTAAAATTATTAGTCTCAAATTTTTAATTTAACATTACATATACATAACAATGATAAAATATACTAATTAACTAATTTATTTTAGTGATTAACAAATTCGTATTTTGTAAATTTGTTCTAATGTTCAATTTCTCTATTTGATTGATGATTTTTGCTAATTTCAAAGTACGTAGTTGTAATTTAAATTGGATCTAATTTTATTTTGTATTTTTTTTTATATAAAAAAATACAAAATATTATGGATAAAAATAATTAAAGAATGAGATAAAAATGTTCGTCCTTATTATTATATATTAATAAATAAATTATATATGTTTTAAATTTTTTGAAAATATATTTGGCCCTTAATGTTCAAATCCTGGATTCGCTCCTGTCCATATTCCCATAATGCAGCATGTATAGGGAAACCAAAATACGTTCAAATCCCACCGAGTCAGTCAGACGTCTGAATTCCTTGTGAATGTTTTTTTGAATTAGATTGTTAAAAAACATTTAGGGTTTCAGTGGCACACCCTTTTAGAGTTACCCGACTTCATTGACAATTCTTCCAAATTAAACCATTATCTAGTGATAAAGCACACAGATAGATATCCTCCCTGGAGACCACAAAAGTAGTAGACACATTGAGTCCTCGATATTCACCTTGAATATTGAGCGTAAATATCAAATTGTCCCCATCACGGTATGTTACCGGATGGTTGTGAAAAATAGTTCCCTTTAGAAGATAGAGTGGGGATCGATCTTAATATACGGTTATATCGAGTAGTGAGATCGTGATATGGAGGCAGAAGGCTCAAACTAATCTTATCTTCCTCTCTTAGATTCCTCATATCATAGGATCTGTAATATAAAATGAAGTATTATTTACTTTCTATGTTTAACTTCCATAATACTTAATTAATTACAAAAAAAGTAATTAATTAATGATAAAAATGAAAATGATGATTAATTAATTACTTACTCAGGTTGCGATCTCGAGATAGTTGGAACAACCTCCTTCTTTTCGGTGGCATCCTAACATATCAAATTAATTAAAAAAAACATAACAATTATTTAGCAAAGAATAAATAAAAACAAACAAGCAAATTAAACTGATTCGAAAAACTAACCTCCTTGGACTTGAGATGGGCGGCGGTTTCGGTGAGGCTCCGTGCGGCGGCCGCGTGGGAGGAGAGAACGATGAGAGAAAGTGTGAAAGAAAGGTTTTAGGGGTTTTTTTGTAGAGAAATGAAAATGTCTGAACACAGAACACATGTCCCATGTGTCCGCCGCGTGTTCTGTGTATTTGTTCTTGTAATTAATTTCTCTTCTTAACTTAATCTACTCTTCAATATAATCTCTCTGTGCTTGTAATTAATTTATCTCCATAACTTAATCCACTACTATTTTCAATATAATCTGATGCCAAGGATAATACTTCCTCCGTTCCAAATTAAATGCAACAAACTTATTTGCACGCATTTTAAGGAAAAAATTTAAGGGTGTAAACGAGCAACTTAGTATATATATAATTTTAAGACAAATAACCTATAATATCATTCTTACTTGTATTAAAATTATTTTGATTAATTCGCTCATTTATAACCTTAAATTATTTTTTTAAAATGCGTGTAAAATGGTTTGTTGCGTTTAATTTGAAATGGAGGAAGTAGATAATTTTGATAGCGAATAGTCCAGATAATGTCTATCAGTTTTTTTTTTTTTGGCTAGAAAATAATTAAACAGGACCTCATCCATGCCCTACTTGTAAAGCTCCCCATCTATTCTAGATGGGTTAATGTCTATCACTTTTCAAACATCGTTCTTTCTTTATTCAAACTTAGTACTCCCACGTAACATATAAACTTAAACAATTGAGTTTGCACGTATTTTTAAAAAGCGATTTAACGATATATACGAACAAATTAATCGAAATGGTTTTAAGATAAGAATGAGATTATATATTTACTAATTTTTGAATTATTTTATTAATTGGTTCAATTATATCAAAATATTGATGCTTCGTTAAAATACGTGCAAATTTAATTGTTGAAATTAATATGTTACGAAGGAAGCACTTTCAAGAGAAATTTACGAATTACAACCACTTAAACTTTTGAAAGGGAAATTCCCAATGGTACCATCGGGGTATTGGGAATTCCCATTGGTACCATTGAGTTTTTTTTTTAATCCCATTGGTACTACTATGTTCTTACGCAATTCCTAAATGTGAGATTATGAAACAAAATTCCGTTAGTTAACGAAATATTCCGTTATCTAACATATTAAACCATTATTAATTAATTAATCATTAAAAAAATAATTAATCATTAAAAAAATTAATTAACCAATTAAAATAAAAAATCAGATTCTAGCCCACCCTTTACCACCACCACGCACCCACCCCCGCCACCCAGCCCCACCGCACAAACCCCTGCCACCTAGCCCCACCGCACCCACGCAGCGCCGCCCACCTAGCCCAATTCAACCCCCAAACACCAATTGAACTAAATTGAACCCCAACCACCAATTCAAGCCGCGCGCACCCACCCACCCCACAGCACCGCACCTGTAACGCCCCAGATTTTGGGCTATTTTCTTGATTATCTTGGTTGTAATTATTGTGATTCTGTGCATGGTCTAAATTTATTTGGACTATTTTTATTGTTTGAATGTAACTATTTTATTTTATTTTAATTAATTAGAATTTTATTTCTTACTTTTCTAATTAGTTAATTAATTTTGGGCCAAGTGCAATTTGAACAAGATTAATCATGCTTAAGTGTAGTTAGCCCAAATGAACTTCAAGGCCCATTTTGAGTAAAGCCCAACCGGCCCCCTTATGATAAGTGGCTTGGTTTTGCCACTTGCCTTGAAACACCTTAACTAACTTCTATAAATAGAAGTAGTAGTAAGGCTTGATGATCCTTTGTCATTTCAATCATCCTTTTTGCCTACAAGTAAAAATCAAACACTCTCATCACCCTTGCCATCCACTTCCTTCACGCCATTTTTGGCTTATAAACCCCAACCATTGTTCATCCATCTTTTCAAACCCAAACTTAAAGATTCAACCTCCATTGATCTTTAAGTGTCAAAACACAATGTAAACCCCAATAGTTTCATTCATGATCACTAGTTCGAGTTTGGTTTTTGGGCTTGGTTCGTGTGGGTTGTTCGTGGGTGTTCGTGTGGCTCGAAGTGTGGACATGCACGGTGGTGCTCGTGTTGGTGGCCAACCATGTGAGGCAGCCGTGTGGGTGGAAGCCGTGCAAGGTGCTCGTGTGCAAGTCATGGTGGTGCGCCATGTTGTGCGTGGTGTTGGGGCAGTGTGTAACGAATCCGAGCATCGGGTTTTTGTGGTTTTAATGCTCAAAGTTTGCTTAGGTAACATACTATCTTACCTTAAGATGTGTACTATGATTATAGGATAGATTAAGTGATCATGTTAAATGAGTTTTTGATGATTGTTCATCTCCCGAGACAATTCTTTTTAAGGGACGGAGGGAGTAATAATTTGCAAAAGAATTTTAAGGCTCTTATAAGTTGTTTACTTCAATTCAGTTCAAATCAGATCAGTTTGTACATTTTAATATTTAATCACACTCATTTATTATTTTATTTTAGTTCAGTTCAAATAAAGTTATAGCAATTTTCCATTGGTACCATTGTACTTTTGGGAATTACTATTGTACCATTTAATTTTTAAAAATCCCATTGATACTACAACTTTTTAAAATTTCCCCAAATGTAACATGTTTTGAAAAAAATCTGTTAACTTTGACCTTAAAAAAAAATCAATAAATAAACTTTCCAGCCCTCCCTCCACCTCCCCCATCCTCTCACCACCCTCTTCCCGAAACCAGCCAACCCCTCACCAACCACCGATCATCCAAACCCCAGCTACTAACCAAACCCAGAAATCTGCACCAGCACGACCTATCCACCCAGCAATCGAAACCCCAGCCACTCAAACCCGAAACAACCCTTCGAACACTGCCAAATCGAGCACTTTGACCACCTTTGAACCACCCCTTCAAACCACCATCATCATCTTTTTCTTCGTCCAACAACCATCATCATCTTCTTTAATTTGGGGGTTCGATTTCGGGATTGTGGTGGTCGAATTTAGGTATCGTGAGGGTGGTCGAATTTGGGTTTTGTCGGGGTGGGGGTGGTCGAATTGGGGTTACGTGGGGGTGGGGGTTTTGGGCTGGGTGCGGTGCTGTGACGACCCGACTCGCTTAAACCGGCGCGGAAGAAACCGACGAGTCGAATTGTCGATCTAACAAACAAACTTACTAAAAACCAAAACAAGACCTCGAAATTATTATTACTATAACCCAAAACGTACAATACCCACAAGTTTGTACAAAACTAAACCCAAAACTAGAAAGTCAACTCCAAAACAATATCAGAGTTAGAACATATGAACTACAATTATTAAGTCCAAAACTAGAAACGAAATACAATCTATACAAACGAAAAGAACATCGGCACTCGCCCAACCCAAAGCTAAGCAAGACCGTCATCATCAGAGTTACCTGAAAAATTATCAACAATCCACTGTCAGTGGCGAGTAACATAACTGTCCCACCTTAACATGGATACACATGATCATAGAATATATCAAACCACCAAATCAGGCATCCAACATACGATCATACAAAACAACATATCATACCAACAATAACCATAATAATAACGATAATAACAACAACAATCAACAATAATATCCAAAACTCGACTAACTCCCAATACTCAACTTTAGACTTATCTTTACTTAATCTTTGGCGCTATCATTTACATATTAGACCGGACTATGCTCGTACGAACGCCTCTTACGCGAACGAACTTTCCTACTATGCCAGGATTGAGAATCTTACTCCCAACCCCATGAAACCCATCTTTCGGGAAATTCATATCAGGAGGACGACATAGTGGTAATCACTATCCCAATACCGCGATTAGGATAAGGGCAACATCTTAACCCAAGCCTTAGAATCTTACTCTAAGGTCAGGCGTCTAATAGCAAATTCAAGCTAATCTTACGTTATTTACATTCTTAGTTAATCTTAAGTTGCATCTTACGCCTTTACTTAAGACTAACATGTAAATCATCATTGTTGTTCTCAAGATCGCTTCTTTCGCTTTTTCTTGAGTCTAACCATAATCAATACTACTTCTTTGATCAATCTTTAATAATTCTTTAACTTTTCTTAACTTTCTTTGGACCTCTTTTAACTTCTTAAAACTTTCTTTAGAAAACTTTACAAAATTTTACTTATCTTTAAACAACACTTTGAAAAACATCAATAAACTTGTACTTAAAAGAACATATGACCAACTTTCAAGATTTCAAGATTCAACCAAGAACTCATAAAGAACTCAAAAAACTCATCAAGAACTCATCAAAAACTCAACAAGAAACTCGACTTCAACATCAAAACCACACCAAAACCCTAACAAAAACATGCATGAAAACTTAAGCAAATCATCATAAAATCAACACCCAAATCATATTTAAAAATCACGCATAAAATGATGAACAATCATCAAAAACTCATTTAACATGATCACTTAATCTATCCTATAATCATAGTACACATCTTAAGGTAAGATAGTATGTTACCTAAGCAAACTTTGAGCATTAAAACCACAAAAACCCGATGCTCGGATTCGTTACACACTGCCCCAACACCACGCACAACATGGCGCACCACCATGACTTGCACACGAGCACCTTGCACGGCTTCCACCCACACGGCTGCCTCACATGGTTGGCCACCAACACGAGCACCACCGTGCATGTCCACACTTCGAGCCACACGAACACCCACGAACAACCCACACGAACCAAGCCCAAAAACCAAACTCGAACTAGTGATCATGAATGAAACTATTGGGGTTTACATTGTGTTTTGACACTTAAAGATCAATGGAGGTTGAATCTTTAAGTTTGGGTTTGAAAAGATGGATGAACAATGGTTGGGGTTTATAAGCCAAAAATGGCGTGAAGGAAGTGGATGGCAAGGGTGATGAGAGTGTTTGATTTTTACTTGTAGGCAAAAAGGATGATTGAAATGACAAAGGATCATCAAGCCTTACTACTACTTCTATTTATAGAAGTTAGTTAAGGTGTTTCAAGGCAAGTGGCAAAACCAAGCCACTTATCATAAGGGGGCCGGTTGGGCTTTACTCAAAATGGGCCTTGAAGTTCATTTGGGCTAACTACACTTAAGCATGATTAATCTTGTTCAAATTGCACTTGGCCCAAAATTAATTAACTAATTAGAAAAGTAAGAAATAAAATTCTAATTAATTAAAATAAAATAAAATAGTTACATTCAAACAATAAAAATAGTCCAAATAAATTTAGACCATGCACAGAATCACAATAATTACAACCAAGATAATCAAGAAAATAGCCCAAAATCTGGGGCGTTACAGGTGCGGTGCTGTGGGGTGGGTGGGTGCGCGCGGCTTGAATTGGTGGTTGGGGTTCAATTTAGTTCAATTGGTGTTTGGGGGTTGAATTGGGCTAGGTGGGCGGCGCTGCGTGGGTGCGGTGGGGCTAGGTGGCAGGGGTTTGTGCGGTGGGGCTGGGTGGCGGGGGTGGGTGCGTGGTGGTGGTAAAGGGTGGGCTAGAATCTGATTTTTTATTTTAATTGGTTAATTAATTTTTTTAATGATTAATTATTTTTTTAATGATTAATTAATTAATAATGGTTTAATATGTTAGATAACGGAATATTTCGTTAACTAACGGAATTTTGTTTCATAATCTCACATTTAGGAATTGCGTAAGAACATAGTAGTACCAATGGGATTAAAAAAAAAACTCAATGGTACCAATGGGAATTCCCAATACCCCGATGGTACCATTGGGAATTTCCCTTTCAAAAGTTTAAGTGGTTGTAATTCGTAAATTTCTCTTGAAAGTGCTTCCTTCGTAACATATTAATTTCAACAATTAAATTTGCACGTATTTTAACGAAGCATCAATATTTTGATATAATTGAACCGATTAATAAAATAATTCAAAAATTAGTAAATATATAATCTCATTCTTATCTTAAAACCATTTCGATTAATTTGTTCGTTTATATCGTTAAATCGCTTTTTAAAAATACGTGCAAACTCAATTGTTTAAGTTTATATGTTACGTGGGAGTACTAAGTTTGAATAAAGAAAGAACGATGTTTGAAAAGTGATAGACATTAACCCATCTAGAATAGATGGGGAGCTTTACAAGTAGGGCATGGATGAGGTCCTGTTTAATTATTTTCTAGCCAAAAAAAAAAAAACTGATAGACATTATCTGGACTATTCGCTATCAAAATTATCTACTTCCTCCATTTCAAATTAAACGCAACAAACCATTTTGCACGCATTTTAAAAAAATAATTTAAGGTTATAAATGAGCGAATTAATCAAAATAATTTTAATACAAGTAAGAATGATATTATAGGTTATTTGTCTTAAAATTATATATATACTAAGTTGCTCGTTTACACCCTTAAATTTTTTCCTTAAAATGCGTGCAAATAAGTTTGTTGCATTTAATTTGGAACGGAGGAAGTATTATCCTTGGCATCAGATTATATTGAAAATAGTAGTGGATTAAGTTATGGAGATAAATTAATTACAAGCACAGAGAGATTATATTGAAGAGTAGATTAAGTTAAGAAGAGAAATTAATTACAAGAACAAATACACAGAACACGCGGCGGACACATGGGACATGTGTTCTGTGTTCAGACATTTTCATTTCTCTACAAAAAAACCCCTAAAACCTTTCTTTCACACTTTCTCTCATCGTTCTCTCCTCCCACGCGGCCGCCGCACGGAGCCTCACCGAAACCGCCGCCCATCTCAAGTCCAAGGAGGTTAGTTTTTCGAATCAGTTTAATTTGCTTGTTTGTTTTTATTTATTCTTTGCTAAATAATTGTTATGTTTTTTTTAATTAATTTGATATGTTAGGATGCCACCGAAAAGAAGGAGGTTGTTCCAACTATCTCGAGATCGCAACCTGAGTAAGTAATTAATTAATCATCATTTTCATTTTTATCATTAATTAATTACTTTTTTTGTAATTAATTAAGTATTATGGAAGTTAAACATAGAAAGTAAATAATACTTCATTTTATATTACAGATCCTATGATATGAGGAATCTAAGAGAGGAAGATAAGATTAGTTTGAGCCTTCTGCCTCCATATCACGATCTCACTACTCGATATAACCGTATATTAAGATCGATCCCCACTCTATCTTCTAAAGGGAACTATTTTTCACAACCATCCGGTAACATACCGTGATGGGGACAATTTGATATTTACGCTCAATATTCAAGGTGAATATCGAGGACTCAATGTGTCTACTACTTTTGTGGTCTCCAGGGAGGATATCTATCTGTGTGCTTTATCACTAGATAATGGTTTAATTTGGAAGAATTGTCAATGAAGTCGGGTAACTCTAAAAGGGTGTGCCACTGAAACCCTAAATGTTTTTTAACAATCTAATTCAAAAAAACATTCACAAGGAATTCAGACGTCTGACTGACTCGGTGGGATTTGAACGTATTTTGGTTTCCCTATACATGCTGCATTATGGGAATATGGACAGGAGCGAATCCAGGATTTGAACATTAAGGGCCAAATATATTTTCAAAAAATTTAAAACATATATAATTTATTTATTAATATATAATAATAAGGACGAACATTTTTATCTCATTCTTTAATTATTTTTATCCATAATATTTTGTATTTTTTTATATAAAAAAAAATACAAAATAAAATTAGATCCAATTTAAATTACAACTACGTACTTTGAAATTAGCAAAAATCATCAATCAAATAGAGAAATTGAACATTAGAACAAATTTACAAAATACGAATTTGTTAATCACTAAAATAAATTAGTTAATTAGTATATTTTATCATTGTTATGTATATGTAATGTTAAATTAAAAATTTGAGACTAATAATTTTAAAATTTTGAAATTACAAATTTGATCACCTTAAAAATGTTCATGTAATTTACTTAATGTTCTTGGTAATTTAATTAATGTTCATGATAATTTAATTCATGTTCATGACAATATAATTAATGTTAATCTCTTATCATTAAAATACATAGAAAATTATTTATAAAAATTTCACATGCCTACACTGAACAATATAGACAACCATAATGAACATTAACCTAAATGATATGAACAATAGCACAGATAGACACTAGATGTCATAAATAAAATTGTATGATAAAAATATATAATTTGGAGAAATTTAATAAGATAGGATTATTCTTGTAAAAAAATAGAATTAAAAGATAAGAGAAAAATATTATTACTCCATATATAAAAGACTGGAAAAAAATTATATCACCCAAAAATAAAAGTCAATTATATTTTACTAGAATGAATAGGTGCAAAAGCACCGGATATATTTATAATTTTATGAATTATATGCTCTTTCTTTTAAAAAATTGAAATATATATTAAAAAATATATACTTTTATACCAAGCAGTAAATAAGAAATAATATTTTGTTTATTATTTTGTTGTCACATTATTGATGATATATATTTATTTTATATATGGTTAAGAATATTTCGTTGATTGAAGTGATAAATAGTTAATATATGTATTTATCTTTAATTTTTAGCTAGACGGTTAAATATGAACGCATTTATTTAAATTTTAATGGTTTTTATAATTTTATTAGCATGACAAACTAATATTATTGGATCACATAACTTTTTTTTATCAAAAGTGATTACACATACTCCCTCTGTAACACATTAATGGCAATAATTTATTTTGCATACAATTTAAGAAAACGATTTAAGGGTGCAAATGAATAAATTGATAAAAAAAAATAACTATAAGATTAGTAACTTCTGGTCTCAATCTTATTTGTATTAAAACTATTTTGATTAATTGTTCAGTTACACCCTTAAATTATTACCGTAAAGCGCGTGTAAAATGAATTGTCATTAATATATTATGGAGGGAGTTGTTAAATTTCCCTTATTTAATTTGGCAATTAACATGTATTCAAATTAACTAAATCAGATTTTAATATTTGGCGATTTGGTTTATTTTGGGTCTAATATTTTAGATTAATTGATTGAAACAATACGTTATCAAAGTAACCTCTTTTCTGTAGATTAATTAATATAAAATATTGAGATATTTGTGTGTGTTTAATTTTCATGCTGACAATGGTCGGCCTAAAGTAAGTTTATTGTTTGGCCGAAAATTAAACATGCTTGTGGTAATAAATATGTAACAATTATTTGGTTTTCCATGTGTTGTTGAGTCGGTCTAAAGAAAGGCTTAACATTGACAGGAACTTATTGTTAGTATTTGATTACTACACCAAGAGGACCACTTACAAGTTAATTTTTTGTCCAAAGATGGGAAATTAATGTTGTGCTACATCTCTTGTGATGGGGTATATTGCCAATATATATTAATCTGATTAAGGGTTATAAAGAGAGTTTTTTGTTTGGAAACTCTAAGGTAATAAGGAGAGGTGAAACTCTAACGAGTTCACTCTTAAGGATCATGAGGAAGAGAGATTGAATCAATAAAAGGATATAAAGTTCTCGTTTGACATCTTTCACTAAATATATCAATAAAGATAGTTTTAAAGAAATAAGGATAATTAAAGATATATATATCGACGTGGTTTTGTATCCACAAAACAAAGTAATAAGGCTAAAATTAAAGTTACATTGAGATAAGAATGGGAATGAAAAGGCAAACTAAAGAAATTGAAGCATGGGAATGAAAATCTGTAAAGGCTAAATCACTTGACAAAATTAAAGTTCCTCCTTAACAAAATTACACTATAAATTTATTATCATTACCACAATTTATTATCAACAACCAAACGGACCGTAAAGGCTAAATCACTTGACAAAAGGCACAAGCAAACAGGATGATACCTTAGTATAAGAAAATTGAAGCAAAGCGACCCCAGTAGCATAGATGACAGAGTGAATGGTGATATGTAAACAACCACCTTATTGCTCAAGAACACATTACATCTCATTTTTAATGGTATGGTACAAGATACAGACCAACTTTATTTTTCTTTTCCTCAACAATCGATTTCATTGGTAACACAAGGCTTCATCACATCCAACGACAAACGGACGAACAAATTTGTATGTGCAATCTTCACTTTTCTCAACGTGTAGGTCTTGATAGCATATGCTCGGATTTCTGGGAGCAAGAGAATGTAAACATGTTAGATTAGGATGATTGTTATTAAACAGCATTGATGGAATTATATAACACGAACTGCTAGAAATCTGGAATACTGATATCTGTTTGGCATAATCTAATCGATCAGAAACAATAGTGTAGTTTAGCATACAACACCCACTGCAAACGGCTAATATTTTGTTTTGGATAGAAGTTAAGGGAGACAAAGGAAGGGAAAAGAAAGGAAAGGAAAGGAAGGAGAATGAATCTCCTTGTTTGGAAAATAGGCAGGGGGGCGCTTGGCATCGGTAGGGTGCTCGATCGCTTAGGGCCCCCAAATAATAAGGGCCCTGATTTATAATATTACTTATTGTTTCGAATAATTAAAAGCAAATGTTGCATAGATTAGTGGTAAGCTTAACTAAATTGGATTACAATTAATCTCAAGGCTCAAGTCATAAATTCAAGTCCCAAATGATTGTTTTTTAGCTTTTAATTTGATATTTTTAAGAATAGTATAATTTGACAAATTAGGCTACTTAAAGAATATGTACATGGCCTCCGTTAACTCTGCCCCAACCCTGAAAATAGGTTGGGGGAAAGAAGGTTAAGCAAAGGGAGGGATCCATTTCCCCTCCTCCCTTAATAATCATTATCTCTAAATTGAAGAGATTTGAAAGGGAAATTGAGCTCGCTCCACCTTCCCCTTCCTTTCTTTCTCCCCCTTTTCTTCCTTTTTCCCTATCCTTCTTTTATTTTCCATATTGTTATCCAAACATAGTGTAAGACAAAATATACATATGCTCCATTAATTTCCATTATCACTTGCTAGTTGTTACAACCAACAAACATGGGTTTTTGTGGTAATAGAAATTAGTGAATAAAAACCATTAACATCTAAATATTAAGGTTGTAATCTGTTCACGGATTTATAATCCCAAATCCAATCCCATTCACTCTCATCCCTTCAATCTATTCTAAAGTCGTGTGAGATCTCATTTGATTCGTCTCGATATGTAATTTCCGAATATAATATATATATATATATATATATATATATATATAGAAGCAGGCTCATGTGAGAAATGTCGTTTTGGTGAGAAGGGTGAGAAGCAACCACAACCCTTTGATCAACAAATGAAGGGCTAAGATTAAATTTGATTTTTCCTTCTTACTCCTACTATAGTTTGGAATCAATGTATCTATAGCATAAATTCAATGTATTTTTACTCAATGTATTTAAAGTATATTTTGAATGTACCTATAGTTGTTAATCAATGTATCTCTAGGTTATAGTTGATGTATTTATCTCTTCTCACATTTCTCACGATAAGAGATTTCTCACCGGAACCTAACCCTATATATATATACATATATATTGATATACATAATTCAAGATATTAAATTTAAAGTTATCTAATCCAATCCAATCCAATCCCACGAAAAGAACACGCACTAAACATGGCCACACCAAATTTCAAACAAATATTGTTACTTTTGAATTATTAATTACTACCCGTATCACAATAGTCGCAACTTTTGTATTTTAGGCTGTAACACAATACTTGCAACAAATATTTATTTACTCTATTTAGTATAAAATTACCCTATGTGTATTTTTAAAATTTACTTTTGTTGTGGACCCAATTAATTATTCATTTTTCACTCTATCTCTCTTTAAATCCATTTTGTTTCAGAGTTTGTATCGCATACTTATGTAGCGAGTATTGTGATACGGAGGTAGTAAAAACTTTGTTATCTTCCAGATTGAATAGCTACTCCATAATAAAGGGAAGCCCGATAATCTCTGAGAGTATAAAACATTTTGAATTTTGAATTTAAAACATTACTATCTTCAAGATTGAATATGATAAATTTCAACTCACCTGCTCCGAGTATGGCAAATACTTTCCATCAAAAGTAATCACAACCCTGTCCTTCCCATCTGCACCTTTGACCTTATCAACTGAGCAGTAGAAATCTATAGCTGACATGCTAAACGAAAATCAAATAAACAATCAGAAATAAATAAAATCAGCAATATAAATTTTTTATTCTTTAAATTTGGAACACAAGCATGAAAAAGAACTGAAGTACAAAACCAATGATGACAAACCTACAGTGAGGAAGTGGTGTAGAGCAATTGATGCCTACTCCCACCTTGCATGCTAAAGATGCAGAGTTCAAGCTCCACCCCTTGCTTGAGGATTCCCCATTTATCTCCCTCTCAAGTGCAAGTATTATATGAATATGCGTCACAATTCATACTCAACAGGCATAATACAACTTTGATTCATTATTGTATGACTAATGGATGGAGAATATATTATTGTTAATATATTAATCGAGACATATAGGAAAAATCTAACATAAATATCAAAATATTTATGTAATCTAGATAAATAATGAAAAAATCTAGACCCTAGAGAGATTTGCACATAAGCATTAAGCTAGAAATATATGAAGTTAGAAATTAATACACTAATGTGCAAATATGAGATTGAGGTATTTTGATCAAATATAAGCTTCCTTGTAAGAAGCCTATCATCATCCAAATATATTTGATCAAATACATTCCGATAAAAAACTCACTAAACTTCTGGTTAAAATTCCATCAGTTATGATATAAGTTGATTGTATAGCAGGACACCCAATATGCCAAGTATATAAGGAACGTTGCTGTCAAACAATCTAGTAAGCTACATGTTGGAGAAATTTATGAAGTATGGGTAATAGTATGAATAAACTCTCGAGGCGTGTACGGGAACACTTTCCTGAAAACAATATTCATACCCAATTCTTAGGCCGGGTTGCAAGGAATTTGTTGACGAGATACAACAAGAAAACAATGATAATCAAGCCTAGTTTTAACTATCACCAATGAGAACAAGTTTTATGTCAATCTTATGTAACAATGGAGAAAATGTCCTTAGGTTTTTGCAAGAGCAAATATGAGAGAGATAATATGAATGTAACTTCTTGTTCCTCTCAAATCTGATGATAAGTCATATAATAACACATCATACGTATAGCAGTTAACCCCAAACGACACAACGCAATGGGAAAAAACTGAACAGAAACTCACACGAACCAACAGGCTCAACTAACACGAACCAACAGGCGCGAGCTATGGTCGCGAGTCGCGAGAACCTTTTGTCTATTTTGGCAATTTGATCTGTTTTTCACCTGGTCGCGAGCATACGTCACGACTCACAATTTGCCACTGTTTCTGCTATACTTTCCTCAACGTTTAACGACATAAATCGCTAATAAACTTTGCATAATTATGAACTTTAAAACACATAATATTACGTCTAGTATTATAAATATTCATAACTATATACACTTATATTCTAAATCAATAAATCTCAACATAACATATTTGATCAAATACATTCCAATAAATGGCCTACTGCAGATGATTGTTACAAATAATGCAAAACGTAGGAATTGGTTTGCAATACAGCTTGGTTTAGTCAATGGAAGCTAGAGAAAGCAGCAAATACCCCTTACTCAATAATCATGTGGCCGATTTCATGGCTACAGAGACCCCTCTCAATCTCTACCAAAAAATTCCAATCATGCGCATGCATACTCAAGGTCCAAGGAGAGCCCGTTCAATCGTTTATTTAATATAAAGACTCCAAAACCCTTTACAGGAAGGTCCACAAAAATACAATGGAGCCAATTATTTACTACAAGACCTATTGATAAACTAAATAATAACATGGACTGAATCATCTTGCATCTCCAATCAATTCAAAGGAAACATTTATAAGTCCTCTTAAATCGAAGAAAATTAAGCCAGTCTGTAATTGGGATTAGAAGTCTAATGTCTAGTGCTTCTCCAATCAATTCAAAGGCAACATTTATAAGGGGGGAAAAAAGAACAATCAGATATACATGATTATCTCAATCAATACAATAAGGGAAAAGGTGAAAAAAAAATGAACAGAGCAAATAACAATTAGAGGAAAGTGAGATGTGTTGTACATAACTTAAGAGCAAGAGCAGAGTAAGATACTTACATGCCATCACCAAACTCCTCATTGATGATTTCCTTAATGCTCTCACCAAAATGCATGCTTGCTTCATGCAATCTGTGCACAAGATAGAATTAAGAGATATAATGGGGAAAAAAGGCATTTCCTTTTTAAATTTAAAAAACATATTTATAAAAAAAGTAAAGTGGCAACAAAAATGGGAAGGTGGAATTTGAACAATTTTATCATAATTTAATTTATACAATTCCACTTGATCAAAGAAGAACAACTTAATTCAAATTTACAGATAATGTTTGAACCGAATAGGTAAAAAGAGAGAAATAAACCAATGAAGAAAAAAAAAGTTCTTCAGACATGTAAACTACACCTAATGACCTAATCCATGGACCATGCTTAGTGCCAATGCAGTATTGAAGCACAATCTAGTCCATCCAACCCAATTGCAAGATTGTCTGTTTTTCATCATTTCTACTCCTTTGAATCAAACCTATAGAACTAATAATCTTCTTTAGAATACAAATTCCTCCCAATCTCCCATCAATCCTGAAGTGTTACTTTGAAAAATTTTACCTACACCCAAGTGCATTTAGAACATTCACGATGATCGTCATACACCTACTCTTAATATAGAACATTTATAGTATGCTTTTAGAACATTCATGCTTACTTGTAGAACACTTATTTTATAAAATTTAGTGGTCTAAAACTCTAAATAAATAGAAAAACATGAATGTTCTAAATTAATTATGTGGATGTTCTGCTTTAGATGTAGGTGCATGGTATTCATCGTGCAACCGGGTGTGCAATTCACTGATTAGTTTGACTTGCCAATATATCACATATTCACTACCCAAAGGTTCACTGAATAATTTACCATCGCTCTCAAAAAAGTCAACAAATATCTCCCTTCTACTTGAATGATCCTCCACCAAATGATTGGGGGAAAAATCTTCATTTAGCAATTATCGCTTAACCAATTGAATGATCCTTCAAACCCATAAGAGAAGGTGGCATAATTGAATTACAGATTACCAATCACACAAACCAATAAAGCTTTATTTACTTCAAATATATAGAGTATAAATCTAATTCAATAAGTAAAAAGCATTTTTAAACATCAAAAATCAATTCCGACGAATAAAAATCAGTATTGTTCGGTAAACTAAATACAGTTCAGCAATAATCAAGAGAAGTAAAGGGGGGCAAAGCAAAGTGATTGACTGTCAGCTAGCTTACCCAGATAATAAAACAAATAACCCAGAAATTGTATACAAAATTCACCACCAAATAACCACAATAATCAAGCAGTAAAAGAAGAGAAGAGAGAAACCTATAAATGGCAGGTTCTTGAACCACATCAGGATCAAAAGACCTAAAAGGAGGCTTCATCATTTGCTCAATAAGGTCATCAGTCAGCTCGGGCAGGGCAGCCCGGAGCTTTTGGGCTGTATCGGGCTTTAAGTGGGCTTGACGTCGAAGAAGTTGAGCTACATATACGTTGGTGAGACCAGTTTCAGTCGCAATTTGACTGTATGATTTGTTGGCTTTTTGTTTAGCTTGTTGAATTCTTTCTACTACGGATAAGGTTTTCTCTGAAGGTGTCGCCATTGATGTTTTGCAGCTGTGTATTGTGGGTTCTGCTGCTACAACTTTTTTTTTTTTTGACCGGCTTCTCTTCAACTCGTAATAGATGGACCCGGACCAGCCAACTATTTGTGGTCTCGCGCGTCCAAACTACTGAAATTATAAAAAAAAACTGACGCGCTCCCGCCCACCTTCCACTCTACAAATGTTCACACATGAAAGAGTAATGTTCACACATGAAAAGAGTAATGTTCACAAGACTATTCACAATATTCACCACATTTTGTAGAATGTCACCTGTAAACTTATACACTCTACAAATGTTCACACACAAAAGAGTAATGTTCACACACAAAAAGAGTAATGTTCATAAGACTATGCACAATATGTAACAGCCCCGGAAATTCGGACCTTTTCCTTCCTTTATAAAACTTAATTTTACTAAAACCATAGCCCGAATTTCTAGAGTTGATACTCGTACGCCCACTTCTGATAAGAAATGGGTATACGAATAAGTAAAAGCAGGATCGTAATGTTTTCAAATTTCAAAATGGATTTCATTCATAAATACCGAAGCCGTAAAATGTTTAAATCCAAAACATTAAGAGTTAAAACAATTTATTACAAGATGTTCTGCTAAAGCATAAAGCCTATGATCAAAGGGTTTAGCTAGTTCCAACAGGGATTCCTCATCAGCCTCAAACAAGTAAGCCATCCTTACTACTCACCTGCACAAAACCCCGAAGGAAAAACAATAAACAAACAATAACACAAAAATCAGACAAACTGAGTATGATCGAATCTACCCCGTAAAACGGTTTTAGTTTAAAAACAGTTGACACACATAGAACATCAGTTGAACCAATATTTATCCAATTTACAAATTTTAGAGCAATTATTATTCAAGATTATTTATTTGGGAAAGTGAACGCGATAAGGCCTGTTTCATCCCATCATGAACTTTTCGGCCTGGCCTGCAGCTTGTCGACAGAGTGTCCCGAGTGTATACACCCCTCACAGAACTAATGCGTATCTGCAAGTGCGCGCCAGAAGTTCAGGAGGAGGACGAAAGCAGATTTAACGGTTACAAAGATTCAACGACGATTCAACACATGTCCGACTTATTGCGTGTCCACCACAACAATAGGCCCACATTGGGTACTCCCCAATGAGACACCGTTCATCACCCTAATAGGTCGTCACCGTTCGGGCTACTTTCCCTTTGAAGATTGTTTCACTTTAAGTTTAGGTTCATTTGGTTTTGAAAATCATTGGAGTGAGAACAATAGCCTCAAAATAAATCAATCAAACCAAAATTCCGCACTTTAAGAATTCTCCATGAGAAATCAAACCATAAGGCAACTTGCCAAACCAAATTCAACAACTCAATAATCCATCGTTCATTCACAGACACCACTTATACTTCTTAAATCAAAGCAAGTTCAAACATTCACCAATCCATAACCAAATTCCATGACGTCAATAATTCATCAAACAATCGAATTGCTAAGAGCGTCAAGCTTTTCGAAATCATGTGCATAGGAGAAGATTTCGAAATTAATATACTTATACACATATTTTCCGAAAATACAGATGTACATATATACTAATAATTTTCGAAATTAGTAGAATAAAATTTCATAAAACATTTGGAGATTGTAAGTTGTAAAAATCATAATATAAATACGTAATACAATTTCGAAAATTGGAAATAATATTTTCAATCTATAAGCATATATTTTCGAAAATTCTAGACTTTATAAGTAAAATAAACGAGGTTCTTTTGGACTTCTAATGGGTATTTGGTACACAAATTTTATGGTCTAAAACACATGTACACAACCCTTAGTCCAAAAACAAGTTTTATTTTGATTTTTGAAAATTACAAAAGCATAATAAACCATTATAAAAATCTGGACAGAAACTATATTTGGCATAAAATGCCTTTAAAACCAACACATTAGCCCTCAAAAACATGGCTAAAAACATTCCTTGAATGCCCATGCATTCACACGAAAAATACTACCACTATGCACACAACTAATCATAATTTTACGTCATCAAAACAACCTTAAAAACAATAACTAAAACAATTACTTAAGCATGCATATAACTTCTACTAAAGCATAAATAAACATAACTATAAAGCATTAAAACTACGCTAGAACATAAAACTAAGCATGCTAAAACAAAAGCGTAAAAAGAAACTAATCTATCCTAAGCATACAAGAACCTAGGGGCTAAAGAAAGCGGTAGACATCGAAGCATACCTCAACGTCTGGAAGGCTACTTTAAGATCGCTCCCTCCTTAGAAAATTAAACTCAATTCTCTCGGTTATTCTTCCGTGAAAACTTTTCACTTGTTACTCCTCTTTTATTAGAGGAGAAGTGGAAGAAATGTTGAGAGAATTGCGAGGAGTATGGGAGGGTGAAGGAGGTTATTTATAGAATGGAAGGGTGGAGGAAAGGTGTAAACTTTTCAATGTGGGACAAATAGTGGGTGGTGGTGGTGGTGTGCCGTGAGAGAGGGAGGATAAGGGGGGTGAGTGGTGGTGAGCTTGCTTAGGGAAGAGTGTTGTCAAGCTTTAATGGGTTGATGACTAATTGACTAATCATCCTAATAATGCGGCAAATAAAATACGGCATGCATAAAACGAGCTTTAAAAATAAAATCCTAATCCATAAAAATATTTTTATTTACCAAAAATATTTTTCCATAAAATAAAATAATTTTCGCAATTTATATATATTATTTTCGAAATATTTAAATACATATTTATTTATTTTGAAAATATTCCAACTTCAAAAATAATTTATTATTTTCTGAAAATAATATTACGGCAAAATACTTTGTTTTATAATAAATACCTTTGAAAATAATTTGAAAAGCTCTTTTATGAAATATTATTTTTGAAAATTCTTGAAGAATTACGGGTATTACACAATATTCGCCACATTTTGTAGAATGTCACCTGTAAACTTATACACTCTACAAATGTTCACATACAAAAGAGTAATGTTCACACACGAAAAGAGTAATGTTCACAGGACTATACACAATATTCATCACATTTTGTAGAATGTCACCTGTAAACTTATACACTTTACAAATGTTCACACGCGAAAGAGTAATGTTCACACACGAAAAGAGTAATGTTCACAAGACTATGCACAATATTCATCACATTTTGTAGAATATAATGTCACCTGTGAACTTATACACTCTACAAATGTTCACACACGAAAGAGTAATGTTCACACACAAAAAGAGTAATGTTCACAAGACTATGCACAATATTCACCAAAAAAATATAAACATTCAACACATTAGACACTTACATATTACAACTAAATATAAATATTCATGAAATCACGATAATATGAAGAATAATCACGAGGTCAAACACAAACGTTCACCACAAAAGTACAAATGTTCGCAATAAAAAGTAATCAAAATCTTGTGAACATTACATATAATTCTGTGAACATTACTTACAATCATGTGAACATTACATATAATCTTGTGAACATTACATATAATCCTATGAACATTACATATAATCATGTGAACATTACATATAATCCTGTGAACATTACATATAATTCTGTGAACATTAATTATAATCATGTGAACATTACTTATAATCATGTGAACATTACTTATAATCATATGAACATTACCTATAATCCTTTGAACATTGCTTATAAACATGTGAACATTACTTATAAACCAAAAAAATAAACAGTAATTATTGTTTACAACAAAATAAAAAATCAAATACACAGAAATGTTCACATCATAAATGAAAAATGTTCACCATAATGCAATGTTCACGACCCCAAGGAAAAATGTTCACAACATAAACACAAAATTAAAAATATTAATCAATGCAAACAAAAAATATAGAAAAAAGTCATGATAATCACCAAAATAACAGGAGGGGAATAACATGGGAAAAAAATAAAGGTGCAAACATAAAATGCTCAAGATTTGATGAATAAGAACAAAAATGGAGGTGCAAACTAGTAGAAGAAAGAAAAACGAATCAGCAGGAAGAAGGGAAAAGGAAAGATAAGCGAATTTTTTTTAAAAAAAAATAAAAAACAGCTTCGTTTTGGACCCGGGACCAGCCAGATCTGGCTGGTCCCGGGTCCAACTAATAATTTGCGGCTTCAACTAGCTTTGTAGCCGGTGATATTCATGATTCAAATAATTAAGGTCTTGTTTTTTCAACTTATTTTTAAGTTAGTTCACTTTAATTTTAACCCAATTTTTTTTAAGTTTGGATCCGGTTATCACGTAGAGTTCAATTTTAGTTATATATTTTAAAATTAAAGCTCAAGATTTGTGGGGATTTTTGGAAAAAAATAAAGGGATTTTTGATAAAGAAAATAAATAAATATATATATGTATATATAAGTCATTAATTTCTTAATAATTTCCCACATAATTTAAGGTTAACTGAACAATCTCTAACGGGGCGTTTGGTATTAAGGGATAGAGATATGGAATTAATCATGGCGAATTCACTTATTTTATCCATGTACTTTGTTTGGTATCGAAATAATATTATGTCAGGATAAGACGTACTTATTATTAGGGTGGGTAAACTCGGGTATTCGGAAAACTGGATTTTCGAACACAATTTTTTGTCCTGGATTCGGCCCGGATAATCCGGTTACCCTAAAATTCAGATTTGAAAAACAAATATCTAGATCTGGTTTTAATATACTATTTTTTATTTATTTATCAAATGAATTAATGATGCAAATTAAGTAATTAACTACTACTATCTGGTTCCAATTATGATATATAGAATCTCTTGTAAGTGATGCAATCCAATATCTATCACAAAACATAAAAGATTACAAGTCTTCAAGCTTATAAGTTGTCGTGCAATGCTACAAAAGTGCGATGTCTCAAATTTAAAGAGGGGGGGAGGGGAAGGGGAAGAGCATAAACTAAATTAATAATGTCATAAATTACAATACAATCTAGGGAACGGAAAATATTACAAATACACAATTGACATTATGTGGGCAAGTATCGGCCCTGACCCAGTTTAGTTTTCCTATGACGTATTACTTATATGTTGGAACATTTATGAATAAATGACTTGAGCATTGAACAATGGTAGGAAAAACAAGGCAAAAAGAGAACACGAGGCAGGGAGCAGATCGCGACTCGCGAAAACTCTCTGGAAAAATCAAGCAGTTTGTTCAATTTCTAGGATTCTTTTCCTAGGATTCCTTTACGTATTAAGGCTTGTTCTATGAGCTTCAATACTGATGTAAATGGGGTTTAGACCTAGTTAATTAATCGAAGAGATTAAGAGTTTGCATTGTGGATGGAATCATAGTTACTCAATTCCACAATTCAAGTCTCTTAATTTCTTATTTTAATGGGGTTTAATTGAGAGAATTCAACTCAGAATTTCTGAGTTTTCTCTTGTTCTTGTGCCTATAATAGGCATGTAATGTTCATTGTTAAGTACAAGAAAATTTTGAATTCTATCATACTTTTACAACTTGCTTGCACTTAGTATTCTGTTGCAAATTATAATAAATGTGCTACAAACACAAATAATAAACACAAGTGCTTTTAGGTATACTCTTATAGATCATATAGAGTGTACGCATTTCTCCATAGTATCTCACTAAACATTTCGTGGATCCCCGGTGATCTAAGGGGTGAAATAGTTTAGAATGAAAGTGTAGATTCCACGCCTTGGAGGGTTACATCAAACATTTCTACACGAATATTCTAAAATTATCTTCTTTTATGTGATCCTAGATTCCAAGTGTTGATTGCATACAAATTCTCATCAATAAAATGATTATAACAAATTAACAGTTCAAAACACTCTGATGTTTTTTATAAGAAAAAACTCTTTTTTAAAAAGAATGAAAATCGGATATCTGGTAACCCGATTTTTAAAAATTGTGATATGGTTCCGACCTGGTATTCGGTTTAAAAAAGGATACCCGATCCGATTTTTAAAACCTGATCGGATATTCACTTTTTCTGATAAAAAAAACTATGTACCGGTTCGATAACCGGATACTGATTTGTATGCCCACTCCTATTTATAATTAAAAGAAGAAATCTCATCTGATCTTATACATGCCCCTCCTAAGCACAGAATAAGAAAAATAAGAAGGTATTTTATCCCTATCCCTGTCCTCCTAAAAAAATCCTCTCAAACAAACGGAAGATTACAAAGTAAAGAGATTTATCTTTATTAGGGATGTCCAAAAAAAACCCTTAATCGTTAAACGTAACCGTTTTCATAAACGGTTAATCGTCGGTTAACCATTAATTTTTTAAGAGGCATTAAGTATGTTTAGCTCAATTTTCAAATGGCCTAAATGCATTATTTTTAACAAACCCACATATGTTCCTAACCCTATTGCCCCCATATGCATAACTATGATTTATTTATCATTTTATAATTTCATCTTCCATCAGTTGATTCATCTTCCATATAATTTTTAACGGTTTCGTAACACTTAATCGTAAACGAACCGTTAAGCCTTTACGATTTGGTTAACCATTTATAAGCACCCCTAATCTTTATCCCTCACACTTATCCCTCAAAACAAACAAACGTTAAGCTTAAAAAAAGGAAAAATTCCTAAAAATATTCCCAAGTTTAGACCATATTCTATGATTATTCCCAAATTCATTCAATCCATGAATATTCCCAAGTTTGTTGTAATTCTTCCATGATTGTTCCGAGTAGGTGGGTTACTGATAGGAGGGATTTTCATACCAAATAAAAAACCCCCGCCGTAGTATGAGTGGGGGTGTCGAACACGGGGAAGGTACTTCGCACTAGCCTAGGCATGAGCGTCGAACAAGCTAGGTCGTGTGATGGTCGCGAGAGGCGGAGAGAACTAACTAAAACTACACTAAGGAAACAAAAACAAAAGGGACTAGGTTAAGAGATCCATAACTCATACCACCATGAATTGTGAGTCAATCGAACTTAGATTTAGGTCGTGGATAAGGGGAGGTCGTTCTATGATCGTACCACTCTTTCGAGCTAGTACGATAACCGAAAAGACATATACAACTCACTTTCGTGCAGCGACACATCTAACGAGTCCTAAGCACAAAATCACGAAGACCGGTAACTTTCCCTTGATCGAAGGCCCAACTTTCGTGGTGCTTCCATCAATCGGGCAAAGGAAGTCATCACCCACGTTCACCTTTCGGTCCTTCGGTGGGGATTCTTCAATGAATCCTATGTTAGCTAGACACAAGACTCAACATAACCGAATCCTAAGGTACCGACAATATCACAACCAAAAGCCAAGAAACGACTAAACCACAATCATGGAGGATTTGAGAAGTTTCACTCAAACCCTAGAAATTAACTACACAAAATTAATTAATAAAAACATGGTTAAAACTAAAACTAAAAACATAATTAAACCTAAAACTATGAACAAAACAAATTAACAATTAAAACCTAGAACTAAACTAACACCAAAACCTAAATAAACTACCAACTAAAACATCAACAAACCAAGCATAAACAACTAAATTAACAACATAAATAACAAGAACTAGCTAAAGATGTAACGACCCGACTCGCTTAAACCGGCGCGGAAGAAACCGACGAGTCGAGTTGTTAGAAACTACAACTCAAAATACCTAAGAAATAATACTAATTCCTCAAATATTATTACCAAACCACAAAATACAAATACCCACAAGTTTGTACATAAACTAATCCAAAAGTCAAACTAGAAATACTAAAATACGAGATAACTCCAACTACATGTCAGAGTCTTAAACAACACATAAAAGTCCAAAATCTAAAGAGTAGCATCTAAACAAACTATCACTACCAATACTACAAAATCAGTAAATACAACAGGTAACAAAAGAAAGAAACGTCGCTCGCCCAACCCAAAACTAGGCAAGAACATCATCATCTGAAGTACCTGAAAAAAATACAACAACAGTCCACCATCAGTGGCGAGTAACATAACTGACTCACCCTAATGGGAACACACATGTACATAGCATAAATCAAACGATCAACATCATTAAACAAAGTACGAGAACAACCCAAAACGTGAACTCGACTCAAACCCACCTAATCAACTATCTTTGGCGCAATCATTCATATTCTAGACCGGACTGTGCTCGTACGAACGCATCTTACGCGCTCGAACTTTCTACTATGTTCGGATTTGAGAATCTTACTCTCAAACCCCATGAAACCAATCCTACTGGAAATCCATGTCCCGTGAAACCAATCTTACTGGAATTCACGAAGATCACATAGTATGACTCCAACTATCCCAATACCGCGGATGGAATAGGGGCAACGTCTTAACCCGAATACAATGAATCTTACTCAAAGTATCAGGTGTCTAAAAATGAAATCAAGCTAAGTAATTAATTAATTCATTTACTCATTATAATCATATTATTCATTATTACCTCCACTTAACT
This sequence comes from Salicornia ramosissima, assembly GCA_951394345.1. Classification (NCBI taxonomy): domain Eukaryota; kingdom Viridiplantae; phylum Streptophyta; class Magnoliopsida; order Caryophyllales; family Amaranthaceae; genus Salicornia; species Salicornia ramosissima. The sequence goes on along the minus strand of OX596238.1, from coordinate 47,346,323 downwards.
AAACTAAGTTCAAGAACTGCCTAAAGCCTCGGTTCTCGAAATTAATCTAGCTAAAACATCGAAGTTATTCTCAAGAACTGCCTCTAGCCTTATTCTTGAGTCTAACTAATCATTATTCATCAATCTTTAATCATTCTTTAACCATATTAAACACTTTCTTTAACTTCCTTTATTCTTTAAACCGTTTTCTTTAACTTTCAAGATTCAATCAAGAACTTCTAAAGACTCATCAAGAACTCATAAAGAACTCAAAGAACTCATAAAGAACTCATAAAGAACTCATTCAAGATTCAAGATCTTCAACCAAGAACTCAATCAAGATTCAAGATCTTCAATCAAGAACTCATCCAACATAATCATCACACGCATATCATCATGAAAAATCAACCTAAACTTATCCAAAATTCATCAAACTTTGATACATAAATCATGATCATATAATAATGTATAACTAATCATAAAATCATGAAAAACCATCAACAAACATCCTAAACATGCATTTAATCTATACTATAAACAGGGTATTCCAATTAAGTTGAGTTAGTATGTTACCTTATCGAAGATTACACACTAAAACAACACAAAAGTTGCTGCCCGGAAACACGTCCCACACGGACCACAACCACGCACAACACGGCAGTACACACCGCACCACCACGGCACCACCACGAACACCCACCTGCACGGCACCCGAGCACGGCCCTCTGCTGCACCTTGCACGGCCCACTGCTCCACTCGCACACACGGCTGCACCCACACACGGCCCTCTACACGAGCACGATCAAAACCCAACCCGAACCAACGATCTTGGATAAAATAATTGTGTTTGAATTGTGTTTAGGTTACTCAAAGATCAATAGGGTATGAATCTTTAAGTTTTGGGTTAAGAAAGATGATGAACAATTGATGGGTTCAATCATTCCAAAAATGGCGTGTAGTTAGAGCAAATGGGAGGGAGTTTTGGTGATTGAACTTTGATGGCTAATTGTGTTTAAAAGCAAGGATGAAAAAAATGAGCCAAAGCCTTACTAACTCTCCTATTTATAGAGTTAGTTAAGGTGTGAACACAAGGCAAGTGGCAAGCCTTGCCATGCCTTAGAAAAACCGGCCAAGAGGGTCACTTGGGCCTAAATTGGGCTCTCGTGATCCATCGGGCTAATTTACGAAAACCGCATGATAGATCATGCCTAAATCGATTTAACCCAAAATATTAAATAATTAACCAGAAAATTAAATAAATAAAATTCTAATTAATTAAATAATAAATAACGTAAATAATAAAAACTAAGAAATAAACATTTCGATTAAATCGAAATTATTCATATAAAATTAAAATAAATAGTTCAACAATTATTTTGAACTAGCACATAACAAACATAAATGCACTTAAATACCGGCAAAAATACCGATAAAATCTGGGTCATTACAAAAAATATAAGGAATAAGTACATAAAGCAATAAAAAACAAGTAAAAGAAAGCTATGAAAATACCTTGAAGAGGAGAACAAGAAGAAGGAGAAGAACAAACTAACTAGTTACATAAATCAAGAACAAAAATGTAAATTACAAGAAGAATTGAAGAAGAAAGCTTAAAATCTAACCTAACCCTAACTATGAGCCTCTAACATCAGCTGGCTTCTAAAATGAGGGGGGCTATTTATAGTTCCCCAAAAAATGCACGAAAAATAAGCTAAAACAGATTAAATGATACGAACAGGGCCTTCTCAGCGGGTGCTGGGCAAAGGTCAGCGGGCGCTTGGCCTCTCCAGCGGGCGCTGGAGAGGTCTCAGCGGGCGCTGGAGCCAAAAAATGAGCTATTGACTGTTCTGGCCAGTTCAGCGGGCGCTTGGAAATATCAGCGGGCGCTAGAAACGTCTCAGCGGCCGCTGGACAGCAAGACAGTCAGTTTTAAAAACATCATAACTCCTTCATTTCTTATCAGAATTTAGCTTATGACCAGGCATTTCGAAGCTATCGGAACGAGCTTTAACCTCCAACTTGAATCGCCTTAAAATGATAAGTATGTAAAAATTTATGGCCTTTCAAATTTGACCTATGCTCCAAAAGTGGTGATTGTGGTCTTGGCTTTATTGCGGAACACTTCCCAAAGCTCCTCGGGACCTCTCACGATCCTTGTCGGCTTTTAAGAATTGATCGAAAACACACAAAATACCTACATGAATGAACGCAAGGCATTAGTAACGCAAAAGTGCTCAATTATTAGCAAAAATGGCAAGAAAATGCATTATTCAACGAAAACGCAAGTAAGACCTAAACTAAGCTAAAAAGGCCTAAAACTAATAAAACTAAACCTAAAAACAACAGAAAGCAAGTTAAAAGAGTCCAGGAAATCAGTCCTATAATGGACCTATCAGTTACCTGTTAAACAGGTTAAAAAGTATAGACCCCACATATATATTCTATTTTAAAACTTTAACTTAAATTAAAAAAAACAATTAAACACACCCCACCCTCCATCCTACCTCCTTCCTATTATGTAAACCACCCCCCACCCTAACATCTCCATCTCCCTCTCCTAGGGGTGCTTATTGAGATGGGTAGCTCGCGAGCAGCTCGAGTTCGACTCGGTCAAAGCTCGACTCGAGTTGGCTCGAGCTCGCTCGAAACAGCTCGTGACTCGATAATTTTACATAAAATCAATAATTTTCTACGTTAAATATTTGAAAAATAAAATTAACCTTGATATTTAATATAATAAATCAATAAACTTTAACAATATATAATTTTCATAAAGAAAAGAAAATATAATCAATGATTTTCTTTTAAAAAAATTAAGATTCAAGAGGACTAAAACATTAAACGAGCAGCTCATGATCGGCTCGACTCAGCTCGAAACCTAACGAGCACGAGTCGAGCAACCCCCAGCTCGCGATCGACTCGCTCGATAAGCACCCCTACCCTCTCCTATGCCCACCACCATCACTCACTCATCTTTCTCTCTCCTCTATCCACCACCATTCTCCACCACCATCATCCTCCACCACTCACCACCATCGTCCTCCACCACTCACCACCATCATTATCTCTCTCCTGTTTCTCTTTCCATCATCATTCTCACCTCTACGTGCCCACCTCCAATCTCACCCCACCATTGATGACCACCACCAACCTCCAACGACCCCACCACCACCAACCTCCTTCGAACCTAGTAACGAATCAACCACCACCTAACCTAGCAACGAATCAACCTCCTTCGAATCTCATACCCTTGGATTCAATGGTGCGCACCTAACCCAACCTTCGAATCAACCATTAATTGAACCCAACAATTAATTCGAATCAAAAAACAACTTCAAACCACCCTTCGAAATTCGAATCCAACCCCAATTGAATCTTTACCATACTTCAATTGGGTGCGTTAGGGATTCGATTGGGTGGGTTGGGGTTCCATTGGGTTGCTTGGGGGTTCGTTTGGGTGGCTTGGGGGTTTGATTGGGTGGTTTGGTTGTTCAATCGGGTGGCTTGGGAAGTCGATCAGATGGGTTATTGGAGGTTCGATGGAAGCTGAGGAGTTGTGTTGTGGTAGTATGGCAAACCGCCCTTCGAAATTCGAATCCAACCCCAATTGAATCTTTACCATACTTCAATTGGGTGCGTTAGGGATTCGATTGGGTGGGTTGGGGTTCCATTGGGTTGCTTGGGGGTTCGTTTGGGTGGCTTAGGGGTTTGATTGGGTGGTTTGGTTGTTCAATCGGGTGGCTTGGGAAGTCGATCAGTTGGGTTATTGGAGGTTCGATGGTAGTTGAGGAGTTGTGTTGTGGTAGTATGGCAAAGCTGGTGGTGGTACAATGGATCTATGGTGAGGCGGGTGGTGGGGCGGTGGTAGAGGAGTGTTGTTAGTGGTTATATAAAGGAAAAATTGCCAATTCAACCCTTTTTTTTGTTTTTTTTTTTATCAAAAGGCAAGAGATTATATATTAATTAATAAAAAGCCAAACGGCACTTACAAATCGATAATCTCTCCAAGGAGGCAAAGACATTAGATTCAAAACAACCCACATACTATGGGAAATAGCAAACCACAACAAAGGAAAAGTAACAACCCACACAATAAGATTAAGATTAAGCTTTATTTGTAGCAATTACCATTTTTGGAAAGAATAGTTGTCTTTCATTTGATTATAAAAGCTATGTTTGAATGCAATTGACTTTCATTTGATTCAAGAAATAACAACCCACACAAGATAGAAAATAGGAACCCACACAAGATGGGAGAAGTCAATCACCAAAAAAGTAAATCAAAAACCATCATTAAAGATGGAGAGTAATTATTCAAAGATTAAAAACTAAAAGAAAACTAAAGAAAACAAGAAATTAGAATTAAATTGGGGCTTTCCACCGATTAAATCGATGGAAGCCCCTCAAAAACACTAATGGAGCAAGAAAAAAGAGAGAGAAAAGGGGGAAAAGAAATTAGGGCCGGTTAGAAATAGAGAAATTATTGAGAGTTACATACAAAACAATTACTCAATAATTTGTTGAGGCCAAAACAATTACTCAAGTTGTTAATAATTGACATAATTGTTAAATTGATGTAATAATAAAGTAAACAAATTGTTAAGTTGTTTGTTTGATTTCAAAATAAATAAATATAAAAAATTGTGGGTCCCACACACTTTTACCTCTTGAACAGGTTAATCAACTGGCTGAAACAATAGTAGAAGATATCCCAAACTTTAGATTATTCATGGATTATTAGAAATTGGGAATAATGAGAGAAGATGGGTCAAACTTAAAAATATTTTTAGCAATTTTTCCTAAAAAAAAAAAAAAAAAAAAAAAAGGCGTAAGAATGATTTCAATAAACTTTTGATAAGTGATAACTGTGCCGGCCCAACACAGATGGGCTTCATAGTCTGTAAATCTGATACTCCGTATATAACATAAACCCTAAAAAAAATTGCTGATATATAGAGCCCTCTTTAGTAGCAGCCATAAACTCGTCAGTTTCAATTTCAAACTTTCTTTCATTCACATATCTCTCTCTGTTTATCAAATTTCGATTTCGATTTCAATTTCAAATAAAAATTTCGATTTCGATCTCATCTCTCTGTTTATCAAATTTCGATTTTCTTACTCTATTTGTTCATCTGTTAAAACGATTTCAAATAAAAATCAGTTTAATTTCTTCAATTTTTTCATATTTTTTACAATTTTAATTAGTCCATCTTGGCAAAGCTTGTGAGCCTTTGGCTGTGACTTGTTTTGAATGCTAATGGACTTAAATTAAACCCCTAATTTTTCCATGTCCTCCCTGTTCTGGACTTCAATTTACTTTTCATGAGGTTTCCGATCATTGGAGATGATACATTTCGTCCTTTTACAATTCAATTTTGTTGAAATTAGTTTTCTTTTATAATACGCTTTTATTCAATTTGATTAACTGCAATAAGAAATTGATTTTGATTGGGAAATGATGATTAACAACATCGTTTTATTTCATCTAAGGTTCAAGCTCTGCTGATTTAATGTTTTGCACGTCAGTCTGATCCCAATTATTCGAATTTGTTTTTAATTTTTTTAAGAAATTTAGGGTAAAAAAGTCCATTCTCAGCAAAGCTGCAAGAATCTCAATTGGATAATGATGAGCTTTGGATTAAAATGGACTGAAATCAAATGTCGCTCTAAACTGTCCACAGTTTCTGATTAATTGTGAAGCTGTAGGTCAGTAGAGATGAAACATTATTATCTGTTTTTTCAGTGTAATTGTACTCAACAAACAACACTTATGTTCATCAATTTAGGGAAATGATTTTGGCACTCCTTCCTCTCTCACATGAATAGTAATATACTAACATTGAGGAGTGCCAAAATCACTCCCTCAATTTTCTATATGTTTGCCCTTTTTTTAATAATTTGAATGAATTAAAATGAATCAGCCTAAAAGAAATTATGGGTGTTTGAACAACAAAATTAGTTGAAGTAACACTGCTGTGAATTAATAAACAAATGTTGTAAAATAATAAGGTTTTCTGATTGGATCAGAATGGATTGAAGTGGGGGTTTGGATTGATATGGATACGAATGAATTGAAGGGATAGAAATGTTATTAGAATTGATTGGTTCTACAAAATTAATTTAGCAGGCTTTTGCAATTAAGTATTGTCTAAATCATTAAGTTTTACCTCTTTCTGTCCCATATTAGTTGCTACATTTTGAAAATGGCACTATTCATTTCTAAATCATAAATCTAATAACTACTAACTTGAAAAGAGCTAAAGATGAATTTTTAATTTGGAATTTGAAATTTCAAAATCTTGTTTGGGAAAACAAAGAATTTTAAATTATGAATTTCAAACAAAGGTTAAATTAAGTACTTTGAGTCTTTGATCAAGTATTTACAATATAAAATTCAACAAAAAGGATAATATACAACATTTATGATTTAACTACTAAATTTAGTTCACAAACAAAAAATACAAGTCTTAATCAGTTACACATAATAATATCCAATCAATCTAATCATCTATACATTGAGCTCGGTTTCGTTGGCCCTTGCGATCTGCTAACGTACTCCTTGAAGGAATCCGCAAAGCTGCTCACTACATCAGCTATTACTGCTACTATAGACGTGTATAGCTTGCTGAGATTATATCAAGTAAACCTTCAAATAAACATGATTATTACTCGATATTAAAAGAGCACTATCAAATTTGAATTATTAAACAATTGTTAAACAAATCTGAATTATTAAACAATTATTAAAACTTATGAATAATCACAAATTAGAACAATTAGAAGAAGAAAAAGGCGGAAATTCATGAATTGAGCAACAAATTGCAGTAGGTATTCTTCTCAATAAACACAAACAACACAAACCATGATGAAGAATACAATCTAATCGAATTCTTGATGCAAATTTTAAAAACCCTAACGTAAACTAAAACAATCCTAAACAAGTAAAGTTTGAGATAGTGATATTCAACGATTAGAAAATGACAAAAAAAAAAAGTACCTCGGAATCTGCTTCAATGGAGAACGGAGAAGAGGACATGCTTCAATGGAAAACGAAGTAGAGTAGACGCGCTTCAATGGAGAACAAAGAAGATAGGAAATTGCACCTCAATCATGCTTCAATGGAGAACTTCAATGGAACCAAACCCTAGGAGAGAATATAGGAAATCAAGTGATGGAATGTCGACATATGGGTGAAGACTGGAGAGTTGGGTTTTTTTTTTTTTTTTTTTGTGAATATTAGAATTTGAAATGACATGTGTATTATTGGAATTTCAATATAACAAAAAATAGTTATGTTTTAAAAATCTTGGATTTGGGCCAAATTCAATTCGCAAAATCCAAGCACATCCAAACAAGGTAATTGGGCCAAATCCCAAAATCCAAGCACATCCAAACAGGAAATAACTCATAACTCAATAGCATGGATTTTTGTGCAGTTGAAAAATTACTTTGGCTAAAATCAACCTACATCAAACCTGCAAAATCAATGAAATGAAATGAATTGTAATCAACATGTCATTATACTGACTGACAACATTTTGCTATCTCTCAGTGACCGACAACATTTGCCAATTTAAATCCCACATAGGTACCAATTCCTTCGCCTTTGTCGCAATAGCCTAGTGGTTCATTTGGTATGTTCGTAACTTGTTAGTCTTTAGAGATGAGCATACTCCTAGGCAACAAATTACTCGTCGAGTTTCTTGCCATATTAACACCTGACATAAAGTTCTAGATGGAGATTTATAACACAAACAACTCCAGAAAAAACGTACTATTCCCAAGGTCTCTCATTCTCTTATTAGTTGCCCCCCTCCAGAAATGCAATCCTACAAACTAAATTTTGATGGCTCGAAGATAATTATGATAATAATTGCATTGTCATTGGATTCATAATTAGAAATCACGAGGGAAACATAATTAATTCATCCATGAAAATTCACAGCTCTAATATTATCCTCTTCACATAATTAAATGTGTTCTCTCTCTTGGTTTCAATAATATCCAAATTGAGAGAGACAATCTGATAGTCATTAACGTTGATAGAAGAAATTGACAAATCCCATGGGAGCTTCATAACATTATTATTCAAGACACCATAATTGACCTAAATAAATTATACAAGTACTCCATTAGCCGTATTTATAGAGATGTCAATCAAGTAGCTGACTATTTGGCCAATAAAGGCCACTCTGGCCACACATGACATTTTGTTATTACCCCTTTGACCATAATCTTTTTTTAATAGCCCGTAAGGACGCATGTGGTTCGTATTCTGATAGAGGATAACTGATTTTTCTTTCCCAATAAAAAAACACGCCATTGTAGTGACATAAACTTGATGAATTGAATAAAACTTGAACTGAAATCAAATAAAACCTAATTTAATCAATAAGGAGTAATTGTTACTAGATTACATAACGAGTTGGAACTTAATTTGATTTGAAATTTTACCAATTCAAAAGAAGTGCGACCCAAAACTACTTCACATATTTTCAATTTATTTATTAAAAAAAATATGTTACGACTTACGATTGTATTTTAAAATAATTATTAGTGATAATTATAAATTGCTATTCCATATTAAATCTTGTTTACATTTATTCCAAGTGTTATTGCTAATGAGTCCAAAACACAATCACTTATATCCAATAATTGAAAATGAAATGACAAATTTAAAAATTAGTTACCCAAATTGAAAAGCAACCAATATTGTCCTTGTGACACATCATTTAAACGTAAAATAAATCGAACATAACCTAAAAAACAGTGTTGTTTATTAATAACTTATCATAATCATAATGTAATCTATTTTGGACTGAGTTGATTCCAATCTACTTGCAAGTGATTTATGTCTAAACCGAATTGTTTTCGAAAATAAAATAAACAATTGCAACTTATTTTCGAAATGGAACGAATCAAACTAAACTAAACTGCATCCTGATTAAATTGTTAATTTAGACACCGATCTTCCCTGTTTCCCTTCCATCTCCCTGATAGGCTGATACAACCACCATGCTCAGAATTTTATCTACCAAAACATGGAACTCCCTCAAAGCTCACCGTCGCAAGTCATTGTTTTTTTTCAATTCATCGAAATTATCTCATCATCCTTGCCTTCAATTTGATCAATCATCATCTGGCTCTTCTCCGAAACCCTTAACTTTCTTCCATCCACTCCCTTTTCGCCTCAATGATCGAATTTTCTCATATGGGTATTCATCAAACCTTGGAAATTCCGAAAAATCATGTCGAAATTTTGGCGGGTATCTGGAAAACCCCAGCTTTCTGGGTTCAAAGAGGAGTTTTTGCAGTGGGATAGACCGCGAATCGATGGAGTACGACGTAGTAATAGTTGGAGCTGGGCCTGCTGGGTTATCTGCTGCTATAAGGTTGAAGCAACTTTGCATTGAAAAGGATGTTGATATTTCAGTTTGCGTTGTGGAGAAAGGCGCTGAAGTGGGTATGTTTCGTTTGTCCTGTCAATAGTCAATTACAGTTTTTATTTTTTTTTATTTTTTATATTGGTGTTGACTTCATTATTGTGGGTAAGTTTTTAGAAAATTCTTGGTTAAATTCATGGATTGCTACTTCATCGATATGTTTTCTTCATGACTATTGTGATGCTCGTTAAGTGCTGATATGTATGAACTAAAGAAATCAATTTTGAGTTTAATTCGGGAGATGTGATACCGTTGCGTTCTGCTTTATGTACCATGCCAGTTTGCCACATACCTGTTCAAGAAGAATGTAATTTGAGATGCTATTTACAGTAGAATTTGCAATTATGTAATTTATAGCATAGGACATTAACACCTGGCTTTATATCTTAAAACATATAAGATGTAATGGTACTAGGAACTAGAAAGTTTAGTTCTTCGGATAGATAGTTCAATACTTGACCCTATTCTTTTGGACTGAATTGAAAAAAAACCTAGGCTCATGAGGAGCTGAACCGAAATTGTGTAATTAAGTCCAAAAGAACAGTGCCTTAATTGTTCTTAAACACGAGGTGTTTTAGCTTTGGTACCAATCTTTGCATAAACTAAGTTTGCAATTGGTTGCACCTACGTGACATCAGTTCTAATTTGAGCTGCCTTTTCATTTCAAAGGCCACTATATTAATGTTATGGCATTGACTTATCAGTCTTCTGCAGTAGCTAATAGATGTACATGGCTATTCCTGTCCGTACTCTTTGATACGTGTAAGTGCTTGACTTATATTTCAGCATTTACCAATCTCTATAAAGAGTATAAAGACTATAAACTCTTTTGGCTCTAATAAAACAAGGGACACTTTAGAAGATATGTTTTGATTACAGATTAGTAATGATTTAGAGCATATCTCGAAGTAATTTAGATTCCACATAAGTGTTTATCTTAAAGAGCTACGCCTTGTAAATACTTTTGAAAAAGCTATTGCTTAAAACACGTAGTATTTTACTTGTGATTAACCAATATCAGCCATCTAAAGTGATCCTTTTTTCTCCTTTTAAATGTCTAAGGGTTAAAATTCCTATTTTAGGTGTTGCATATGGTAAACTTTAAGAAAATTAATAAGTTTCTATAACTGTAAATAGGGATGATGGATGTGAAATTGTGAATACCATATGATTGCCGATTGAAACAATTATACAGTGATGCACAATCTCTCCATTTCATAATTTAAGCGTTTGAGGCACTCATACTTTTGGGGTCAGAAATCTACCCCCTTTTCCCACAAAAACCCAACATTTTGATAAACATTATACTCATGTCATTAATTATTATTATTATTATTATTTTATTAATGGTTATATTATCAAGGTTCAATCTAGATGTAGTGGCCTAGTGGGCACCTTTTATTGTGATTTGTGAATTGTATGGAGTATTAGTGTAACATAAACAAATCTTATGTGCTTCAAACTTATTGCTGTTGCTGTTGACATGCCTTATAAATTTAGATATCCTCTTTGTCCCCAACTCATGTATAAATTTCCATTTTGCATTTAAATTTTTTGCTATTTCGCCAACATATATCTTACTTCCTCCATATTTTTTTTAATTGCAACAAGTCAATTTGCACACGTTTTGATGACGAGATTTAAGGGTGTTGATGGACAAATTAATAAAAATAATTTTAACATCCGTAACCTATAATCTCCCTCTTGTATTTATTTTATTTTAATTAATTTGCTCGTTTAAAATATCAAATCTCTTTCTTAAATCTGTGTTTAATGATTTATTGCAACTAAAAATGAGGAAGTATTTGATTCGTTGCATGCATATGGTTAATGGAAGTGTATTCTACTCACCGTGTCATAATATTTGGTGTCCATAGGAGCACATATATTATCTGGAAATGTTTTTGAGGCTCGAGCATTGGATGAACTCATTCCAAAATGGAAGCAAGAACAGGTTCTTTTGCATCATGCTCTTTATTTTATTTTCTATTACTATTTTTTTTCACTTTGACTTTTAGACTATTCATATACCACACCATATTATCTCACTAACACAAAGAAAAATGTTAATATGTACTACTGTTGGAATGTGTCAATCTATATTTTCAAACAATCAGATTTTTAATTTTTAACTACTCTCTTTGTCACCTTTTCTTCCCTTCATTTTATTTTTTTATTTTTTATTTTTAAATATTATTTTAAAGGTTTTTACTGAGTTGGTAGATAGTTTAGGCTTTTTACATGTGCTACTGGAGAGAAGTATGCAGTTTGGGAACCATATTACACTAATGTGATTTATTTTTTTTTGGTTTTTGTTTTGAGACAAACCAAAAGGAAAAAATGGAGCAAATGGATGTTATAGGACTAATCCCATTGCAAGGTATGAGACTTGAATCCCACATCGATCATATGGGGGGTTGATGTGAGATTTATATAGTTCAATGTGTTCTCTCCTCATAGGCTAGCTTTTGAGATGATTCTCCTAGTTGTCCTATATCAATGGTATTAGAGCCGACCTAGGAGTGGTGGGCCACGGATTTGGTGGCCAAAAAAAGCCTGCCGTGACCAGACATTGCAGTGAACAACGAGGACATCGTTCCTTGAGGAGAGGATGATGACCTCGGAGTGGTGGCCCACGGAGTTGGTGGCCAGGGAAAAAAGCTTGCCGTGACCAAACGTGGCTGTGACCAACGAGGACATCGATCCTTGAGGTGGGGCGAATGTTATAGGACTAATCCCATTGCAAGGTATGGGACTTGAATCCCATATTGATCTTATGGGGGGTTGATGTGAGATTTATATAGTTCAATGGGCTCTCCCCCTCATAGGCTAGCTTTTGAGGTGGTTCTCCTATTGTCCTATATCAATGGAGCAATGAATTTGGAATGTTGAGATTGTTAAGTAGTCCAGCCCAATGGTGCAAATTTTATGATCGCTTTTGGACTTGTTAAGTGGGCTTTAGTTTATGATTATTACTTGTCATATTTTTGGGCTCATTAATACTCTCATTTTGTGGCTTGTCAAGCAAACTTTTGGAGGTAGAAAATCAGAAAAAAGGGGGCAGCGATGAGATCAGTTTTTACGCACAAAAACAGAACAATAGTGAGGGTTTTCTTCTTCTCGGATTTTTGGTACCCAGTTCTGATCAAGTGCTCGATCGGAGGTGTTCCCGTGGTCCGATTTTGCTGATTTTTGGACAGCGTGTTCCTGACATCTAGGGCTTCATTTTGGGCGGTCGGATTGTCTCTGTGAAGTCTCGTTTGGTCAAAATTCTGCCTTGTTCAGTGCTGCTGTTTTGGTGACTTCTATACCTCTTGTGCTATTGATTTTTATCTCTTATTGTTCTTGGTGATTGTTGGTGGGTGTGTGAACCTTGTGTAAACTGATTTGGGTTCTTTTTCCCTCAATTTATCAAAATAAGAGAAGTATAGGGTGGACTCCTCAAGAGGTCCCGTGGTTTTTATCCTTCACATAGAAGGGGTTTTCCATGTATAATTTGTGTGTGTAGATTGTTCTGATTTATTCCGTTTATTGCTAATTTTGCTACTGTTTTATAGCTGCCATCTTATTGCAATATTGTGAGTTATATTGCTTGTGTTGGTTGTGTGGCAAATTTTTGGTTGATTGGTTTGTGTAATTGGTTGATTGTCTTGCGTGTGACATTGTGGGTGTCGTAGTGACCCCTTTTTCGATCCCTACAGAGAGAGACTGAGAATCATAGATCATAATGAAATTGATGGTCAAAATCGTGCATGTGCATTGTCAATCGTGTAGGTCAAAGATACACAAATCGAAGCATCAGAAGAATTGTTTTTCTGTTTTCTCTATTGAAAATGAAGAGCTAGATAAGCATGACTAGTTGTGTCTGTTGTGATGTGTTGGATGCAATGAATATCAGAATTATAATAAGCTCTAGTCATGCAGTTGGAGAAATTACCATCAACAAACTATTGTGCTCAATTCACGATTGACAGCTTCACCTTGTGTAACCGTACTTTCTTTAACTAGTTCAGCTGGGTGTGACTGTGATTTTATCTTGGTTTTTTACCTATATTTATTTTACTAGATTTTGTAGCCATGCTAATTGTCAATAGGATATATGTTTTATTATTTTGGATGTTTAAACTTTAAACAATAGTAACATCATGCTGCACACCGCTGTCCCCCCACCTGCACCCACACGAACCAAGCAAGCAGAGAGAAGAATGGGTTCTGGCTTTTATTCGAGAAAAAGCTTAACTCTCCAATTCCTATTTCTGATTTTATTATTTCTCCACACCAATTGTCAATTACAAGGGGTTATATATAGACAAATCATAAAAAGGAAAAGACCAAAATGCCCTTATATGACATAAACTCACAATTGACTAAATTGACTTATTCTAACTAATTAAAAGACTTATTACTAAATTGACTTTTCTAAAGACTTATTGATTTATTTACTTATTTATTCCTCCTAACATAAGTCTTCCCAATTTGTATAGTAGTTCGGTGTATAGCAATTCCCACCCCCCGAAGACCCACCTTGCCCTCAAGGTGGGAACGTGGATGACTCCTCATTTTCCTCAGCACCCACGTCAGCCTCCTCCTTGCAAATCAGCACGCTCAGCTCGCGATTTTTGCAGCGGTGGCCCGGTGACCACTTTTCCTCACAGCGAAAACAAAGTCCCTTATCCCGTCGATGTTGCAGCTCTTTATCACTCAACCGTAAGGTGGATGGGCTATTAATAGATTTGGTTGCCTGGTGATTAAAACTTGGGTGGGTCGGGTTCAAATCTGGAGGGCCGGTTTGAGGGTTGTAATTGGAATGGGTAGAAGATGGTGGGGCCAGACTTTGTTGAGACATGTTTGGGAGGTTGGGGTTAATTTGGTCGGGGTTCTTGAAAGTGGAGTTTGAGGTATATTGGTTAAAAGAAGTGGGTCTAGTATGATTGGTTACCATCTTTTTATTTCCTCCATAAGTCATCTTACCTTCCACCTTAAGGGCTAATTCCATGGCATGGTCTAAAGAAGTTGGCTCAAGCACAACCACTTCTTGTCTTATATCTTCTTTTAGTCCGTTCAAGAATTGTCCCGTTGATATTTCTTCGGTTATGCCAGTGAGAGGTGCAATTAACTCAATAAACTTGTCAATATAATTTTCAACCGTCCCCAATTGCCGCAAAGCCAACCACTGAGCGTGGAGGGTTGCTCCCGCCGCCGCTATTCGAAACCGTCTCAACAGTAATTTCTTTAAGTCCTCCCATGTCCGTACTTCTCTCCGATTATTCTCAAATTGAAAGAAAGAAAGGGCTCGGCCCTCTAGAGCAACCACCGCTCCTTCAAGCTTCTCCTCATTCATTTTATAAAATTGAAAAAACCTTTCCACCCTCAAGATCCACCCATCAGGGTTCGACCCATCAAATAAAGGCAAATCAAGCTTTTTAAACCGCCAAGGCCCTGGGTTACCTGTCTCGTGGTGTCGACTCGGCCCAACCGAAGATCGCGCATCCTCTTTCTCTTTAATCTGGGGGGTAATTCGTTCCAATTGGGCGAAAATCTCTGACCTAATTTTCTCCATTTCTTCTTGCTGCTTCAAGATACCACTCGCCATTTGCTGCAGCGAAGACTCCACGGTGGTCTTCAGTGCTGAGATGTCTGCTTCGACGGCTTCCAGCCGCTGTGACTGGGTCGACCCTACCATCCCACCACCGCCCAAGACTCCCTGCTCTAATACCAAGTTGCTGCACACCGCTGTCCCCCCACCTGCACCCACACGAACCAAGCAAGCAGAGAGAAGAATGGGTTCTGGCTTTTATTCGAGAAAAAGCTTAACTCTCCAATTCCTATTTCTGATTTTATTATTTCTCCACACCAATTGTCAATTACAAGGGGTTATATATAGACAAATCATAAAAAGGAAAAGACCAAAATGCCCTTATATGACATAAACTCACAATTGACTAAATTGACTTATTCTAACTAATTAAAAGACTTATTACTAAATTGACTTTTCTAAAGACTTATTTATTTATTTACTTATTTATTCCTCCTAACATAAGTCTTCCCAATTTGTATGTTCGGTGTATAGCACATCATGTATATGCTTTGAAAATTTTCTTTATACTCCTATGCTGACCATGAATTTATTTTTGTATACTTGTTTTACAGGCACCTGTTGATACTCCTGTTTCTTCTGATAAGTTTTGGTTTCTCACAAGTAATCGTGCATTATCACTTCCAAGTCCATTTGAGAATAAAGGAAACTATGTTATTAGGTATTGTCTTAAAAAAACTTGATTCTAAAATCTTGGCATGATTTTTTACCAATTTATAGCTTTCTTTTGATGTCATGCTAATCCAGAGTAATCACCCTTCTTGCCAATTTTTTGTAAGGACAATAATTGAAATCTACTACTTTTGGTGACATCAAGTTTTCACGAGGTGACTTATTAGTAGGTTAGACCTTTTGTCCTATAAGAGTTTCTTGTGTCCTTTGTCATCTCATGTTTAGCTTTGTCCTTATTGATCTCAGTCTAGTTTTGGGTGGCTACCTGATACTATTGTAATAAAAGTAAGGTGCTAATCTCACAGAAAGACAATTAAATTTCTGAACTCAAAGTTCAATTTGAAAAAAATGAACTATTTATGTAAAAAAGAATAAATAATAGATAGACTGGAGTTTTTTAAAAAACCAAACTACTAAACTAAATAAAAATGAAATAATCTACTATTTACAAGTGACAACACAACTGTCCAATTCAACACCATGACTCTTACTAGATTTAATCTATTAGTTACAAGAAGTGACCTTGAGAATTCAACCAATTATAGTTACTATTAATTGTAAAAAATTTAGTAACAAAGACTGTCTTCCCTTTTTGTAATCAATTATGAACTAAGCCCAATTGACACTAAACCAGTCTAAATTACACGAATATGATTGCAAC
The DNA here is from genome assembly GCA_951394345.1 of Salicornia ramosissima. NCBI lineage: Eukaryota > Viridiplantae > Streptophyta > Magnoliopsida > Caryophyllales > Amaranthaceae > Salicornia > Salicornia ramosissima. The sequence goes on along the minus strand of OX596238.1, from coordinate 47,329,972 downwards.
TCATATAATTTAAAAGTGACAGCATTGTTTATTATGAGACATCATTAGTCCTCATAATCTAATCTCATAAATGTCTATAAATATAAGGTTCAACTTGCTTTACAATCTAGATTAAACCATAATTTCAGTTTCAATATTGTTTGGGGGCTATTTTATACTATGATCCTAACTAAGCCAAACCACCTAGCCACATAGGCAGTATAATTCACAATCGTACATATTGAAAGATAACAGTTAAACTTATAATTTCCAAATAAACAATGGATAATAGGCAAATTAAAACCTCAATTAAGTTGTGAAAAGAAATCCAAATTAATTTATCATACTAACTAAATCAAAGTACCAATGTAGCAAAGTAATTAAAAGAGCATGAATTTGGAACAATTGAGTGAGAAAAGAATTTATGATTATGTCCTTGGAATGCCCAAATAAATTTCAAGTTTTACCCTAACCTTGTGATTCGTTGTGATTCTTGTTCTCCCTTGGTTTTAAGACTTAGCTTCCCTAATCACTCTAATGGCTTTCTTCTCTTCCCCAATCACGCAATTCCAAATCTAATCAATATATCTTGCTCGCTTTTTTAGCTTTATTGTGTGTTTTTCATGGAAGGAAACTTTATGAACCAAATTATGTGAATATCTCCTTGTGAAATTCTATCTATTATAGAAATAAAATCTTCAATCTTCATCTGATTAGAAATCTAGTATTGGAATGGAGTTTTTCAAGGATTTTATTGATGAGGAGAAAGAAGTAAAAGTGTGTTTATATCGTTTCTTTCACTTCTGTTCTTCTACCGCAGTTTTTTCTATCTCTATCTCTTCCAATCTTCCTTTTCTACTTCATTTTTCCCCAGTTTTTGAAAGCTCATGTGAAGTATTGCTTTTTGTAAGACTTCAAATCTTTTCCCCCCTTCTCATTAATATTTAGGCCATGTTCTTATGAACTGAACTGAATTTGTTAGAATTGAACTTAATTAAATTAAATCCTAGACCCAGCAGGAGCTGAGCTAAACTAAATTGACTTTGTCTGAACTGAACTAAAATTTTATAAACTAAGTCCAAAAAACAAGGCCTTAGTCCTTTTGTTCTATATTTTTTTAGCAAAATTTTTGTTTGGGCAAGATGACTAATTGTGGCACAAATAGTGATGTAACAAATGGATTTTGAATTGTTTCTCTTTTCCTCTTCCACTCTAAGATCCTGGCATTTAAACTCCGACAATTTCTAGATAAGCGTATCGACATGCTATGCCCTCTGAAAATCTCAAAGCAAAACACCCAAAATCACAGCAATAATGTCTGGGACAGCAGCTTAATTGATTAATAAAATAAAGTGATAGTTCAAGATGAATGCACTGTAATGGGTTCAGCCCATAACTCTCCAAAAGTAAACTTCTCTATTTTTCTGGATATTTCTCTCTCGTCCTTTCTCCTATTAATATTGTTCATTTTGTCTTTACTACAGAATCACTACAAAAGCTGAGCAAATAATTAGTACATCCCAAAAGTAACTAAAATAAAAAAACAAGTCAAAAGACAACAAAATAAAATGCTGCTGCTGCTGCTGTTTCATGCCTCTGCTGCTGTCTCCTAACTGGGCTGGTTGGGCTTCTTGGGTCTGCGGCTGTAGGTATGGACCAGGGTGGGGTGGCTGGGTGGAAGTATTACACGACACTTGCACCCAAGTGTGTCGAGTGTCGTGTCGAGTCGACACGCGACACTCCGGGGGGAAGAGGGTGTCGAAGCAACAGAGCTTAGAGCAATATAAGTAGTGCCTGATTGCTATGTAGCATGGGTACTTCATATGGATAGTCGTCCCCTAACCCGATTCGTCCCCGTATTGGGGACGATTCGGATTCTTCATGTTATAATTGTCCGTACCCATTAACATTATTTTTTTAGATTTGTCGTTTTCAGTCCCCGTATCCGTATTCGTTTCTGAACCCGTTCCTGACTCAGTGCAACCTAGCCTGATTGGTTTATGTTGAATTTGGTCTTAGGCTTGTCAGTCAATGTTGTGTCCTAAATTCCCATCCCATTCATTTCCAACAAATCCTTCTTCTCCCTAAGTATTGAACAAACTTATTTATTCCTTTTTCCCAAGTCGGTCTTTGTCACCAAGTACCTCGTCATCCATTTGAGTGATAGGTTATAAACCATTCTCCACCCGAATGGATTTCTCTTTTCTTTTCTTGTCACCTAAAGAAACGTCCTTGAGCTGTATTGGACTCTCTTTACTCTTTAGTCTTTTTTGTTGTGGACAACAATTAACACTACAAATTTAGAAAGTATGTGATGCTTTAGCAGAATTTGTCTTCAATCAGAAGAAAGCTATCCAATGCTAACTCAGTTCCTCTGGATCTCCATGATTGAGTAATTCCTAAAATCAACAGTCCTTGCCTGCAGGGAAGTGAAGTAGGATATTTTGTCCTACATTGCTAAAGCAAGTTGCAAACTTAACAGTCTAATCACATTATGATTTGCCACTAACAGTTTCTCTAAGATCTATCAACATATCTCTAAGGGAACTTTATGCAACTATGTAACATCTATACAGTATACCCATGCCCAAGTGGCTGCTCCTCAATATCAAACTTTCTCTATTTAGGTGCCAAAAATGAGAATAAAAATTCCATTTTCCAGATTTTCAGTATAGATAGCACTCCATGGCAGTGGGCAGTCATACTTAGTTGATGGGGGAATTATCTTTAGATGTGGGAGGAGAGGGTTTTTCTTATAGGTGAATTAAACTAGCAAATTTAGACAAAAAGAAATGAACAATAATCTGATTGAAATTGACCTTCTGTGGACTTGAAATCATTGAAAAGGAAATATGGGCTAAAATATGCTCTAAAGTCAAAAGTATCATCTATACTCTCTCTCTTTCTAAAAGTTCTCCCCACTTTCCCTTTTGGTATGTTTTCAAAAAGTTCTTCCCATTTTGAACCTTTCCATAAATGTTCTTTTTTTTTTTTTTTTTTTTTTTTACAATTTTTACCCACATCTTATGCTTTGGTCCCTACATGTAATATACTTTTTTCTCTCCCTCCCCCCTAAAAATTTGCCACCCCCCCACCCCGTGATTTGCTACTTTTTCCTCTTTGTTCCAAAAAATAATGTTTTTTTAATTCAATATTGACCTTAAAAATTTATCCCAGGTAATTCTCCCAGATTCCAACTGAGGAGAACTTAAAAAAACGGAGGGAATATATATATATATATATATATATATATATATATATATATATATATATATATATATATATATACACTACCTCCATTTTCTTTTAGATGCGACGTTTTATTTTTTCACCTTGCCAAGACATGTTTTTATTCATTTACAATCTTAATTATGCATACACAACAACAAAGCCTTCGTCCCAAAATTATTTGGGGGCGGACATGAATCATTATATGGAATTGCAAAAATCTTTTGTCCGTATTTTCTCCCTTCATATTTTCCTATCTAACGCCAGCCCCCTCCTCTTGCCCCAAAAGCTTTATATCTCCGGTGACAACCCACAACTAGGTTTGCTTTGGTCTTCCTTTATCTCTCACATTCCCATATGTTTTCCACTCCTCAAACCTCCTTACTGGTACATTAATCGAACTATTTCTCAAATGACCAAACGACCTTAGTTGGCCTTCCCTCATTTTGTTTTTCATTTTCGTTGCCCCTATTTTCTTCCTAATAACCTCGTTTCTTATTTTATCCTTTATTGTATGCAGTATGCACACAAATCCAATGTACCGTATGCATCTCTCATTCAATTTTTTGAATGTGGCAGTATTTCAAACCCCAACAATCTGTGCCACATAGCAATGCCGGTCTAATAATCATTCGATAAAATTTTCCCCTATGTCTTTGTGGCATACCGTGATCGCAAAGAAAACCTAAAACTCCTTTCCACTTTAACCAGCCCGATTTGAACCTATGAGCAACATATTCATCCAATTCACCCGCTTTTAGTCTTTTTGGATAATAGATACTAGATCCTGTAGTGATTTAGAACATTGAACACCTATTCCACCCAATTTGATCGAGTTTGTCCTACTACTTACTATCCTATTGAATTTACATTCCAAATAATCTGTCTTACTTCTGCTTGACTTAAGTCCACAAGATTATGAACTCTGAAGCCTTTCTTCACAATTCCTACTTACTCTCCACTCTTTCTTCTGTGTCATTATTTAAAACAATATCATTTGCAAAAAATCATGCACCATGGCATATGAGTATGGTTTTTTTTTTGCCTCTGGCATGGCTGGGCTGATCGTCAGTTGCTGGTTATGGTCTATGACTGTGGGTTTTCTTTAGTGATGGGCTGCTGAGTGTCGGGACACATAGCTGATATCCTTGTATCATAATAGTGTTTATGTAGAATTTGTACTGTTTTGTGAGTTTTTGTTGTTTGTCTTATTTTAATCAACTTTGGTTATTTTATGTCAGAATTTCTCCTCTTTGTTATGCATTTTTATTTGTTTTACTATTGTCTTTTGCTTGGTTATCACTCCTTGTTGTATACTTATATCAAGCTGAAGTTTTTCGCTCTGTGGTAACTAGGATTTTTTTTCTTAAACAGCTTGAGTCAGCTGGTACGCTGGATGGCGATGAAAGCTGAGGAACTAGGGGTTGAAATATATCCTGGCTTTGCTGCCAGTGAGGTATTTTGTGCTTACTGCTTACCAGAAAGTTGGTTGATTGAGCATTCAGCACCATGTTAACTAGTTCTGTGAATAGACAGATATTGTACAACAAGAATCATGAAGTTGTTGGTATAGCAACAAATGATATGGGAATTTCCAAGGATGGATCAAGAAAAGAAAATTTTCAGCGTGGTGTGGAATTGAAAGGCACGTTATTCTGAATTAAACACACTTCCAAATTTTACAGTATTAGCTGCAAAGCCTCTAATTGTATTATGAATCTATAATATAGCTGCAGATACATTAGTCTTTGAATTCTCGTCAGTTTGGATTATAATGGAGTAACTGAAGCAGTTTGCACCTCTTATTGCAATAAACTGGAAAAATGGGAAGATAAAGATGGAAATTTGGATTAATAAATCAGAAAAATAATACAAGGTAGTGAGCAACTTTAGGTTGCAAATCTCTAATGAGTGACTTTAGGTCACCAAACTCCTAAGCCAAAGCTTTCAAAATAATTTTTCTGGATAATTTTTCACTCTTCTTGCTAAGCTATTTTTATAGATAATGTAATCTAAGAAACTCTAGAAACTTCTACTGCTAAGCTATTCTTCCTAGTCTCTAAATTATTATAAAATACCTAAAATACCCCTGCTCTAAATATTAGTTCATTACAATTCCGGCCCCCTAAAGTTCCACCTTGTCCTCAAGGTGGAAAATAATTGGCGCTGAATTCCCGGCCTTTGGAGTGATGATTTTGGTCATGCTTGGTAGGTAGGCTACGCTGATGGTAAGGTAAAGTAGTTGCCTTCGTAGGATAAGAAGGAAGAGTGTTTTGAGGAATTTGATTTTGGAAGGATTGGGGTGGATGGGTGCTTTGTTGGATGTAGGGTGGGTAAGTTTGAAGGCTGCTAGTTTGGTTAGGGGTTTTGAGGTTTAAAATGTGTGAACTTGTGATATTAGGTGGTGATTGGGGGGTAAAAATGAGCATATAAAGAGGTGGGTTTGTGATAGTTGACAAATGAGGGTTAGAAAATTTGGGCTCAGAAACAGATTTGGGCCCATTTGCATGCTTCTAAAAAGGGCTAGGAATTTGTGGAATGAGGGAATTAGGCAGTCTATATATTGATGGGTGTATGGGGCTATAAGTTAAAGGGTGAGATTGCTGGGTGGGCTTAGAATTGGGGTTGATGGGTTGAGAAGATGACAACATGGGAATGGGTCTTGAAATAATTGGCTCAAAAAAGTGTCTCACTTCATTAAAAGAAGTGGGCTTTAAATTGGAAGGCCCAATTCCTTGCTTTCTCCCTCCTTGTTTACATGAATTATTTTTCAATTTGTCTATTTCACTTACTAATAAATTTTTGTCTTGACTCATGTCAACCTTTTCTGCTATTACCAAATTGCCCTTACCAGCAACTTCTAGTATCTTCCCTAACCTAGTAGAGACAAAGCTTCTCCCACACTCTACTTCTGAAATTTTCTGCAGCCTCACCATCCATGAACGCCTCCCATATTTACCACCAATATTGGCGCCAGCAAGGGAGCAACCACAGGAAGTGTACCCGGGTCCACCTCCATAGCTGTGAGCATCATATCCACCTTCTCCAAAACCACCACCTACTCCATTCCAGCCACCGCAAGTGGTGGTTTGACTGTCGATTCTTCCACTTGCAAAGACCCTACCTCCACCACAGTACCCCCCTCCAAAATCACCCTCTCTCCTGGTTATCCCACCACTCGAATTTCCCTTGGGCAAACCAACCTGCTCTTTGCCTGAGTTATAAACCTCAAAGGAACCAAACCTACATCTAGTTGCATCTTGCCTCTGGTTTCTTTTCTTCGATGGCGGCATTTGGGTGGATTTAAGGACCGATGATCTAATTTTTAATTCCAATTTCACCACTTCACCCCTGTCACTTTTGCTTCCAGTTTTCTCAATTCCTTTGGACTTGGATTGATGCTTGCACCAAGCTGATTTATGGGTTGTTTAGCAGCAGTTTCTACCTGTTCAACCACGGCAGACCCTTCCATATCAATGGCATGGGGTAAGAAATTCTGGTGCTCTACCTTTTTGCTCAACTTTGTACTAGAACTGCTCATGGAGATCTTTTATGATGAACTGAAATGTTGCATCATCATGGCCTTTAATTCTTCCCACTCATAGTAAGGTCTTCCCTGGTTTTCCCATTCGAACCACCGCAAGGCGTCGCCATCCAATGATATGATGGCAGCCTCTAACTTCACCTCTTCAGCTAACTGGAAAAAATGGAAGGAATCTTCCAATTGGAAAATCCAGTCATTCAAGTTGTTGCCGCTGAACTCAGGAAGTTGAAGCTCTTGCCGAATGCACTGTTCTTCTTCGAGATTTGAAATTCCTTGATCTCTTTTGCTCATGATGTTAACGAACTCATCGTGAATCCAAGTTTGCATCAGCTTTGCTGCATCACTTCCAGCAGTTACCATTTTTTTTATTTTTTATTTTTTAAAAAAAAACTAAAGTTCAAGAGAGTTAATCTTCTAGGATTGTACCAGCTCTGATACCAAGTGCAATAAATTGGAAAAATGGGAAGATAAAGACGGAAATTTGGATTAATAAATCAGAAAAATAATACAAGTTAGTGAGCAACTTTAGGTTGCAAATCTCTAATGAGTGACTTTAGGTCACCAAACTCCTAAGCCAAAGCTTTCAAAATAATTTTTCTGGATAATTTTTCACTCTTCTTGCTAAGCTATATTTATAGATAATGTAACCTAAGAAACTCTAGAAACTTCTACTAGTTCCTAGTCTCTAAATTATTATAAAATACCTAAAATACCCCTGCTCTAAATATTAGTTCATTACACTTATGTAATATGATGTAGTTGACAGCCAATGCATATTTGCATGTCAAACTAAGGGTCATTTGAGGTTCTTTTTTATTACATGGGTAAGGCTGCGTACAGACCCTCCCTTCTCCCCAAGAGCAGGAAATCTATCAGAATTATTGGGCAATAAAGTTGTTTGCACCTCTTAATGTAATATGAAGTAGTTGACAGCCAATGTATATTTGCATGTTAAACTAAGGGTCATTTGAAGTTCTTTGTTATTACATGGATAAGGTTGCGTACATCTGACCCCTCCCTTCCCCCCAAGAGTAGGAACAAAATTATTGGGTAATGAAGTTGTTTGCACATCTTATGTAATATGAAGTAGTTGATAGCCAAATGCATATTTGCATGTCAAACTACGTGTCATTTGAAGTTCTTTGTTATTACATGGGTAAGGCTCCGTGCATCTGACCCCTTCCTCCCCCCCAAGAATAGGAACTCTATCAAAATTATTGGGTAATGAAGTTTGTTAAGGGCAAACTGCATTGGGCAAGATTTTTAATTATTTATTTTTTTGTAGCTGTTTTTTCACTGTTTGTCTTGCGATTGTTCAGCTTTGTATATTAGTCTGTTTGTGGTGTCTTTTAGTAGTATAGTTCTATGATTTAAGGTTGGGCCTTTCGTATAAGGATGCCTTTTTTGACCAGTAATTTAATTGTTGTAGCAATCTAATTGAAATAGATGAGAGACTGGTATATTACAATATTTGAATTGTTGAAATAGTGGCATTAGTAGGTTATTACAATTACTTTTTCCTAGCATTTTAATTATTACACAAGGGGTCTTGGTAATTGATATGTCCATATCACATGAATTTTTTTTCTCTAAATCCTTGGCTTGAGCTTCATTTATTAATTATTGCTTCCCACTCTGTCTGAATTAATATTTTGACCAAAACTAGCCTTTTGAATTACTTTTGTGTGACATGCTTGCAGGGAGGGTTACACTTCTTTCAGAGGGTTGTCGAGGATCATTATCAGAGGTTTGTTAACAAAAACTAATGGATACAATCATGTAGCTAAATGGTGACTCAAACTAAAAATAATCTTGTCATCTTTTTATTTTTGCCAGAAAATAATAAGACAATACAAATTGAGAGACAAGGGGGAGGCACAACATCAGACTTACGCTCTGGGAATCAAAGAGGTGACATAATGCAATTCTTAATGGGTAGCGTTTAAAATTACTAGTCTTACAGGGTTTGAAAATTTGATTTTGCATTCTTCAACTAACCTAGGATCGAAGATGGTAAGAAGCCTAAACATCATTTAAAATGAACTAGCCTTATAGTTATATGCACACGATGCTTGCTTTTAATTAGAAAAAGGTTTAAGATTTGTTCTTTACAACTTGTTTGAATATATTTAAACTTATTGAAACTTGTTTTGAAAGGATCAAGCTTTAATGGACCCGAGCCGAACTTATTAAAACTTATGAGCTTATTTTTGTTGAAAATAAGTCTTGATAAGTTGAAAAGGATGTACCGTTAGTATGTGATCATATGGCAATCACGAACAAATATTAAGTTCTAGCCATTGGGGTTTTGCACGGTCTTCGATGCATTCTTTTGACCCCATTATCTTACGATTTATATTGGTGAAAAAATTAACAATTTGATGTTTCGAATATACATTGAAATTAAGTTAGCAAGATTTCACATAATAATATCTTTTTCTTATATAGTAATCAATATTTATGATCAAAGTTTTTCTATTTTGACCACATAAGTAGTAATGAGTAGAATTTTATTGGAATGGAGGGAATTCTCTGTATCACTTTTATTAGTTCCAAGTATTTGATATTTTCAATAAACGTTTCATTTTTAGTGGAGCTCAATGAGTACAATTAAGCATGCTTGAACTTCCTCTTTTTATAATTAAATATAGTATAAATTTTATTGTCAAAATTACACAAGTTTGTAACTAATTTTATTATAACAACAACAACAATAACAAATCCTTAGTCCAATAGTCCCATAATAATTTGAGCCCGGCTAGACATGAATCAATATATGGAACAGCCATAGCCATCTGCTCAAATCTTCTCCCTCCAAGCTTCCCTATCTAACGTCTGCTCCTCCTCCAGCTCCAATAGCTTCATATCTTGAGTAGAAACCCTCATCTAGGTTTGTTTTGGTCTTCCTCTACCTCTGACCTTCCCATTTATATGCTACTCCACTAGTCTTCTTAATCGGTCTTAGTGTTACGTGACCAACCACCTTTGCCGATTTTCCCTCATCTTATCCTCCAAAGTCGTTGCCCCTATCTTTTTCTTGATAACCTCATTTCTTATTTTATCCTTCCTTGTATGCCTACACATCCAATTTACCATGCACATTTTTGTCACATTCATCTTTTGAACATGAAAGTATTTCGAAGTCCAACACTCCGTGCCATATAGCAATGCGGCTAATAGTTTTATGATAAAATTTTTCCTTATGTCTGGCACACCCTGTTCATAATGAAACCCTGAAGCTCCTTTCCACTTTAACCAACCTGATTTAATCCTATGAAAAAATTTATCTTTTCATTTTAGGAAAATTATTGATTGGCTAGCTTTTTTTGGCAGTTCTCTTCTCTATAAATATCATTTGTATCTGTCAATCTTTCCACCTTAGCTTTTAATGATGGAAATCAAACATTAGTAGTGTAATAATCTAAAATAGAATTGATTATTAAATGATTTTTCATGGAAGTTGTCCTAAATGATCCATTCCTATTATATAGTCATTAATATTCATAAAGGTTAATATGCTAATGTCATGTGGGCACCACCACCTTCTTGGCTTATATAATAGAGATAGGTAGTTCTTTTACCGCCCTATATTAAACCGGTAAGAAATAAAAGAAGGCCATAGTTTTGTATCTCAGAGTCTATAATGTTTACTGCATTCTCTCAATTGTGAAGTATATTGTGTTTAATATCACAAATATTTCTTCTAATTGGATGTGGAAGATATCTTGACATGCAGCCTTATCATTATTAGAAAGTATTCTTGTTTGATAGGAATGTCTTCTACTCTTCTTTAGTTTTCTATGCTGGTGATGTTTTGACATTACTTCTATATTTTGATGAAGTTTCGTCTAACAGGTGTGGGAAATAGATTCCAGCAAACATCAACCTGGCTTCGTTCTTCACACGCTGGGTTGGCCACTGGATTATAAAACATATGGAGGTTCCTTTGTTTATCACATGAAAGATAACTTGGTGAGTAATTATATTATTGACACATAACAGACACTTCTGTTTATTTTTTTGGTCTGGTGTTGCAACTACATGCACTGCTGTTAATTGTGCACAATGCTGTTACAGTATGATTTTCATGTTGCTGCACTTACATATGGGTTTTCATGTTTTGTGTCTAGTTGTGGTCTTGTTTGCCAATTATACAGCAAGGCATCATAACTCATGCTGGGCTAGTTGCTTAAACTTCTGAGGATGAAGCATTTTACTAGTGTAGTTTGTTAAATATCAATAGTGTAGTTCGTTAAATATCAACGAGATACATAAGGAAGCATTTGGAGTTCTGAAAAGAACCGTAGTGCAGTAATACAGATTGCTTTTACTAGCTTTCATGAAGGATGAAAATTAGAATTGAAGACATCCAATGTCTAAAGTCCATAAAAAGGTCCGGACACATCTTAGTATTATAATATTGGAGTAAATCAATGACTGTGCATCATTTTCTCCAGACCCCATTCTATATGTGAAGCTTGAACTTGATTTAGTTTTAAAAATGGCATACCTTGTTCAAAAGGTATATTTGCTCTTTCCTCTTCCAAAATCATGTTAGTGTAATGCACCAAGTAATTAAAATTTAGTTTTTCAGGAATTTTATAAGGTTTATTTGTTTTGTTTAGTTATTTACTTTAATATTTTTCCTTATTACTTTTTTATTTTGGCTTATTAGCTTTTAGGTGATTTTGTACTAGAATATGGACAAAATAGATTAAGGGAGTATTAGTATATATATATTAGGCAGTGGGGAGAGAAGGGAATTATCCTGAAATATTTTGAGAAAGCTTGGGCATTTGGAGACTTGTGACCTAAAGTCATTATTTTGGAGATTTGCAACCTCAAGTTGCTGTTTATCCTTGCTATTAATCCTTGTTATTTTGGAGATTATTGAGTTTGAAATTTTCAGTTCATTACGGTTAGTTATCAATTCTTTGCAATTTTTGTAATTGATGATTTCTTCTGTTAAATGCAGGTGTCCGTTGGACTTGTTGTTGCATTGAACTATCAGAATCCTTTTCTGAACCCTTATGAGGAATTTCAGGTACTGTTCAGCTTTCTGAGTTGAAATAGACGCTGTTCAGCTTTCAGCATTTATGGTCTTTCATACTTCATTTTGCACAGAAATTCAAACACCATCCAGCAATTAAACCAATGCTTGAAGATGGAAGTGTTATCCAGTATGGTGCTCGCACTTTGAATGAAGGTGGTTTTCAGGTAATTTGCATATAACCTCTATATGGATGGAAATATAGTTATGGCCATTTTGCTTCAAGTTAATAGAAAGGAAAGAAACCAAGGCCCCCTTGATTCCCTGCCGTGTTTATCTGGCACAAAGAATGGAATAATAAACCCTGTAGGGGAATAATAAACCCTGTAGGGGATTTTTTTTCCATAGATTGTTTGGTTTTAAGATTCAGGTTGAACCTTGGAAACCAAGATGTTATGAGGTTAGAACTTAATTCGTAATACAATATGTTTGGGTTCTGTTAAGGAATGAATATATTCCCTGTTTTTTTAAGAACTACATGGTAGGTACTAGTGTACTATGTATAAACCCATTCCATCTCATGCAAAGGGTTTAGTTTTTTAACGTTACACAATCACCATCAACTTTGGTTTAGGTTTAGTGATTATAAACCTGTGCATGATGCCAATTTCATGCAAATCAAACGCTCACTTATTGTGTTTGCTTTTTTTTATACAAGCTCTTTGAATTCCATTCTTTTTTCCTTTAAAACCATGAGAATTTTTCCTCCAAATATGCCCTCTTGTCATCAGTACTACTTCCTTCCACTCTCTCTAACCATTTGCTTGCTGCTCTCATTTGCTCATTTTAAAACCATTGTCAGTTCCCCTGCTCAAAGATTATCACGGTCACATTTGAGGTTTGACCATCAAAACTCTAGATTTGGAGTTTTCATGGTTAAAATCGACCATGTAAAGCTATAGCTCTTCCATGGTGAATGATGTTCACATATATAACTCACTCCTTTTTCTTTCATGGTTTTTTCAAGGTATTTTGTTTTATAGTGGTTCACATATGCATCTCATCTTTCTCTCTTTCTCTTGGGCCATTCAATTTAGGTGCTTGTGTTGATGTTGTGTGACATGTAAATAGGTGAGGCTAGGATGTTGGATATGAATAGTTTGGAGGGTTTGATAGTTCTAGACTGACACTTGTGATGGAGGTGGAAGTAATTGTGGCAAGCGGATAGTTAGAGTGGTGGGTGGGCAGGAGAGAGTTGGGTTGACATATGTTGGTCACAGGGGGTTGAGTTGTGTAAACAAAAGTTGGGGTATATAAGTCCCAGGATCTGGGTGGATAATGACTCAGCACAAAACTTGAGGGAATTCCAAAATTAAAAGGATGAAACACAATGAGAAACTTGCTACATTAAGGGAATCAAAGGCCCAAGTTCCCTTTTTCTTTCCTAATTCTCCCAACCAAAGAGTCCCTATATATATGCGTGTGTGATGCACACATGATTTCTGTATACGTATAGTTCCATTTCTATCTGCTGTTTGCTATACTTGAAATTCGAATATGATGGTAGCCAATTTTCAGTCTATTCCATATCCAGTTTTTCCTGGAGGTGCAATCATTGGATGCTCTGCTGGCTTCTTAAATGTACCAAAAATCAAAGGAACACATACTGCAATGAAATCAGGTATTGATTTTATACTTATCTTCATGTTTATTAGAACAGGTTGCCGCTATGTGTGGCCACAATGATAAAAATTCAATTTACAATCCTTTTTTGTTTGTGTACAACATAACACAAGTTTCAAGAATGTTTCAGTCACTATGCATTTTCAGAATTTTCAAACAAATAGATTTAGTTTTCATGTTTTGTTTCGGAAAAAAAATTATCCCTTGTTACCGATGACCACGATATATGTTGTATATAGTATTAACTGAAAGTTTGAAAAACTGAAACCAATGCACATGTTGGATCCCATGTTGATCAACGAGCATAATTCTCAGTGTGGACTTAACTTTTTATTTCCAATTTTATATTTCTCATTATTTGATTAGGGGTGAGTTGGGCCTTGGGAATGGAACATTGGCTTATACAAGGATTCTTGAACTGACAAGTCCATACCTCAGAAAAATTGAGTTTGAGATGCGATTCTTACTTCTACACCTTGCATAAGGAGTTGAAGCACTTTGAATGTGTGCTTTGGAGGTGTCTGAAAAATTTCTGTGGATGCTTCAGAGTTCAGAGATTTAATAATTAGGAGTAATCATGGTTGTCAACTAAGTGAGTAGACAAAGTTTGAAGGTAACCCAGTATGAGATGGAATCATGTTTGTGGCTCCATACAGACACGAGACACCCCCACATCCTCCCCTTCTCTTATGGCAAATCATTCATTTGCGCAATATGTCTCTTTTGTGTATACATGACTTCTTTAATTTTTAGCAATGCCCTGAATTAGATCTGATTTTCTCCAGATTGAGGGATAAACAATTTCAGATACATTATCTTCTAATTGGGCTGTGTTTTTACTCTTTCCTTGTTTCCGGTAATGATTAATTTTCTAATGGGCTGTTAAAGGGATGCTAGCAGCGGAATCTGTTTTTGGCTGCTTGCATGAGGGCTCAAAAATGGAAAGTTATTGGGACAAGTTACAGACTTCATGGATATGGGAAGAACTCTACAAAGCAAGAAACTTCCGCCCTGTTAGTACACCGAGTTATTTAATTATTGCTTTCCATAATTACTGCTGAGCTTTTACTATCTTGTATCGGTACCATACAATTGTTGCTTCTATTTTAAGGGTACATACTGTCTCATGCCCGAAAGAGTAAAAAGTTTTAATTTCATTAGTAGCACTTGTCTTTTTATATATTTTTCCTTTGTTCTCATAATGCAAAATCAATCTTAAGAACCTAAATCTAAGTGTTGTTCATTATACATGTAGTTCACATGTAAAACAATTGGTGTAATGAGAAATGAAAAATCGTTAGATCTCTTTGCAATTTGAAGTTTCCTTTTATTCTTATAAAAAAAATTTGTAACAAGGACTGCATCTAGGTCAAACATGAAATATGACCATATCCGTCCTATCTATATATAGGCAATGTTGAGCATGCATTCCTTTTAATTATTGAATGAGCAGCCTTTTTTTTTTCACAATCAAACATGAAATATGGCCGCTCCATCTTTTCTATAGATCAAACATGAAATATGATTGCATCCATCATATCTATATTAGGTTTTTCCTTTGAGTTATCTGGGTATGTTGAATAGGCTTTAATTGTTAAATGAGTAGTTTGCTCTGTCCAGGCATTAAGATACTCCCTGAACTCTGAAGTATGAATTCGTGCTAATTAATTCATCTGTAATACACATCTTTTTTTTAATGATATAACCCAAGCCAAAATTATTTTTGTGGAAAAATACATCTATCTTTGAGGTACCTCAGTGAAATCTCCATGATTGTTTGTATATCTGCTGAATTGGTGCTGATTGACACTTCAGAAAGACTGATTATATCTTGCAAACTGTGAATGCTGTTGGACTGTTGGTTACATGATATGTAATGCAGTGTGGCCTTTTTTCTGGGTATCTTTAGAATCTGATGTTCATCTATTTGTTGCAGGCTTTTGAATACGGGCTTGTCCCTGGTTTGACTTTGAGTGCTTTAGAACAGTAATGCTTTTCTTTTTCTTAAAATCATTTATCGTTTTTAGCCTATTTATTTTACCTGTATATGCTTACCTGTTACCCAGGCACCCAGCTAAGGATTGACATTTTCATGTCTTTGGTAGTTACATACTGAAGGGAAGGTCACCTTGGACTCTGAAGCATCGAAAACCTGATCACGAAGCAACAAAAGTTTGTTCTCGTAGCACTCTTTTAAAAATCTTTAGTTCAATTTTGTTATATTAGGCAGCATTGGTTTGATTCCACAAACTAACTCCACTCTTCAATATTTGTTAAAATGGTACAGAAATTGTCAAACTGCTTAATATGAGCTGTTATTGATTCTCTTTGGAAGAAGCTGTTGTCTTCTTAATATTTAGTTGCTTTATGCCATTCCCTTTTTGGAATGAGTCAGTTGCATTTCTCTTCTTAAAAGAAAATGGCTTGTTTGGATTTCTCACCAATCTGTGTAATAGGATTTGAACTTTTTTCTTTTATCGTAACAATATGGTGATTGTTTTTTTTCTAGCTCATCTTGTAGTAACCAGGCCAACACTACCATCTACTTAATTTCTTTAGCAGAACAGTTGCTGACTTGCTGCATATACATGTAAAAAAGATAGCAGTTGAATACTTGCGTTGCTTTGTCTGCAATGTTTTTCTATGGCTTGTAATCTTAAGCAAAGGCTATTGATGGGATTAGTTTCTTGTATCTCTCCATCTTATCTGGGAGTCACTTATTAGAATAATAGAACTTGGAGATGATGGATAATTAAGTTGATTAGCGTTGTATCCGAGGGAATGCTGGGGATTGGGGAATGTCATATGCGGATCTTCATTAATTGAGCTTTTCTTTTTTTTAATAATTATTTTCTTTGCATGCCATCCAAAGCTCTTCATATTTCTCTTTAGTCTTTACAGATGATATGATTTTTATCTGGATTGCAGGTGGCAAAATTACATACCCCTATCCATTATCCAAAACCCGATGGTCTGATATCTTTTGATGTGCCGACTTCACTATTTAGGTAATTGCAGCTGGTTTTGCTTTCAAATTTTCTCTTTTTTAAAAAAAAAATATAAAATTCAATAATGTCCTGTTGCTGCCTTTTGATGGGGCAGTTACCTTTTTTTTTTTTTTTTGGAAATATTGATAAATACAAGAAATGAACTTTAAAATTCTGAGTTTTTTTCGTCATAATGATTAATGACAAACAGATAAAAGAAGAGGGTGTGATTCTGTTGGACTGCACACCTCAACTGGCTGCTGAGTTTCTCATTTCTCCTGAGAAAGTTAGCAGAGATGGGACTCTACCTAAAAAAGTATTCACGTTTAAAAAGATATTCTGGGAGATTTTAGAATTGAGAGATACTGAAAAGAGCTGAAGTGCTATTCCACATGTTAATGACCATTTACCTTTTTCTCCAAAGCAGTTTGCCATTAGCACACTCTAAGATCACATTCTAAATCCCCCAGACTCATAATTACTAATGGCAGTAATAGGAGTGCCAACCCATTTGTGTTGGGCCTAGTGTAGATATTTTATAAGATGGCTAACTACTGAATGGTAAATTGAGCTGCTACAAAGCCAAATTGTGGCCTTTAGTTACCAGTTCCATGCAAGATCCAAAGTTTTAAACACTGCTTTCTTTGTGTCTAAAAGCACTTCGACAGTACAATTGGAATGTTTTTGTGAGATAGAGATGGTCATAGTGGAAAGAACAAATAGACCCGTATGAAGTAGCAAATTCTCTCTATTTCACAATTATTATTTGCTTTTTAATAATTTCCATTTCAAGCTCCCTGAAGGATTGTTTGGGAGTTGGCTGTTAGAGGTTAGCGATAGCTGCTTTGACTAACTAATTGTGATAGTTGATTTGACTAAATGATTATATTAGTTGTTTGTGTAAAACTGTTTGGTAAATAGCGGTTAGTTGTTAGATGTTTTAGGGCAAAAAGAACCAAAAAGCTATAAGAGTATGCGCTATTTGAAAAAAAGCTTTTTCATCCCACAACTCTATTCCAAACCTCTAACTACCAAACACCAAAAATAGCTTTTTGAGTTGGTCAAATCTCTTTTTCCTCTCAAACCTCTTCTTTTCTCTCAAACCTCTAACTTCCAAACACCTGTGTTTGTAGGATCTTTGTTCCATTAAATATATTGTATGGCACTACCATAATGGTTATCAACTTATCACCACCTGATCACATTAACTTTCATTAGCAAGAGTAAAACATTCATAGTCATTAGAGCATGTTTTATTTCTTTCTTTCTAAAATCTAAACTGTAGAAGTGGCACTAAAAGATACTGGAAAAAAAGGCCAAGTTAATTGATACGTAACAAGATAAAAGATACTTCCGTCTTAGTTTGGTTAGGAACTGCAAACTGTTGAAGAAAACTAATCAAGATTACTTCTAATGATGCCTTGTGTGTATCACTTTGTTATACAATGAATTGAATGTCTTATATACAATCTGTGCCCCAAATTGATTGCAATGAATGGATGAATGCGGAATCCTAGACAAAATTTGTTTGTGAGCAAGAAATGGATAGAGAGAGAAAAGGCATATGATGAGGAGAGTGATAGGGATTAGGGAGAAATAATTACTTATGAAAGAAAGAAAATAATTATTGGGATTAATTCGACGTTTCCATTTTAGAAAATTGTTGTCATTTAATTGGGCCGAAGGTAGTATTTGCTTATTATATGTGCTTTATTTTGTCAGGAGCAACACGAATCATGACCATGATCAACCTATCCATCTTCGTCTGAAGGACCCTCTGATCCCTGAAAAAGTGAATTTGCCTGAATTTGCTGGTCCTGAATCACAATATTGCCCGGCTCGTGTATATGAGTGAGTTTTCTGTCTTTTGTTTTTATTCTTGTTTTGATGTTCTTTCCAGGTCAGTTGAGTGTGGTGATTTTCTCTCATCGTACCTTTACATGAGTTTCAGGTACCTTCCTGATGACAATGGTGACCTTAAGCTGCAAATCAATGCTCAAAATTGTCTCCATTGCAAGGTATAAATACTCTGATGATATGATAAGTTAATAAATGGAATAATGTTGTCATTTCCAAGCAAACTCAGCAATATTTGGGTCACGGTAGCAGATCTAAATTAAAAAGTGGCTTAAAAGATAGCAATTAGCTCTACAACTCAACCAAATTAACTAGAGTGATGAACAGTCCATCCGTCCTATAATCTTTGCCCCGTGACCCCACTTTTTGTGAGAGCTTTTTTAGTTAAATGGGGCAAAGATTATGTGACGGAGATAATCAACCTGCTTGAAACTATACTACTCTTTAGAAACCAGTGATACATCAAGGAGGGTTTTCATACTAAATGCAAATTCAATTGTCATATTGCTTGCTCAAATTAAATTGTCTTACTGATTAATTAATCTATCAGAAACTATTTAGTTTTCAATTTTTTATTTTATTTTATTCTGAAGTCACCCAGAGATGAGGTCTTACAAACCAATGAAACCAAGAACATCTTGGATGGTAATAATGGTAACTGAGATTGTGTAAAAGTTTTACTCCATTTTACCAGACTGAGCTTTGACTGAGATCGAAAAAAACACAGAATTCAGGTTGTAATCACTCTGCTTGTTATGCTGAGTATTGTCCTGCTCCCTTTTTAAAATCAAACAGGAAGCATATGGGACTGGGAGTAACAGTAGTGTAATACATGTGTTTTGTACTTAATGAATGAATATATGATATATATATTCAATGAAAGTAGTTTTTTTTTTTTTTTGGCAAAGAAATGAAAGTAGATTTATCACGTGATTATGGATTAGTATCTTGATTGATTTATGTTTTCGATTAATATTTCTGTCATGTTGCTAATTCTGAAGGCATGCGATATCAAAGACCCCAAGAAAAACATAGAATGGACAGTCCCAGAAGGTGGCGGCGGTCCAGGCTACTCTGTTATGTAGGAAAGCAGTCCTTGTGCTTGGCAGGCTTTTGTGAATAAGCACAGAAAATTCACTAGCATAAATCAAGTGTCATTTTCATTTGATGTAAATATTAGACTGTAATTTGAATGTCACTGCTGTCTTTTATCAACTTGCAAGGTCTGTTGCTGAGCATACAATGCCAAAGTACACCAATGTAAAGAAAAGCAGACTTGTCTAATTCGTTGTAACCATGTAAAATGATGTTGTTTGGCGGGTTATAAGCCAGTTTGGTTATATACAAAACCTGTATTTTAATGTTTTACAAAATTGGGAAGATATTTTAGATATCATCCATGGAAAGAAAAGTACTCCGTATATTATCTCATTATTATGAATTCTTGATATAAAACCAGGATTATACAAGGACAATCAGGCATACTAATTTTAATTGTGCTCAAGATGCTGTTGTGTTGTACCTAATAATTGTTATTTACTAGATTAAATATTGATCCAAACATGCAAAAGAGTTAAATATTACCAAAGAACAATATTTCCTTTCTTGCCTTCTTTTTTTTCTTTTTGTCAACGTATTTATGTTGACCATAAATATTTTTAATTAATTAAATATTGTAAAAATTATATATTAAGAAAGTACAACAACTCAAACAAGATTTTACATGATTATATAGATTTTTTTTGTTGTTGTTGTTGTGTAAAGCAAATTTAATGGTTTCTCTCAAATTGTAGCGTTAAACTTCCAAAAAGAAGACAAAAGGAATGGAAGGTCTATTTGAGTCCTACTGAATCCATCTTTGCCATCCGTATTTACTTCAAAGATCTTTTCCATTTTGAATCAAATGTTCCGACAGCACAAGATAATTCACTGGTTAATTCAGTGACAATCATTCATCTAATAGAACTACTACAAAACAAATGGAATGGAAAAATTCTTAAACCTCTGATTCCTCTCAAGTTTTTCACTCTTTGCGATATCTTTCAGAGATGTCCAAGGCCTTTTTCTCTTTGAAGTGCCACTACATTTTTCTCTCTCGGCTTGAGCAGAGTTAGCCACAGATTCATCTGCTGATCCCTTTAGCCCAAGTTTCTTCCTTTTCCTCGGCTTACTGTCCAATAGTTTTGCACCAGTTGTGACTAATGAATTATCTGTTGGAGAAGAAACCGTGCCTGTTAATGGTGAAGGTGCCTCGTTTGGCTTGTCCGTTTTAACATGGCTTACGTTACTTTTGTCTAGTGTAATAGAACTTTGTACAACAGAATTTGCAGATTTAGATTTTGAATTAATGGCCTTTGAACCGGACAAAACTCTCATATATCCTTTAGAGGTCCCTCGCTTTAGATTCCTGTGCGAGCAGAAAGAGCATGTATAAACAACATTATTCTGAACAGGTGTCTTAGTTTTGCTTTGCCTCCTACTCTTGGCTCGATTCTTTTCAACTCGAACAGTGCAGTTGAAACCAGGTTGGAGAATTGTCTCACATCTGTAACAAAAATCAGCAACCTAATGAAATTTACCTAATGAATTACAAAAGTTTCCATCCAAAAGAGAAAATTATAGATTGTAACAGAATGATGCATTAAGAATCACAATGCCTGCACAAAACAATGGTACTTATATTCCTAATGCTAAGCCCTTGGTCAACTTCCCATTGTCATTTGCCAAAGATAGTGCTAAGTACCAGTGTACCACCTACGAAACCACCTTGTTGCTGAAGTTTCTTGGCTTTCGAGAGGCCAAGCTCTCTCCCAAATTCTGCTACTTGTCTATTTATTTCTCCACCTCCCAAAAAAACATTGCATACACTAATTGCTAATATTTATAGACTTTCTACCTTATTTAACCCACTTGCTACAACATAAAGGAAAAGACTAATTTTCCCTAACACTCAAAGTAACAACAAAACAGAATACTAAACAAGCATTATTTCCGACAAACCAACAACTAAAATAGTAAAGGACCAAACTACCCTTACAACTAAAATTACAATCAACACTCCAACAACTAAACACGTTCATTTCCTAACATATGTCAGCAATTCTTGAGGTTGGCTTGATTCGTAGCAGATAGCCATAACTTAATTCAATTTTACTGAGTCATTTCAACCAGATTTCTAGGTTCCAGCTTGTTGGATTGAGGTAGAAACAAAACCCCTTAACGACCAAAGATGCTTCTATCAAGAAGTAGATCAATGATGTATCTCCTAGCAATAATAAAACAATGCAACATTCTTACTTACACCATGAGCTTAGCATGGTTAATATCATTACTCGCTATTTACCAATCTACCATGCTCCTTCTACCCAAATACACAAAGGGTTGCTAATGTCTGGTTTCACAATGAGTTGTTCTGAGGCAGCAAATAAATTGCAGGGCTTCGAAATAGGAACGAATGAGAAATCTTACAAACAACAAAACTTTAAAAAAAATCTTGGTTTGACTACTATATTATAAATAAAACATAGGCTAATTAGATGGCTAAACCTACAAATTCATCATCTTAAAGAGCCCTGTGTCACTTTCAACCTAAGATGGAATGCGATTATCAAAAAGATAACATCACAAAGATTGGTTGATTACTTCCTGTGCACCTCAACAGATCTTAATCAAAAAGCAGTTCTTATAGTCCCTCTTATAAATTTCTAAGTTCCAATGCACCAACTCTATAAAAGAAACACACTGAATTCATGAATTTCTTGTTGCTATAAGCATAAACCTAAACATCGATCCAACATTAAATCAAAAAATACACAATCAAGCTTCCAGGAAAATTAAAATTGACCACAATATAACCAGAATAACATTCAGCATCATCAACCCCATAATCTACTAATTGATATGCAACATCAATCCCACAATTCAACAATGGCAATATCCACAAAGAATGACAATCAAGTTAAAAGAGTCGAACAATTGCAATGCAATAAAGCTAAAATCACAGTACATAAAGAAAAAAAATGAGAAAAAAGAATCACCTTTGGCAAAGAAAGAGGGAAGGGTCAGGAGGTATTCCTAAAGCCTCCCCAAATTCAGCAAAGCGACAACCAAAAAAGGCACCTAAACAACCTAATGAACCATCATCTTTGCCATCAGTCTGAGCAGCAGACCATTGAGCCAAATTCTGGAAATGTTTGAGTTTGAGAATTGATTTTGAACTGTGGGATTGCTTTTTACCACTAGCTTCTTCCCTAAGAGAGAGAGATGTGTGAAACCCAGATGAAGATGACATGCGATTTCCCTCATTCTCTCTCCTGTTACCTCGTTTACCCATGTAGAAGAATTTCTGTGTTTTCTAGTGATTGGGAGATTTTGTCGAACCCTTGAACTTGGCTTAAAGGCTGGAAGCCCAACCCGCAGTGGTGGACCTACGATTTTGAAACCGAGGGAACAGAGTGTAAACCTATGAACTCTTGAATTGGGGCCAATTGACCAATTTGGTAAAAAAAAATTAGGGCTGCTCATTCGGATCGATCCGATCCGATCCGAAAATTTCGAATCGGCCAAAACGTGATCCGAATCCGATCCGAAACAAGTCGGATATCCGATCCGAAAAATCCGAAATTATCAGATCGGATATCGGAGTGATCCGAAAATTTTTTTCCCACCCAATTTTTCCTGTTTTTTTATGATTAAAAAAATATAACAATAGCAAAAAAAATACCTAGTTGAAGATAAATTCTAGGATAAATTTACACTAGCAGTAACAATTAAATAAAATACAGTTCAAAAAAATTTGAAAAAAAAAAATGGAACATGGTTTAAGAAGATTCTTAGATGCTATATTTTTCCAACAATACAACAAAAATTCAATTAAAAAAACTGCAATCCACCACCTTCATACTTCATAGTTCATAGTACTTGCTTTAAGCCTTTAAGCATTTTTGAAGGAAAAGAACTTCCTAAAGATACAGCTTTAAACATTGAATACGACATATCAAGCAGAAAAACTTCACTGAACCAGTGGGTAAGAGGACAATTGCTGCTGTCGGAATCCTGCTGCTAAGCGCTGCTGTCGGACGTTGGACGACGGACAGTAGACGGTGGACGATGGACGGTGGTGAGAGCAGTGAGGCGAGACAGTGAGAGAAAGGAGGCGATAAAGAGATGACGAGCGAGAAAGACTTGAAATTTGAGAGTTAGGGTTTTTTTGCTGTTTCAAACTCTCAAATGAAGTATTGTTGTGACTATCGTATAATGCACAAGGGGAAAAAAGCCCAAAAAAGGCCCATAAGTTTTCGTATCGGATCAGATATTCGAAAATCCAAATTTTGTAATCCGTATCCGATCCCAAATTTTTTCAGATAGTTCGGATCGGATATCCGAAATTTTTTGTAGTTAAAAATATCCGCTTTTTCCGGATCGGATCAGTCGGATCGCTCGGATCGGATCACTTTGAGCAGCCCTAAAAAAAATGGACCCTCTACGACACTTTGGTAAAAAAAATATTTCAGGTGACATTTTGGTAAATAAAAAAGAGCTCAGGCGACCAAATGGCCAAAATTTTAAAAGATTGTGTGATGTGTACCCCTTGATTTATCCATACTAAACAGTAAATTAGCCGGGTTTTTTTTTTTTCAATAACTTCAATTCAACAAAGTAGCTATGCCGCAAAACCTTAAGCTAGAATCTTAGCCTGAACTGTCTCCTTCCTGCAAAAGAGCATGAATTTATATATGAGAAAGTCATCCAAGCAAACTTCTTCCTTTAAGGAGGGGTTTTATGCAAGTGAATAATCTAGAAGATAAATCAAACAAACAATTTCATAAAAAAGAGCTTTTGATATAAATTGGAAGTTTTGTCTAGGATTGAAACCGGTGGAAAAAGGCAATATGTATATCAAGCCAGAGGCAAGGCCTTTACCAACTTATTGCCAGCAACTTAGCACTCTAGAAACTACCACTACATATACAGATTATGTGGATCTTTCTACAATAGTAAAGTCCAAATAAAACCAACAACCTATTAAGCACAAATCTGTTAATTTACATGGCATGTTTTGATATTCATTGTACTGAACACTTTCCAAGGGAAATATTAAGTTAATAACAAATAGTACATTACAGTATGATTATTTGAGAAACACTCCCACATTCAATCAAAAAGCTTTTATATTATCTTGCACCATAATCAAAGGAGCCCTAGCTGCTTATGAACATGGATTACTCCCTCCCCAAAACCATTATGGAACCTAACAAATTCGACATTATACTGCATTCATGCAATCAAATATCGAGGATTCTTAGCATTACCTACCCCAAGCAACATCCCACGCGATCAAGAGAAAAGAAAAATAACCGCAAGCATTAGTCTGCAACAGAGCCGAATCACCAATAAACCTCCCAGTAATTCATACTTCCATTGATATAAATGCAAATTCGTCACACATATCATAAATGTCTACATAGATCTTAATTATTGATTTATTGATCTTGCGTTGAAGTCACAAAGAACAACAACCAAATAAGATTGACAAAAAACTTTGATTTGTTTTATTATGCCAATACCTCAATGATCACACTTAGAGCTCGTTTACATTACTTGAACTGAACTGAATAGAGATTAACTGAACTGAATATAATCTGAAGTAAAGTCTAAAGTCAATGCAGGTACCAATATCACAATTTCGACTTGCATTATTTAGAAAATTTTACTGCAATAAATTTGAAAAGAAAAGTAACAACTAACAACACCTGAGCATTTGAATTATGAGGAACAGATTCAAGATTGGAAATCCTTGCTTCCACGTTGCCAAAATTGTGCTTCAACTACGAATCAAAAGAACAAACAATATGAAATAAAAATCAAACCAAAATAAAGAGGGGGGGGGGATCTAAATGTAGGAAAACTACAATAAAAAAAAATGATTTTTTTTTTTTTGTAATAAAAGAATGTGATTATAAGTTACTAATATTAAAATTATTTTGACTAATTCCTTTATTTACACCCTTAAATCGCTTCCTCAAAATTCGAGCAAAACTAATTGTTTAAAGTTTTATACGAAGTATTACGGAGGGAGTACTTAAACTTTTACATAAGTCATTTCCATATCATCATCTTAAATTGGGGGATACTAATTGATGGGATGTATTTTCATTCGAATCATTTTCATTGGGAGGAGCGTTTGAAGGGCAAGAATTACCTTTGTAAGGCTTTAATTTTTTTAAACATGTATGTCCGAAGATCGGTTTGTTTCCCCTTTAATTTACTTGACTTGGTAGAGGCATTTCCTTCACTTGTCATTTACTAATTGAATTAATAATTATTTATAAGTCATTTAGTCACTACTCACTAAGGTTATATCAATTATCAAACTAAAATTATAATAAAATCAGACTAAATTACTAAATTAAAAAACAATTCCAATGTTCAAAATAAATTTGCAATAGTTGCAAATAATAAAAATGACAAACACAACAAATTACAAAAAAATAAGAAATAAAATAACAAAAACAAACAAACAAATCAAATCAAATCATCAATTAAACAAATGACAAACAAACACTCAAAATTTCAAACAACCCAAATACCCAATCGAAAAAAGAAAAAAAAAAACAGAATTGTTTATCTTGAAAAATGAGATTGAGAAATGAGAACTTGAGAAGCATACTGTTAGAGAGGGCGAGAGGCAGAGAGCAACTGTTCGTCGTGCGAAATTGGAGGCAGGGAGGACGACTGCCGACTGGCGTAGTGGCGGACTTGGCGACGGCGTCTCCGTGTCTGGGCGAGGGCACGACCGCACGAGCCGCAAGGCTGGGAGTGAGACTGTGAGAGAGTGAAGCTAGCCAGCTAGGGTTTGTGGTTTTTGTGAGTTTGTCATTGGACTATTTGAGACCGAGTGTTTTTGTTGTTGGGCCTTGAGTTTGAGGTTTGTGACTCCAGGTAAGCGCTGCAACCCTTTTTGAAAAAAAAAAAACATTGCCGACGGCCAACCGGACGGCATATTTTGGGGGCGGTCGGTAATTTTTAATTAAACTTGATTTTTTTAAAAAAAATGGGGTAAAGTTGTACCCGATTTTACTTGTTTCTTACTGGGTCCACTTATTGTTGGGTCTGCCCGAGTGCCAGTGGTGTCGCGATTCCATCATAGTGAGAAGCAAATTATTCTGAATACAGCTCATTGAACTCAATTGAACTTAAACTGAACTAAACTTAATTATTTTAAATTGAAATGAACTAAACTTAATTATTCTGAACTGAACTGAATGAACTTAATACAGCTGAAAGTAATATTTTATAAGAGAAGCAAATTGAGAGATGAATTGAATTTAAGCGGAAGTAAACCGGCCCTAAGAGAACTAGAAAAAAAAAAAAAAAAAAAAAAAAAAAAAAACTCACTCCATTTTTCAACATAACATATTTATTTCACCACTATTCTTCCAACACACTTTGAAAATTACTTATACATAAATTAACTTATAGGCAAGTGAGATCTTGTTAGATTAATCTTGGTTCACACTATTGAAATATATATTTTTTTTATAATTTTTATATATCCAAATATATATATTTTTTAATTTTTACAATTATACAATTAATGATATTGTTGGTCAAAGTTTTGTCTCTATAAGTGTGCAAAATCAATATGATACATCTATTAAAAAACGGAGGGCATTGTTTTTTAACTTGTTTATATTTTATTTTAAATCAAGATTTTTTACAACTTGGGAGATACTATGCCCAAGTCTAATTCATGCTATGCAGCTATGCATATAGAATATTTAATTTCAATTCCCTTATGAAAAACATTTACTTTTAAGTATATACAAAAATTTTCCTTTACATTTAAATACTGAAATTTAGGGGGGTGGGAAGAGGGGGAATCTAAATGTAAAACATAAATGTTCAAAATATATACAATAGATGTTCAAATTGTATAAGATAAATGTTCAATTTTAACAGTAGATGTAAGATGATCTCCATGCACCCAGGTGTACTATATAATTTTCATCCTAAACCCCCATGATGAGTATTGGACGCTGCATAGTGATACAATGCAGCTAGAAAGCCCGCAGAAACCGTAAACCCCGAAAATCGAAAAAATGCTTCTATAGGACACAATGCTCTTGTATATAAGGTAAAAAAAAACGAAGAGAACGTATCCCCTTGTAACTGATAGTTTGTCAAATAACTATTAAAATACATAACTGACCAACTAGTGTAATAATGGTAAATCATGGTCGAATCCATAAAGAGGTTATTAAATTCTTTTATTACTAAAACGTTTGAACTATATAAAGGGCATTTTAGATAAATTGACTAACTAAGCTACTAAAATAAAACTGAAACTTTAAACAAAAAATTAAATATAAGTAATTAATTGAATCTAAGGAATAATTGACTAAAATTTTAATCATGATACTAGCAAGCTATCGCAATTTACTAATTTTACAGAACTTGGATCCTTTGATAGACTCTCGCAATTTACTAGACTAGATTTCTATGCACGCTATGTGTGCTTGTATTTAGAGCTTAAATGCTATTTAGTAGTAGAAAAAATCAAAACAAAAACGCTGTAACTAAGTTGACATCCATTTTACGATGGGAAAAAATGTTATACTTATAAATATTAATTAAAAACACGTTGGTTAGAAGTATAAATAATAAAATTGGCTCTTATTATCACAGCCCTTGATTTAATTTAATTTAATCAATGTTAATTGTGAGGTAACAATTTTGGCAAAGCCTTTCACAATAAAAAAACACAAACGAATTGAAGGTTTGAATAGAATTCACATCCATTTTGCAATAGTAAAAAATTAGGAAAAAACATGTTTCAGTTTGTTTAAAGACTTATGAATTAAAATTATTTACAAACCCATAACTTTTATAAATTAAGATTCAAAATCTTGGAAGATTTAAAGATATATGAAAAAAATTACTTGATATTTAATAAGTATTTTAGTTAACACTTAGTGTCTTAGCATACAACTAAATTAGTAACACAACTGCAAAAACGCAAGATTAGAAAAAATATATGTAATATAATTGAAAATAAGCAACAAATTAAATAACCTGGGAAGATAAAAAGAAGCACTTATTATTCGTCAAATTCTTACTCTTCTACGTAATTATAAACAAAATAAAAAGTTCATCCATTATACTCTTTCAGTCTTTCTCCTATCAAATTTATACTATAATAACAAAAAGTAAAATATTTGTGTAAAAATCTATATCAATATGTATGTCTATTTGTAGAGAATTCAAATATATAAACTTTGGTGTTTTTATTTTATTTATTTTATAATATTTTCATTTAAAAATGCAAAAACTTTCCTTTTTAGTTAATATTGATGTAGTTTGATATTTAGAAAAATTTAGGAGGGTATTTTAGACTTTTTGAGGTGGACACCATTGCGCGCTCCCTTCTTCACTTACATAATAGAGATTTATTCGGCTTAAAACCTTTAGTCTAATATGGAATTTTTACCTTTTGTCGCATAACTCAATATTACTTAGATGTATATTATACAGGCCAAATTTTAGGAAATTAAACACAAATTAAAGAACACAGTTTTCAGTCAAACATTAATTTAATCATAGATTTCATTCCCAAATTCAAGAAAAAAGGAAACTCCTCATACATTATACTCCCTCCGTAACATAAAAATGTAAACTTTGTAAAAAACACGGACTCCAATGTAAAAGTTTTATGTGGATTAATTGTGTTGTAATTGTGTAGAGAAGAGAGAAATAAATAAGAAAACACGGACTCCCATGTAAAAGTAATGACAAATGTGTAAATTGTATGAAGTTTTTTTTACCATATATAGAAAGTTTTGTAAAGTTGATATTTTTGTGTTACACCCATATTTAGCAAAAATTTACATTTTTGTGTTACGGAGGGAGTACTAGAAATCACAGCAAAAGACATTGATCAATTTAAATATTTAATCATAGATTTCCTAAACTCAAGAAAAAAAAGGAAACTACATACTCATATATGATAATAGAAATCACAGCAAAAGACGACATTGATCAAACAAAAAAGAAGAATAAAATGCCAGAATTTGAAAAACTAAAGACCGAATCTTGAATTGAAAATGATAATCTTGGAAGCATATATAGGATGATGGAAAGTTCATCATAGATGGATGGTCCTGATGGAAATTTGGGCGCATGTGGAAGTTTTGATGGACACGAATTTTTGTGTGATGGACTTGTATTTTCATTGATTGTAATTAGTTGATTACAACATATTATTTTTTCTTGAGAGCTCATGTCTCTCATTTTTACTCTAACTTGGTAGAACCCTTGTTTCTACCCTTCTTACTATTTTTTGGGAGCTCTCTTAATTTTCTCTCATTTTTGCTCTTTTCTACTTGGCTCACTTCTCCTTGGTTATTCCCTTATGCCTATTTATACTAATTACATAAACCATATTAGAGTTTTCTAAACTAATCTAATACTAGAGAGTTCTACTAATTAATCTAATATTTCTAAATTTTTCTATTCTTCAATTTCTACAACATTTTACTAGATTTTTCTAGAACATATCATATTATGCATGACTCAACTAGAATTTTCTAGATTAATCTCTAATAGGTCCGCCATTGGAAATTGCTTGACCCATTTGCCAATTTCAAATGCTGGATCTCCTCTTTCAGAGCTTCATTCAATGCTGCATTCAGCCAATATGAATCAAAGAATGCCATAAAAAAAAATGAATCCTCACCACCAAACATCGTCCTAGCTTCTTACTCATGATCAAACATTGCTTCTACATTACACAATTATTCTACCACAAAGAAGAAAACACTACTACTCACCAACTACATATGGGTCTAAATTATTCCAGTTCAACGGGGCGGGTCAGGGGCGGGTCAGATATAAAGCGGATCGGGCTGGGCCTCGCACATTTTTAATGGACTGGGCCAGGTCAGACCCAATTTGGCCTAGCCCACTGCTATACACTAGCTAATTATAATAATAATGGCGTTTTCGTTATTTTGTTGTATTTTAGAAATAAGGGTAGTTTAGTCTTTTAATAATTGTTTGTTAGTAGTTTCTTAGTTTTAGAATTGTCATTAGTCTATAAATATGGGATTAGTGTGTGTAATATTTCATATTTTGGAATTAATAAGAGTTTAATAACTTTTCAGGAGTGAGTTTATCCACTCGAAAGGCAAATTAGGAGAGAACTTGGCCTCTCGAAAGCCAAGAACACCACCCACGTGGTGGTCCAGAGCTAGTGTGCAGCAAACTTGGTATCAGAGCGGGCAATTCTGGGTGGTTCAGAGTCAGAATTAGCTACTTTGAAGTCGACACTGGCGGATCAAACGGCCAGCATACGAACCTCTTTACAAAAACTCATGGAGGGATTCTTGAAGTACCAAGAAGAACAAGAACGGTTAAGGGCAGAAATTCTCGCCCAGTTCGCAAGAATTAACCCTCAAAATAAAGAAAAGGTAGACGAAGGTCCTTATGCGGCTGGGGGTCGACCGCCGGACAGAGGTGGCATACTCATTGGAGGGGGACGAGTGAAGGGATTCGAAACCCTAGAACGAGCGCGAGTGGAAACTAGGGCAAGGAAAAGGGTTGCGGTGGAGGAATTTCATGGGTGGGAGTTTGACTGTTCGCCGTCCATAATGGGTCGAGCTCGAACCTCGGACGTCGGCCGCGGCACAGGGGGGTGGCACACCCAGTGGGGTGATCGGTCCATTTTGGACCCATTTTCTGACTTCGTTTCACTTGTCTTTCGGGCCTTTTAGACTTTATTTCATTGTTTTTTAGTCTTTTAGTATAGAATTAGCTTATTTCTTGATTTCATTCATTATTGTTGTGTTTTGTTTGTTTTCTCGAATAATTGAGCTAAAATTGGAAGCATTTCAAGTGCTCTTGCATATGTAGGGTGATTCAAAGACTCATATCTTTTTTTCTATAACTCTTTTTCAGGTGATTCTACTTGGAGAAGATTCCTTATTCCAAGAGCTTTAATTTGATATATTATATGCTCAATTCCGCTAAGAAACGAAGGAGATATAGGCATTTGAAGACCGAGTGTGCAGATTTGCACGACCGTGCAACATTACCTTGCACGACCGTGCAGCTTCCAGAAAACCCCAAATCAGTGACACGACCGTGCAGCTTAAAATAACTGCACGGTCGTGCACGGCTGCAACACGTTTTTTCTCTGTTTTGGCCTTGTTCTTAATACATATTTGGGGTTTTCATTTACTAATGGAAGGAAGTTTTTAGACCATACTTAGGGTAGTATTAGGAGCTTCTCTCTCTACTTTCTCTCTCAAGATTAGTGTAGATTAGGCTAGATTTAGGCTTGGATTCTTGAATTTCTCTTTGATTTTCATGTCATCTACTTTTCTCAAGGTACTCAATCAGTTTCTTTTGCTTTTACTCTTCTTCCTTTCATATTTTGCAAGTAGATTAGTGTTTAATTACTGCAATTACTTGTTTTCTTAGTAAAATTGCTTGTTTGTTGTTAGATTTAGGTTTAATTCATGTTTTCATGCTTAGATTTCCACTTTAATCTCTTCTCTATGTTTTTCCCCAATTATGCTTGAGTAGTTAGGTTTTCTAGGGATTTGATGACTTGATTATATGGATTTTGGAGGTTGATATTTGGAATCTATGAATGCTTGAGTTTATTAGATTGTTAATTTTCCTAAATTTCTTGTTGCTTTTCATGCTTTCTTGGTGAAGTAATCATGTTGAGTTCTAGTGATTTTGGATTTAATTTTCAAGATTGCTTTCAAGATTTTCTATGGAGAATTTTCCTAATTGCTAGAGATAGTGATTGGAATTGTGAATCAATAAAAGAGTTTACAAATTCGGTTTTAAGACTTGTTAAATTAACTATTCGAGAGAGGTTCATTTAGCTTGTTTTGAGATTTCCTAATGTCTATTCGAGAGAGGGCCTAGGATTGGATTTGTTAACTATTTTAGAAGTTTACTTGGCAATTTAATTCCTCAAAGCATAAATGGTTTTCAATGATCGAAAATCCTCCAAATGAAGTATATTCAAGGAGTTTTTTCCCTAGATCTTCTTACATTAATTCTCACATTTTTGTTTGTTATAATTGGTTCGTTTAATAGTTAAATTTCCACAAAATTCAAAGAAAATAACAAAAATAGAACCTCAATTTGCTAGATTATCTTAAAATCAATTCCAGTTCACCTCCTTCCTCGTGGATCGACCCTAGCTTCACTAATACTACGTATTAGTTTGTTAGGTTTTTATAAATTGTATATTTGGGAGGCAACTAGGGCCACGACACCCTAGAAGCCGATCATGGGGGAAGGCGACTGGTGCAATTCGAAACCCTAAAAGATGCTCAAGAAGGATCTAGGTCAGGAATTAGGGCTTCACGAGAAGGAACTCAAGGGAAAGAGGAGGGTTCGCGGCTCGACCTAGGGTTGTGAGGCCAAGCTCTTGACGACGGCAGCGGCGAGGGGTTGCGAGCCCTGGCCGTTAACGGCGGCAACAGAGGTGGTGGAGAAAAACCACCATGTAAAAAAAAGAAGAAGAGAAAGAAAAGGGAAGAGAGGGACGATGGGAGGGGCGATTTTTAGGGAGAACTCCGGCCACCGGTGATGGGGGGCAAGCCAGGAGGGACTAACGGAGGAAGTTGCGGTGGTGGACCTGGTGGTGGCAGCTCGGTGGTTCAGTGGAGGACAAGAGTTTGGGAGGAAACCCTAGTTTGGGAAGGGAATAGAGTAAATGAAATTCTAGAAAAAGATTCAACCTTTCAAGATGGCGTAATGGTGTTGGGGGGAGTAGTGCAAGATTTTGGGCCTCCCAATCTTCAGGCCAATATATTTTTTAATGAACCCAATATTTCAAGAATGAATAGGTGGACATATGCAAGGGGTCTCAATCTTATTTTGGGGCCCACAATTTTTAATCCTTATTTCTCCTATATTACTAGCCCACCAAAATGTAAACCCAATATTCCTAACAATTCATTCAAACCTAAGTCTGACTTCGATATAATAGCACCCATGACTCCAAATGGATTTCGACAACTCATGCGACATGCGTATCGGACCCTCACCGGCCATTTTTCTTTCTTCCCACCTTCGGGACAAGGTGAAATTTTGGGAGGGTGACTGTAATAACCCGAAATTTAGGGCCAGAAAATTTCGCGGTTATTAGTTTAATTTATTTAATTCAAAGTCCAAAAGGCCCATTATATTTGGACTGTTTTATTTTAATCTGATCTCTTTTTTTCTCAAATTGGGCCAAATGACCCAATTTCTTCCTCTTCTTGGGCTTGGCCGGTCCCCCTCTCCTTTGGGCCAAGTGTATGTTGTTTCTAATTAATCAATTTGGTTAATTAAAATTTAAATTAATTAATTAAAAATTATGTTTTGAACTTATTCAAACCTAGCATAATTTGACCACCTATTTCCTCTCTTGTGCTCCCCTTTTTTCTCAATTCTCACGGCCCCCCTTAGGTAATTGTAGGGTTTTGCTTCTTTTTTTTTTTCTATAAATAAGGCCTACTTCATGCATTTGGTTCCTAATTGTTAATTGCTCATAAACCCTAAAAAAATTATAATCCTCCTCTCCTTTCTCCAAATAGCCGAACAAAAATTCACCAAAGTGTGAATTATTTGCCTTGGATAATTTAAGCGATCTGAGGTAACTTTGCTAACCCATTTAATTTTGGTACAAACTTTTCACATAGTTAATTAGGATTAAAGAACATGAAAATTATTATTTTTGTAGTATCATGATAGGATTTTCGGACCTACTAAAATTTGATGAACATGTTGTTTTTCTTGATTTTAGTATGATCTTGAGTTATTTTAATGTAATTTATACATAAATGATTTATTTTAATTAAGTATATTGTATGGATAATTGCATGATAAGTTTTGAATCTTGTTCTTGATTTTCTTCATGTTTGTCGAGTGAGGTATGAGTGTTTAACATGTTATTTTCTTGATGTTTTGATGAAATCTTGTTTAAATCTTTAATTGTTTAATGTTTATTTTCATCTATTTAAATTGTATGATTGTATAAATTTGTCGAATCCTTGATCTTGATTTCTTGAGAATGCCGTGTGTAATATATGTATAAAAGAGTGATTTTTATTTTGTTTTTGCAATTGATCTTGATGTATTGTTGATGTATTGTGTTTTTAGGATTAATTTAATGCTTTTAGGATTAATTTAATGTTTAATAATCAGTTATTATGAATTGTTGTTAATTATTTTTACTTGATTAATTTTGGTAATTTGTTCCCAAAAATGTCGAGTGCCATGAAATTTAAAGAGTAGTATTTTTATCATGTTTTAGGTAATTTTATGTAATTAATTGTGATTTTTTTTTATGTAATTTATTAATTAATTATATGATGATTTTATGAATTTATTTAATGTTTATATGATTATTTACCTAATGTCGAGTGGCTCTATTGTATTTTGGTCAATTTTAGTTTATTTTAGACTTACAATATTATTGGGATAATTTTAGGGATTAATATTATGATTATTACTTATTAAAGGAATTATTAGGGATAGTTGTATTATGAAGGGATAGATATTACTATCGTTACTATTATTAATATTACGCATAATATTAGTATTATTATTATTAGGAAAAATTACTTTTATAGGTACCAAGTATGATCGATTCAAATTTGTAGGTATCAACTATTGATTATTCTCCTACGGTACCAACTATGAGACCCCTTTACATTAAAAGGTCAAGATGACCTAGAACTTGCTAAACAGGTTAATTTTCCAATTAACTTATTTAAACTTATAAAAAATTATTTTTAAAAATCTAGAAATTTTATTTTTAAAAAAAACATTGAATGGAGGTTGGGGCGGCTGATTGGGCCGGGGGGGGGCAGAGGTGTGTGGGCGCTGAGGGTGGGGGTGGCGGTGGGGATGTTCGACGGGGCTGGGCGTGGCGGGGGAGGGTTCGATGGGGCGGGGAGGTGAGGATGGGGGGTTCGAAAAGGTGGAGGGGGCGGTGGTTAGGGTTTTCATGGAGAGGAGTTTCGGGACTTGGGGGTTACGGGGGAGGAGGGTTACGGAGGAGGGGTAGTCGGCGCCGGGGGAAGGGGGTATCAAGGGTGGTGGTGTTGTGGTGGGGCTGGAGGAGGTGGAGGGTGGTCGGAGAGGGAGTTTTGGGTGTGGTGTGGGTGGAGTCGGGGATGGGGGAGGAGGGGTAGGCTGTGCCAGTGGGGGGAGGGGAAGGGGGGGTGGCAGCTGTGCTTGTGGGAGAGGGGGGTGGTTGGGCGGGCTGGTGTGGTGGTGGTGGGGGAGGGGGAAGTGCGGTGCAGGCAGTTGATTTTTTTCATTTTTTTTTAATCTTTTTTGTATTTTTTAAAATTTTTTAATTAGAATATTAAGTTAATTTGTTAATTTAGGGGGAGGGGGAGGGGGTTGGGTGGGGCTGGCAGTTTTTTTTTTATTTTTTTAATTTGTTTTTATTTTTAATTAGAATATTAAGTTAATTTGTTAATTTAAATATTAAGTTAAATAATTTAATTGATGACCAATGAAAAGATGACACGTGTACATTTAACCCATATAACAAGTTACCTTTAGGTTATGACCTTTTCTTTGTAAATACATCTAAAAGTTGGTACCGTAGGAGAATAATCAATAGTTGGTACCTACAAATTTGAATCGCTCATACTTGGTACCTATAAAAGTAATTTTTCCTTATTATTATTATTATTATTATTATTATTATTATTATTATTATTAAATATCAGTAGGGATAAGTTATAATAAGGAATTATAATAAGATATTATTAGGGTAGGAAAGGAAACAGAGTAAAAGGATATTAATTTGTTTCGATCTCTGGCTAGGAAAGACTTGGTATTTAAGGTGGCCAATATACGTGCCGCACCTCTCTTTCCTGGGATTTCGAACATTTTATTTCCGATTACGGCCACCTAGTACTTCCCGATTTAAGTAAGATAAGTAGGATAAGGACGCCTGTGCGGTGGTGCAAAGGTCACCAATCGGGTTTAGTCGACGCCACTGCTCAATGGGACGAACACACGAGTTCCCCCGCGCAGTTCTTGGTTCTAGAATATGGAGTCGTCTAGGTAGTTCTTGCAAAGGAGGGCTGCTTAGGGGTTATGGCCATAGCTTAGGCTTAGTTCTCGCAAAGGAGGGCTACGGGTGGGACGCAAAGGTTCACCCCGACATGTTTTAGGAAAGTTACGGACGCAAAGGTTCGCTACGAGCTGAAGAAGACAGTCCGCAAAGATGATATGTGATGATAAAGATGTTATGAAGATATGATATGACTACGGATTTTATGATAATGTTATAGTATAAGTTAAGAAATATTTGTATAAGTCTTCCCTGTGTATGTATGTTGTACGTATTTGTATTCGTATGTTGTACGTATTTGTATTCGTATGTTGTACGTATTTGTATATGTATTGTATACGTATTTTGTATGTATTCCTAACCGTATTTTGCAGGTATTA
Organism: Salicornia ramosissima; assembly: GCA_951394345.1. Lineage (NCBI taxonomy): Eukaryota > Viridiplantae > Streptophyta > Magnoliopsida > Caryophyllales > Amaranthaceae > Salicornia > Salicornia ramosissima. The sequence goes on along the minus strand of OX596238.1, from coordinate 47,293,221 downwards.
TTATACGTATGGTATACGTACTTTTATACGTATTTTGTATGTATTTCTAACCGTATTTCTGCAGGTATTTTTATACGTATTTTATACGTATTTGTATACGTATTTTTGTACGTATTTTTATACGTATCTCGTATAATTTTTTTTTGTATATAATGTACTATGTTTTATGTGTGTTTTCATGTGAAATTCTATGATATTATGTGTTTAGCGGTCCCTCAATTAAGCGGGACAGCCTAGTTACTCGCCACTGACGGTGGACCCCCCCCCAGTTTCAGGTGACGATGCAGCAGCTTAGAACAGGCTTCCGTTGGTTAGGCTTAAGCGTGGCAGAAGTTTAGTTTTACCTTAGTTATACTAGAGTTCTTAAGACAATATTACTTTATTCAGTTATGATCCCAGCCTGTTGGGAAGACATTTTCTTTTAGTTCATGTAATACTTTAGGTATTTATGCCTTTATTAACTTTTGGGATATTTTTCAGACTCTTTAGTTAATAAAAGATGTTCTATTTTTAACTATATTTATCTAGTGTTTAATTATATGCTTAAGTAATGATCCGTTTGTCGATTCCCTTCGTAAATCGACAAGTCCAAAAAGTCGGGTCGTTACAGTGATATTGCTATACGCTAGCTAATTATAATAATAATGGCGTTTTCGTTATTTTGTTGTATTTTAGAAATAAGGGTAGTTTAGTCTTTTAATAATTGTTTGTTAGTAGTTTCTTAGTTTTAGAATTGTCATTAGTCTATAAATAAGGGATCAGTGTGTGTAATATTTCATATGTTGGAATTAATAAGAGTTTAATAACTTTTCAGGAGTGAGTTTGTCCACTCGAAAGGCAAATTAGGAGAGAACTTGGCCTCTCGAAAGCCAAGAACACCACCCACGTGGTGGTCCGGAGCTAGTGTGCAGCACCCACATTATCTAATAACAACAGGACAGAAGATAACATCAGGACAACAACTACTGTACATCAGAATAGAACAACAACAGCAACGAGACAACATCAGCAACAAGATTGAATTAAGAATAACAGGACAAGAAGAACAACATGTTCCATTGCAGCAAGACAACAATAGCAACAAAATAATTTTCAATTCGATGAAGAAGGACCAAAAACCACATTTGTTTGTTTTTTCTTGCTACTAATTGCAACCAGATTCATACCAAATATTATAATGAAGATATGAGGATTGCAGGTTGAGGAGGCAAACACTAAATTGAGCTATTAATTGCAACCAGATTCATACCCAAAAACCAGATTCATCTTATTCCGCCAAAATATACCAGATTCATACCCAAAACCCAAACAAATCGACTATTGAACATACACACAAACCCAACCCAACAATTCGAACAACAAGGAGATTGGAGAAACTAAACTAGATTCTTATCAAGAATTGAAATAAAAACAAAAAGTTAGAAAAATTTTACCTTAATTTTGCAGTTTCGGTAGTTTGATAAAGTCGATTAAAGCTCTGCTTCAATGGAACAATGAGAGAGGCGATTTTTTTAGTCGAAAGAGGATTAGAGTTTGTTTGATGGGAAGAGATTTTTTTTAGCAAATGGCTAGGCTGAGATTAAAGTTAAAGGGCCCGCAATTCAGCATGTAACAGGCTTATGCCTGTAATTTTTTAAGCCTTTAAAAGCCCGACCTGACCCGCTTAGGCCCATTAAATTGTTGACCTTGTTAGGACCCACCCCAAATCTAAAAATGGTTGGGTCACAAAAAATTTTAATGGGTCGGTCCAGGGTTTTAAATGGGCCCCAACCCCATTTAACAGGCCTAGTTTAAAGTCAAGAAAGAGAATTCTGCCCCTTGTATTCAGATTTGGACTGAAGATAATAGGTCTAAGTGTCTAACCATCAATGGAAGACTCTTGCTTAATAAAAAGACCCTAAATTTTACTTCTCCACATCACTTAATTGTGATTTAAGCAAAAGATCCATATCTAGGCAACTGTCCTGCTCAAACAACAATTCCAAAATTGATAACATGTAATGTGGACATATGGTCCTTGTACAACAACTAGGATTATAAAACATCTATACAGATACAAATGAAGAACCATTGAACCTATACTACAAAAGTGAAGAAGAACCTCTATAAACACCTATAAAAGCCAGCATCTAGTCATTTGATCCTTAACTCTTGCATAGCAGTATATACACACCTAGGAATGCAGCACATTCAAGGCACTGCAAAGAACTAAACACTACAAGTAGTGTTCACCATTATAACAAATACTTCTTCCTTTTTATTGCAACATTTGGAATTTTGCACAACTCGTATACATAACTTTGACCATCCTTCAATTTTTTTTCCCAAAGAAAGGAATATTGGATTCGTTTCAATGAGTATTGTATTACAATCTACTTATGTTAATTGTTAAAAATATGCCCGACCCAAGTTGTATGTCTATTTTCACCTTCAAATCACCACGTATGCACCCTACACGATCGTTTTTCCGCCACCCGAATGAACGGGTGTTAGGTGCATTTTCGGCCTAACAAACGGCCTCGGTTGCTCATTTCCACTTGCGTACGGTCGTTTTATGACCCAACAAACCCCCATATTATTCTCGGCCAATTCAATTCCGGGACCCTAGAACCCTCAAAAAGCGTGAATTATAGCCTTCAGTTATGGCTGTTCGGGATGCCGTTTCGGGCACCGTCACCGTTTTCCCCGAAATTCGAGCATGTGGTCATGGGTACCATCCGGGGGATGTGTGTCTGTTTACACTTTCAAATCATCACTTATGCACCCTACATGTCCGTTTTTCCACCACTCAAACGAACGGGTGTTAGGTGCATTTCCGGCCCATCAAACGACCTCAGTTGCTCATTTCCACTTGCGTACGATCGTTTTATGACCCAACAAACTCCCATATGATTTTCGGCCACTTCAATTCCGGGACCCCGAAAATGATATGTTTAGTAAACATATAAACATATCAATCTAATTTTGTTGAAAATATATTACCCAAACACCTACTACTTAATTGGTGCTTGCATCTGTCCAAAGCTGATCAATATTACGTTAAAATTCTATTGAATCTCATATTGATTAACCTAATAAATTTCGCTTAGGTGGTAAAAACTTCCTCCGTTTCCAGATCTTTTGGATCGATTCTCATCTCGTCCTGTGGAGTTGTGGACTTGTGGCTCTCTTAAAACAAAAACAATGGGTCGTGCGCCTAAAGTTGTTTTATTTCTCACCTATTGTTAGTGTTCTAAAAACATCTTGATAATTTGGTGCGGAATTGATCGAGTCAAAATTGAGTATCACTGTAGGGGTCGTTTTTACCCGGCCGCCTACGTCTCACGAGTTGTTTGAATGCTCGTTAACGCCGTATGTGAATACGGACTAGTAGGAGTCGCCACCGTGAGTTTTATACGGTCCACGGACACCGAAGAAGTACCGAAAGCCAAGAGCAATCAGCCCCATATGGTCGTGCACCAGAGTATGGGTTCGGGGACATGTTACGGGTCAATCGTGCATTGGGCCCGCCCGCCTGTAAGCGGTCTCTACTAGGTCTCTTTTTGTGGTCAAATTATTATTAATCCCGAATACAAAAATATATCAGTTTTACCCTAAATAGCGCATATTACTAGGTGGGTTTGAATTATTTTCAGATTATGACTAATTATGTGACCACTTGGAATTAAGTCCATATTAAAATCCTAAGAAAATAAAAAAAAAAAAAAACATAATAAAACACATAATGAATAAATATAAAATAAATAAAAATAAAAAATAAATAAATATATGCAAATTCAAGAAAAACACAATTACAATGATGATATTGACAAAATTATTCTTGTGCGATTTAACACTTTAATCAATTGAACACCGTATTCGGATTAATAACTTTAATCGTCATCTTTATTATTTAATCAAAACCGATTTTAATGTATGACTCTCATGAACAATTTATTTATATAACATTTGATTACTTTGGAATTTCAATACCATAGCAATTATTTTGTAATATGCGATTTAATTGACAAATTTATTTTTTTCTTGATCGCATTAAATGTAATTATTAAAATATTGATAAAAATATTATTGGAAAAGACAATGTAGCGATCATTTCATGACACGAATTTCAATAAATCGAAATCGTGTGATATAAATCGCATATGAAAGAAACAAATTCAACAATTATTGTCATAAACCACTATTACTCAAATTGCAAAATGAGATCTAAAGAGTTGTGTGAGAGTCGATAATAATATATGATTATGCAAAATGCGTCGATAAATTAATAATCATTACGCATACAAATTTCAAAATCAAAACAATAAAGTTCATTAGATTGATGACGATTAAAGGAATCATGGCAACATTGTTATAGGATTGATTAAAGCATTAATTCGCACATATACGTATGATCCGGATTAACCATTATCATAAATCATCATTTTAATTGATTTATAAATATAAAAATAAACTTAGAACGAATGGATTTTTAGTGGAGACTTCAGAAATTGTACCTTGTAATGCCCTCGATCAAAACAACTAAGTAAGAATCAACGACGATGAATGCTAATGCTTGTTAAAAGTTGATTGAGTTGATGATTTGTAATGTGTTTAATGATGTTTTGAGATATGTTTGATATGGTTTAAGTGTATGGAATGGAAGTATGCAATGCAAGGGAAGGATCGGTGGTTTTGGCGTATCTTGAAATGCTTGGAATGACGCGTATTTATAGGCCAGAAACAGCAACGTAGACCCGGGAAGGAGCAACAGTTGCATCTAGGCGCATCCCACCTGAGTCTAGGCGCAGCCCACTTGCGTCTAGGCGCAACCCCCTGCGTCTAGGCACAGGTCTGGCTGCTTCTGGATGTTTCCGTTGACGTTTTTGGTGATTTTACGCGTGATTTTTAGGATTATGATTGGATTACGATGTGATTATGATTGACTTTTGTAATCTTTGACATTCTGGAATATTCCGGGGTGTCCCGGAGCATGTCTCGGAATGTTCTAGAATGTTCAAGAATGTTCCGGGATGTCCCTGAACGTTCTAGAATGTTCTAGAAGCCTCCAGAAACTCTAAAAATTACAAAAAATTATTAAAAATTATGGAAAATTATGAAAAGTATGAAAACACTAATATGCTTTGCAGAACAATTTTCAACATTCAGAAATAACGAAAATGCCCCTAAGCATGAAAAAAATCCTAAAAAAATCTATAAAAAGTTCTAAAAATATGATAAATAATACAGAAAAATATGAATAAATTATTAAATTATTTTTATGATTTTTAAAAAATATTTTATAATGCAAAATGACATTTTTTATTTTTTTTATGAATATATAATATTAAAAAATTCATGGAAAAATCATCAATAAATCCCCTAATCATCGCGAATCCTAATACACGCTTCCAAGGCAATTCAAACATGGTTTAGGCAATTGTTTGAGGTGTATTATTCCTTTTTATCGTCAATTCCCCTCGGTTGGACCTTATGGCAATACGGTACGTTCATCATTAGTCTCTACATTGGGGAGACACATTTAGGTGTCTACAATCACTAAACTCGAGTCAAACTCGATATTCAAAAATGAAACTCAATTTTGACAAATGAAACTCGATTCAAATTTGATATCCAAATTGATCTTGAACTCAGAAACTCGAAGATGACTAAAAAAATATCGATGTATATTATTAAGTGGTTTATACTTGCTTAATACATGTCTAACCATATAATAAAAAATAAGATTACATAAGTGTCTCAGTATTTTGCAACAACCAAAAAAATAAAGTCACACAACTTTATAACTTTTTACTATAACATTTTTTTAAAATTTATATTTCTTTACTTTGTTATTACTTAAAGTGAGTGTGAGTGTTATTTCTTTAGAATTTGAATTGCAAAGAATTAAACCCTAAAAATAAATGTTGAAATTCAAAAGGTAAAAATAGGAGGGAGAAAATTTATAATACAACTAGTATTTAACTATTTATATACTAAAAAAAAAAGCCCACGAGCATGTAGGGAAGCAGGAGTGGCCTTGGTCTGGCCCCCAAAACTTGGTACCAGGGTTTAGATTGGAAGGCAGGAAGCAACTTGTAATGGCCAAAGACAAAAACACTAGACTGGCCACGGACTGGGGCCCCTAATCACAGCTCTTGGGTATGGTCTGAACATAGGGCACCAATGATGCAATGAAGAAGAGTAAGTCTGGGACAGGCCTCAGTCTGGGGCTCTCTGGGGTTAGGTTTGCTCTATCACCTATGAACTTAGCATCGGACACGAACCAAAGACGAGGTGTCAAACATGGCCTTGGTACTGGATTTGACCACCCCGGATCGGGTTTCGCCCAATTTCTCTCGTTTTTCTGCTTCAAGACATGCCACAACTTCTCGACATTGCTTCGAAGCTAGGCTTAGGTTATTTTGATGATTTCCTACTAATGTAGGGCATCTTTTAGTCATTTTTGTCGGAAACAAGAAAGAGACATAAAACACTCCAAACAAACTGATTAACAAAAATGGTTCCTAAAAGTGCGATTAGCAATTAGCAAATAAAATCATACAAAATAAAGAGGGGGATGGGGGTATGTGAAATAAATCAAGTTATCATAAACGACCCATGTCTACAAGAGTGAATCCACAAGGAAAATCATTTTTTTAACGCAAACATAGTTGTTGTCCACCCACTTATACGTAAAAAAGCCAACCATGGGGGTGGAGTAATCGAGCTCCCATATTTTCTTAATTTGTCCATAGTATAACAACTCGGCATCCAATGGAGAACGTTCCTTTCTACTAGCATAAAATGTAGATGATACCAAAACGAAGACTCTATTATTCTATACTCATGAAGGCTTTTGATCTTGACCAGTGAAACCAGGAACGCGGTACGGAAGGCCGAATCGCGATCCCGATTCGTTCGTACCGGATCGAGGATCGAACGCGACTCGGATCGTTGGGGGCCGCGACTCGAATCGCCGATGGAAACGTTTCGAATCTTCAGTCTCTCGCCCACATCCTGGTTCTTAAGTGGGGGTCGAAATTCGTCTGAAAAGAGTACTTTTTGCCGGAAAAGAAAGGAGGCGGTAGAAAGAAAAAGTAAAAAAGATAACAGCCATTGGAAAAAGATATCGAAGAAGCCGAACATAGTTGCTAGGGTTTTCTTTTTTTTCTTTTTTCATTTTTTTGGGAAACCCACGTGCCTACTTTTAATTGTTTTATTGAAAAATAAAGTAAAACCATTTACAGATTACAGTTGTATGGAACACATTTTTTAATTTTATTTTTTAAAAAACTTTCTTTTATTTTTTCAACTACCAAATAAGGAGTACAGCTGTAACATTCAAAGTTTTTAATCTTACTCTTAATCCGACATACTTTGCCATAATAAAAAATACGGTATTTCATGGTCCTTTTTAAATAAAAAATACGGTATTTTGTTGACAAGTATTTTAATAAATATGTGTATATATTTAATATTTTAATTATATATTATAGTACCAATCGTTCCCGATTCACTAGGGGGTAGCGTTTCGTGTATCCGTTTCCGTACAACGTTTTGAATCGAATTTCGTGCCTTGTAACATTGATCTTGAATGGCAGTAAAAAATGTATATCCATTGTCAGCATAACCATCATATATGTTGACAGCTTCACGCGGACCAAAAGCTAACCACTTGACGGCTTAAGAAACACCTTCAAGTTGTTGATATATTACTCGATCCTGTAACCAATCAGTAAAATGCCTCTAGTATAATTGCATCAATTCCCTACCCGCTTTGGAAGGATTTTATGTTCATTCACGGATGGACTTCGGGAACATGATACAACACATATAAGTGTGTTTGCATTTGGCTAGCTCTAGAAGGTACCACCAATTTTGAACCAATTGCACCCCTTACCTTCAAGACTTCCATCGTGTCAGACAGTCAGGAAGTAGAAGTCCAATAAGTTCTGCAATATCTAGATGCTTGGCTATAAATTTATTAACCTCATCGCTCACAACACCTTGAACAAAACTACCTTCTAGTTGTGTTGGATTCCTCACTTTATGTTGTAAAGTACCCATGTGTCTTTCAAAAGGATAACATCATCTAAAAAAAATGGGTGCCACAAAGCTTGATTTTGCGAAGTAGATGAAATACGACATGAAACATTATGTTAAAAAATGAACTTGAAAAATGCATCTCAAATTCACATAGAGTTTCAAACACTTTTTTTTAATGATAATTCAGTTACGGCACATCTCACATGCTTTGGTAGTATCACACGAATTGCAAATGGTAAGAACGCTTGTATCATGACATGACAGTCATTCGTATTTCACACTTCCTAATTCCAACTCACTGTTTAAGGAGACAAATCTTTTCATAATCAATAAGTAACCTGATGGAACCTTAATGTCATACAATTGCTCACAAAACTTCAGCTTCTCTTCTTTGGACAATGTGTATCAAGCTGAAAAAAAGTAATTCTTGTTATCAGCTTCCTTTTTTCCTTCACCTTTTTGATCAATCTTCTCTTTCTCATCAGCTTTTCCCTTAACCTCACTCACCTTCTTTTCCCCTTTATCCGCAATCTTTTTTTGCCCTTTACAATTTCTCTATCGGCCTTCTTTCTCTTATTATCTTCCCTAAGCTGAGGCCACAATATTGATCGAAGCCCTTCTTTTTTTATGAGTATATAATCGCACGACCTTCACATCTATCCTTTGTCTTATTTGGAATGTTCATAAACGTTCATATTTTTTCAAAGTATAATGGCACGACCAAGAATGAGATCGCAAACATTTTAATTTCTCTATATGCATGACGTCAAGACAATGTCTCACATGTAGATCTCTCAAATATGGAAGCTTCCAAAAGGTAGATTTATTTTTCCACATCCCTACTACTTAAATCTATCTTCCTAATTTTTTGTAATATTAATATTCTTTAAAATACACCCACAGACATACATATATAGAATAAAACATATTTTTGGTTTAAATAAAAAAATTGTTATCAAAAAGTAAAAGCAAAGAAAAACTTGCTTATTTTTAAATTAAAATAATAGTGGATATCCAGTTACATATACTAGTAAATATATTTAAGTTATAATGATGAATATAAAAATATTTAAATTGTAATACCCTAAGATTTCACACATTTGAAAATAAAAAAAAAATTATTTTCATTGGTAATTATTTATTTTTTCGCTTGATTAAAAGTAAACAAAATATTTTTTTTGGCCAAAAATTGTATTTTTATTATAAATAATTATTTTTTAGCTTAAAATAATCTTTATTATTATTTTGAACATTTGAAAATAATTTATGTTGAGTATCGTCAATTTTTTTTTTTTGTGAAGACTTGTAAATAGTTTTGTCTTTACTCGTTTTTGCGGTCGAACTGAAAAGAAACCTTGATCTGAATTATTTGGAGGTTGACCGACAATGTTGGGAGTGACAAGAAGTTTATTTTGTTAATTTTAGGATTGAACTCCATTTGGTTGGACATTTAGGCCTTTTAGTGCCAAGTGCGGTTTATGGGTCACAAATAGAAGGAAACAATTGAAACCCTAAACTCACTCATCTTCTCCCTCTCACGTTTCTCCTCCTTTGGCTGCTGAAACCAGCATTTTTCTTCCTCAAAAAAAAATTTCAAGCTCTCAAGTAAGATTCAAGCAAAATTAATCAATGGAGGTGATTCTCTAATCTCCCTCTAATTCATCATCTTCTCTCTTTAATTTCCTCTTGGTTACAAACTAAGGTAAATAGTCTAATACATCTTCAACTTATTTTTGTATGTTTTAGATGTAGATTATAAGTATTAGGTTTGTTAATTCGTTTATGTTAAGTTTATGTCATGATTTATGCTTATAAGTAGTATAATTGTTGTTGAATTTGTGAAGACACCATTGTTTGTTGCTCTTGTTATTGGACAATTGAATTGGGATTTTGGTTATGTTTTTATACTGTTGTAACTTCATTCTTGTAACACCCCCAAATTACTCTTTATTAATAATTATTATAAATACGGATTAGAGAGTAACATAGGAATATTACTGCCACGTGATTACATAGGGCGAAATAGAATCTTGCAGCGGAAAACATAATTTGACTTTTATTCATTAAATAGAAATGGTAAGGTAATAGTTTTAATACATAATTGAAATAAGTACTTCAAACAAATTAAATGCATAATATTAAAACTTAAACTATGTGAATTATCACACTTCGCCCCAATAATGCAGCACTTAGAACATATTTTGAACATCAACACCTGTCTACTTATCATAAATGATAAGTAGGACCAAGCCAAAACAAAAAGGAAATACGTATTAGTGAAAATGCTAAGTACATACAAATGCTAAATATGTAAAATTGATTTAATTAAGCAAACATGCTTTCACAAATCATTTTATGCTTTGCCAACCACGAATATACTAATATTCCGTAAATAGGAATTCCACAATTTGGAAATGTAAACAAAACCAAAACTCACAAAAATATAATTAAATGATAATATGCAATTCATTTTCCACCCAAGTGTGCACACCCCTCAAGCTAGTAACTCCTTTATATAGCATATACTTGGGGAAAGACTAAATCATACAAAGTTCATAGTCATATCAATTTATCTCCAACATAATGGGAGCTAAGAAACTCAGTCTCCACATAACGGGAGTAAAGAAACCTCCACATAGTGGGAGCCAAGAAACCAGTCTCCACATAATGGGAGTAAAGAAAACAAAAAAAGTCCGATGAAACAGACTTCTGAATTCCCGTATAAGGGATATTCATAACCCCCATTCACTATGATGGTAACCTGTTTAAAACTATTTTCGAAAATACTTGTAAAATAATTTTATTGAAGGTAAGAGTAACCTTTATAAATTGTTTTCGAACATTATTTTTGAAATATTTTAGAATTGAACTTTTCAAAAACATTTTATAAATAACATTTTAAATACATTTATAACACAATTTAAAACATACAAATATTCATAAAATGTAGTTATCAAACATGTTCAACATTCAAGGCATCCAACATATCTGTATGAAAATCATCTTATAAAAGATCTAGCCACTTGTACGTACCTCGATCATTGCTCTCAAACACGAAAATCCTAGTTATGAGCTTAGAATCCCAATCACGAAAATCCTCCTAAAATATATCAATAATCCTAATCAAACTTTTGATTTATAATATAAGAATACTAATACTAACCCTTGACTAGTTGTGCATAAACAATTATTTTAACTCTTTTCACCAATTCAACCAAATAGGTATTCTTTAAACTTTATAAAATTTAAAGTTGGAAAACAATTTAAGTATTAATGAAATGATAGAAATAATATAAATGTTAATGGTAATAATAAAAGTAGTAGTAATAATAATAATAATAATAATTTAATAATAATAATAATAATAATATTAGTCATAAAATTCATAATGTTAGTAAAAATAATAAACAATTTTAGTATTATTATTAGTGATAGTGGTTTAACAAATTTTAGTTTTTATTGTTAATATCATAATCATAAGATTTTGTCCAATGGGTCCAAATGTCCAATTAAAGGCTTAATAACATTGTAAGTAAGAGGCCCAATGCATCCTTTTAAACTTAAAGCATGAAGTAGAAGAAATGAGAGAAAAAGGGTGGAGTAGGGCAAATCAGCCCCTGACCTAGGGCTAGCGGTGGTAGGGTCGGCGGTGGTAGGGCTGGCGGTGGCAGTAGAAGTCACCGGTGGTATGGCGAAGGTGTTGCCGTGGTGCAGCGACACGGGCAGAGAGAGTGGGGTGTTAGATTTTGATTGAATATTAGAAATGGGTCTGGGCAACCCAATATGGAAGAGGAGAGTTCGGTCACTTACAAGCCATAGGAGGAGTAACTCCTAGCCTTATAAGCTAGTTTAGTCTTTCCTCATCTTCCGATGTAGGACACTCACTAGTTCATTATATGGTGTTCAACAAGGGGCAACGAGTAGAGCATAGAAAAGAGCAGGAGAAGAAACCTTGGCTGCGGTGGTGAGGGAGGACTGGTGGCTCCTGGGTGGTCGCGGTGGGTGGTGGCTTGCTGACGGTGGTGGCGGAAGAGGGGCGGCTGGGAGTAGGCAACAGTGGTGGTTGTTTTTTTTTGGAAGAAAATAAGAAGAAGAAGAAGGAAGTTTGGAGTTATGACTTTCAATTAGAAATTAATATGGAAATTGAATTGTGAGTTTTAATTTGCAATTGATTTGGGATTGAATGTGTGATAAAATCAGAAAAATGGAGTGCTATTTATAGATGAATAACTTCTAGTTGATTGGGTAACAATGTTGGTGGATTGAGTGGAGGAGGAGCTTGTTGATGGTGTTTGGGTTGATGATTAACAAGTGTAAGGATGGAGTGGTTGTGTTTAGGTTGATGGTTAACAAGTGTAAGGATGGAGATGGAAGAAGCTTGGAGCCCAAGCTTGAAGGTGGTGATGTAAGAGGAAGAGCATGATGATGAGTCATACATGGAATATATCTTTTTATTTTATTTTATTTATTTATCTATCTTTTTCCCATTTATTTAAGACAATAATTTAAATAAAATATTTATTTTAAGAAAATAATTTAAATATAATATTTATTATAAGAAATACTTTAGTAAAATAGTTTTGAAATAGATAATTGAAGAATTTATTACTTAATTTATGCTTAATAAATGTAATTAGTAATAAATAAAATGGTTAAAATACGGGGTATTACAATTCTAATTATGAGTTTTAAGTTATGTTCATAATTGTGTTGAATTGGTAATTGGTTAGAGATGAATTTGGAAGTCGTGGTTGTAAATCCTTGTAAATGTGATTTCCGTGGTTGATTCACTGTTCTCAGTTTGACAATTGATTTGAGGGGGTGTAACGATGTCTGGTTGGGCTCCATTACCACTCAAATCGAAGCTCTTCAAGTCTACTTTTCAATGGTATAAACAGATAGTTTTGGTTAGATCTAGTTTATAAGTTACAACTGTTATACTACAGACTATACAAGACTGGAAAAACTTATTGTTTTAAGTGATCTAAGTGTTGTTGCTCTTTTTTTTTATGGAAGATCTTGTTTTCCATATTATTAGGGTATTTTTGAACTACTAAAATGACTTGTTTTAGCTTTATTTGATGTTAATAATGCTTATTCATATGCTTGGAACAATTGGTAAAATGTTTGACAACGCTTAGGCATGATTTGGAAGTTGGTCTGATTGTTGCTTGTTGTTAAACCTAAAGGGCAACTGCTATGTAATTGTAAAGTGGTGATTTTTGATGTGGTATATGTGGTATTACATGTTAATTTTATTGTTGGATAGTTGCGGAGTTTTGGTTGATGAAATGGAATAAGTAAATATGGTTTTGGTTGGTTCTACAAAGAAATTATTGCTAACTTTATTATAATTGTTTAGTTGAAATATTTTATTGAAATATAAGATTTTCGGAATTGGATTATTTTTTAGAAATGAAAAAGAAAGGTAAAATTTGTTTTATCACGTTTTAAGGTTATATGTGTTTCTTTACTAAGCTAGTAGAGAGTAAGACCATTTGCGAGTTTTTCGATCTACTAGTATGGTGTAAGGCCATTTGTGTGTGTCCCTACTTTCTAAGTGTTTTTAAAGATTTTTGCCAAAGGTAGAGTGTAAGGTGAATTGCGAGTTTCTCTACTAGTAGGGTGTAAGGCCATTTGTGTGCGTCCCTACTTTTGGCTATGTTGATAAATTGAAAATAGGTAATGAGTAAGGCCATTTGCGAGTATCTTTACCAATATAATTTTATTTCTTTACAAATTGGATCGTTTATATGCTTTCAAGAAAATTGTTTGATTTGCTTTTATGAGGTTGTTGTAATTGTTTCCCTTGAATTGTTTTTATTAGAATGATATAATTTTAATGCTCCTTGTTATGAGCTATATGTTCTAATACTTTTAACTACGAAACTTAGTTAGAGAGAGAGGACATCTAGTTGATCCCCACTGATTGTGGTTTTGTTGTTGTACTTTCTTATCAGATGATGCATGACAGTAGAGTTATCTGCATGGGCTAAGGAATGTGAGTGTTGGAAATAAGGTTTCCCCACATGCGAAGCTGGCTTAGCTTAGCTCCCTTAATGGACCTTAAACTTTAGTTTAATGTAATAACTTGGTTTATCATGACTTAATTTGTAATGAATTATCTTAGACTTGTAATTTCGGTAAGACTATTATTAGCAGGTTCTCTATTGGAATTATTCTGGAAGCATGACTAATGATGGAAACTTTCCATTTATTATAATTTGTCTTGGGTGACATGCCCGTTCTAATGTTATTTTTGCTGCTAATCCTTGTATTATTAGGACGGGGTGTTACAAATTGTACACCCAAATCGATTTTGGAACTAATAGATTTTACATAAAATGGACTTATATTAAAAAGGGTCCGAAATTTTTTATTTAATTTAGAGGTCCAATATTTAAATTTGAGCTAATTAGTTCAATTAAATTGGGTTACTTGGGTAACCCATTAGGTTTGCTTGAGGAATTGTGTAAAATGAACATTTCTATATATGCCATTACTTTTTATGTATTTAGTAACAATTTATTTATTTACTTATTCATTTATAGTATATATATATTTATTTATTCATTATATTATCTTTTCTTTGACTAAATACTATTTTTCCACATTATCTAACCTAAACCATATTTAACTAATTTTATCTATTTGTTTTTTTTTTTAAATTTCATATATTTTTTCAATTTTTTAGTTGACTTTGGAGATTACATTCTTCCATTTATTTTGATCATTTTCTCCAACTATAGAATTTTTCATGGTTTATCATCAATAAATATGTGATTATTTAAACCATATCATCCAACCTAAAATTTATTTCTAAAATTCTAAAAAAAAAACTTTCTTTTATTCTATCTCTTTAATTTCTTTCTCCAATTTAATGGCATTTTCATATTTCTTATCTCTAAAATTTTATTTTCTCCTTTAAAATATTACTATCAGACTAGGGTAGTATTGGTGGAAATTTTGGGTGAAAGTCGTAAGCTTTAAGGCTGAATCTATTATTGATGTTTGTTTTTTATCTAGATAATTAGTCTAATCTTAATTAAATATGTATTTAAATAATTGTTTCATTAGATTAATTAAATTACGTTAATTAATTTGTTAAATTATGCGCATGAAAGCCAAATTATTTATTTATGGGCTAATTTTTGTGATTTATTATTTACGTGTAGAAGCATAATTTTTTTAATGCAATTCATGTAATTTATATATATGGTTCTTGATTAATTTATTATGTGCATATGCATATGTTTATGTAATTAATTAATATATTATTGTAACCTAATAAATATTATATTATATCTATACATCCTATTAAAAGGTGCGCAAAGCCCTGTAATGATGCCACGTCAACAATATTAAAGTTGCGACACATGTGCAACACTGTCAAGCCCTCGTCGTGCTCATTGCCATGTCAGCATCGGTCATTTTGTTGTTAACCCAAAAAAAAACAACAATGGGATTCGATCCCAGGTGGGTTGCAACTTAAGGAAGAATACTAACCAACCCAGCTATATTTGTTTGTTGCATAAAACACTATCTTTTATTATGATATGTTTTACACTTCAGGAGGAATGATATTGTCTTACACTTCAGGAGGAACAAGTAGAAAAAAATTAAAACGAAAAGGCATTTCGGCGACTTCTACAACGCATTATCAATACCAGAGCAAATGAACTCCTCTAATGGCAAGAAACCTTTGCTAAATGAAAGCTGCCATTTTTCAATTCTTCAATGTACAACGGTGCCCAATGGCAGTCGTCCTGACGAATCACGCCATTTTCGATTGCTCTTGGAATTTCAATGGTTGGCGGTTACAATTCTTGCCAAAGGTTTGTCTATTATGGTGTCATTCAATTTTTCTAATAAATTCTCCCTCTTTGCTTTCCTATTGAATTAAAGCTCAATTACCACCTATTTGATTAATGACAGACTTACTGTCTTCTTCTGTTGCTGATTGCTTCCCACTTTTTATATAAATTCATTATTGGGTTGAGATTGTATCATCTTCCACAATTTGATGCTCCACTCTACCAAGGTACTTCAGCTTCTCCATTCTCTTAATTAGCCCTGTAATTTCCATTGTTATTATATTTAAAAAAAAATTTGAAATTCCTTTGGATATGCTTATTTATGTTCACTCATTATGAATTCGGAGGGGGAGAGAAAGCTGAAACACCTCCAAACCCTTGAAGGCCATACAGATCGAGTGTGGGGCCTCGCCTGGAACCCCACTTTCTCCAACCTTCTCGCCTCTTTCAGCGGAGATAAATCTGTTCGCATCTGGGAACGATCCCTTTCTGGTTCCTTCCATTGCAAGGTTTGTTTGTTTGGTTATTTATTTTTATTTTTAATTTTAATTTTTACTTTTTAGTTTAGATTATTACTATGCTAATTCACGGAATTTATTTTGCTTTGCTTTGCTTGGCTTTAGGTTGAGCTTTTTGATTGTAGATTTTTTCTATGGCCCACCGCAACACCTCTTTTTTGATTTTTTGTTCCTTAAATTCTTACTTTTTTGACAAACAAACCCAGTCAAAGGATTATAGCAGTGCTATGGGCGGTGTAAACGGACATGTAGTTTAATCCTTGAATTTTACAATCGAATAGCTAGCCTAATTTATCCATCTGTATGACATGAAAATGCTGATTGAAACAAGTGTCAATTGAATGATTTGAAGAACCCAATGATTCTGACCCAAATTTGCTATATATTCTGCAACTTTAGCAGGAAGTAGTGGATGCATATGAGAATAACAGTTAAATCATATTTTTTTGCAAATTAATGAAAAGCGGAGTACAAGGAAGTAGTGGATGCTTTGCTTGGCTTTTTAGTTTCATGTTGGACCCCCCTATGTGAGGATACCAATGTTAGGTTTTTAGAGTGTTTGGAGGCATATCCACTACTTTGGTTGTTTAGTTCCATATTGAAGGCATACAATTCACATTGATACCATTGTTAGGTTTTAAGAGGCATACACCAAAGTAGTGGATGCTTTGCTTGGCTTTTTAGTTGAATTTGCTATAGATTCTGCAACTTTATCAGGAATTTGCTTTAGAATGAGTACAGACACAAGAAATGGTATGAAACAGTTTTAGGGGATCAATTGAGGATACATGTAAAGGAACAAAATATACACGTATAATTTTAGAAAAATACACTGATTACATAAAATTTCCAAGAAACTTGAAAAAAACAACATGATATTTATGATTTATGAATACTCAAATTAAAAAATGCAACTATTTCAATACTAATATTTTTTAGAAAGGTTTTAAAAAATGTGTAAAGATAAAACAAATTAACATTTGAGAAATAAAGCGTATCAAGTATCCATGGAGTATTAGTATACCCAAATGAAACAATTGTCAGCAAGCCAAAGTTAAGGCTATGAACTGAGTGGCAACTAAACATCAATGACAAAAACATATCAACTACTGCAGTGGTGTGGTGTTATCACATGGCGGTAGCAACACATATATTTTGACTATGACACCACTTCTCTATTTTTATGAATTTATGGAATTCATTTAGCTCAGAATTATAGTAATTACTAATAAGCCAAAGATCTCTTTCCCAAGAACAACAAAGTCCAATAGACCCAAAGTACCCAAAGTCAAGGTGAGCACAAATAAGCAAAAGATCTCTTTCCCAAGAATAACAAAGTCCAATATCTTAACCTGTTGACAACCATCAGGTACCTATTTAGCGTTGACATAGATGATGGAACAGCATCAGCCCCACTCACATTATTTGACAAAGAAGCTGAGAAGGTGGTTGGGGTTCCCGTGAACAAGATACTAGATCTACAAAAAAGGGTAACACAACTACAATTTAATGTACTCATTTAAATACGCAATGCTTTGCAATTGCTAACAATAGTAACACATTGCAGGTCAATGGAACCCAAATGGTGGCAGATCGACTCGAACATTCTGTGGGAAAACAATTCATTTTCAAGTTCAAGCTCAACATAAGGGGTGAGACCTTAGAACTCATTTGCCAGAAGACATTTGAAATAGATTTCAAACTGGAGAACTCTTACAAAGCCAAAAAAGCAAAAGAAATGGCAAGTCATATTGTTCACTTTAAAATATGAAAGAGTAAAACAGAAGCAACAAAAACACAATAGCATAACAATATGGTAATGCAGGACAAAGAGAAAGGAAAAGACCACAACAATCCAGACACTCCAACACTGCTAGACACAGGAAGCCATACAAGTCAGATAACCAATGAAACCGATGACAATACCACTATTGCAAACATAAGAGAGAAAATTGGAGGAGAAAAGAACTGCAAGAAACGGGACGGAAGTGAATTGTAAGTCACCAATTTACAGCTAAATGAAATGAACAATAATTCAGTTTACAAATCTATTAATAACACCCACAATATTGTAGGGATGAAAGCACAGAAGAGAGCCGAACTACAAAAAAAAAACAGGCAGCAATGAAGCAACTACAACGACATACTACAGCTCTACTAATAATCACAACTACTACTTCCATTTATAATTAAGTAATAAATTTACCAAAAACCCTAGCCATGATTTCAGATTTGCATAATGTATTACTTTACATCTCAAGGTACTTGAGGACCATATGGTTTGCTATTTCCATTTGTATGGTTTGCTATATCAATTCGAAACGAATTTTTCCCTCTTTGATATGATGTAAGATTATCTCCATTAACATAGTCTTATTCTTAGATATATTTGACGTGCAAACAAAGAATGCTCTATTCCTCTAACACTAGGGAGACAAGTAAACTGGGTACGAGAAAAAGGAAAAGAATACTGTTGGACCCGGGCATTGCCCGGGCCATAACACTAGTTATACATGAAATGTTGTGTTGATAGTATCATGTTAGGAGAATGGTTAATAGTGGTTTAGATCATGTTTAATTTACTATTTTGCTTTAAATTTTATATTTTTAATGTTGTGCAATTAATTTGAATAAGTTGTTTAATTTAATCTATAATATGTATATTGTTCATGCCTAATAATTAGGGTTTTAATGTTGGAAGTGAACCTCACATACACCTACATATAAAAGCCTCTATGATTTGCATATTTAATTGAACCCGAGCAACGTAGATATCTTCGTTTTATATCCAAGATTTAGAAACCACAAGTGTTGAAGAAGATATATTGTCAGCAAAATTGTCTACTAGCAAATCCAGAAAGATGATTGTGATTAAGAAGGAGAAAGAGGATGAAGTTTAACTCATTAACCGGATTCGTATAATCGTATTAATATCATGCTATGAAGTATTTCATTTTTACACAAATTTTTTATATAATTCTTTTATATATTCACTTTCAAATAAATGTTGGCTGCTATGTTTTTTAAATAGATGTGGTTGGAAAGTTGTTTTATATTTTTTTAATAGATCATCATTAAATGAACAAAGGATAATGATTTAAAGAAGAATCTATTACTAAAACTCTTACCACTAAAATATACCCCTTTTCCTCCCAAACTCCCATTTTTCCCTCCTAACAAAAAAAAAAATATAAAAGACATTAATAAATGCACTCCTTGCATTCCCAATGAAGTGAAAAAAGAGTAGGTATACCAAAAAAAATATTTTAATTACCAATACCACTAATAGAAAATAAAAGTGTAAAACTCAATTTTATTTTTTTGGTTGATAAAATGGGGTGTATTTTTTTTTGAAGGTAAAAATTGATATTATAGCATTAAGGATGGTATAAAGCAAGCTTAATTTGAAGGAAAAAAAAAATCTAAACACTAACTATTTATTCATAATAGTGATTTTTATAAAAATCAAATGTTTAAATACAGACCTAAGGACTAATTTAATCGATATAATCCACTTATAGTATACATACTATTTTTTTACAGAATTTTATTAATTAAAAACGGATCTAAGGTTTTAGAGTTCAGACTATTATTAGAAGATTTAGTTATTTACTGAATGTAATGAATTTTGCTATGCTATACAGAGATGAGAGACAGTAGTATTTTAATTTCACACCAAACTATTTTAATTAGTGGTGAATATTTTTTTTTTAAAAAAAATTCAATATAATAAAACTATAAAACAATGTGAGGTTCTTATATAATGTCTTATTATTTTTTTTTAAAAAATACTTAATATATACATTACATTCATGCAAACTCAATATTTAATTAACTAATTATCATCATATTTGCTCTCACATGTTATAAAAAAATTTAAGCCATGCATCGCACGGGGATTAACTAGTTATAAATAAAGTCGTTGAAATAACATTCTAATGCTGGATGTATTGAGGATTATTTTTATAATCTTTCATTTTTAAACTTTTAAGTGTTGTTTTCTTACACGAACATTAAGACGTATATCTTACACCACCGTGTGTATATACACGTAATCAAAATAAAGTGGAGTAGGAAAATTTTAATGAGCAAAATTGTATATTATATTAATAAGAAAAAAATATTTACTAAGTAAAATACAAATGTTAAAGATATTTAATCTGGTGTAAGATAAGAATCATGGTAGAAAACAAAAATTAGGTTGTTATGTGGCTGATTTAGGAATTAATTTTCTATAGGTTGTTATTTGAGTGAAGTTTCAAAATTGTAATAACCTTCTTCAACAATTATTAGCGATATAATTTATTAAAAAGAGTTAGGAGTAAAATAGACTTTTCTTAAAGGACACCATACCCCCCTTGACATATATATACTACTGTAGCATTTGGTGCACATAATGCGTGCATACGTAAATTTAGAATGTGCTTTAAAATGGGGAGAAACATTTATTTATAAATTTTAGATTGTGTTTTAGAATGTGCAACTATTAATTTATAATTCTATCATAAATAGTGTATATGATTAATTAGAGTATATGATATTGATTTTAATTTTGTATCTTTAATGTCATTCAATGCCAATTAACATTATTTATATTTGGGTCATTAATTATGAAATTCAATCCAATTTATTTTTTTAATGAAAAAAATTGTGTAGGCCAATCTATTTATTTTAAAAGAATAGGGTGACAAGTGAATTATCTAAGAGCCGGACCAAATTATTCCAAAAAAAGAGGAAATTTCCATTGGTACTACCGTGTTTTTGGCGAATTCTCAATGGTGTTACCGAATTATTTTTAATCCCAACGGTAATACTCTTTAATTCTTTATGATTAAATTCCCAAATGTGATGTTATTAGATAAAAACCGTTAAAATTAACAAAAAGAAATACATTACTTAACTATAATTAACTAAAAAGCTATATTAAAAAATTAATTAATCATAATTAACAAAACAACCCCCTAAGTGTTAAAATGATTTGTAAAACCTTGAACAAACTATTTTTTCTATACATATATTAAGGCACGCAAATCGAGGCGAATTGGCCTGGGAATGCAAATTAGGGCTAATCGAGTCTTTTTTGCAAATTCCAACCTCCAATAAAATCTTAAACAAACTATTTTTCTTTACATGTAGATCAATGCGTGAAAATCGAGACGAATCAGGAACGCAAATTATGGCTAATCGGGTCATTTTTTTGCAAATCCCAACCTCAAATCGGATCCCATAAGGGTTAAAATAACCCGTAAAACCTTGAGCAAACTATTTTCTTTACACGTTGATCAATGCCGCAAATTGAGACAAATCAGGGCTAATTGGATCGTTTTTTGTAAATTCTAATCTCAAATCGGACCCTTAAAACCTTGAAAAGACTACATTTGAAAATTTTAATAATACCATCGAGAATTCGCCAATGTAGTACCAATGATCATTTAAAATAAAAATAAAAATACCGTTCAAGAATATTTTGGGGCTTTTGCCCAAATTTTCTCTTTCAATTGAACCCTAAACAGATTCATCTCTCTAACATCTCTGTTTCTTTCACCGTCTTGTCGAACTGTGACTGAGTTGGGCGTGATATCTGTGGTGTATTTCCTCCATCAAACCCGAGCTTCTGAGGTAAGATTTTCCCTCCCCCCCTTAGAATCATGGAAAACGATTATACAATGGGTTGGGTTCTTCTAGTGTGGATTATTGAATATATGGGTAATTTATTTAAGCGAAAGTAGAATTTCCAATCGAATTTTGTTGATAATTTGCTGTAGAGTTTTGGTTATAATAACTGGTAAGGTTATATTAGATTCTACGGAAATGGAGGATTTCTTCCTTGGTAAGGGTTGGGCATGTTCTTTGCTTGCATTGTGGGCTTGTCAAGTTCATGTGATGGATAAGCTATTGTATGTGAAATGCTCGTATGCTGAAATGCAATTTGTATGTCCTTAGTTAAACAACCCTGCCATATATGTTACTCAGACTGGATTACACTTGTCATCTGACTCAAGCAACTTCTGAAAAAATTGCTTGATTTTTGGGTTAAGTTGAAGTATGATATTGCCCAATGTCTAGTGCTAGACATGACTATTTGAGTTGGAATTGAGTCAGAACAACACTAGCCATCATTATTGTATTTATACCTTGTAGGGTATTTTGTTTACTTAATTTGTTATGCGAAAAAATAAAAAAATAAAAAATTCACATTTAACAGTGTTGTTTACTTCATATTAGCTATAAACCTGTGAAATTAGTATATACTTGTAAAGTTTCATCTTATACATCGTATTAAAGTTTAAAGACGAGCAGGGATGCGTACTTGATACACACTGGCATTGACTGAAGAAAGTCACTGTTATTAATTTATTATCATGCCTCACCTGATGTAAAGTCTTTTGATCTACAGGTTGAAGATAGTTGTAATAGAACAGTATATGAGGTTGGTATGAGCAAGATGAGTGGATCTACTCAACGAAAATTGAGATCTAAAATAATTTGTGAGCGCACACTTGATAGTGTGAGTGAGGGAAGTTCTGCTGCTCGTACAAGACCTTTAACTTATGATGAAATAATGCTTAAAAGAAAAAGTAAGAAGGAGCTTGATGTTTCTGTTGTGGAAGCACACGAAGCAGAAACTACAAGACGTGAAGATAATGTCAGGAATCCTGATCGTCAAACCAAGGATGTAAATGGGTCTGCCAAGAAAAATTCACGCGATCATCAACGGGAATCTAGCCCCAGAAAGAAGGTGGAAAAGAGTTCCAGGGATGAACACACTCATAGTAAAAGTGATAAAAAGGAGAGGCGTGATATGGAGAAAAGACCAAAGCATAAACAGGAAGATGATGTGAAAAATGCTGATGAATTAAAAAATGACAGGCAAGCTCGTGTGAGTAGCAAAGCAGAGGAGCGTCTAAGGGGTGAATCTGGTTATAATCATGATAAAAAGCATAGAGAGTCTGCTACACATGATAAATATATCGAAAGAAATGGAAGAGCTTTTGAAAGAGAAAACAAAAGGAGAGATAGAAATGGAGATGATGAGAGATATAGACTGAGGGATCCTGTCAAAAAACATGATAGTGGTGTAAGCAGGTGGGACACTGAAATTTCAGAGAGAAAGCAGAAGACAGAACCTTCACATTCACGCCATGACGAGACTAGATCAAAAAGAAGGCGTTCAAGAAGTCAAGAGCGTACAAAAGAGAAGGCTAGGAAGTCCAAGTCATCCTCACCAAAGGCACCAAAAAATGTGGTAGATCATGTGCAGGACCATGTTGAGCCTTCTTCACGCTCTGAAAGAGACAGGTCTAGACGCCAGTCTGATGTTGACAGGAGTATGATGTCTAGTGATGGTTCCAGCAGCCATCACCGGCGACATGGTGTCTCTTCAAGTGGACTTGGGGGGTATTCACCTAGGAAAAGAAAAAGTGAAGCTGCTGTTAAAACTCCTTCACCTATCCGTTCGCCAGAACGGAATAGTGCTAGCTGGGATCTTCAACCTTCTAGAGCAGATAGAAATCTTAGTACTGCTGCTCCTTCTGGGACTCAGCTAGTTACACAACCTAAACCTCCTAATATGATTGAGTTAAAAGCTGGTGTTTCAGTTGCTGCAAGTATGGGGAAGCCCATATCTGCAATCTTGTCCAACAGTCTGTCTGCTTTTAAGCAGGCCTCAATTGACTCTGTTCAACTAACGCAAGCCACCAGACCTATGAGGAGGCTCTACATTGATAATATTCCTGGTTCAGTCACTGAGAAAGATATTATGGAATGTTTCAACACTTTTCTGCTTTCTTCTGGTTCAAATTATATTCGAGGCGCACATCCTTGTATTAGCTGCATGGTAGATGGCTGATATATTTGTTTTGTGATTTTTAGCACTTTGCAGCACCTTTTTGGACCCCTGGCTTCGTTTCTATAGAATCATTCTTAGGGATGTTGCTTTTATTACTGCAGATCCACAAGGAAAAGGGGCAAGCTTTGGTGGAGTTTCTTACTCCTGAAGATGCCTCTGCTGCACTATCATTTGATGGTAGATCTCTTTCTGGGTGCATTCTCAAAATCAGACGTCCTAAAGATTTTGTTGAAGTGCCCTTAATATCGGTAACAATCTCACTTTTGCATTTCTTGTGTGAAAATGCTACTCGTCCTGTGAAATGATCATTACCCTTTTTGTCTTTGATTCTCCTATGAATTGGAGAAGTCATATAAGTATTTAAAGCCATTTTTTGCCACCAGTTACCCCCTCTTCCATTCTGTCAGCCAGGCCTCTTCAGAGTGTTTCAACCTAAGGTTGATGGCATATTTTAACATACAATTCTTATTTTGTTTGCTTGTCTTTCTGATGTGTCGAGGAATTGAAGCAGTAAATGGGATGTTAAAGACTTAAAAGTTTCTAATGCCTGCATATCGCAGTGCTTATTTCTGTTTACTATTTTTGCATGCGTGGGAATGATTTTCTATCTGTTTAATATTATGAAGCAATAAGTTTTTTATAAGCTGAAGAGATGAAAAATTCTTAGTTAGCTTGCTTGGACCTAACTTTTTAATTACTTGAATCGGCAATTTTTCTCTTGAGCAAGCTTTAAATTTTATATGCATGTCTTCATTTGTCTGTATTAGTATTTTGTTGCTGCAAGGCATATATGATTGTCCATTTGAATTGTGTAGCTGTGCTTGTTTCTATTGCTGCCTTTATTTTTGCTATGTGTTGAAGTGTAGTCAATCCTTTGTACTAGCTTGCCAACAAAAAATTTACTTATTAGGCATTGTTTTTATTTTTTATTATTTTTTTTTTAATAATAATTATTATTAATGACGACCATTCTTGTTCTTTCCCTTTTGTTGACTACTGGATTGAAGTAAAATGAGTCCTTTTTTTTTTTGGAAACATGCGATTAGACTATGAGTCTTCCGTTTTCTTTGTTTGAAAATTAAGAAGGAACTTTATCGATACCTATACTAAAATTTTAAAGGCATCATCTTTCATGAAATTCAACCACGTGGAGTCGTGGATCCTCCACTATGGTGTTGACATGTCATTTACATATCTCAAATAAAAAAAGAGCCTCAAAGTCTTGAACCAAAGACCTTTTAATTTATGTAAATTTATTTTAACCACTAATCCATTGCATGAATTGATGTCTGTTAATGTTAATCAGTAATAATAAGTACTCAAGAATGCTGAATGAGAGAGATGTTTAGTTTGAACCTCTATTTTACTCTGTCTCACTTTTTACCTTCTTAATAATGTTAATATTAAATCGTACATTGCAAGAGATTAAAACTAGTTTTTGATCATATGGTGTCTAGGGTGATGGTATAAAGGCCTACTGGTCCCTAATTGTGTTTCACTAGCCTGAGTAGTTCATTTATCGTCTCTTGGGCCATGTGTTTGTTATATTGTTATGCTCTGTGCCTCCGTTTGGTAGGGTGGAAAACATTGGTTTTCCATGGAATACATTTTACAATGGAATTCATTTTGATGGAATTTCCCCATTGTTTGGTTGCAAGGAAATTCATTTTACATTTTAAGCATTTTCCATTGTTTGGTTGAACTGAAAACCAATTACTCCTATTAATTCTAAAATCAGGTGTAGATATGCCCCTAAAAAGGCGCACGTGCGTGGAATAAAGAAGAATGAAAACATTTTCCTTCAAATTATGGGGGAGATATTTTCAACAGGGTGTAAAACAAATTTTCGGCCCAATTTTTCTACAAGCATATAATTTTCCATATCGAACTAAACAATGTAAAGTGAGGGAAATAGTTTTCATGGTAATAATTTTTTGTCCTACCAAACACAGGGGGGTATCCTTTTTACTGAAATTCAGTACATATGTGGAAAATTTTGTATTGTAATAATTTTTTTTAAAGGTCATCTCTTTTTTCTTCTTTTATTTCTGTTTTTTACTAACCAACCATCACAATGTGAAGATTAAATTGGGGAAGGATTTAGCTAATATAATTTAGAATCATTGGATTTTTGAGCCCGTGCAAGGCACGGGTTATTTTTTTAAAAAAATATCAAAAATAAAAATTAATTTTAAAAAATGATATAGAATTCTATTTTTTTTTTAATTCTTACACCAAATCAACCAATAATAATCACCATGAGAATTCTCAAGTTGAATTTAAAATTAATGCACAAAACATTAGAAATCAGAGGGTGTATGATAATTGATGAAGAGGTAATCAAAAGGGCTATAATTGTCTTAAAAAGATGACACTTGGCAAAAAAAGTTCTTGTTTTAAATATTTAATTATAAATTATAGATTATAGATGGGTCATTGATATTGATGTTAACCACGTACCAGACCAAGTTTGTTAAATTGTACATATGTAGGTACACTGAACATGATTTGTTGTTCTGAATATTGAAAACAATATGTAAATGTTAAGATGGACGTTTGGGTTATAAGATGGATAACAATTGACTTGAAGCCCGGTGTGGCCAAGACATGGGTTGCACACTTGCACTTATCAAAGTGCAGGAATTTTAGACAAGTCTTGCTGCTGATGCTATGGGCATGTGAAACAGGGAAAGCACTTGTGGACAATCTTGGAGAGATGAAGAGACGAAAGTTCTCTATAACCACTTTCCTAGAACATTGATTTGGATATGCCAGAAAAGTGATGAAGAATATCTAAGATATCCATCTCTTTTTTATCTCTATTCCTTTGGGTTTATTCTGCTAGTCTCTAAGGAATTTCTTTCTCTCTTCTTTGGTTGGTGCTCTTACATATCTACAAGTATTATTTACTTCTTTCTTAGGCATTTGGTTAGTTGAATCTCATTAAGGTTGGTTAATCTTGCTCTGGCTTGGTGCGTTTGTTGTTGCAACAATTGAAAGGACATAATTTTTAAGTTTCATAGGAATATAAACCTATTAGGTTTCTTCTTCTTATTTGCCCCCCCCCCCCCCCCCCCCGGTTTCTTTATTTTTCTAGGTGTCAAGTTTGATACAAAACTTTTGGAATCCCCTCCCTTCTCTCCCAATGGCAATTATATATTTATATGATCATTACAGATTCTGCTTTTGGTTTGAAGTATAAGACTTGGTGGACTAATATCTGAACGCCTAATGTTGGTATGCTGACGATTTTCAGGAGTGTTACAAAATATTTTTAAAAAAGCCCTTTTGTGGATCAAATTGATAAGTTTATGATCTGCCAATTTAGAAGTGAGGTTTTATGGATGTTGGGAAAATTTATAGTGCTTTAAATTTAATTAATTAAATTGTTATATACATACATACATACATATATATATATATATGTATATATATATATATATATATATATATATATATATATGTATGTATGTATATATATTTTGCAGTTGTGCTTGATCCATCAATACCAAGCCCCTCCACCCCCACAACACACACATAGACACACCTAGTTATTGATTGTGCTTTTGTCTTTTTGTATTTGTTTGTCTGTTCTTTGAAGCTTTCTTTTTGGTAACTTCAACATTTGCTATACCACATGCCATATGTTCTGACTTCCTTGTTGGAATCTTTCACATAGGGTGTATATCTTGGGTGTGTGGTTATTCACAATATCTTCTAAGGGTGGTGAGGAAGCTGACTCGTAATTAAGAAGACTCCAGGTGTAGTGACAATTATGACATGTTTGCAGCTTTATTCAGCAAGTTGTGGGGCCCTTGATTGGTCATTTAGAAATTTTATTCTATTTATATTAGGTATACTAATATTCTTATTTGATGTGTAGGACTACTGTGTGTGTGTGTGTGTCATATCATTTGATCATCATGGCCTCATGGGTAACAAAAAACTATTAAGGGCTAAATCATGCAAACCTAGTCTGTTTGTAGTTTTTGTACTGGAAATCTTAGCTTGAATGTGAGAATCACGATATCTCCAAAGACTTTCTCTCTCTTGTCATGTAGGAGGAATACATATTCACTTTCAGATTGTTGCAACTTCCTTTTTAACCCCCCCCCCCCCCCAACACACACACACCCACTTATTGAAGGCAGTAATGGGCTGTTATATAATTTTGTGATTTCTTATTTGATTGTTTATGTTTAATTATTATCTAAAGGACAGGGTGTCACTTACATAGTGTCTGCATTTCATTAGTTGTATGGACCTACTCTCCCTTGCCCCCCTCTATGTGGACCCAATTATTTGTTGATTAAGGCCTTGTTCTTTTAGACTGGATTAAACTCAACTGAAATTATCTGAACTCAACAAATTTCTGAAATTAAGTCCAAAAGAGCATGGCCTAACTGGATTTTAAGTATTTTTTCCATTCAATGAGTTCATTGGTACACACTTTGTTACTTCATGTATTGGCTTGAGTTTTTCAACTCATGATCTTGTTAACGGTGGATATTGTTGCTTCGTTTAACTCACTAGAAAGATGGTAGATTGATTTTTTCTGATTCTCTAAACCTTTTCTGGTATGATTTGATTGCCTATGGGAGGCATATGCCTTTCTTATGGTGTAATGGTTTCTAGATTTCTAATAGCTCTGCACTACTTGGTTGAGAAAATACTCTTGTTGTGCTTATGCATTGCTTCCACCATCTTTAGAGTTGATGTTACTAAATCTCAGACAATTAGTTAACAAAGTTGCATGAATTAAAGTTTGTTTCTAAGCACCTTTAATGGTTTCAAAAGCTTAGTTGAAGTCATATATTTTTGCTGCCTCTTGCACTGAGTTCTCATTCTATCCTCAGTTCATGTCAAAATTGTTAGATTTGCCTGTGATTCGTCATTGATGAACTTCTGAATGGATGTTGGCATCTTGTTTGTTGTTGACCTTATCTAAGATTCTAAGATGTCTTATCAATCTATCTGGCCTCTAGCAGGCTTCCATGAATATGATTCAGCTATCACCATTGCAGCTTCACAGTATTATCTACATTTTTTAATATTGGAATTAGTTTTTAGTTTCAGTACTAATTACTAAATCATCAAAGGACCCACGACATACTAATGATGCTAGGATTTAGGAATAAGAGGAACCGGGACCTGTGTCACATTTTATTTCTCCCTAATCGTCTCTTTTTTTGTCTATAGGTTTAGGTTATGTGTATATGACTCTTATTTTGAAGTTAATACAAGCTGTTTCCAATGGTATAAAAATTTAGATATATTGAATTATGTGGCTTTAAGTTATAGTTAATTGACGTAAAATGATTATCTTGTTTGTCACAAATCAAAGTCCCTTTTTTTAATTTTTTTTTATACCAGAGATCCAGAATCAGTCTCTCTCTTCCCCCCCCCCCCCTTTCTCTCTCTCTCTCTCTCTATATATATATATATATCTCTTATATTCTATTCATATTTAAATTGAGACATGGCACGCTTAAGTGCGCTTTGCTTTGTGCTCAAAAATATTATCTTGATATTTGTTTCCCCCAATTTATTTGGATCTATTAATGAAGGCATGAGGCTTATTGCCATGTGCTCTTGATCTTCTATGTAATTAGGTGCATGATTTGAATGCTGTAATATTACGATGTAAATCGTGGTTCTATAACTTTTGTTCTTTTTCACTGCCCTTCTAAAAAGTTTTACAGATAAAGTAGTGTTTCAGCCCTTAAATTTTTTTCCCCCTTCTTTTCCTGCTTAAGTGGCTAATCTAATTGTAATTTTTAATCTTCGGATGATTAGTCTATGCATTTTCAATTTCTGAGGTATATTTTGGTTATCATTCATGAAGCAGGTTTTCAGACAGTTGCTATTTTCATGCAGAGTGGGTCTTCAGAGAAATCAAAGCCTGGAGAGGGGGCAATCAAGCCAATCAGTGAAATTTCTATAACTGATTTTGTGAAAGATTCTCCACACAAGGTATGTATCATACTTAGTTTTTGTCTTTTGTGTGTGTAAACTGTGTACATCTTTTCATTCCTTTTTATTTTCCTCATTTTAAGTGTCTCTCTCCAAAGCTGTTGATCAATAATTGTCACTTTGCTAGAATCACAATTGCTTGTGGTAGTTTTTAAGTTACAAGATTAGTTAGTCTTTTGTAGCATTTGATTCGGAGAAGGCAGTTTTAATATTGGTGTTTTGTTATTCCTGGATTGTTACAACATGGATTTAATTGAAATGAAACTGAGTTGGTGATTTGGAAAACTCTCATTTAGGTGTGACATTGTATCTCTTTAATGAATTACTCCCTTTGTCTTGCATTTTTTGCCCTGTTTGTTAAAGAATTTCTGTTGCTCTACGGAAAAACAAATATTACTCACTCTGCCCCATTGTATTTGACCAAAAAAGCTCTCATAAAAAGTGGGGCCATGGGGCAAAGATAATGGAATGGAGGGATGTGGAATCTTGTTAGAAATCTTGGAATGTGTAGCTTTCAAATACTTCCTCCACTCCTATATAATTGCAACGTTGACAATTTGGGCACTGTTCATAATCACTCATATAATTCGCTTTTGTGCTTTATATATGTGAATAGATGTAGTTATGTGAGATCTCTTTTGAATCGTCTCAAACTCTGAATGTGTACTTTATTGTGATCTAATTTTTATAATTTTTTGTAAAACGGAATTAAAATTATTATGAATATAAATTATACATTGACAAGCGTAAAAAGGGGAACATTGCAACTAATATAGAGCGGAGGAAGTATGTGATTTTAATACTTCCTCTATGACTAAGATAATGCAACAATTGTACTTTTCACTCATGCCAATACAAATTTAAAAATTTATGCATGTAATCATGTATTATTGTAAAAAAATTATAGAAACAAGATATTAAAAAGTACATGTTGAGAAGAATCCAACGATACCCCATATGACTATATATTTCATTATGTGTAAATCATGAATTTTTGTCAAATTGAAAACAATGAATAGTGCCAAATGTGCAATTATTGAACTCTTTTGCTTACGAAGGAAGTAATTTTTACAAATATGCACTTATAATATTTATGATCAAAGAAGTGTTTTGGAGACCGCAAAAAGCACATGGGGCAAACAATTAGGGATGGAGAGAGCATAGTTGTACAAGGTTTGGCTCTTATTTGATATGAATTGAGTGTTCTCGTGTCAAATTGACAACTGTTTGTTAGATGGTATTCTTCTTACTATTTTACTCAGGCTTGGGCATCCATGTTTGACATGGGTATGCGTTTAAGTATCTGTCTCGTTAAGTTTGTAATTTTCTTTCATGACTTCAATCCAAAATATGTCACATCCATCACATGGTTGGACGAGAATAGTACTAGGATGGTGTAATGAACTAATATTAGTTGTTTAAGGGTAGTTTAGGAAGTTTGTAATAATTTGAATATTAGAACGCACTAGATTATTTTTCAGGTTTCTATATAAATAGGCCTAAGGAGAGTGAGAGAGTATGCTGAATATGAGTGAGAGTTTTCTGGTTTTCTTAGGAGAGATTCAAGCCTCTCGAAAGCTTGATTAGGGAGAGCCTCCACCTCTCGAATGTGGGTTATCTTGCTATTTCCAGTTTACCTTAGCTATTAATAGATTTAATACATAATTTCATCTTCATCTTCCCTTTATTTTCTCAGTCCATAGCCTACTGTTCTTATTACTCTAATTTTACTTTTTGCTGTTGGTTTATTTCTTGCTGTGACTGTGTTACTGCTGGGGTGCCTCTGTTGTTATGTGGTGAGTGTTGGCTATGGTATGTCAGTCTATAACAGATGGGTGACCAGGGAAGTCATTGTGTTGTCATGCCACCGACCCGTGGTTGGCTGAGAATAGTACTAGGATAAGTGACCTCTTAGGAAGTCCTCGTGCCATCACTTTGGGATTGAGGTGCAGCGCAAGAAGAAGAATTCAATCCAAAATAAAGTGTAAGTATCATATCCATGTACGAGTGTCGAGGATCCGACACGGGCATGTGAGGTGAAATGAAGAGTTGTAACATACCCAGATCAAAATTGTTTATTAGAGTGAAAGTGGATGGTAACTTGCTGTTGTATTTTCTGTCATGTGGACCCGTAAGAGACTATTTGGTAGAAGAGATTTGGGAAGAAAGGAAGGGAAAGGATATATTCCACTTTCCAATGCTTGGTTGTAAATAATGTATGGGATTTGGTAGGATATGAAATGAATTGGAAGGAAAAAATGTTAACAAATTTTTAGTTTCCTTTCCTCCCAATATTGAGGGAATTTGAGAGGAAAAGAAGATATAAAGTAGTATAAATATTTTTATTTTTCTTCTAACCCATTTTACTTCCCCTCCAACATACTATTCCAACCTAATAAGTTTTTCCCTCCAACCAAGTAAGCCGTCGGTTAAACTTTTTGTTAATAAGTTTTCAGGCTATTTGACGTTCTCACTATTTCATTTTTTATTCATGCATCAAACCTTAAAAAAGATTTAACATTTGCAACTTCAATCATTCAAGTACCCTAATGCATTTTTTTTTCCATATAGTAATCTTATATAATATCATAGTTGTTTGTTGTTATTTTTCAATATGATAGTATGTTAGTATTCAAGTACTCTCCATCCTTCGTTGCGGCAGCAATAATATTGGTTTGTTGTTATTTGTTAATATGTTAGTATTTTTAACCTTGTACTGTTTATTATATTGCAGATCTTTGTTGGCGGAATTGCAAAAGGGCTTTCTTCTGAGATGGTAATGAATTGCTAGCATTGGCATGTTGGCTCATTTGGTTTTGGAATCCAATTCTCTCCTAGATATTGATTTGATGAACTTATGTATTGTCTTTACAGCTTATGGAGATTGTCAGTGCCTTTGGAACACTGAAAGCCTATCGTTTTGAAGTCAATGAGGACCTCAAAGAACCATGTGCTTTCTTGGAGGTAATTCTTTTTTGTGTTTGGAAACTGGAAGGATGCTACTCACTGTTGGACAATGTTTTGCTGCTGTTTGATTGATTTTCGTTTTGCTTTTATTTATCTGAACTTCTGAAGTTGTAAGCTCCTTGTTGATGTCCTATATGGAAAAGGAATGAATCATGAATGTTATGCTATTCAATGGTTCAAGTCTGCTTTCTCCCACTCTTTTGTTTTCTTTCCCTATATGGCTGATGCCTGAGGTCCAGAATATGTTTTCTGCTTCAAAACCCGAGAGGTGTATGGACTAGGAGAGTGAGCAGAGAAATGGAAACCTTTTGTGAGGGGGTTTGGTGGTGTTGTGTGATGGGAAATTGAAATCCTAGTGAATCATTTTCCTTGCAACCATGTTATATAATTGATACGAACTTGTTGCAAGTCATGTACAATATTGTTATGCCTGTGCTGATTGCGGACTCAGTAAGCTAGAGCCAGGGCGATCCTTTCTTGTCCTTTGACATTTGTATCTATCTTCCAGAAGAAAATAATTTAGGATGCATGATGTAACTTTGGATGAAACATTTTAGCCCTTGGTTTTCTTTATATTTGGAAGGCAAGTGCGTCACATGCATTTCCTGTATATCTGTATTTGAGGCAGCAGGCTATGGCATTAAAGCTTAAAAGCGCTCTTCTTCTCAATGTAAAGTATTTCATTTATGATCATTTCTCTTCTTGTTTATTACAGTATGCAGACCAGTCTGTCACGTTGAAGGCCTGTGCTGGCCTCAATGGCATGAAGTTAGGTGGGAGAGTTCTGACAGTTGCTCAAGCTTTTCCAATCACAGCAGAATCACTGGTATTAATTGTTTACACTCTACTCTATCGACGGCTCTCTTTTTTTTTGGGGGGGTAGGATTTTTGTATGACACCAAGTTTACAAAATTAATCCTCATTCATTGGCCACATTGATGCTTTCCAGGAAAGTTGTGGAAGCCGCCCATTTTATGGAATACCTGAGCACGTGAAACCCCTCCTTGAGAAGCCAACACAAATCCTTAAACTTGAAAATGTGGTGAGCACCGCTTTCAACTTGACAAATTATTTGGGAAGCCTTTTGTTACAGGTTTAATGTAGTTCAGTCTTTTTGACAGCCTTTTTTTTCTTTGTTATTATTACATAGCTTGATGAAAAGGCCTTGGATTTGCTGTCAGAGACAGAATTGGAAGAAATTTTAGAAGATGTACGATTAGAATGTTCCAGGTAATGAGTTGAGTTCATTTTCGACTAATCCTTCATGGTCTGCTTGTTTTGTGCCTGTTGCTTGAACTTCAGAACAAGTATCAGGTACAAACATGGATCTATTTATCACCCCTTGACTATGTCACTGGAGTCTCTCTGGTATAATTTTAAATAGGAAAATGTTAAACATCGCCCTTAGTACTATACTATAAATGGAAATAATTTAAGAAAGCTAACACAACAGTCAATGTAATAAATGCTTGATTTGAATTTTTATTTTCATTTTGAGCATCTTATACATAGCCCTAACTCCTAAGGGCTATTTATATCATTTTCCTTTTAAATATCCTAGCTATTTTGTGATACATTAGGGTATTATGGTACCAAGTATTTAGTGTAAGCAGCTGAGTTGGTATAGAAGTCCCTGTAAGGCTTTAATATTAATTCTTAATTTCTTATGTTGCGCAACTCTTTCTGAATTTCTTAGTGTCTAATATTTACAGGTTTGGGTCTGTTGTTTCCGTAAATGTTGTAAAAGGTGGCAAAATACATACTTCCATTTTTGAAGCAAAGGACGTCATAGATGATATCCAAGCTACTCGGCCTCTAGATGAAAGAAATGATCACTTGAATGCGAATCCAACGGAGTTTACTGTAGATCATGTTGAAGAAGATGTCAATAATGGGGAACCATTATGCCCTATAAAAGAATTTGATGCAGTGAATGCTATTGAAGGTGATAAGCTTGAAGTAGCTCCTGCTACTCCTAATACAGATATTGAAGCAGGAGCTGCTGGAACAAGTACTGTTGGAGATCCAAAGGAAACCAATAAAACTTCACATGAAATCTGTGATGATATTAAGGCTGATAATGAGACTCAAGAAACTCCTGCTTTTGGTCTTTCAAAAACAGACGATATGGGAATAGCGAATCAATATGAAGGGAACCATCAGGAAGCATCCATCCAGGAGAATGATGTGTCTTCTGAGTTAACTTATGATCATAGTTTTGCTATTGAGAAGTCAGACAAGGGTGACAGACGGTGCACTGAAAATTTAGAGTTGGAAAAATGTGATGAAACATCACTGGAAGATGTAGACCTGCTCAGAAATTCAGGAGCAACTGAAAAAGGATCGAATATCGAAAATTCATGTGATACTAAGGGCAACATGTTTGAGGTTGGCTGTGTGTTGATGGAATATAGGAGGACGGAAGCTTCATGTATGGCAGCACATTTTTTGCATGGGCGTGTTTTTGATGACCGTGTTGTTACTGTTGAATATGTTCCACTGAAGGCTTACCGAGAAAGGTTTCCGAAATAAATGTGCTCATGTGGAATGAAGCTACTTCAGGTTTCAAGTATTGCCATCTGTACAAGAATATATCTGAAATTCTGAGTTCTCTCATTATATTGTCACATGCAGTATAGTTCAGGGATTATTCTCAGACCCCTCCCTGTATTGTTAATTGCTACAAGGTGGTTCCTTTAATGGGTATTATTGAGCCACCATTCTGAAATCGACAAAAAGGGACCTTTTTCTTTAGTTTTATTTACCAAAAGAGCAATGCAGGTTTTTGAAGCCCTGTTTTGTAATGAGCATCATCTTGCAACAATTACTGAACATAATTTTTTTTTATGTTTGCCAGACAGAACCTTCTTAGTAACTGACTTTTATGGTTGTATGTATTTAGCCTTTAGCTTATTGGGGCTCTCATATACTAGTTCGTTTTCTCTGAGTTTGATTGATTCAGTGAAAACATCCTTCAAGTACAACCTTATCATATGAGGTTGTTTGCATTAATGCTTAAAACACACAGCGAGATTGATACTTTAGGTGCCTTTTGTCAATGGGGCAGGTCGTATGTTGCCTCTCCGTTCACATCCCTACCTAAAATTTTATTTCTTGTCCCTAGAATTCTTCTTCATTCCCGCCTCGGCATGTATTGATGTATCCTTGCCTCATCATCCACTTGGGTATCCATATGACCATATCCACTTAAATCCAACCTTACTCACTGCATCATCTGGTTAATATTCATCTTATATACACATTAAATAAGCATGGAATATATTTTTTACACTTTAGATGAAATTTAAAACATTTTTGTAGAATTTATATTACAAAATTTTAAAATACTTGACATAAAATTATGTAGGCTGCAATCTACAATTTTTAATCCTTACCAAAAAAAAAAAAATTTATAGAATTGGCTGGGGATTTGGTTTGGTGAGGTGGGGATTATAAGGTCTTTCTTTTTCCTTTCCAATTTTGACTTAAAACTTGACCAACAGTGTCAAAATGGATCTCAAATTTAGCCCGACCAATCCTCGATACGCAGGCTATGCATATGATGTCAATTCTTAACCCTATTTAAATTTGAATTAATGATTTGTTTAATGGAATGTTATGATAGAGAATAAACCCAAAATACACTGGTACGATATAGAATTATAAAAAAAATGAATATTGATAAAGTACTCAATTAAATGAATCAAGCGATATCCCATGAGAATACCTTTTCTTATAAATAATGAGAAATTTAGAAAATTCTTTTTAATTGTAAATAATGTTAACATTTCAAATGGGAACTACTAAAAGAAACTGGGGAATATAAGTTTCACATACATAAGCAAGAAAGAATATTTAGCAATTTTTTTTCTCCATTTAGGTAATGAACTAATGATAATATAGATATTATTGAGATAGAAAGTGAGGACAAAAAAAAAAAATCAAGGAAAGAATATGGGCATGTGATTAGATAAGTAAGGGTATTTTGGTCATTTCATACAAAAAAATTGTTAGATGATGAAAGAATGAAATTGTTGTGATTAATTTGAAACTTTCAAATTTAAAAATTGTTGCAATTAATTTGGAGTGGATGAAGTAAAAAAATTGTTAATTAATCATTGGGGCGAATCAAACAAGACTTTCATTGTCTTGCCACTTTTAGCACTATAATGTTGTACAAACCTTATAATTAATATTTTCTCTAATCATATAATGTTTCAAGATTCTAAACGAGAATAAAGCACAAAAACAGCGCGAGACTAAGGGCGCAAATTATTGGCTGGACCCGGGACCATGTAGCTGGCTGGTCCCGGTCTAAATGACGTTGTGAAAATTTAATAATTTTGTTGTGAACATTTGATAATTTTGTTGTGAACATTTGATAGTTTTGTTGTGAACATTTGATAGTTTTATTGTGAACATTTGATAATTTTGTTGTGAACATTGATACTTGATAGTTTTATTGTGAACATTTGATAGTTTCGTTGTGAACATTTGATAATTTTGTTGTGAACATTTGATAGTTTGATGTTGATGAACACTTGATAGTTTGATGTTGATAAACATTTGATAATTTTGTTGTGAACATTTGATAATTCTGTTGTGAAAATTTGGAGGGACCACAAAAAGTTGTGTGATCCTGGGTCCGTCTATTACCTATTGGACTAAGGGTGTGTTTTCACCTTAAAAAAATAAGTTTCAGGTTTAATAAGTTTAGATAAGTTCTAATAAATTCAGATAAGTTCAGGTCTAATAAGTTTTAAATACACCTTAAAAAAATAAGTTTCAGGTTTAATAATTTCAGATAAATTTCAAAAAGTTCAGATAAATTAGCGTTTAATAAGTTGAAGAGAACGCACCCTAAGTTTGAAAATACATGACAAAATCAAGTCTGGTGTAATAATAAATACTACGGAGTACTAGTATCTCGTCTCCTTCAACAAGCAGATGCTAAGCTTAATGTTTGGTCAGCCCAATGGTTCTCTAAAGCTGGTAAATCAGTCCTGATCCAAAGTAACCTTGAGGCCCTTCCAGCCTTTGCTATGTCCTCCGCCCGCCTCCCTGTTTCCACTACGAATTCTTTAGATCGTATCAACCGTTCCTTTTTCTGGAAGCAAAGCCCAGACAAGCCAGGTCTTCCAATGGTTTCTTGGGATAAAATTTGTCGTCCTAAGTCTTTGGGGGGTCTGGGAGTCCGTAAAGCAGGGGCAGTTAATTAAGCCTTTTTATGTAAATTGGGTTGGAAAATCCTTACCCAACCGGATAACATTAGGGTTCGTTCCATCAAAGCTAATTATCTTCGTACCTCTTCCTTTTTCCAGTATCGCCCTCGTCCCTCTGACTCTTGGATTTGGAAGCAAATTCTTCACATACGCCCTCTCCTGCAACGTGGTATTCGTTGGAAAATAGGGAACGACTCTCAAGTTCTATTTTGGCATGATAATTGGGTACTCAAAGTTAGTCTTTTAGATCATCTTCAAATGTCGGTCCGGTATGTGCCTCATCCTGATATTACTGTTGATCAGGTTATTAATAACTCTTAATGGGATACTTCGTTACTTTCTACTCTAGTTCCTCAGATGATAGTCGATGTTATTTTTGGTGTTCCTCTCCCTTCTTTTCTCATCCCTGATGAGCCTTGTTGGGGCTTCTCGTCGGACGGTTCGTTTACTGTCAAATCTGCCACTTGGTTAGTCCATGACATTCCTGCTTATACCCCTAAGTGGGACTTTGACTGGATTTGGAAATTAGATATCAACCCAAAACTCCAGATTTTTATTTGGCAATGCTTGCATAACGGCTTACAAGTCCGACAAAATCTCGTTACTCGGGGTATCCTTATTTCTCCTATTTGCCCTCTCTGTCAAGCTCAGGAAGAATCCCAGGATCACCTTTTCCTTCATTGTCCTAGCGTCGTCCCAGTCTGGTCTCATTGCCAGGGTATTCGTTGGTTAGCTCCCCTCTCCAACATGTTTTCGCTCCCTTCTCTTCTCCTGCATCTTCGTTCCTCCCACTACCCTTCTCTGGTCAAGTTCCTTCATGTCCTCTAGAGTATTTGGAAAGGTAGAAATGGGTTGGTTTTCAATAATTCTCCCTTTTCTTCAGTTGCCATCTTCTCTCGTGCTTTCTCGTATTTCAAAGAATGGAAGGCTCGCTTGTCTATCGATTCCCTCGCCTCCATTCAATGGTCTTCTCCGGCCCCGACTCCTTCTCCGTCGTCTCGTTGGGTCCGCTGGTTCCCTCCTCCTCCCAGCATAATCAAGTTAAATTTCGATGTCTCTTCTAAAGGTCCTTCAGCGGCCGCTGGGGTTATTCTTCGAAAGCACCAAGGGGCCTGCCTTGCTGCTCGCTCGTTCCCTCTCGGCAATACTTCCCCTGTAATTGCTGAAGCCATGGCCCTCCGTAATGGTCTTCTTTTAGCTCGTGAGTTAGGTTACTCTTCTATTTTTATTGAGGGTGATAATCTAACTGTTATTAATGTTTTGCAGGGTAAATTCAGATGCCCCTGGAAGATCCAAATTTTAATGTCTGATATTCGGTGCATCCTTCAAGATTTCTCCTGTACGAACTCTTCTCATATTTATCGTGAAGCTAATAAATCCGCCGACTACATCGCGTCTCTCGGGCACTGGACCCCTACGCACATTGATATTGATTCGTTTATGGATGCCAAGTTTTCTTTTTTCTTAGTTGCTGATAAGTCGGGTTGATTCTTCGAGAGGAAGACAACTTAACTTTCCCTGTCTACTTTTCCTTTTCAAAAAAAAAAAAAAAATATAGGTAAAACTTACCATTTTCTCATTTTGTATAACATTTTGCTTTAATTTAATATGCATTGAAATTAAAAGCAAAAGAAAAACAAAAAATATACTCCATACTACCTCATGTTCAAAATTAAATTTTTTAGTGGGTAATTAGAGGTGAAAGATAGAGAAAAGTAGGAGTGATATAAATAGAAAAATAAAAGTATTGCAAATTTGCAAGTAATGTGAACTTTCATTTTTTGACAAATGCTACAACTAGAAGTGCTAAATAGGTTGGGTCGGGTTGGATTATGTTAAATTGATACCGATTTTGGGTTATTCAAAGCAGATTATTATTGTGTTCGGGTTTTAGATATTATATTCATGACCCAGATCCTCCGGGTTCGGGTTGACCCAACGAGTTTAGAGATTTATACCCGCAGTGTTGTTTTGTGATCTAAATTTAATATTTATAACCTTATTTGTAAAAAAAAATGTCTAAATTTGTATCCCAAATAACAAGCATTAATAAATAGCGTCTTTTAAAACCATTTTCAACAAATAAACGATCAAAATGACAATTTAGAAATTTGATTTTAAATGTTTAACAGTATAATCTTATAGAAATTATCAACAAATCATAAAAATATCAAACAGGGTTGGTGGTTTGAACAAGGTCGGGTTAAAATTAATGAGTTTTAACAGATTTGGAAAGACAGATTTAAACGGGTCAAAAATCTCAAAATTTTGTCAAAACACGGTATTTACGGGTCAAATTATTCAGATTTTTCAGATCGGGTCGAAAATTGACACCTATAATTGCAGATGAATTAAAATTGAAATTAGAACCAAATTGGAACCAAATGAATTAGAACCAAATGAATTAAAATTGAAATTGCCAAATTGGCATTTGGCAAAGAAGGATATCATCCACCTATCTGTAACATTGAAGATAAAAAAGGAAAGAGAGGTTTGTGTGAGGTAAAAATGGCAGCAACTTCAGGAATGTTGATAAGCAATGTTTGCTTCCGTAAACCCCAATTCTCAAGCTCATTAAAACCAAAAGCAACTGTTTCAGAACTAGGGTTTCTCACTTCTCAACTCAGTGGCATTCAGATTTCTCATTCTTCAATAAGCCCCATTTTCAACAAACCCATTTCTATCCCTCTCAAACCCTCTCTTCAACCTGTTGCTCGTAAGTACCCTCTTATCCTTTTTTTTCTTTTTCTTCTCATTTTTGTTTTTGATTAATCTGTTGTTTTTGGAGATAATAAAGGTATAACCATGGAATGGTTTGCAAGTTTTGTAGTTTCCTTTCTGGGATTTTAGTCTATTTATCTAATTTTCAGTTCTTTTGTTTCATGTTGTTTGCTATATTTGTTCCATTGTGATTTTAAGTTTTATAATCGAAATGTTCTGATGTTTGATTCTATGGTTTGAGGTTAATTTTACCTAGTGGTTGAATTGGTAAAATCTGGAGCTGAATTATCAGGACATTATCTTTCTATCTTCTTCTGTGTTGAGAAATTATATGTTAAGATTGGTGTTTTTTTGTTTTTTATTAATTAGCTTTCTCTAAAGGTTTGGATGTGGTGCTCTTGTGCTCCGTTTGTTTTGGAGGAAAACATTTTCCTTCACACCTCTATTTATTTTTCTTTATTTTGAGGAATATGATTTTCTCATAGGTGCAAATTTTCTCTTTTGAGTATGAAAATCATTTTCCTCTCTCTAACCAAAGTATGCCATATTTTCCGCCTTATTTATTACTTTTGCTTTCTTCTGTGCTCCCATTTCCACTCTTTTTTGTTTCTATTTTCTATTTCCCTTTTATTTTGTTCTCTACTTCAATTATTTCATTGAAAATAGTTTTCCGTCGAGACAAACGGAGGCCGGAGCCTTGGTTATTGGCAAAAGCTGTGGTTCAACTTGTTTTTAGATAATGTATTCATGCTATATTGGAACAGTAGTTTTGATCATGAGCTTTTGTTTTCTGGTGAACATATATACTTCCTCTGTTCTCTTGTTATTGCAACGTTTATTTTTATGCTTGTCAATGCACTGCCTTCAAATGTTAATTCTTCTCTAGCTCCATATTTCTTGCAACATTATGAAGAGATTTGAGCATGTAAACGAGCAAATTTTGTGAATTAATTTTAACCACGGATATAGTTTCACTTGTGCTTATGCTAAAATTATGTTAATTAATTTTCTCGTTTACATACTCAAATCTCTTCCTTAAAATGTGTGTCGGTATTAGTAAAAATTATATATTATATAACTACATATTGAGACAAATCTAATGATCATCATATAACTATATTTTTCCCATATATGAATTATATCAAAGATGGTCAATGTGACGTATTTGGATAGTGTTAAAGATGTTGCAATAAATAAAGGAGTAAGTATATATATTCATGTCTATGGTTTCTTAGTGTGGGTTAGATAGCATTTCAATTCATCCTGCATATTAAGGCAATGTTATTGGACAAACATGTTATGTTTTTATGTTAATCATAGGAGGAAGACCTATTTCCGGTTTAGGATCAAATAGAAATATTTCGGCATTAATCGTGGCTTGCTACCAATTTGTTGGCTTATCCTAGGAAATCTGGAAACAAAATTTATTGGTTGTACTAGCATTTGCCGTGTATATGCTTGAGAGATGAATTTCGTGTGTTTTATATCTTCCTAATACCTAAGCCCTCTTCTAACTTCTATTGCTCGAGTGGCTACCTGTTATCTTTGTATTTGCTGATATCATTTTGATTTATTGAGTTTAGAAATTTGAATCTAAGTTTACAATCCAAGGTGTGTTCTCTCCATTAAGCTTGATTGAAACTTATTGAATCTATTGGACCTGATTAGCCCTGATTTAAGAAACAATTTCACCTTGTTACATCTGATTGGACCTAGTAAATCTTATTGAACTTATTGCACCTGATTCTGAACTTATTTAAACTATGCCTTATTTTTTAAGGTGAAGAAGATGCATCCTTAATCATACAAGTATTTTTTTTCTTTTCTTTTCTTAATAACTTATTTTATGTAGCTTTATGAAACTATCTTCCATGAGCAACATAAACCTTATCTTCAAATGTGTGTAACCTTCTAAACTCGTCAAGTCTTTGGTTTGTCATCTAATTTTTGTTGCAATGTATGACGTCTATTAGCATGGGAAGCTAAACCATTAAGTAGCTCTAGAAGTAATATAGTGGTATATGTTGTGAATGATATTGTTTCTCTAATACTCTATTAACCATTAGTCTAAACTTCAAACATGAAAAGTTGAATAGTATTTGTACCTAGAATGTGAGTATTAATTTTAAGAGTTGATAAATTATCAGGAAGAATATGCCCATTTACTGGGAAGAAATCAAACAGGGCAAACAGGGTTTCCCACTCAAACCACAAAACAAAGAGATTGCAGTTTGTGAACCTACAATACAAACGAGTTTGGTGGGAAGCCGGTAAAAGGTTTGTGAAGCTTAGGTTATCAACCAAGGCTTTGAAGACCATTGAGAAGAATGGATTGGATGCTGTTGCAAAGAAGGCAGGGATCGATCTTAGGAAGGAGTAAAAGAAATAACATGTTTGTAAAGAATTGATTATGCAGAATTTTTCTTGTTTTGTAATTCTATTGTTTATTTGTTGTCGTAAATTGTCTACTTTTGGTGATTAAAAAGTAATCGAAAAGCCCGTCTTAAAAACTAGAGGTTCACAGCTTCACAGGCTCGTAGCATCGCCTCCGGAGAGGCGAACCGAAGAGTATGTAAATGGAAATTTTAACCATTTCCATTAAGCGTATGCATATGTACTGCTTTACTCACTTTGTTTCTTTTGTTCTGTTTTTGAACTGAATTATGTTAATCTTGGCATTGCTACCCAATATAGTTAAACTACTACCTTCATAACCTTTTATTTACAACGATTAGACATTTTTAATATCTACTTTATGCAAATAAAAAGTTGTAGATGTAGTAGTTGAAAAGTGTAAAATTAGACAAAGCTGGAAAGCCCAACATTTTGAAAGAGAAATTTGTGTAGTTTTAATGGAGTGGCTACAATAACTTGAAGATTTGTTTAAGGTCTTGCATTTGTTTTAAAATTTCCTGATAAATGGGTGGATTTTGAGAATAAACTTGACATGTAAGAATACAAAAGGAATAATATAAGGTGCTTGGAATTTGTTTTTGGTTGAGATTTGGAAAATCAAAATTTCCATAATAAAGGTTGGGTGAGTTATTTCCCTGATTATATGGGAATTATAAATTCGTAGAAATTTCAATTCCAACACTTGTTACTTTTTATTAAACAACATTGTGTCATTATAATTTTTAGGATTTTTGATTTTCCAATGAAAAATTAACCCAATCAATCAAGCCCTAGGCCCCTAACCATGCATGAATTTAATAACCTTTTTGGTAATTTTACACAATTACTATACTTTTAATTCTACTCCTTCCGTCCCATAATCTTCGATTCTTCGTTCCATTTTTTTTGTCACAAAATCTTTACTCCATTTTCTTTTAAGGTAAACTTGTTATCTATACTTTTTTACACATGGCGAGGACCTACACAAATTCTTCTACTCAGTATAATTTTCTCATTACTTTTTTCACTCCTAAGTTTATGTGTATTACCCTTATGGGACAAATAATTTAGGACGAAGGGAGTAGTAATTATTTACCAGGCATTAGCTTAACTATTAACTACTTCCTTCGTTCTTAAATGTTTATTATTCTTATCTAGGTTTTTCTAAAAGTTTCCTAATATTTTATTGTAAAACAATAAGTTGCAATGTTCCACAAATTACCTACCCATCCAATATAGCTTTTAAAAAGTAAAAAATATTCAATTGTTTTCAGAGATACAATATTACAGATGAATTCTACGTAGTATTAAGACTATTAACTATCACAAAATTGCCACAAATTTACAAATGAATTCCATTAACTATTTACCAAACCTTTTTATGTA
Source organism: Salicornia ramosissima (assembly GCA_951394345.1). Taxonomy (NCBI): domain Eukaryota; kingdom Viridiplantae; phylum Streptophyta; class Magnoliopsida; order Caryophyllales; family Amaranthaceae; genus Salicornia; species Salicornia ramosissima. Next base: position 47,248,349 of record OX596238.1, on the reverse strand, counting down.
AACAATTAATACAATTGACATAACTATCATTAATTGCCATACTAGGTCATAGTTTAATCATCTTCTGAGGACCCAAAAGGGCAAAACCCCTTAAAATATATAGCGTGGTCTTTCAAAAGTTTTTTTTTTCTTTTTCTTTTTTTCCTGAACTACTTTAGAGTGTGTGCTATTCATGTTAAAAAAAGAAGCTAAGTTTAAACAAGTTTCAATAAGTTAGGTCTAATAAGTTCAATCAAATTTAATAAGAGCCAACGAATATCATAAGGTTAAATTATGTCTTAAAATCTAGTTCAACAAATTTCAAGCAAGTTTAATAAATTCAAATATAATAAGTTAATAAGAACGCATCCTTGGACTTTCCTACTAGCTAGTAGCTACTATTGACCATTTCTTTAATTTCCTGACATCCAAAATGCATCACCAAGTATTGTAAAATCTCATTTTTTCCTCTGAAAAAAATGATAAAATTATAACCATAGTCAAAGAGATATGATATGCAATTATGCAAGCAACATTCAAATGACATACATGCAAAAAAAGAGCAAGACTTAATTTTTTTTTTTTTTCTTCTAAACCTGTGGTCTATGATAACATGACTTTAAAACTGTGGTCTTTTTCTAAGAGGAGAAAAGAGAGAAAGAGGTTAAATCCTGTACAACAGAAAGACCGGGGATTACTTAGAAGGCGTAGCCTATTTGAAAGCTTCAACAGGAGCCGTTTCTTCAAGAAGAGCAGCAGCTGCAAAACATTCGACTGCTTCTGTAGTTGATTGTCCTTCAGGTTCAGATCTATGAATCAGCCCAAGAGTTTTCCACGCAATGTGATTAGTCCTGTCAACATGAATTGCTTGTCTTGCAAAGCTTCTGGCAATTGGCAGTGACCCCTCACCATGATACACCAGGATCTGAGCCATCGATATCAAGCTTGGCACATGGTTCGGATCCTTGTCAAGTGCGTCCCAGAATGACTTCTGAGCTTCTTTTACGAGGCCCTTCGCTTGATAAAGTAAACCTTGTTTATAAGACATTATACAGCATCAGTAATAATACCAAAAAAAGAGGATTTTTTGTCCAAAACTACCTTTTTTTGAACTGTCAAAAACTACTTTAGTTACACTACATTTTGCAAGAAACTACATTATTTACAAAATTTTGTGAAAAGCTACCTTAGTTACACCACATTTTGCGAGAAACTACCTTATTTAACAAAATTTTGTGAAAAACTACATTTTTTATCCATTACTAGCACTCATCACTTTTCAGGCGTTGACTAAACTTTTTAGTCAATAAAAAAGTCATGTGCCTTGCATATGCTTAGTATTTTACTAAATCACATCTATTTTTACCTATTTCCTATTTTTCACTTATTACCAATTTTTATTGACAGATTTAGTAAAATAGGCCAAAATAGGTAAAATAGGCAAAAAAAAAAAAGTGATAGGCAAAAAATAGGTGTGATTTAGTAAAAAAAACTAAGCATGTGCCCTACACATGACATTTTATTGACTGAAAAATTAAAGTCGAACGCCTAAAAGTGATGAGTAGTAGTGGTCAACAACGAAATGGATAAAAAAAGATAGTTTTTCACAAAATTTTGTAAATAAGGTCATTTCTCGCAAAATGTGGTGTAACTAGGGTAGTTTTGGACAAAAAGTCCAAGAAAAAATTCAATCATAAAGCTGATAGAGAGATATTCAAGAGTTGAAAATCACACCAATTACCTCTGCAATGGCTTCTAGAAGCAGCATGAGGACAGAGAGCCTCTGATTTTGAAAGGCAGACCTCGGCATCATGCCATTGTGATAGGTTTGTATAGATGTTAGCAAGGTCATGCCATGTTTCCATCTCCAAAAATTTGTCTTGCTCCTTTCTCTGTCATCAAATATATTGCAAAAATATTCATAAATTTTTTTCCTTTATTTCTCATAACCTTAAGATGACTTGCATTTTTATTTGATAATGAAGGCCAAGTGTCAACACTTCATCGTGCTAAGATAAAGCAAGAAGATAAACAAATGGTTCCAAGTAAATTCATTGGAAGTTCTATTTGCACAATTTGGAACTCTACACAAAATTTGCAAGTTCTTGTGCTAAAACATCATTTTGCATTTAAAAATATACCATATATGATGCAGAGCACCAAACTAGCATGGCTCCAGCAGTCCAGCTCTTCAATCTAGTTCCACACGAAACACGATATTACTGATGTTGGTTTGTTAATAGATCTTATACTCTTATTTAAGAGTGATTATCGAGTTTTACTTATGAGATAGATAGATGAAGAAATTTATAACAGATCATCTATAAAATTTTAACAATGAACCAAGAGCACAAATTCATGTATCATTTGCAGTGAACATTTCTGTAAAATTCCAAAGTTAAAAACATAAAAGTAAGAAAGACAAGCAGAATGAAATGGAGTGATAAGCATTGGATCCGCATACCTCTAAATGCCTTTTTCCAATGCCAAAGCTTTTCTTCCGAACTTGAAGAACCGCAAGAAGGTGTGTATATGTCTCTATAGCATTTTTTGTTTTGCCCTGAGCAAGTTGAAGCTTAGCTCTGGTTCTCAGTAATTCAGCATGTTCCCACTTCCCAGTCTGTTCCAAAGCAGCATTCACTATAGTCTCTGCATCAATGTAACGCTTCTGAGCAGACAGTATTCGAGCCAGCAAAACCCATCCTGCAGTACCTGAACCAGCTTCAAGTTTCATAAGCTGTTTCGCATATGAAAATGCTGTATCCAACTTCCTCTGTTCAGCATTTTCTAAAGCAAGATGGTATATAACACTTGCATCTGTTCCTTTACCCAGTTTTTCTGCCGTTTCTAAGACTTCCAGGGCTTCAGACTGCATATGTACCCTTTTAGAGTCAGAAATAACCGATCTGGATTGCGCGGAGGATAATATACCTAGGAAGCAGTTAGCTTTACAGTTCAATTTTTCACAATCTCCTTCCAGTCTCTTGATCACTTTATCACAATAACAAATCCCTTCTTCAGAGATATTTCTATCTTCGGCACAGATTTTCGAAGCAAGTAGTAACTCATGTGTACAATTTTGGTTTTCTCTATCGTTGAGAAGATTCCGTAGCAGGTTTAAACTAACCAGATTTTCCCCTTGATCATGATAACAAAGAGCTAGAGTACTACATTTTTCTTTCCTTGCCATGATAGCATCAGGTAATTCTTCTAATTGATGAGCTAAGGTTCCTGAATTTCCTGACATACATAGTGCAAAGGTAAGATGTTCCATAACTGACGGGTCCCAGTCAATCCTTCCCCGAAAAAATTTCCTCAACAAGAGGAACAAAAGAAGAATTGCCTCTTCTACATTGTTACTGGGAATAAACGCTCCTTCCAATTGGAAACGAAGTGTTGGGGGGCTTGCATCAATACCACTGTATAAAAGAAATTTTGCAAATTCTTTTTCAATCCTTCCTGGACTTCCAAGTTCGAGATTCCAACCATAGAGTAAGGCTTGACGATATGATGAAATTGCTTTATGACTAGCGCCAGCTAATTCCCACAATTCAGGTAGCAATTCAACGGTTTTACTCAGTGTCTCCTGCAGTTTGCTGTTGGTGGAAAATTTTACATTCAAACTCTTTGGTATGGAAGATTCAAAAGTGTCCACAATCACCTGGCATGACTGTGCAGCTTCTGCAGAAAGATACATAAAACAGAATAAACCTTCAAACTAATTTTACTACTATGAGAATTTGGTTTTGTTTTTTAAGCAATGAGGCCAATCTTGGAAAATCAAGATACTTAAATTGTTCTGATTTTTCAAATGAACTGTAGAAAGGCTAAACAATATGATCTGGCAATCTGATATGCATAGTTTTTGGATATTGGATATCAACTCGGTCGGTTACTCAGATGTCGATTTTGAAATCTTCGGATATCAGAAAACCCCCAGAAAATCAATATTGGTTATCCGGATACCCAAATAACCAAAGTTATTCCGAGTATTCAAAATACTTTCAAATCAATATTGGTTATCCGAATACCAAAATATACGAAGTTATTTCGGATATGAGAGTTCATGTTTTAGATTTTTTTTTTTTTGTGTGTTTAATTTAACTTCAGAAGTTCATGTTTTACCCACAATTGGAAGAGGCAGCAGGCCATGATGCTCCAAATCCAAACATCAGCATGGATAAATCAAACAGGACATGGTTTTGAGTACCTTTATATGTGGAGTTCATTTGTTGTAAAATGGTTTTGAGTACCTTTATTAATAATAATTATTATTATTATTCAGGTGGTTTGGACTTCATTTGTTGTAAAATGGTTGCAATTTACTAATTTTTTATTTGCATTGGTTACGACGATTTCTAATCAGAAGGATTTGGTGCAAACAATGTTATTTTTGTCTGACAAAAGAGTTTATTAGAAATGGGTGAGAAATTAATTGAGATTAAGGTTTTATACTCCCTCTGTCCCAAATTAAAGGATATATTTTGACTTTTGGCACTGTTTACTTTGTAACTTTGACTCCCTTTAATTTTATATATATGAAAAAATACAGTCATGTGGGATCTTGTTTGATTCGTCTAGATAAGAACTTTCTAAATATATAATTTTTATAATTTTTTATTATATAAAACTAAAGATATTAATTTTTAAAGATGTGCCTCGGGTGATGCGAAAAACTAAATGTAGCATTTATTATGGGACAGAGGGAGTATTTTTTTGTGTAGTTTGCAAATGTTGAAGATTTCGAATATTCGGAGTATCCAATCCTTAAGCTTTTGGATATCATATATCTAAAGTTTCCTGATTAGGTTTAGATATTGAATATCCAAAATTTCGGACTATCCGAAATTATGTTCAGATCAAATATCCAATCCATGTTTTGCCAAACTTATTGTGAAAGAATCAAGCAAATGGAAATAAGAAGTGTATGCAATGCTATATCTGTAAAGCATGATGAGATATATGAAAGAGCTCCACAATAAATCCAAATGAAAGCTATGGATGATAACCTGATGCCAATTAGAAAAAAATTTAAGCTATAATTTGACATGTTTGATGTATTGCACAACTATTTAACTGTTCAGCTGATATTTGATTATAAAGACCCTAAAATGTTCGAGTTATTGAAATTCATATAACATTTGGTCCATGCCTTTTGAGGATTATTTCGATGGTATGTTGTAGAAATCCAGTAATCAATTTGGAGTAAAATTATGATGGATGCAACACTGTAGCTTGGTTTACTCTTCGTATTCCTGTTGCCATAACTTTTAAGACGTAATACTTCCCATAGTTTCCAATCAATGATGAAAAACGAAACTGATTTTAATAACTAGGATTCTAGGTGCGACTTCTGTGTACATATTTAATCTTATTTCATATTCAGCATCCCAAAATCCTTCAAACCATAACCACCACATTACTAGACAAGTGGAACAATTCAATCTTTCAGAAATAAATAAGCCTTTAGAGTTTAGACCTTAAAATAAGCAACTACTTCTACAGTTTACTGCCTAGTATATGAATATGGTTGGATCTCGGGGGCGGCCGTGGTAGTGCATGATCCTCAAAATTCTAATATAATTTACAATTTCTAGTTTCTAAACATCAATATTGCCTAGAGCGGTTGGTGAACTGCTATAGGTTTGGAATTTGACTGCAACAGGTCCATAGCATTAATTTTTTTATTTTATTTTTGGACATTTCTTTTCTTTTCGCCTGGTTTGGTAGATGAGTTAATTCAAGGGCTGGGGTCATTTTCCAATTTGTTATTTTCTTGTTTCTAGGTCATCGAAACTTGAAGTATCTTACCAATGCTATTTTTATGAATTCAGACTGCATTTTTTTTCAGATTTTTTTTATAAAAAACAAAAAAAAAAACTGTTGCTTAAAATTTTGGAAAAATTAAATAGCCTTTACATGGTCTTCCACAATTAAGTTATCTTTTCGATTATGTTGAAATAACTAGGGGTACCTTCCAAAATTAAGTTATGAGTGATTAATAACCAGATTAATAACTTAAGTATGATACATCGGCTACATTGATATTGTAGTGCCATTTAACCTGAAAATCTGAAATGGTACTAACCATTCATAACTCAATTTTGGAAGGCACCCTTATATTACCCTTATGCTTGACTTATTCCATGATAATCAAAATGATGACTTATTTTTGAAAGACCGGTAAAAGGTTGACTTACTCCCGTTAATTTTTCGTAATTTTTTAAAGATTGCATTGTGTTCTAAAATCTTTGGCATGCACGGTAGTTGGTGGCGCTAATGAAAAAGTGTTTTAAGCGTCAATTAGCAAGGAAATTAACATTGTAATCCCCATGGGAATACAAGCCAATGTTTAAAAAGGCTCAAGACACACCGAGGCGATAGGGATTTCCCTACACCTTAGGCAATCCTTGGTGCGCCTCATTGAAGTGAGGCACACTTGATTAAAAGCGGAAATAAAAAAGGAGAGCGCCTAGGCGCACCTTTTTCAACGCCTCATTTAAATTGCCTTGCCTAGACCCTAAAAGGCGCATATCCATGATCGCCACCAGCGCTTAGCCGCACCTTTCCAAGGACTTGTACAAGCTCATGCCTAATCTTGTGTTTTCTAATTTTTCAATTACCATGTATTACCATTTATAGACCGTTTTCAATTGAATTTATTAAAAAATTCACCACCCAATAATCCAATATCAATGGGAATGCTAATCCACCTCTCATGGGTCTAAGTATCTTTATTTCTCCTTTAATTTTTATTGCTATTCACTACCATTAAAAAGGGTGGTATTGGGAGGGAATGAAGATTTAGTCATTTAGGTAGGGATAAGGTGCATTTCCATGGACATTGTCAACACACTTTCCTTGCAATATTGCAAAATTACCATCACCAGTTAATACTGATAACCAAACGGGCTTTTAGAGGTTTTCTTAGGTGAGAAATTTGGAATGAAAATTTATAGAATACAGGGAATTTGGGTGAATTAGCATTGTCATAAGAATGAGGATTAATTTTTCCTCACAAATTTACAAATAAATACCATCATTTATGGCCGCCTACTGAATGGGCAAATGTATTATTATTTGTATTCAAACCATGAGAAAGATGAACATAACTAGTCTGACCCACCACAAGTTAAAACCCTAGATTTGCTATTGTAACGGAACATTTTGTTTCCTTCTTAATAGTTACATTAAAACCAAATCAACCTCTAAAATTAAAGTTGCATCCTAGATTCCACCATATCCTGATGCTTTCATAGTTTTAATTATATTAATTATATTCATAACCCATTGAATTGATCCAATGTCATCCTTAGCATTTCTATTTTAGACCCCTCTAAGGCCCTTTTCTTAGAAATTCTTATATACATCCGGATGTAAGGTACATCCAAGGATAATTTTGCTCATTTTATATTTTTTTGCTCCTTTTAAAATTTTAAATGAGAAAAATTATGTTAAATGAGAAATAAAACATCCTTGGATGCACCTACCTCTACGACGTCTACGTGCATCCGGATGCGTAGTAGACCCATTGCTCTTTTTTCGCCACGTAGCATCTCAGAGTCAAAAGGCTAAAAATCCAACGATTTTCATCGATGAATATTTCTAAGCCTCGAACAACTATTTCACCATGATGGTTTACAAGCCAATCAATAAATATTCTAAAGAAAAGGTTTCACCACAAGAATTGTTTCACAACAAATAAATAATGTGAATGCTATATATGACACCAAAACAAAAGTGCCAACAGAGAGAGATAACTCTTACCAAATGGGATATGACACATTGAACATTAATGCACTAGCATGCACAACCACACAAGTATGAAACATAACAGGCAAAGGAATCAAAACAATACCTTCAAACCTTCCAAGAACTTGTAATGACTTTGCTTTGAGGAATATTGCTTCAAATAGAAGATTAACAGCATGCATAGACATTGGCAGAACTGCATCACTCTGTGAACTGCGTCGTTGTGGATCACACCTTCTGGCTAAAGAAACTTTGATATTTGGTATCACAGCATCAATGTCAATGCCTTCAAAGACGCGAAGTGCTGCTTCTATATTTCCCTTCTGGTACTCGAGTCTTCCCAGCAAAGCCCTAGCTTCCTGCACATCGTAGCAACACTTTTAAGACCTTGCTGATGAATTCTACTTTTCCACAACTCCATAGGAGCCAATTGCAGTTAACGGTTTCTCCATTCTCTCCACAAAAGAACTCATTTCTCTCTCTAATGAAGCTATAAGGTATGAATAATAAAAAGGAGAAGACATTTTAGAAAATGACTGTAAACAACTTTAAATCATTTGAATTCTGTATGCATTAGAACAAACTGCATAAAAGATGAGATGGTTTCCTTTTAAAATTAAGTATCGTCCTATTCATTTTTATTCTACAAAAAAAAGGATGGGTACAAACAACAATAAATAATTAGGATGTCCCCAGGGGGAATGAATGTGAATCCAATCTTGTAATGCAGCAAATAATAGATTGATCGATGGCAATTCTCTTACATGGAGTTTGTGGGGAATTTTTTTTCCTTCTTAACTTACACATCACAACTGTCCACACTTGCAACCAAAAACTTATGATTCTCTCGAGGATTATATCTTTTTTAAAATTTAAAAAAAAAAGTTTTTTTTGGTACAAGATCTGGTATAGATTCATGGTGTAAGCATAACAAAATACTATTATATTATACTATGTTAAGTATATATTCAAGGTGTAAGCATAGCAAATACTAAGATATTATACTATGTCAACTTGTCAAGTGTTATTGCTGTTATAAAGCTTCAATTTTATAACAAGTCGTTTGTTTCTGACATTATAAAACTCGTTTTTCCCCCTTTTTTTAAGTGCTGTTGTAAAACTCAATATCAGTACTAATGCGGTAAAATCTAGATCACTGTCGCAACTTGCAACCATTCACTTTCACCCTACAGATTCTTCCTGCTTAAACCTTGGAATCAACAGCTAAGAGAAATATAAATTCCAGAACAGCTCTGCTTTAGTTATCAGGAAAACCAATGCCTTATTCATTAAATGAGACTTACAGAGTCATAATACTCAAAAAAAGGAAGAGTGTAAATTTCAATTTCTCTGATCTCCCCCTCCCTCACCTCCAGGCGCTTTTCACATCCTTTCCAAAAAGGAGAGTAAAGAATTGAAAGCGAAATGCTCGTCATCAAATGAAAATTATGTGTCTTTAATGCTATATACTTCCTTAAATGACTATAGCCTCCTACTTTCATCCGATCATTCCAAGATTGCTCAATATATGCTCCTGGTTAATGCGCACAAAAAATCATCAATGACACACCTAATCTCCAATTTATTCTGACACTAGCTGTCAGACTTTAATGGCAGTTCTCTGGTTACTTCAGATGAGAAGATTTACAGTTTTCACTCTACATATGAATACTGTTCACACAATTACTCGAACCTATATTTGGCATTTTTATTTCACTTAAACTCTCAAAGATCTTCAAAAGTTTTCTCTGATCCCTGCTGCATGAGACTTTTTTTCGAAACCCACAGTTGCCACTAAAATTCTAACTAAAGCAATAGATTGAGTTCCAATCCATAAGGGAAGCCCTTTCATCAATTGCCGATTAATGATTTTTGGCATCATATTGCATTAACATTCTAAATTTAATGTCCAACAAATTTTGTATCATCTCTATTAGCATATAAGAAATTACACAGCCAATCTTGCAATCATAGCACCAAAAAAGGGCAATGCCAACATCATTTAAATTAAACAAAAGCAGCCTAAAGTCATCCTGCATTTAGGCAAGGTGTTTCCAATTGTTCAATCAACAGGTGCAATTCTACGTTCTAACATTTAGGTAAAACATACAGCTCAATTATAAAATGAAATTCGAACAAGTGCAAGTAGTAGAGAAACATCATGATGTACATGCAAGATTTAGCCATCGGATATAAGACTTCCTTTCACATATAACTTGCATTGAAGTTAGCAGGAACCTCACCTTTTTTTAATTCCTTTTCTAACTAGTTTAGGGTATTTCTTAAAAAATGGAAGACATCTAGTTTGAGTATGAAAGGTTTGAAATAAGAGAAATCCGGCAATAACTTTATCCATATTGAAAGCAGCTACTAGTTCATTGTTGTGGTCAGTACTTAGATTTATAAGCAAGGAGAAGAATAAAGGTTAAGTTAACAACAGGTTTAGTTCCTACTTGTCCAGTAATTAAGGAAACTGCATAACTCGTCCGTTGTCCACAGTTCCAATCATCAACAATTGTATTTAAAGCTTCTTGAATCTATTTCTTTTCATACAGTACTAATTATTCCGATATAAATACTAGACTACTAGTTGAATAGCTGCATGCTTAATAAGCACCCCAAAGTCCAAAGCTCAATTTTTGGTGGTTCTAAAAGCCGAGATTACCGATGCTCAGACTGCCGTCTTCTTTATTACTCACCAAACAGTAAGATAATCATCAGTTCCTTGTTAAGAAATGATTTGACCTAACTACTAATAATGATGCAAAGATATGGTTAAAAAGTGTTTCTATCTTCTGCCTCGGTCCATTACAAAAATGATGCTTGCAACAACTGGTATTTTAATATCCAATTAAGCAAGATTTGTAACATATAGGCAAATCTGACCAACAATACACAGTTGGAAGGTTGATATATTTAGAGCTAGACCCTAGAGAATATCCTAGTTGTATGACAGTATGACACCATGAAAAATGAAGAGTGGCAATAAAGCATATTCCCTCCGTTTCTATTCCCATTTGAAATCTTGACACTATTTTCAACTAGAGAGAATCTTCTAATGCATCATTATATATATATCAATGGTAAAAAAAAAGTGTATTCGCAAGCGTGCGCAATCAAAATGGGAACAACAAAATGGAACAGAGGGAGTACTAAACTTCCTGTTACGCTTATTTCACATTAAAAAATAATAATTCCTCTAAAGCTTTGGAGGATAAGATAGCAAAGCCGGAATCACGGAAACCAGAAATAGTTGGATTTGGAATCTTATTCTATACTGAACAAGAATTGATACCAACACAGACATCAGATATGTACTGAAGTTGAGCAATGCATGATCTATTATTGATCTTATAATCTTAGCCTCATCAGCACATCCACATAATAATTTACTAATAAATGATATCGTACATAAGCAAGTTGTTGGGCATAAATAAACCAACCTCATAGTTAAGATAACAACTTTCACGAAGAGACGATTCAGCTTCTTCAATGGTACTCGTGTTTGTCTTTTTTGGTTCAGGTTCACCAACTCTAGCTGAATAACCACCTGCTGAATAATCTCGGGTAGCTAAAGATGATTCGGATGATTCAATTGCTTCATCTGCCTTCACTTGTTTCCCGAAGAATATACACTTCATCATCTTCTTTAATCTCCCTTTACCAACAATGTCCTGAGTCTTCCTACAACGTTTAACTTTCATATTACAGACAAGTACTTTTCTCGTACCCAGAATGCACATAGCAAAAAATGTCACAGGGAATTTGTGAAAGAATTTAACAGTTCTATGACTTGTCATAGCAAATTTAAGCTGTATGCATTTTGAGTTGCTGACATTAACTTTACTTGCTTCATGACAAATTGGTGAGATTATACATGAATGCTAAAACAAAATATACAAAAAAGAAACCCTCATAAACAGACTCCAATAAAAAAGATAAATCTACAAAATGCCCACATTTTCCAAGAAATGGACATACATATATTCTTTATTACAGAGTCCAAATCCCAAAACTCCCAAAACCCTGATCCTGATTTTCCCTGAAACAAAAAGGGAAATCATCCTTCAATCTCATTTCTTATAACATGAAAATTGAGAACCATGAATTAAACTTCAAACTCTCCAGAATTCAGAGAAACCCAAAACCCTGGCTCTCCAGAATTCAGAGAAACCCAAAACCCTGGTTCTCCAATTCTTCCTCCCCAAAAAACAAAAATCAAATTATGATTTGTGAAAGGATAACAAGGGTAATCATCCACATTTGAACAAAAAGTAATCATTAACCACAACTTAGAATAAAATTAAGACATCAATTAGGTAGACAAACATCACTTAAAACACTGTTAAAACACACCCATTAAAGCATACAGTAACACAATAAAGAAAGGTATCAAAATCATAATTATATAGAGTATAGTACAGTATATATAAAAAAAAAAAGGAAAAAGATACCTGCTGATTGAGGAGAAAAAGCACAGAAAGAGCCCACAAAACGTCAAACGCAGAATCCATAGTTTTGTTCAGAAGTATAAAAAACCCCAAATTGAGTTAAATTGGTAAAAAAATCAAAGACCCACCAATGAAATTTCTGCTTTTCGCTTCTTTTTCCACTCCCCCTTTTCTGTACATGAAGAAAATGATGTCTTAAATTAGGGAAAATTGAAAGTGCTTTTAATGTAAGATCAAAAGAGGCTAATTTTGGTTACAAATGAAATCACCAATTAGAATCTGAACAAATTATGTTCACATTAGCTTTTGGGTGTTGTGACTTGTGAGAGTGAGAAAATTTGCATTGAATTTTTTACAAGAAATTAAAGGATTATAGTGTTAAGGCAGGTGGTAAGAGAGTGTGTAAGTTTTATTAGGAACTGGGAAGAAAGAAAGAATGTTTCTTTTGGGGTCCACTTTCTTCTTCTAATCGTCAACTGCATGCTTATTGTTAATGATTTGTTAAACCTATCAAGTTTTTTTAATGTCTGAGCTTTGAATGTGTGATTATAGTACTCCCTATTATATTTCAGAAATTGACTGATTGGTTGTTCAAAGTCTAAATCGGTGTTTGTGTTGTTTTTCTCCCCCTTCTATCATATTAAATTCAGCAATTTTAGTGGCATATATATTAGAAAAAATAAAAAAGAATAATTTCACCATTGAGTGGTCTCTTAAAATAATCTCACCTTTAGTTTATTTCAAAATAATCTTATTTTCTGAAAATGGACCTTTTTAAGTAAAACCTGCATATTTTTTCTACTTTTTTTTTGGAACTTTTTAGTCTTTTTTCTCTTTAATAATCTGGATATTTTTTTTACTTCCAACTCCATCTTCCATCTTCCATCTTCATTAAAATTTACTTCCATCATCTTTTTTCATTAAAATTAAAATCATGGTTTAAAATTAAAGTGACGAAGCCCCCAAATGGTCAATGAAGTAAAGGACAACAAATTTTAGGAGCAACCATAATAGAGCAAAGCACCACAGAAAGCAGAGTGCAAATCAGTAAAATAACAAGCACCAAAACAACCACTAACACAGAGCCCTTGTCAACCAGAAGCAGCAAGCCATGAGCGACAAAATTGCGGGGCTGAACCCGATCAATGGCACATAATTCAGTGTAGAGGTGAACCTGATTGAAGTCACCGAAAATCGCCGTTGAAGACGAAGAATTGCGGGGCTGAACCTGCTGTGTGAAGTGGTCGTTAGACTGCTTCCTGATTTGAGTACCCTGCGATTACCCGAAATCCATGCGGTTGGGGAGAACGGCGGCAGAAGATGACGCTGGTCGGAAGTGGAAAGTCGCTGGAGTCGCCGGAGAATGCTGATGAGCAAGCAGTAGAACCCCACCCCCCTGAATCGCCATTCAGACCCTCTCTCGCTAAAAGATTTTATTATTATTATTATTATTATTATTATTATTATTATTATTATATAAAGAAAAGCGTTTTGCAAATGATGAATCGAGTAGCACACCTTTTGCAAAGAGTGCGCAAAGTAACACCTGAAGTTAGTGTTTTAGAAAAGGTTGTGCTGTTCTGCACACCCGCTTCAGGTGGTGCTATTTTGTGCACCCAACTCATAGGTGGTTCTGATGAGGTCAATTTTACTTTTTATTTTTTTAATTTATATTTGGACATTATTTGGGACTTTAATTTACCGGTAGATTTAGTATACTATAATTAATGATATATTGACATTATATCTTACTTTCCCTGTTTCAATTTATTCTTTACAAGTACTTTTTGTATAATTTTCAATGCACATTTGTAAACGTTAAAATCTTATACTTTTTCCGTTCCAAAAAAAAACCCAACAAACTTATTTGCACGCATTTTAAGGAAGAGATTTAAAGATCTAAACGATCAAATTAATATATGTAATTTTAAGACAAGTAACCTATAATATCATTCTTACTTGTGTTAAAATTATTTTGATTATTTTGCTCATTTACACCCTTAAATCACTTCCTTAAAATACGTGCAAAATGATTTGTTGCGTTTTTTTTTTTGGAACGGAGGAAGCAGTACACTTTATAAAAAATTATTAAAAAAAATATTATAAAACTACACGTACATTTAGACGAATCTAACAAGATTCCATATGAATATATTATTTCTTATGTATAATGAAGATTTTTCCGTTCTTACACTTTCTCTCTCATTGTTTCATACAAGCAATCGTAAAGAATAAAGTGAAACAAAGGGAGTGCTAGCGACTATTACTCGTATAAATTTATTTCAAATCAGATCAGAAAAAATAAGTTCAGATAAGATCACATAAATTTAAATATGCAAGGTTAAACAACAAACTTATACGAAGTACTCCCTTTGTATTTTTTTACCTGCTACATTTTCTTTGTTTGGGTATCTTAATTTATTTGCTACATTTTTCTTTTTTGATATTTGGGGCTCACTTAATTTCTATTGTAGCTATTAGCCTATTATACCCTTATTTTTGTCATATCTCCTTTTTATTTAGCGTTTTTTGTCATCTTGTTCATAAATGTCTTTACTTTTTTATGGTCCAACCACTTCACATATGTATGTTTCTTATAAAAGGTTGTGTTAAATGACAGTGTAGGCTCGTAGCAAGTAACTAAGGATGGACGGAGGAAGTATATTTTAGTAAAGATTTAACCTTTTTAGGACTTCATCATCATGTACAAGCGTGAGGCAATAAACCTTTTTACATCCCTTGATGGTAGAGGTGGCCACTGGGCCGGGTTGGCCCGGCCCGGCCCGGACCCGGCCCGGTTTTCAACCCTGATGGGTCAAGCCCGGTTAACCCGGCCCGGCCCGTGACCCGACCCGGTACAAACCGGGTGGGTCATGGGTCGGATTTTGCAAACCCAGCCCGTAACCCAACCCGTTCGTGTAACCCGGTTAACCCGGCCCGGCCCGTGACCCAGCCCGTGTTCGGCCCGTGACCCAGGCCCGGACCGGCCCGTGACCCAGGCCCGGCCCGTTCGGCCCGCCCGGACGGGCCTGCCACGCTGCTGCAGAGTTTTTGGCTTTTTTTTTTTTTTCTAATGCATTTGCCTTTAATGCATGCATGCAATTGCTAATGCATGCAAGAGCCTAATGCATGCAACCTCTCCTCTCCTCTCCTTTTTTTCTGCTGCCCACAGCCAGCCCTTCCCCCCTTTTTTTTTTTTTTTTAATTTATATTTTACATATTCCCTCCCAAATTTTCCCTATAAATACCCATCCAATTTACCCAATATTCTTCACAATTAACATCAATCTTCTTCTCTTCTCTTCTCTTACTCTCTCTAATTCTCAAAGTTCTCATTCTGAATTCTTAATCTCTCAATTTTAATAGTTAAATTTTAGAAGTTTATACTAAAAAAAAAAAATTCAGAAATTACTAGTTTATATTTAAATTTCAGTTCTTATAGTTATATACTTATATAGTTATATAGTTATAATTTATATAGTTATATACTTATATAGTTTAATAGTTATATACTTATATACTTATATATTAAAAAAAATATCTCTCAATTTTAATAGTTATATACTTATATAGTTATATACTTATATTAAAATTTCAGTTCTTATATTTTAAATTAGTTTCTAAATTTAAAAAAAAATGTCTGGAAGGAATAGTGGTGGTAGAATTGGTGGTGGTAGTGCTGGTAGAGGTGATGGTAGAGGTGATGTTAATGATCAATTTCACGGTTCGTATGAAGTAAATACAGATGAAATTGAATCATTAGCTAGGGCATTAAACAGTCAACAAAATCCTCGTCCACCTCGAACCAACCCATATCAATCCCATCAATCATCATCATCAATGCCACCTCCTCATATTCCGGTGGGCGCCGGAGGCGGAGGTTACGTTCCCGAATTTGAATCGGAGGATAATATGGAAGGTATAAATTCAAATTAATATTTTTGAAGTTATTATAGTTGTTTACTTTATCATACATTTATGAATCATGAGTTTATATAAATAAATTAATTGTTTATGTAAATAATATAATTTGAAATTAATTTTGATTCATACATAGTTACGTAGTTACGTAAATAATATAACTTGAAATTAATACTTTCAAGAGTTTGAATAAATTAATTAATTCACTAATTGTTTATTTATGTACAAAAAATGGATATATTATGAAAATAAAGTATTAATATTTCATTTTTTTTAATTAAGTAGGAGGTGAACAAGGTGGTCCTAGTAACACTAATACAACATCAACTGGTAAAAGAGAAAGAGGTCATACCTCATGGGTATGGCCTTACTATGACAAAGTAGCAACAAATGATCCCGACAAATATACTGCAATTTGCAAAATTTGTCGAGATGTTACTAAAACAAAAAAACCAAAAAGTTACAAGTGGACCAAAAACGATGGAACCGGAACATTGGCCCGTCATTTAAAAAAGGGTCACAACTTGGGGCCCGATGGTGCAGAAAGAGATGATTCGAGACAGGCTCAAATCCATGGGTACGCAACGACTACTCCCGGCGCAGGTATGCCTTTTGTTTATAATCGTGATAGAATGATTGATGAATTTTCTAAATATGTTATTCTTGATGAATTGTCGTTTACTCATGGGGAAAGCCCCAATTTCGAACATTTTAACCGGGTTGCTATGCAACCGGCTTTTAGAAGAATTCCTAGAAACACCCTTAAACGTCGCACCATCAAACTTTATAATTCTTATCGAGCTTATTTGATGGAAATGTTCCGTACCTATGATGGTCGGGTTAGCATAACTAGTGATTGTTGGACTTCTTTTGTAGGTGAACCTTTTATTTGTGTAACTGTTCATTGGATAGATGATGAATGGTTTTTACAAAAAAGGATTATTTGTTTTGAGGCAATGGAGGAAAACCATACGGGTTTTAACATTAAAACCCGTATTGTAAATTGTTTAAAAAATTTTCAGTTGGTTGACAAACTTTTTTCAGCTTCATTTGACAATGCATCGGCTAATACCCGTGCTATTGACTTTTTAAAACAAGACAGTGACGTACCTTTGCTACTTAATGGTAGCCTTTTACATGTTAGATGTTGTGCGCATATATTAAACTTATGTGCGCAAGAAGGTATTAAAGACTTATATCCCCTATTACAACCAATTAGGAGTGTAGTAAAGTGGATTAGAGTCACTCGTAGTATGAGCAGGACTTATAAAAGAAAATGTGAGGAAAGAGGACTAAAGAAAAAATGCATAGGTTTAGATTGCGTAACCCGATGGAATTCTACTTTTAAATTATTGGATGATGCGATTAAATATCGTGAAGTTTTAACTGAATTGTATAATGAAACTCGTTCTGAGCCGGGTGAAATGATTACTAACTACAATTGGTCTATTGCTATGATTATTCGTGATGTACTTGCTGCATTTGAATATGCTACTAAAGTTTTTTCTTATGTTTATGAGCCTAATGTACATTTAGTTGTATTAGAAGGAATTAAAATAGTTCACGCCATTCACGAAGGCAGCAAGAACAGTGAAATTCCTGCCGTCTCCGACATCTTGTGGGGAATGAAGGTAAAATGGATGTCCTATTTTGCCGAATTCCCTTACATTTATGGCATTGCAGTTATTCTTGACCCGGGTCTCAAGCTTGAAGGATTGAGAAGCTTGTTGACCTTTTATTACGAAACTCTTGGTACAGATTATGATGTTGATAAATATGTAAATGATTGTAAGACAATATTAGATAGACTATGTGAACATTATGCGGGTATTTATCAACCCGGTCAGTCTTCACAACCAAAGCCGAAAAACAGAGACCCCTTTCTAGCATCTATCCTTCGTAAAGGAAAATCGAGGGTACCATCCACATCATCACCCTCCCAAGATGAAGGTTCAGGTATAGATGATTATTTATCTTTTCAATTCGAAACTAACGAAAATTTTCATATTATTAAATGGTGGCATTCCCATTCAGTTCAATTTCCTATTCTAGCTAGAATTGCTAAGGATGTCCTAGCAATTCCGGCTTCTACTGTTGCTTCCGAGTCAGCTTTTAGTGCAGGTAAAAGAGTATTGGATGAAAAAAGATCTAGTCTACACCCTGATACCATAGAAATATGTGTTTGCAAAAAAGATTGGGATCAGGCGGAAAAGAGGATACAAGGATTGAAGGAGGACGACCAAGACGAAGAAGACCCGTGGATGTTGATGAATACATCAGAATCTGATGCAGGCCCTAGCGGAAATGACGCAACATAAGTCAAAAGTCACAACAACGGTCCACGACCACCATTCAGGTACGCAAAAGAACTACGTGGGCTTTGATTCCTTAAGTTTACTTAAGAAACTTAAGGATACGTAGGCATCTTATTTTGAAAAGTAAAATTTAATTCAGAAATTAAATTTTAATAAATTAAAATTTAATTCAAAAATAAAATTTTAATTAATTAAAATTTAATTCAAAAATTAAATTTTAATAAATTAAAATTTAATTCAAAAATTAAATTTTAATAAACTAAAATTTAATTCAAAAATTAAATTTTAATAATCAAAGTAAGTCCAAGCCCCCCCCCCCCGGGGGGGGGGGTTCATATATTTTTGCCTTATTTTTTACATAATTATTTTAATGTTTTTACATTATGTAATTATTTTTAATGCATATGTTTTGTAAATTGTAATTAACTAATATCATTTGGATGTTTTTTTTCCAATGTGTTGAAGTGATTTAATTTTATTATTTTTTATAAAATATATTTGTAAATTGTAATTTGTAAATTTCTAATTTATAAATTAAATATTAGTTACGAATTCTAGTTGTGTAATTACGAATTCTAATTGTGTAAGTAATACTTTAACTTTCTAGATTTTACATACATTTTTATAATTGTAATTTGTAAATTATAATATAAGTTCAATATATATTGCAACTTAATTTATTTGGTCAACTATGATTTATTAAAGTAAATTTGTTACATGTTTAATTGTTTTAATGTATTATATTCAATTATTCATTTATTCATATTATCATATATACTATAAAAACTCAAAAGTCAAAAGTCAAAACCATGACAATTTACAAACCCTCCAAAGCCCCCCTAAACCCTCTCCAAACCCCCCTAAACCCTCCAATTCTCCAAATGCCTAAACCGTAAACCCCCTTAAACTGCGAACCCATGAACCCGGTCCAACCCGCGAACCCATGAACCCGGTCCAACCCGCGAACCCGTCCCAACCCGGATAACCCGCGAACCCGGCCCAACCCGGCCCGGTGCCAGGCCCGGTTCAACCCGGCCGAACCGGTTCATGGGTCACCACTCCATGAACCCGGTCCGGCCCGGTAACCCAGCGGGCCGGTTCACGGGTCATGTTTTCCTGGCCTGGCCCGGCCCAGCCCGGCCCGGCCCGTTCGGTGGCCACCTCTACTTGATGGAATTAAGAACTTATTGCGAAGTTGGCGAAATCATTAGTACCCTGCACATACATGCTGCATGCATCACTTACTTTCACAGTTTCACTCATTGATATCAGCCATTACAATTTTGCTTTCTTTCCCTTTTTTTAACAATTACCCCCCTTATCCAAATAAGAGTCTAAGCTCGTCTCCATTTTTTAGAGGTAATGGATGATCTATTTTCTAAATCAATAGTTAAGGATGTGTCTAGAGGGAAATAAAAGAGACTTTTGAAAATTATATTTTCATGCTAAATTAGGTGTCAAAATCTTAAAATAGAAAATGGATGAAAAGAAATGGAGATGATCTTAATTCCCCAAATAATGTTAAGGTCCAAATTAATGACGATTTTACGTTGGAATTCAAACATCTATACATATATATTGTCCACCGTTTTGTTTTTTAGCCAGCACTAATTCGATATTGCCAATAGCAATCTATTAGGCAAAATCGTTATTGACAACAACAATTTATCTCGTAAAATCGTTATTACCAATAGCGATTTTGTCTTGATGGGTTGCTATAAGGAGTAGCAAGGTTTAGGTAAGCAGCATAAATCGCTACTACCAATAGCGATTTATCAAGGCAAAATCGCCATAAATCGCTATTACCAGTAGCGATTTTGTTTCATAAATCGCTATTGGCAGTACCGATTTATCAAGCAAAATCGCTATTAGCAATAGCGATTTATCATTTATTGCTAACAAAAAAAAATTTGTGAACCTACGTCCAAGCCTACGTGGACGACATTCACATAATAATTTCAACTCCAACGCAAATTGGTAATTAATTTCAGCCTTAGCATTATTGGGGTAAAATTTTTATGTAGTCTCATATACACCCATTGTCTATCTTTATCCTCCTATCCCACTTTTTATCTACTTATTCAATACAACACTTCATAAAATAAAGAGAAAAAAAAAAAAAACTTTTAAAGGTGTGAACTATGGCTATTCTAATTTTAAAGGTATCAACTTTGAATTATTTCTAAACAGTACAAACTATGAAAATAAAAGTTATAAATGAATTTTTGACCTCCTGCTGAAGGTAATAGACATGACGTGTTAGTTCTGATCCTTGTAGCTGTTAGGTATTAATGATTTTTTTGTTTAAAAATCCTTTTTGCTTAAAACCAGCTGTTTCTTCTCCATTTGTCTTTCTTCCTTATTTCTTCTTCTTCTCCGACTTTCCTCCATTTTTTTTTTCTAATCTTCAATGGAGTATAGGAGTAGATTACCAGGTTCCAAATAATTTTGCAAGCCCTTCATCTCTATTTTCCTCTGCTTCACTATATTAGTATCTTTGGCAACAACACCTACTTCTCCAAATCTTGTTTGTGGGCACAATTTGCCTGTAAAATTCTATTTTTTAAGAAAAGATGGGAGTGCATTTTTTCTGTTTAAAATGAAAACGTTATTTTTTTCTAATAATTTATTTTTTTCCTGTTAAAATTAAAAAAAGTTTTGTTTTTGGTATAATTCAATTTGTAGGAGACTTATGGTTTTACTGTTTGGGAAGATTAGGTGCAAGAATTATTGAAGAAGAAAGGAAATTAAATGTAGTGGCTGATTTTGAAGTTCAGTTGAAGGAGAAAGGAAAACGACTTGATTATTTGAAAGCTGAGATTGCAAAGGCGGTTTAGAAGAAAAAGAAAATAAATCACAAGACAAAGGTTTCAAATTTGCAAGAAGTACACATTCAACAAGCTTGCTTTAGGGTTCTTCGCGTGCAATTCTTACTTCAACAACAACTGTCTGGCTTCGTGAAGAGATGAGAGATGTAATTAGATTGAGAGATGGATGGAATTCGTTGGACTGTGGATGTATTTTATTTTATTTTACTTTTTAATTTAAAAAATCTCACTTAATAACTTATCGATCAGCAGGTTGCATGTAACGCATACCTCTGATTGTAAAGCTACTTCATAGTTCGTACTGTTTAGTAGGGATGCAAGTAGGGCGTGTCAAGTTCGACGGGGATGGGGATGAAAATTGTACCCACCATGGGGATGATTTTTAGACTATCACCCGTCCTTGCCCCGCCCCACTCCGCACTACCTTTTGTATGTATTTATTTTTAATTTTTTAATGGACTATTTAAACACAAACATTTTGTGGTCATTTTAATTTGTTATTTATGTATTTTGGCCTCATGTACCTATTATCATACTTGTAAGTTAGATGTTTTGTGGGGATTAAGCAGGTTTGTAGTGAGGATTACATGGGTTTGAAGTGGGAAGTTGACAAGTGGTGACGCAGGTAACATGGGTATTAGGCGGGTATGGATACCCACCCGGGTGATGGGGCAGGGATTGTTCCCTGGCCTATATATCCCCGCTGGGACGGGGATGGAGATAAAAATTGTACCCACCACGGGGATAGGGGTGGGTGGGGATTTCATAACTAGGTGGAGATGGGGATAGAAATTGCAATATCTGCCCCACCCCTGCTTGCATCCCTAGTGTTTAGAAATAATCTATGTTTATACCCTTAAAAATAGAACGACCATAGTTCATACATTTAAAATTAATTTTTCCAAAAGAAAAAGGGAAAAGTAAAAAATCCTATATGTATAGAGGTGTCAAAATGGGTGTTTGGGTCGGGTTCAAGTCGAGTCAGTGTGGGTCGGGTCATTGCGGGTCGGGTCATTGCGAGTGCCAACCCCTTGGTTTTCGGGTCGGGTTCGGATCGGGCCATGTTTGGGTCGAGTCATGAGCGGGTTGAGATGGTAGCGGGTGTGGGTCGGGTTCGATCCGGTCCGGCTTTGGGTCGGGTGTCTTTCGGGTCGGGTTGGATTAGGTCGGGTTAAATGCAAGTTAAAACAGGTTCATTGCGGGTTTGGGTCGCAATGGGTTGGGTTGTTACGGGTTCAGGTTGAATTGGGTCGGGTCGCTCATGAGTCAGGTGCATTTGGGTCGGGTCGTTGCCGAGTTGGGCCTATTTTTGGGGTTGATCGATCTCGGAACGGGTATATTCGGGTCGTTCATTTGGTGCGGGTTGGTTTCGGGTTGGGCCAAGGAATTTGGAGCAATGGGCAATTATATGTGAATTCGGAATCGCAAAATTAAGCCTTCCCCGAGATTATATACAAAGTCAATTCCATTCCATTTAAGACAAAAATCAATGCCAAATCGAGGTCTCATGAATTCGGATTAGGCAATTTTTCATTTTTTTGAAAGAGTCAAGTCTACTTAGGATTAGGGGTGTAAATGTGGTCAGAAACCTGTTTGACCGACCGTTACCGACCGATATCGAACTTGTTTTTGACCGAATTTTTAGTGATCGTATACCGATTGCTACAGAACCCGAATTATACCGAAACCGTTTTCCAACCGCTTTTACGCATACCGAAACCGACCGGTACCGAACCCATTTAAAACGAACCTTTTTCCGACCTATTTTTAATTATTCCGAGACCGACCGTTACCGAACCTGTTTTGACCTATCAAAATCGGTTTTGACTGAAATCGTATTGTACCTGTTTCGAACCGATCTTATGACTTAAGTTGTTTACCTGTTTACAACCGAATCCGTTTTTGACCGAAATTATTTGCATTATTTCTCTAAGTTGACAAAAAAATGATGTAATTTTTTAAAATAATTTAATTAAAACTTAATAAATTAAATTATGTATAATATTTTTAAAATTAGATAAACTATATATTAATTAAAACACTCAATTAATATATATTTTATCTAATTAATTAAATGGTACATGTGTGAATCAGGTCGAGCGTGAATCGGGTCGGGTGCGAATCGGGTCGGGTGTGAATTAGGTCGGTTACAAATCGGGTCGGGTGTGAATCGGGTCGGGTGCAAAACGGGTCGGGTTGAAGCGTGTTTGAATCGGGTGTATATGGGTTTGGGTGTTTTTCGGGTTGGGTGCGGTTTGAGTTTGGGTGTTTCGAATACGGGTGTGATTCGGGTTTGGGTCAATGTGGGTTGGTTACGGTTTGGATTAGGGTGTCTTAATTATGGGTCACATTCAGGTCACGGGTGTATGTGGATCGGGTTGGATCAAGTTCGGGTGCCTAAATTTTCGGGTTAAAACAGGTCGGTCGCGGGTTAATTTCGGGTCATTTTGCAGTTGGGGTCAGGTTTGACAGCTCTACATTTCACATATGTATCAAAATTTATGGTACATAGGTCGTATTATTTTAGGGGTTATTTGGTTGAAATCATACAAAGGGAAAGGAATCAAGAAAGGGAAAATAGGGGAAAGGGAAAGTAGGGGAAAGGAAACAAGAAAGGGAACTTGATTATCTCTATTATATAAGCCAAGTGGGGAGCCATGGTGTCCCCCCGCGAAAAGTCCATGCTACCCCTCAAAACTTTCTAAAATCTCAATTTATATCACTCCTAATTATTAAGGAAAGTTATTACCATTTTTGAACTTTTTTAAATGAAAATAGTACAAAATATAAAATTCGAAAAAATAAAACAAAAATACCAAAATTCATATTTTAAAATTCTATATAAATAGACATCCATATTGACATAGTTCATCGCACACAAAGCGTGCATAGGAAGCTAGTTATGTTTGTTGGAAGGATCAAAGTTACAGTATTAGATCTTTATTATATAAGTCAAGGGGGGAGCTATGGTGTCCCCCCTCAAAATGTCTAAAACGCCCTCTAAAATATTCTAAATATTTAAACTATATTAATATTACTATTAAGGAAAGTTTTTGTACTTTTAAAATGTAAATAGTACAAAAAATATAATTTTAAAAAATAAAATACAAACACCAAAATTCATATTTCTGAATTCTCTACAAATAGACATCCACATTGAAATATTTTTTCACAGAAATATTTCAGAGTATTGGTTTTGGTTTTTTTTACTACTAAATAACAATTAAGCTCAAAATTTGACGCACGCATAGCGTGCATAGAAAACTAGTATTTTATAGACTCCACTTTACAAAATATTCAAAGCCCATTGCCTACCTTCCTCCAACTTAAGCCGGTGAGTCATGAGTGGTGGTTATTACATATGTAACTCTTGAAAATCGATGACCTCCGCAAGACCATCATTCATATTCCAACATTTTACAGGTTTATATACTCAAATTTGACCATTTAAACTTTATATCTGGTTCAATTTGACTGTATATATATATATAGCTACAATTTATATTCTTAGATATGTATATTATGTTATTCCTCCTTTGTCACTACGGTTTTGGTTAATTAGCAGTAAGTGGAGAATTGGTTGGTGGTTGTGGTGCCGGGAATTTGGCGGTGATGGTGGTTGGCGGTGATGGTGCGGCCAGTGAGACGGTTGATTTGGGTGGTGGTTCATACTTCATAGTATTGGACTGTGATTACCAAACTAGTAGAAACGGAAATATGGTCTGTGATTGTCTTTCCCTTTTACTATTCCCTCAAACCAAACAGCCCCTTTAAATTTTTAATCTTGCATAATGCATATAGCCATATACTGTACAACTGTGAAAGTGTAGTGGATATTGTGCTTACTCTAGCTAATTTGTCCATGTTTTGTTTTTGGCTTTCTGCTTAATTTGTCATGGCAACTAAATATCTAACCACAAGCTCAACAACGTACAAATCGACAAATAATACATTTTTGAACAGAATAATATAGGCCACTAGAATTTGTTGTTATCAAAACTCACAAGAGTGTTTCTAATCTACTTTGGTCTTCATCACAACTAGTACTATTGTAATTTGTTAAAAAACAAAAAACAACATAGTTAACAACATGCATTCATATTTATGTGCATATTTACAGCTATCAGATCACTATAATCCACTTTCTAACCACCCAAATTATTACAACATCCTAAGTAGAGTTGGGCATGGCCCGGGTCCGCAAGAGGGTTAATTAACTTGTCACAACATGATTTGGATCCGGTCCAGCACAAGCCCGCTATGAGCGCGGCACAACATGAAGACACGATGATAGCATGAGCTATGCATGGGCTGACACAAACCTGACATAGCATGACGAGATAGCATGCAAGTTAATTGGCACACTTATTTTGGTTAAAATTTGATAATGTTTATAGAATTTATATATGACATGACGACACAACACACATCACTATCCGGTCCAACACGAAACATTGGTTGTGTTGTGCATAAGCCTTATATTTGATAGCTTGGCACAAATCCGACAGACACAAACTTTTCATGGTCCATTATAAGCATGACACGTTGTGGCACGTGGTACTTAGGCCATCTCGGCACATCTCATGTCCACTTTTATTCCCACATACTTTTCAGCAATATTAGTTGTTGCACCGCACACGATGCACGTGCAAGTAATTGTCTCAATAAATAGGTTTTGTTTTGTGAATTGGTTTAGAGATGCTAAAAGCAAATACGTACTAACGAGTATTAAGTTTTTTTTTAAAGAAAAAATTCTAATTTAGCTATAATGAGAAAAATTAGATACAATTTCCTTATTCAATTAGATGATTCTCTAAATTAAGACTTAAAAGAAACACTCTTAGCTCTTAATTTAGGGGTAACAAAATCAGTAGCCGGTAATTAGGCTACACTAAAATTATACTGAACCGAAAAGCAAGAAAGGGGATATTTTAGAGATTAGGATCACTAATCTCTAAATGGGATATTTTAGCTAATAGATGGAAGAATCTCTCTTGAATCTACCGCTAAATAAACTACTGAGTTAAGAGAATCGCTCTCAAAACTCAACAATCAAATCTGACTAACTCCTAAGAGAATCACTCTCGAAGTCATTAATCAGTTTGGCTAGCTTCGACTAAGAGGGTCGACCTCTTAATCTAATAGCCTAGATAACTAATTAAGAGGTTCGGCCTCTTAATCACTCATCTAGCACGAAGTCTTGTAGCTAGACAACTCCCAAGAACTTCAAACCATACTAGCTTCTAAGCACACAACTTAAAAACTAAAGAAAGAAAACATCAAAGTTTTCAAACCAATTTTCATTCATCAAATCTGATTTTTACATAACTAGTACAAGCTATTTATACTAAAACTAAAGCTAAGGCTACTACTACTATTACATGAATAAACGAAGCAAAGAAAGCCAAAATATCAAGCCTACAATACCCCAAACGTCCCCCCTTTGGCAGCCATTTTGAGCAACTTGCTCCACTTGCACCCACTTGCACCAACTTGCACCAACTTGCCTCCATGACTCCCCTAAGCTACTAGGTGAGTAAGCAAAGCTAGTATGACACTAAGTAAGGCTACTAGATGACTAAGCAAAGCTAGCTACACCACTTGCAAGCAATAACCAAAAGCCCAAACACAAACTTGCAAAGACCGAAACACGTAGAACTTGGACAGTAGGACCTCGCGACTCGTGAGTTACGGTCGCGACTCGCGACCTTGATGGTCCCTTGGGCTCGCACCTCGTGACCTTGGCTCGCACCTCGTGATTCTCTACTGGATCGAGTCTTCAACTTTGCTCCGTAGTTTACCCACTTGCCTAATTAAGCTAGTTATTACAAGATATACTTTAACTAATGCTAATTAGTACAAAAACAAACAATAACTTAAAGATTTAAACTAAGTAGTAGCTAATACATCATTGAATTTGCTAATCATGCTACTACAATTCTATTACAAAATTACTAGTACTAATCACCATTCTTTGGCTCACTTAATCTGGTTCACTCTACCAATAAACTAAAATCATACAAAAGAGTATTAAAGAACAGAAAATGTACATCCTTAAATTTTGCATGATAATACAGGGCAAAATTATTCACTTTCATGAAAAGAAAACAAGTTTTTTTAATCTCTCACTCTCCAGCTGCCCTATATGAAATGGAGAAATAGTCATCTTTTCTTTTATTCTCCTTTTTTACGAAGAAGACACTGTATCATTAATAATTAGTCAAAATTCCAACGCTACTCTATGTCAGAGGATTATCTTAACCAAAAGTTTAAGCTGATAGTTGATGTCCAGTAATATGTTATATATTCTATCACTTCCTCTCACATGAAAGGCCCTTTAAGCATGAAATGTGAATACAACACAAGCCCACCATACCTGATACTAATTAATTACACATTGAAAAGGAAGGGGTGAATGAAATTTGAACCCGTGACCTTTGTGTCACGTTGGCTCTGATACCATTTTAAAGGGTCTTCCATATGAGAGAGAGTGATAGAGTATATAAAATATTTCTGAGCCTCAACTAAAAGCTTAAGCTGATAATAGATGCCCAATAATATGTTATATACTCTACCACTCTATCTCTCCACTGTGTATCCAACACCTTGACTTTCCATCCACATATTAAGTCAATGTTTTCTCTTTTTTCTTAGCTTTGTTACTTTAACATTTAACGTTTATACTTTGTCTCTCCATTTTTAAACTTTCGGCTCCGCCACTATACCATTTCGACCATTAAACTTGCATTATGACGTGTTTGAATAAATTATAAGAAGCCAATAATAATAAATACACATGGAACGATTCATAAAATATCATATGCCTATTATTTATCTTATATTATTTTTGTCAAAATAGTTTGTAGAAGTTAATAAATTTGTATTCTAAAATGGAAAAATGTAGCAAGTAATTAACTAAAAGAAGGAATAGTAAGTACTTAATGATTAGTACAATTGTACTAACTAGTGTGTATGGTATGCTTTTGAGGGAACTAATCAAGATTTATCTAGAATACATAATGAATCACTCCAAATTCAACAAATGAAGCTTACAGATAATAAAAAGTGACAAATAATACATAGAGTAATAACTTTGACTATCAATGCCAAATCGCCTTCATGCATGGATAATTGGATATAACAAATTCATGCATGATGTCTTCATCTTTCTCGTGTAATTACTAGTGTGTACGTATATAAGTGCACAATGGAGCATGTAACTTAATTAGTGGTGTCCTCCACCAAAACCACCACCTCCACCACCACCACCACCAAATCCACCGCCGCCGCCGGAGCCCCCACCTATTCCTCCTCCGAATCCACCACCTTTCCCGAATCCTCCTCCTATGCCACCACCCTTGCCAAATCCTCCACCAACTCCACCCCCAAATCCACCACCCTTTCCAAAGCCGCCACCACCACCAACCCCACCACCCTTTCCGACTCCACCATCATTTCCAACACCACCATCGACTCCACCACCTTTACCATAACCTCCTCCTCCACCTAGACCTCCGCCTTTGCCGATTCCTCCCCCTAGACCTCCTCCTTTGCCAATTCCACCTCCAACTCCTCCACCTTTTCCAACTCCACCTCCGATTCCACCCCCCTTTCCATAACCTCCTTCCCCACCTAGACCTCCACCTTTGCCAACTCCGCCTCCAATTCCACCACCATTTCCATAACCTCCTTCCCCACCTAGACCTCCACCTTTGCCGACTCCGCCTCCAATTCCACCACCCTTTCCAAAACCTCCTCCACCACCTACATCTCCACCTTTTCCAATTCCTCCTCCGATTCCACCACCCTTCCCATAACCTCCTCCACCACCTACACCTCCACCTTTTCCAATTCCTCCTCCAATTCCACCACCCTTTCCATAACCTCCTCCACCACCTACACCTCCACCTTTTCCAATTCCTCCTCCGATTCCACCACCCTTTCCGTAACCTCCTCCACCACCCACACCTCCACCTTTTCCAATTCCTCCTCCGATTCCACCACCCTTTCCGTAACCTCCTCCACCACCTACACCTCCACCTTTTACGATTCCTCCTCCGATTCCACCACCCTTTCCATAACCTCCTCCTCCACCTAGACCCCCACCTTTGCCAATTCCTCCATCTACACCTCCGCCTTTGCCAATTCCACCTCCAACTCCTCCACCTTTTCCGTAACCACCTCCACCACCAATGCCACCACCCTTCCCAATTCCACCACCAATTCCACCACCTTTTCCAATCCCACCACCAATGCCACCACCCTTACCAATTCCACCACCAATGCCGCCACCCTTTCCAATTCCACCACCAATGCCATGGTCACCTCCGATACCACCACCAATACCATGTCCTCCTCCAATGCCGTCACCACCACCGAATCCCCCTCCTCCACCAGCACCACCTCCAAAACCTCCACCGCCGCCGCCACCAAACCCTCCGCCGAATCCTCCGCCCTTACCAAAGAAGAGCTTCTCATCTTCATACGTTTCTGTAGTTACCGCATATCTTGCACTCACACTTGATATGGCAACGTGAAAGCAAACTAGAAACAACAAGGAAAGTCTCTTATTGCCCCCTTTCATTTTGGAGATAAAAAAATGTAACGAATTTTATTGTTTTGTTGACGATAAACTTACATATGTTGATGAATAGAATGATGATGGGGTTTATATAAGGATTCTCTTAGGCAGTACTAACTAGCTAAATTTAACAAAAGTGCATTAAATTCTATCAACAACCAACTACTTCATTCATGAATTATGATTAATAATATATATATGCAACATTAAAATTACATATCTAAATCTAAGTCCCCTATATATTGTGTTCACCGGCATTTAATACTTGAGCCCAACAGCTTGTTTTATCATTACTACTATAAGCATGGCTATGGAAATTACACCTCCAACTCGATCTGCTTTTAAAAATTCGAGAGGAATCCACCAAGATCCATATGACTGTATTTTTTTCCTTCTGTATGTACAAGCAAAAATCAATAAATGATTACTTCTATTAATAAAACAGAGGGAGTATATCATTATGAAATGTTGTATATACCTCTAATGGCGCGTTTGATAGCCGATAGATCATAAATGATGGTAATGAGAATGAATTTAATTATATGTAAATTTGGAAGGAAAAATCAATATTCGTTCAAATGATGCTAGTTTAACTCTATCTAATTTTCTTCACAAATATTCATCCCCATTCAACATATACCACCCCCCCAATGGTAATGCATGGATGATAATAGAAAATATTAAGAAAAATCAAGTTTTGGAATGAAAATATGTTTGAGGATTATATGGTTTTTTCTTAACAAAATTATACTTTAAATCCATTACCATTATCACAACTTATTATCAACGATCAAATGGGCCGTATGTATTTTACGTTAATGTACTTTCTAAATGAGTAAAATTTTGAAATGGATATTAATACCACGTGTCGCTTGATTGATATAATTAATGCTTGATTTTAGTTAATATGTCCACCTTTGGCATTGTTATATACATTCATAAGGGAAATGATTTTGGCACTCCCCAATTTGATTCTGCCACTCCTCCCCCTCTCACATGAATAGTAACATTGACAAGTGCCAAAATCAAATTGGAGAGTACCAAAATCACTCGTATTTAACATTTTTCTATCATCATTATTATTTTCATTTTGATGTAGTTACACAATTAGGGTTCCTTGTACCTCAAGATCATGAGTTCGGTGAACTTACATGCATGTTGGATTCATGCCAACTATAAGTTCTTGGGGGTAGGGATAGATTCCTTGCGTAACACCAAACTTTCAACAATTATTTTTGTACGAATTTTGAGGAAACGATTTAATTGGGTGTAAAAAAAATTAATGAAAATGGTTTTAATACAAGCAAGAATGTAATTATAAGTTACTAATATCAAAATTTTTAATTAATTTATTTGTTTCCTGGCCTCAAATCGTTTCCTCAAAATGTATGCAAAATCAATTGTTGAATATTTTAAGGTATGGAAGGAGTAATTTTTAATGGTAAAAAATTAATTATAATTTTTTTTTGAATTAAATAAATGAAGCACAAAATTAGTGGCAGCCCTTGTACCTTGTTTTCTACGATTGTAATGTGTGGTGTCTTGTACATGGAGCACGATTACATGAAATACATGTGAAATTCACTACAAGTGGCCAGTGTACAAGTACTATCTTCCAAAAGGTAGTCGTTTGGTAAAACTTTTTTCAGCCAGTTTTAAATTAAAGTTGGGCTTCAATCAAATTAAAGATGTATCATATGTTAGTGGGAATCTATACTTAAATATTTAAAATAGGAATTTTAAACGGCGCGTGTTATCTATTTGTCACTCTTTACTTTCTTTTTTTTTTCTTTTTCCAAAAAAAATATATATTAAATGTCTGCTTACTTCTATGACAATCGAGTTTCACTTTGATCCTCAATCTTGTGAAATCACATATCACAACAAATCAAATCGTCATACTTGAAATAACTCAAAATCAAAACATAAATCTTACATTTTGCTTCAAATAAGAAAAAAAAATCCATAAATTTACATAATAATTAGTTTAAATGATCAAAAAACTAGTTTACATTTATAAATGGAATTAGTTGCACATATATAATATTACTTTATATTAAATACATCACCTAATTTGATCGATTTTTTTACCCAAATGATATTAAGGGGTAAAATTGTTACGAGTTTGTGTTGAAATCTAAATTATTTGCATGCATATTTTTCATTAGAATCAGAACTAGGATAAATCCCAACTATAAATCACTATTAAGAGTAGTGATTTCGTAGAATAAGTCACTATTGCCAATAACGATTTCCCCGAATAATTCATTATTACCGATATTGATTTATTCATCGAAATTGCTACTAGCAATATAGCGATTTATTCTTTCATGCTATCCTATTTATGAAGAAAAATAGGTGAACACATCAAATCGAAAATCACTTTCAAAACATCCCACAATTCCAAATCCATTTCACATCAATTTTCATAAAAGTAAAATATTATCAAAGTCATCCAAATTGAACAAAGGGTACGGTGTAACTTTTTAGGGGAGGTGTAATAAGGATTAATTCTTTTTATATGATAGTAAATCTACCTGTTTGGGGAAGAAAAGAACAAGATGAGGTAATTTTATTAAAGTTACTCATAAGTGGGTGTCAAACGGGTTTGAGTCGTACCCACCACGAGGAAATGCAAATCCACCTCTCATGCTCTTCAAAAGAGTAATCTTATTAAAATTACTCATTTAATTTGAGAGTGTCAAACGGGTTTGGGCCGCATCACTGGGAAGTGCAAGTCTATTTCACAAGATCAATGAAGTTTCATTTCAAAATCATATGACTCTTTTTATTATAATAACTAATCATGTTATTGAAACTGTTATACGAAATACTCACTACTTTCCACAAAGAGATTGAGGTGCAGGAATTACAAAGTTATTGTTGGGAGTTATAATTAAAGTTGTTTTGTGGATGGTTATAAAGTTATTATATATGGGAGGTTACAAAGTTCTATAAGGGTTAGAAAGTTATTGTTGTGGGTTACAAAGTTATTTTGTCAGAATTATAAAGCTAACCTTGTAAATCTCCACACAAATTAACTTTGCACCTTCCATTTGTCATATGCGTGCCACACCATTATTAAATGGCCTGGTGCGACATGCTGCACCAAAAACGCATTGGTTTTTTTTTTTTTTTCCTAATTGGGGTTCAATTAGTTAATTAGTTCCTTTCAAACAAGATGAAAGTCAACAAAAACAAGGCCAAGGTTTCGGCAGAATGGGAGTGTTAAATGCGGGAGGTTTTACTTTTTGGTGTTGAGAATAGTGGGAGCTTACCATATGCCAACCCTATATTACGCATAGGCAGCTCATACCATTAAATTTCATCAAATCTATTTTTGATAAAGATTGATCTGATGTCTTATTCATCACATTTGATGTTTTTCTAATATTAGTAGGGTTGATATGATTATTGTGAATTTGTGACAGACAGCGTAAACCTAAGTCAAAGGGAAATGATAAAGGCACAACTAAAATTGATATGGGCACAACCCGTTGTGAGAGCACATTTTCCTATGCTTCTCTCACAAAAATTTTGCCTATATCAATTTAGTTGTGTCAATATCAATTCCCTAAGTCCTAAGGTGATTTGATTCACTCGGGTTCAATGGAAATTTCTTATGAAGTTTTTTCCGTTCTTCAGTTTTCTAAGAATTACACAAAAATTATTTTATTCACACTATAGGAAAGTTAACTCGTTAAAATGAAAGTTAATGAGACAATTACTCGTGTTTTGAGAGATTTTCAGTTTACAATTTTAATTTATTTTAATTCCTTCCGATCAAATACAACAAGTTCTACTCAAAAAGGGTAAAGTTTTCTATTATGTACAACAAATTCCACCCTCTCATTCCATTTCTTTCAATCCTCCTTAGCTTTATTACATATTCACATGCATACCTCTCGACTCTCGTGGTAGAAAATAAAGAAAAATATTCTTCTCTATATATATTGTGTAAATATTTTATGTTATGGAATATTCTAGAGGAGGATTAAGGCTACTAGGGTTGTACTATTACATAAAACACATTGGTTTAATGAATGAAGACAAAGAGAATTACGAACACTTTGATCTCTTTTCGATAATTCGATATATTCCCTTCGTCTTAATTTAGTTGCTAGAATTTTCTTATTTGGATTTTCCAAATTAGTTGCTACATTTTCTTTTACATTCTATGGACCCCACACATATTTTACATTTTTACTCTCTCTTTTGTTATTTGTTTTAAAAATAATTACACTTTTACCCTCTCTTTTGTCACTCAGGCACTCACCCATTACTTATTTATTTAAGTAATATATTTCTTCTAACTACCTTTACTAATAGTGGGCCCCACATAAAAACAATTTGTATTAAAAATTGTGCTTAAAGGGAATATAACATATAATTTAGGACAGATGGAATATTTATTATCTTTATTTACGACCGGTTATCGAACGGACGGTTAGGATTGTATATAACATTTTGGTGTAAAACCAAAATATTCAAGTATACTCCTTATTAATTGTACGGCATGCATTGAATTGGCGTTGCATTATCTGTTTATTCCTAAAACAGAAATAGAGTATGCCAAGACTTAAATACATGCAGTGTATTCGAGTTTTAAATCTGCTTTGCATAATAATTCTCGAATGTCATCAAACTAGTGTAAGGGTGCGTTTGATTCGTCTGAAATTTTCTGATCTGATCTGGTCTGATCTGGTCTGATCTGATCTGATCTGAAATTTTTTGATCTGGTCTGATCTAATCTGAAATTTTCTGATCTGGTCTGATCTGATCTGATCTGAAATTTTTTGATCTGGTCTGATCTAATCTGAAATTTTCTGATCTGGTCTGATCTGATCTGAAAATTTCTGATCTGGTCTGATCTGATCTTTGGTGAAATTTAATTGCACATTATTATAAATGTAAACTATTATTAATATTGTTTAGAATAGAAATAAAAATAAAAAATAAAAATAATAATAGAACTAAAAAAATAATAATAGAAATAAAATTAAAAAGAAAAAAATAAAAATAAAAATGAAAAAAAGTAAAGAAAATATAAATAAAAATATAAATAAAGATTAAAAAATAAAAATAAAATAAAAATAAAAATAAAAATAAAAATAAGAATGAAAAATAAAATAAAAATAAGAATGAAAAATAAAATAAAAATAAAAATAAAAATAAAAATAAACATAAAAATAAAAATGAAAATGAAAATAAAAATAAAAATAAAAATAAAAATAAAAATAAAAATAAAAATAAAAATAAAAATAAAAATAAAAATAAAAATAAAAATAAAAATAAAAATGAAATAAAAATAAAAATAAAAATGAAAATACATATAAAAATAAATTTAAAAATAAAAACTAATAATAATAATAATAATAATAATATAAATAAAGATAAAAATATAAATAAAAATTAAATTAAAAATAAATTAGAAACAAAAAAATTAAAAAATTAAAAATTAAAAATTAAAATGAAAATTAAAATAAAAAAATAATAAAAAAAGATAAAAAGATAAAAATAGAAATAAAAATAAAAAATAAATTAAAAGCAAAAAATAAATTAAAAATAAAAATAAAAACAAAAACAAAAAACAAAACTAAAAAGTTAAGGATAAAAACAAAATAAAATTAGTTGCTTCACACGTCTTCCATATATACAATGGTAGTGGTGGCCACTGAACGGGCCGGGCTGGGCCGGGCCAGAGACCGGGCCGGGGACCGGGTTGGACCGGTTTTGATCGGGTTACGGGTTATAACACTTCGACCCATGACCCACCCGTTTAGCACCGGGCTGGGTCACGGGCCGAGTCCGGGCTAAGCGGGCCTGACCCATCAGGGCCAAAAACCGGGCCGGGTCAACCCGGCCTAGTGGCCACCACTATATAATGGTAACTAATTAATAATTTAATATCATCATTGTGTATTATGTATATAATTTTCTTTCACATAAAAAATTATGTAAATAATTAATAATTAATATTATCCTTAAAAATTGGTCATAATTTTTTTTAATTCATGGCTATAGTATTACTTCCAAAATATTCAATTTTTTTGTCATCAATAAATATAATTAATCATTAGTATGCATAATATTATAATTATATTATTTTATTTTATTATAAAAATAGAAATAATATTAATTGAGTTATAAGGAACAAAGAACAAAATGCTGATCTGATCTGGTCTGATCTGATTTTTTCGGATCTGATCTGATATTTGCTGATCTGATCTGATCTGAATTTTTTGAAAATAAGCACAGGAATGCTTATATAAGTTAAATCAAACGCACCCTACTCAATCGCATCACTAGGCCCGGCCGGTCTAATAACTACAGAAAGAGACAGAAGTTACTCTTCAATATTTTATCTTAAAATTATTATTTCCCCCTACACTTTAGCTCAACGTTTTTAATTTTTTTAGTTTCTGTTTACGTGTACGGAAGCTGAATTGAATTAAATTGAAATGAACTGAATTGAACTGAAAGTAATATTTTATAAGAAAAAGAAATTAAGAGTTTAACTGAACTGAACTGAACTGGACTGAATTTAAGCTGAAATTAGGGTTGTAAAAACAGGTCAAACGGTCGGAAACAGGTCGGTCAAAAACAGGTTCGGTCAAAAACAGTCGGTAAAAAACAGGTCATATGAGTCCTTTCGGTCTCGGTCGGTAACGGTCGGTATCGGTATCCGGTCGAATTCGGTATTTTCCAAAACAGGTGTCGGTCGGTTTCGGTCCAGTACTTATCAGTTCGGTCGTTTTTCGGTAACAAGTCACATTTGGTTGGTCAAAACCGGTTTTTTTACAGGTCGTAATCGGTACACGGGTCATAATCGATCGGTCAAAATCGGTATGCAGGTCATAATTGGTTGATCAAAATCGGTATGAAGGTTATAATCAGTTGGTCGCGGTCAAACGTATGTTGTAATCTGTCAGTCTTAAACGATTGATCACAATACAATCGGTCAATTCAAAACTTCGAATCAGATTTTGATATTTCGGGTTAGTTGGCCTAGAATTTTTGGCTAAGAATTTAGAATCGAATAGTTATGTTTAATTTTAATTTATATTAAGTAATAATTATCAGTTTATTATATTAAGTTTTATTTATTTATTTATATTAAGTTTAATTTAATTTTATTTATATTAAGTTTTAATAAATGAATTTACAAAAATTTCATCAAATTTTTGTCAACTTAGAGAAATCATGTAATTAAGTTCGGTAAAATAACGGGTTCGGTTGTAAACAGGCCAACGACTTCGGTGATAAGGCTGATCCAAAACAGGTTCGGTACAATACGGTTTCGGTCAAAATCGGTCGGTCAAAAATCGGTTTTTGTCAGGTTGAAAATAGGTTCGGTTGAAAAGAGTTCGGTAACGGTCGGTCTCGGTATAATAAAAACAGGTTGGAAACAAGTTCCGTTTTGAATCGGGTCGGTACTGGTGGGTTTCGGCATGCGTAAAAGCGGTTGGAAAATGGTTTCGGTATAATTCGGGTTCGGTAGCGATCGGTATTCGGTCACTAAAAATTCGGTCAAAAACAGGTTCGGTATCGGTCGGTAATGGTCAGTCAAACATGTTTCTGACCCACATTTACACCCCTAGCTGAAATAAACAAACCTTAAGTTGTAAAGTTTTGCAGTAAAAATTTATGGTTTCATATTTAAAAAGTTATAATTTTTGTACAGAAAGTTACTTTGTCAGACCGTCTAACAACCTGACAAGAGACTTATAGTTACTCCCTCTATTTTTTAATTGGTACACTTTCTTTATTTGGATGTCTCAATTTATTTGTTACATTTCCTATTTTGACATGTGGAGCTCAAATAAATTCTACCTATTCTATCAATATTTTTGCCATTTACCTAATTTATTCTACCTATTTTACTCTTAATTGTGTCATTTTCTCAATAAATACCTCTACTTTTTAGGTCCCTACCATTACACATATTTCTCCTAAAATTTTGTAATAAAAGGAATGTAGCAAGTAAAAAATGAAAGAGGGGTATATTTTTTCCCCACTACGTACATATGTTTCAACTCATTAAGTATGTAAACTTCCTTTATTTCTTTTTTTAATTATTATGTTTGGAATCTTGAATATGAACACTTCCTTTGTTTTAAAATTTTTATTGCGTTTGAAATTTTGGATACGAGCTGATTGAATCTTAATCATGAAAAATCATTATTATACATAAGAAAAAACATGTTCATATAGATAGATCTTATTAGATTTAATTTATTATATCTGTTATTTCTTTAATCATCAACTTTTTTATATCTTTTATAAAGCATATTGGAAGATTAATGTTTAAATAAGTGCATTGGAAACTATACAAAATATAAACGTAACAGATATTTTGAATCGAATTGAGTACATCAATACCTTTTGTTTTAAACTCTCATTAAATTTTCTCTATTTAACACTAACTAAAACTAACCAGGACATGATCATATCAATCTAATAACATTTTGGTTCTATTCCTTTGACCATTATTTATCCTTTATTTTGAACAATGATGCGCTAGACTACTCCTTTGATTGAGCATAGTCGATTTTTCAATCCTTTTTTTTCCAAAAAAGAAGCAGCTAAAACTAAGCCATGTTCTTTTGGACTTAAAAGCTACTGTAATCAGATCAGATCAGACTTTTTCAGATCAGACTTTTTCAGATCAGATCAGTTCAGTTTTGTTTTAATTTTATACTCTCATAAAATAATACATCCACCTAATCAGATCAGATCAGTTCAGATCAGATCAGATCAATTCTAAAGAACAGGGCCTAAATGTGTATCGCGCAAGTCGGATAACGGCTTTACTATTAAAGATGATGCAATTGAGAATGCGCATAAGATAAAAAGATTATAAATTGTAATGCGTTAAAAATTGTATTAGCTGAGCTCTTGCATGCCATTGACGCTATCTCTCAAAAATTATTTTATGCTGCAGAATGATACTCAAGTAGTCAAGTAGTTCTTTGAAGATAAGGCTACCATGTTATTTAGTAAAAAATAATACTTTTATGAAAAAAAATAAAACCTTTGAGAGAATCTTATGTGAGATGTATTGAAGAGAGATGGATAATGTTAAATATAATCGAATTGGTAATTTGGTATTATATATGTGGGATATTGAGACTTAAACCGGACCCTACAGCAAGTTACACGATCAAATTTGGTCACTATATGCATCTGTAAAGGGGAAGATAAGGAATACTCAAGATCTAGTGTCTAGAATTCTTAAACATTAACCACTAGATGAAGACCTCGTCCTTGATACTTTTTATTGTCGTAGAATGCATTCCCTTGCCCTAAAAAATATTAGGGCATTACGTTCAAATAAATTTGAAATCATTTAGATTCAATATTGTTAATAAAATTTTACTTCGTAATACGACATCTGTTGCATATTAAGTGCAACAATTTGACTTTTATAGTGTTTATTTATTGTGTTTGACCAAGTTTATTTATTTATTTATATAAGAATAAATATCATGAAGTATGGTCTATTCAGCACATTTAATACTTTTATTAAAACAACTTTTTATAAATTTTACTTTAAGGTAACAAATTTTTTATATAGTTTTTACTTATACTCTTATACAAGTACATGATTATAGATATGGTGAAATGGGGTCAAAGTAATGCATTACCTGTAGTTGTTTTTTTTTTTTTCAAATCAAGCCAATCTTTTGATTAACTTATAATAAGTTAACCTAATAGGCTAATACCCATAGGCTATAACTACTCAAATTAAGTTTTTTCACTGTTGTCTAGTTGATAAAATTAACATTATCAATTAATAACCATGTACACAACAACATATTATGTACACCGCTTTGATTTTCTTATTGAAAGTGTTAACTTCATCAACCTGTAAACAAAAAACAAAAAAATGACTGGATATGAGTATTAGATTGATCTGATTTATTGTGAGTTAATCAAAAGTTTGAGTTAATTTAAGAATACCGGATAAATGTTGACTTATTTTGAACCAATTTTTCGTCGAAACAAGTTTAATAATAATGTTCAATCAGAGTTAATATAATAAATTTTAGTCAAGTAAAATATATTTTAATAGATTTCAATTATTTCATGTAAGTTTAGAATTCATAAATTGAATAGAACGAACGCGCTATTGGTGACCTAATTGATCGAAAGGCCTGCAAATTTGCAACTATATACGAAGAGTACTTACTTTCCATAAACAGAGGGTTTTAGTTGAAGAACATTGATTGCAATGAGGGGTTTTTTTTTTCAAGATCCAAATTAATTCTACATCTACCAAGCACATGAAAGAAGACCCCACTTACAATTTCTTTTCTTTGTTACATTTTTAAAGTACTGTTTACATTTCTCGATTTATTTGGCATTAGTAAACAGTTGAAAGGTTGAATGATATTATTTTCATGGATTATTTTAGGGTTATTCCCACTGGTACGATGCATCTGAAAATTTAACAATTATTCTTATTGATGTACCTAAGTTTTTTAAATTTTTAAAAATATATTTGAATTTTTGACAATTCTCAAACGTAACATTTAGAAGGTATATTCCGTTTAAAAAAAGAATACCACGTTAACTTTTACTATTTATTTTAGTTTTAGCACGTATTTCGAGGTAATATTGTCATTTTTTGCAAATTTAGACATCGATAAGGGCTAAAATGACACCAAAATCTTTGATTGGGTTGTTTTTTCGTCATACATACCAATTGCACATAAATAGAGACAAATATTTAACAATTTTTGTTAAAAAATACAACGGTTGAGAATTGTCAAAAACTCGGGTATATTTTTGGGAATTCCAAAACTTAGGTATACCAGTGGGAATTGTCAAATTTTCAGGTGTACGA
The DNA here is from genome assembly GCA_951394345.1 of Salicornia ramosissima. Classification (NCBI taxonomy): domain Eukaryota; kingdom Viridiplantae; phylum Streptophyta; class Magnoliopsida; order Caryophyllales; family Amaranthaceae; genus Salicornia; species Salicornia ramosissima. The sequence goes on along the minus strand of OX596238.1, from coordinate 47,207,673 downwards.
GTGGGAATCTCCCTTTATTTTATTTCTATTTTTTTTCATCCGAGCAATTGGTGAAAAGCAAGTGGTATATATCTATATACTCACATAGTCACATTATTGTGACCTAGAGCTAAGATGTTCAGAGTTCAATCCTCATCACTCCCATACTTTAGGATTCCCTGGTTCCTTTTATTCGCCTCCCAATTACTAGGATTGATTGGATACGTCATATGTGTTAGTAATCCATTGTTAAACCGGTAAATTCTTTACCATATTAAAAAAAATTGTAGTTTTTACTGCGCATAGCATAAATAAATGCCATAAACAACTGGAGGAGTTGAGGTCTTTGAAGATTGAAGTATGTGTCAGCCCTTGTTTATATTACTACCTCCGTACCATATTAATGGAAACAAAGGATATTATTTGTGAGTATTAAACAATTAATTTTCTACAAGTATTATGATACAGAGATAACAGATGTTTTTAGATTCCATTTGAATAATGGCCACATGCGAGGCCATCATGGACTCATGGTATGTACAAAGACTGTTTGCCGAGCAATGTATCATGTTTGGCATAAAATTATCTCCAAGGCTTGTTCTAATTTTTTTAGTAGTTTCTACTTTCTAGGCAAATTAAAATATTAGGCAAGGGCTAATGAAACTTAATTTATTTGATTCAAATCCTCACCATGACACCATATTTCAATGGCAATTTTCAATACTCTTTTTGTTTCATAAAATTAATTCTTATCATAAAAAATTACTCCTTATTGTTAGTTCAATGTATACTCAAGAGGGGGGGGGGGGGGGGTTGAATTGAGTATGTGTGTTTTTTCAATCGTTTTCAAGGTTTGTTTATCTTTTTGTGAGAACAACGAAAGAACAGTAAGTAAAGAGTAGGGACACAAAGATTTAACGAGGTTCGGCTTCTAAACAAGCCTACGTCCTCCACTCTCTCACCAATATTATTAATCAACTCAGAATAATAACATGGTTACACATTCAATTAAATGCTACAACTATGTAACACTTAATTCCCCAACTGTTAACTCTTACAGTTCACTCAGTGTTCACAAAACACTTCCCAACCACTTCCCTCTAAGTGGTTCAAATATTACAAACTTAAATCTCCGTAAGTTTTTCTCTTAAAGATGGATATGAAGATAGTTTTGGACTAAGGATAGACTCTCAGAAAATATGACTTGGTTTTCTTTAGAGAGCAAAAGTCTTCTAGGGTTTTTTGCAAAGATTGTTTATATAGGCAAGGAAAACCGTCCCCTAGAAGTGTGCTGGGAGCTCCCCTAAATTGTGCAAAAAGATCAGCTGACACAAGTGTACAGTTACCTGTTTCAGACCTTTGTATCCTTCCACTATATGTACGGTTAATACCCAAAAGTCCAACAAATACATTGCATTTAATGAGCTGATTTGGTGTATCAATTTAGCAGATTTCCAAAACACAAGTGATCCAAATTTTTCAAATAAATTTTCAAAATGATTTTGAACTCGAAAATCTGTACGGATCACGTGCGTAATACTGAGGTCTGTTCCCACAGTGGTCTCAGTACTACTAAGTCTACATTTGGTAAAGGGAACTGTTCCAAGCTTGTTCTTTGCCTGTTCTCTTTACTGGATTTACACTTAAAGTCTTTTTGCTCTTTACTTAAAAACACTAAGAATATTTTCCTAAGCCTATTTTACAAGAAGATCCTAGAAATATAAAAAATAAATAGCTCCAAGCTCTTGGCTTCTGATCTTCAAGTATCTCAAGGCCTTCAAGGTTGCCATGATGAGTCTTCACTTGATTCAACCTGTTCATATACAAATATACATAGACATCAAGTATAGAGGACTGGTTTGTCATCATTTAAATCAAACATGGTTCAACAATTTCCCCCTATTTGATGATGACAAACCATGAAGTTCCCCCTGAGAACAGTAACAAATTGTTTCAAAATAAAACAACTGTTCAGAGGAACTGGTCTTGCACTGTGCCTGTAGTCAGATTCATAATCTCAGAGAATAAAAAATACACAACAGACTAAAGCGCAATTAGACTGATTACAATGGTCAGTCACTCATCACATTACTCAATTTATTTTTGAGTTTCAGCATTAAACCTGTAACCTGCAAGACTTATCAATTATCAATTGTAGCAAGAGAAATTTCAATTTCACTTGGAAGAATTTCTTCCTTCCAGTTGGGATGGATAGGGGCACTTGATCTGAATTCAAGATACTCCTAGGCAAAAAGCTGGGCCATCTCTTAACAAGGTCTGAACCTTGTTCAAGTTGCTACACTTGATACTAGGAACTTCACCTGTCCTATTCCCCCTTTTGGCATCATCAAATGAAAAAATTAACCATAGCACAAAAATTAGGAGAAGGCAACAAGTCAAATATAGGCATAATATTAACACAACATTCTAGAGATGCTGTCCCAAATGTGAGTACCTGCAACTCACAATCCCAAAAGTTCAAGTGCACACAGAAGTTAAGAAAATATACAGACCAGGACCATTCTGCAGAGAAATTGTTTAGCAGAAATGGTCAAAAACTAAAGATAGAAATTGTTCAGAGAGACCAGAGGAATTAAAGTTTGAAAGCAATGTTAGTAGGGAAAGGGGGTAGGCTAAGAAGAAGTGGAGTCAGCATCATCATCAGAATCCTCAGTAGAATCCTCATTCTCATTTTCTGCACTCTCCTCCTGCTGCTTCTTCTTGACTTGGGCAATGATGGGAACTGGTCTCTTGGTGGTCTTGGGCTTGAAGCTGGAAGAGGAGGCAAGCTTTTCTTCATGGGAGTCCAGTCGTGCTGATATGTTCTTTATAGATCCATCCAGAGAAGTGCACAGAGCATTTACACTAGCCATCATCTGTTGCAGTAATTCCCCATGTGTCTGCACCTGTTTGGACAATGACCCAGTAGCTTCCTCAGACCTAGAACTGCTTGTTCTTCTTGCCCCTGTGGTCCTCTCTTCATCCCTCATTTTCAGCATACCACCCTCAAAGGTCATCCCCTTCTGACCTAGGATCTGGTTGGTGAGGACAGACATTTTCTTGACCTCACCACTCAGATGAACCTTTCTACTTTGGAAAACCAAGGTAAGCCAGGCACCATAGGGTAGAGAGTGGTTGGACCTTTCCAGAATGCTAACCATGTGAGCCAGCATGAGACCAGGGAGACTCAACTTAATTTTCTCATAGAGACAGTAAATGATCACAGCATCTGTAACGACCCTGATTTTAATGGTATTTCTGCCATATGATTATGTGTATTTATGTGTTGCTATGTATAGTTCAAATTTATTTTTGAACTATTTATTTTATTTTATGTAAATAATTTCGATTTAACTCGAATTATTTTATTTGCAGTTATTATTATTTATTTTAATTATTATTTAATTAATTAGAATTTTTATTATTTCATTTTCTAATTAATTATTTAATATTTTGGCTAAATTGATTTAAGCATGATTAATCATGCACTTTTTGTAAATTAGCCCAATTAATCATAAGAGCCCATTTTGGCCCATGTTTCAAGCCAAAAACCGGCCTCCTCCTTGTGCATGGCAAGTTTTGTCACTTGCCTTGTGTTCACACCTTAACTAACTCTATAAATAGACGAGTTAGTAAGGCTTAAACCTCATTTTTGCCATCTTATGCTCTTGCCATCAAGTTTAAACACAAAACTCCCTCCCATTTGCTCTCCATTTCCACACGCCATTTTGGCTACAATCTCCCATCCCAATTGTTCATCATCCATTCAACTTCAAACTTAAATATTAATCCTCCATTGATCTTTAAGGACCAAAACACAAATTAAACTTCCATAATTCCAATCAAGATTTCTAGTTCGGGTTGGTTTTTGGGTACTAGTTCGAGTGGGTTGTTCAAGTGAGTGGTTCGTGGTGGTCGTATGAGAAGACCGTGCAAGTGGTGGTGCGTGTGGTGTGGCCGTGCAGCAACAGTCGTGTATTGGTGGTTCTTGCTCGTGGTCTAGGCCGTGTGGTGGTGCTCGTGTTCGTGTGGTGCAGCCGTGGGTGCCGTGTTGGGCAGATCGTGTAAGCCGTGGTTGGGCCGTGTTCGTGTGGTAGTGCCAAAGCCGTGCCGTGTGTGCCGTGTGGGTGGTCCGTGTGGGTCAAGTTCCGGGCTGCAATTTGTGATTGAATTGTGTGTAATCTTTAATAAGGTAACATGCTTTCTCAACTTAATTGGTGTACTATGATTCATAGTATGGATTAAATGCATAAGATTAGTTTATGTTGAAGTGTTGATCATGTTTTTATGTATGGATGTAAATCTGATTTTTATGTGGTTTAATGATGATTTGATGATTGAATATGTTGATTTTATGTTTGATTACGTTGTAATAAGTTTATGTTTATCATGTTAAAGTTTGATGAATTTTGGGATACTAGTAATTTGGTAATTTCATGTATATGTATTGATTTATGTGTGTGGTTTATGTTTGTTGGATGAGTTCTTGATTGAAGTTCTTGAATCTTGATTGAGTTCTTGGTTGAAGTTCTTGAATCTTGGATGAGTTCTTTATGAATCTTGGTTGAGTTCTTTGAGTTCTTGATGAGTTCTTGATGAGTCTTGATAAGTTCTTGATTAAGTCTTTTAAGTTAAAGAAAGTAAAGAAAGTTAAAGAAAAAGTTAAAGAAAACGTTAAGATGTTGTAAGATGTTAGGTTTACGCGTTATTCTCTTAAGTCAAGCCGTAAGATGCAACTTAAGAAGTAACTAAGTGAGTAAACTTTGGATTAAAGTTAAAGAATGAAAGATTAGCTTGATTTCGTAGCTAGACGCCTGAAACTTAGAGTAAGATTCTATGTTTTTGGGTTAAGACGTTGCCCCTATCCTGACCGCGGTATTGGGATAGTGATTACCACTATGTCGTCTTTGATATGGATTTCCAGTAAGATTGGTTTCATGGGGTTGAGAGTAAGATTCTCAATCCTGGCATAGTTGGAAAGTTCAATCGCGTAAGAGGCGTTCGTACGAGCGTAGTCCGGTCTAGTTTATGAGTGATTGCGCCAAAGATAAGTTTGGATAAGTTAGTTGAGTCGAGTCTGTAGATTTGGATGGTTCGCATGATTTGATGTTTGGTTTGGATATTTGATTTATGCTATGTTCTTGTGTATTCCCGTTAGGGTGGGTCAGTTATGTTACTCGCCACTGACGGTGGACTGTTGTTACTTTTCAGGTAATTCTGATGATGAGGTTCTTGCTTAGCTTTGGGTTGGGCGAGCGCCGCTATTATGATTTAGTTGTTTCTTCTTCGTTGTTTTATGGTTTTGGATAGTATTGGACTATAGTAGTGATGTTTGTATACATTTGTTTTAAACTCTGACATGTGGTTGGAGTTACGTTTATTAGTATTGATAGTTTGACTTTTGGTTTAGTGATGTACAAACTTGTGGGTATTTGTACTTTTTGGATTAGTAATATAATACTTTGAGGTATTGTTTTAATTTTTCAAGTATTTTAGATGTTAGTTCTGACTATTCGACTCGTCGGTTTCTTCCGCGCCGATTTAAGCGAGCCGGGTCGTCACAGCATCCATCTTCCTAACATCCATTCTGCCCTGGGCCTTAGGGAGTACTATCTTAGAGGCAACTGTATGGAACACCCTCATTACTGGTTCCCTTAGTTGGCCAATAACATAGCCAGCACCATCATGTGGAGAACCAGTAAAGAGAGTGGTCTGTATGTGTTCTGTACTGACCTCAGGAATAGTTGGCCAGTTGTCCTTGGAATAATCACATAACCCACCTCTTGGTACACCTAGTACCTCCCCTAGACTCTTCTTTGAAAGAGTGATGTCGACCCCCTCGACCTCACTCCAGACTTTCCCTTTGTCTAACTTTCCCAACTTTGAGTAAAACTCCTCAACACAAGTTTCAAAAACATCTAGCCTCTTGTCAAACAACCCTTCCCAACCCTGGAACTCTATGGCCTCTTTAAACTCCTCTAAAAATGGTTGATTCGTCCAAGACTTAGGACATGCAAAACCAAATAAGACACCCCTACTACTTAATTCATACAGTGCTTCAGAAGTGGTCTTACCTTTCTTCTTGGCAAGAGTTTGTTCAGAGGCAGAAGCAGCTTTCCTCTTCTTTCCTGTTGGGCGTTTGGTTGTAGGCTTAGGGCTCTCAGAGGCTTTGCCCTTCTCGGCAACACTCTTCACCCTTTTCTTCTTTTCATCCTTCTTCCCTTCAGGAACCACCTCAGCAGGTTCCTTTTTAATCTCTTCCTTACAGACCCTTGTCCTCAAGGGCCTAGTTCTCTTTCCTGTTTCCTTTTCCCCTTGCACAACCCCTGTGATCTCGACATCCATGTCCTGAACATGAGTGTCATCATCTGGCTTTTCTGTTTCTTCCTTTTCAACTTCCTTCTCTTCAGTGCTGGGCATTGTTTTCTGTGTGGTCTGAGGTGATGGTGTAGGTGTTTTCTGTGGTTGTGAAGAAGGTGATGAGGTTGTTTCCTTTTGTGGTGGAGAGGGTGGTGGAGTTTTGGATTTTGGTGGTGATGGTGGAGGAGGAATTTCAGCCTTTGAGGGTGATGGTGATTTTTGTGGAAGGGAAGAGATAGTAGTTTGTGAAGATGGTTGTTTAGGTGATGGAGGGGGTGAAGGCTTACATGGTGATTGAGTTTTCTGAGGTTGATATGGTGGAGATTTTGGTGAAGATGGTGGTAATGATTTAGGGCTTGGTGGAGGAGTAAATTTCTCATCGGGCTTGCATGTAGCCATAGATTTTCAGCAATTGTTTCTGTTGTGACTTAGTCCTTTACTTCTTCTTGCTTCTCTTCTGCTTGGTGGTGTTCAGCAACCACAGCAGTATTTGATTCCTTCTCAACTTTGGAGGGTGTGAAACTAGGAGATTAGCTTAGTCCACGGCTTTTCTTCTTTGCAGCCTTGTTCTTCTTTCTTCCCATTTTGATATTGATCAGCAGATTTGATGAAGGAGCACTAGTGGAAAAAAGGTCTATTTGTATCGGTTTTTTCCTCCTATTTGTACCGATTTTATAAAGATACAAATAGAGGGGGATACAAATAGCAATGTTATTTGTATCTGTTATAAAAACCGGAACAAATAGGGCTCTTTTTGTATCGGTTATTAAAAAACCGGAACAAATAGCAAATTTTTTTTTAAAAAAAAGACTATTTGTACCGGTTCTAAAAGAAAACCGGTACAAATAGTGTTTTTTTAAGTTAAAAAAAAAAAAAACTACTTGTGCCGGTTTTCTTTTATAACCGGTACAAATAGTTTTTTAGCCCTTCAACGTCCCAAATCATGATTAAAATTCATATACTTAAAATTTCATTAATTATGATTAAGTATACATCTTACAACAAATACAAATTTTCACAAACTAACAAACATAGTAATATACAATATACGGAGTAATAAACTTATGACAATAAAAAAAGTTAACCTAAAATTCGATCTTCATCCATTGTTCTTGGCGTCATCCACTTTATTTTTGCTGCTATATGGAAAGAATAATCTTGGACTAAGCTTCACAAAAAAAAAAAAAAAAAACATGTAAGCACATAATTATTTAAATAAGTTCAATATATTCTAAAATGAAAAAAAAAAACACTCAAATGTATTCAAACACTCAAATGTAACCAATTTCATGTTTTAAAGATTTTTTCATGTCCTATAGTATTCATATAAACATTCTATGACTTATTTACTATAATTTTGGACAAAAATAGGGTGTTTTTAAGGTTCATTAACGTCCTACGACACTCATTTAAACATTCTATGACTTAATTGCATGATTTTGTGCAAAAATTGGGTGTTTCGAAACTAAAACTAGTAAAATCGCTCATTTTTAATTAGTTTTGGGTGTTTTTGTTCTCTTTTTTGCACCAATTAACCGATTTCAATTTTTCAAGTTTATTTTAGGTTTTATAATATTCATATAAACATTCGATGACTTGTTTGCACGATCTAGCTACAACGACCTCAACCTATATTAAATTAATTATGCTTTACCAAATTCTATGCACCTAATTAGTTGATATAGTAGGCAAAAATTGGGCAAAAGTACATACCTGAATACAGTGGTCGGATAGGCACAGATCAAACTAATTTATGTTTTTAAGGTTCATCCACGTCCTGCAACATTGTTGTAAACAGTCTATAACTTATTTGCATGATTTTGGGCAAGTTTAGAGGGTTTTGGAATAAAAACGAGCCAAATAGGTCCTTTCTTGGCTCTTTTTTGGTGTTTTCGTTCCCATCTATACACCGATCAACCTAGATTATGTTTTTAATGTTCATTTACGTCCTATAAAATTCATGTAAACATTAAGACTTATTTGCATTATTTTGGGTAAAGTTATAACATTTGGAACTTAAACCAAACTAAAACAAAATAACACAAGAGTAATTCAAAAGAAATTTAAACAAATCAAGAGAATCAAGTCACGAGACAAGCAAATTAGGCACATAATTTCCAAAATCATCAAATAAGGTTGTGGCACAATGCCATAAATCATCCGGTGTCCTCATGTCATGAATCTCACGCCCCTAAAAAAGCAAACATCCTCGAACTATCATCTCAATCCTATATCTAATCCTATAAAACTAAACAAACCAAAAAATAAAAGTGGGTTGAAAAGATCTCACCGAGGCAAGCCTAGAGGGGACCAATGTTAACATACAAACCTCATGACCCTGAAAAACAAAAACAAATAAAAACTAAAGAAAAAGAGTTGGAAAGAATGATATACATGTTTATCATAATTCTCAAAGCCTTAAAAGGCTTAAATAGCTTGACTAGAATACATATCTTAATTATAATGAAGGGAAGAGGAAGAGATAGGTATGACTCACTTTGTTTTTTGAAGGAATGACTAACTTCTTGCATTGAGTGATAGTTGTTGATGCTGGATGAGGACACTGCTACTGCAGCAAGGTTGACACCAAATGTTGCTGTTGTTGCGTGTTACTGCTGCTGCAGGTGAGCTGGTCCAGCTGGTAAAGGCAGCAGCTTGTTGCTTGTAGCTCGTGTGGACTGGTTGGCAAGAGGAAGGCAGCAGAATTGAGCATATGCTGTCTGATCAGGTCTGCTGATTAGGGGGTAGCAATGTGGGCCGTTTTTGATTGAAGGGCATGGTTGTTGTAGGTGCGGATATATGGTTTGAGGTTGATGCAAAATTGGGGTCCCATTGCTATGGTTTGATGTCAAGAAGCTTCAATGTCCCATTAGATCCTTTGGTTTTTTATGCATTTACATTACTTGTCTACTTTTTAGTAGCTTGTTTTGTAAATTATAGTTGGGATTTCACTACATTACTAGCTTGTTTCAATGTTTATTATGGACTTAGACTAAAGCTTGTATGATAGGTTCGCTTGTGTTGTTTGGATGTTTTCCTAGGACTAATAGGGGCATGTCCTAGGGATGTTCACTATATTACTAATAGGTATTTCATTCTGGTGGTGGCTTTGTGTCACTCTCTTAGGGTAGGATGTAACTATCTTCCTTTGATATATAATTCTTTAATTATCAAAAAAAAAAATAGTATACAAAAAATAAAACCATAATTCACAAACTAGCATACATACTAATATATAATTGGGGATAAAAAAAGTTATTTTATCTTTAAAAAAAACAGAGAATAATTAGAACAAAACAATGCAAAAAAAAATCGAACAAACAATCACTAGCATACAACAAAACATCTATCTTTAAAGAAATAATTAGAACCCAAATTAATTAAATTGGGGCTAAAAATCGAACACAACAATCACTAGCAACAACAAACAATGCAAATCTGGAAAAAAAAATTGAAAGACAACAAACAACAACCATATCAACAAACCCTAACTAAATTGGGTGAAAAAAATTGGAATAAAGGAGAAGGAACAACAAGCATAGCAACAACAGAAGAAGAAATGGATGGATGGTGGTGGTGGTCACTGACGAACAACAGAAGCAACGAATGGGTGGTGGTGGCTTGGTGGTCGCGCCGACGAACAGTAGAAGTAGCGCAGAAATAACCACAAAAAAACATAGTAACAATAAACCACGCACAACAATAACACAACAACAATAGAGGGTAGTGGCAGCGGTGGATGGGGCGGCGTTGGATGGGCCGGGGTGGATGTGAGGCGTTGGTGGTGGTGGAATTTATGGGTAGATCGAACTGTAGAAGTAATTTGGGTTTTGCGTGAAATAAGAAGTAATGGGAACTGGGAAGGAGGTCCTTGTGAGTAGTGACCGTGTAACTTCAACTTTAATTAAAAAAAAAACACAGGTATTATTTGTACCGGTTAAAATAAAACTGGAACAAATGATCATTATTTGTTTAGGTTTTATTTTAACCGGTACAAATAACCACTTATTTGTTCCGGTTTTGTATTAACCGGTACAAATAACCACTTATTTGTTCCACTTTTCTTTTAACGGGAACAAATACTCATTATTTGTTCCTGTTTTTATATAACCGGAACAAATAAGGGGTAACAAATAGCAATTTTTCCACTAATGGAGAGAGAGAGAAACTGAATTCGAGTTCTTGAAGAGGATTTTGATGATGGTTCTTAGGGTTTGAGAGAGAAGATTAATTTGAGAAAGAGAGACAATTTGAGAGAGAAATCAGTGTGAAAAAGTGAATTAAAATGATGACAAAAGGCAGTTATTAGAACAATTAAGGTAGAAGTTACTTTACACTGTTCACAACGGTCATGTGTCAGAACAATTAAATCCTCAAATTCAAAGTTGAGGGTTCAGCAATAAACTGACATAACCGTTGTAAGGAACTGGTCTGACGATGGTCTGACGCTGATCTGTATATATTAAAAACTTAAGGCATCTTTCAGTTAGGCAACTTAGAGACACCAAACATTGGAACAGCATCAACATAAGAATTTTGAGACCACTTGCATAAATGACATTTAAGAGTTAACCAGCCCTGCTTATATACACTAATGATCAAAAAGTCAAACATAGCCAAAAAGGGAAAGATAAGTCCTAAGGAACTAGGATCTAATCCTTACCATACCAAGTAATGTGCGAAGTTTGACAAACACTTCCCTGCTCAGGGGTTTAGTGAAGATATCAGCCAATTGTTCTTCAGATCTGCAAAATTCAAGATTCACATTTCCCTTTTCAACATTGTCTCTGAGAAAATGATGTCTGATTTCAATATGTTTGGTTTTAGAGTGCTGGACAGGATTTTTAGAAATGTTTATAGCACTGGTGTTATCACACAATCACTAGTAGAAAAAAATTCTTTTGCTGCATATCAAATGATGCGGTTTTTTGATAAACCGTATCTTTTAAATGCAAAAATCCCAAAAAAAAAAAATTGAAAGAAGATGCGGTTTTTTAAAAAACCGCATTATTTGAATTGGGTGAAATAGTCATATCTCATATGCCCACTCGTATCCCTAGCTCCCAAAATCATTTCAAAACTTTGCTTCTCCCACTATTCTGCCAGTGCCCGGCCACTCGTATTCCAACCCGCTGCCAGTCAACCGTTGCTTCTCCATTGCCACCACCGTCCGCCCACCATAGCTGCTTCCGTATCTGCTCTCTTCTCTCTGCTCTCTGCTCGTCTCTGCTCTTTGCTGCTCCTCTCTGCTCTCTGCTCGCATTTTGCTCGCTGCTCCATCTCCACCGTAAATTCCACCTTTGTTGCTGCCGCCGGTGGGGTTCGTGTGCCCTCTGCTCTCTCTCGCTGCCTCTGCTTTCTCTCGATCTCCATCTGAATTATTGTACTTTGCTTCTGCTTGGTTTTCTCTCTCGCTGCCTCTACTTTCTCTCTTCCTCTGCTTGCTCGTTGGTGGCTCTGATTGGTTGTTGCTGCCTCTGTTTGCTCGCTCTGCTCGTTGCTTCTGCTATCTAAAAGTATAATTTCAGCAATTAAATTGTATGATACTTGCTCTGTTTGCCCTAATTCTTTTTCAATTCATTTTTGATGTGTTTTTATAATCTGATTGATTAGAATTTTAGCACTTTTGTTGTTGTAGATTATGCCCTAATTTTTTTTAGGTTTTAATTTGATGCAAAAAATAGGATTGTTTTAGTGATGTGTTGTTTGAAGCCCTAATATATTTACTCATTTTTTATTAGGATTGTTTTAGGTTTTAATTTGATGCAAAGATTATGCCCTAATTTTTTATAAATTTATAAATATATATAATGACTGATTGATTAAGTTTTAATTTGATGCAAAGATAACGACTGCTGGGCAGATTCTGCTGCTGATCTTGTTGCTGACTTGGGCTGGCTGTTGTTGCTCCTGCTGAATGTTGCTGTAGCTGCTAGTTATTGGTTGACATGGGGAAGGGCAGTAGCATGTAGCAGTTGCTGCCTATTCAGCTCTGCTGGCTGGGGGGCAACAACAAGGGGCTTATGTTAGATGGGCTTGGTGATGAAGGTATGACTATATAATCTGAGATTGATGCAGAATTGGGGTCCCGTTTGCTATGGTTTGATATCAATGAAGCTTCAATGTCCCATGAGTTTCTTTGGTTTCTTTTTTGGGTGCATTTACATTACTTGCTTGCATTTGGTTAGGTTGTTTTGTAAAGTCTAGTTGTAGTTTCACTACATTACATGCTTGTTTTAACGTTTATTTTCACTATTGGATTAATGCAGTGTTTTAACGTTTACATGCTTGTCTTAAATGGGGGTGATGGAGGTGCTTGGGGATGATGCCGTCAAAGCTGACATAGAGAAATTTTTTACTACTTTTAATTTACTCCTCTGCTTCAACAGAACTACAAGTTTTTGGTATGATTTTCTACACCCAAACAACAATGACTGTGTGAATGTCTCTAATAACCTAATTCTCATCACTTATAGAATATTAGAAATTATTGTCGCTAAATAAAAGGTTGTTCTTATTTTCAATAGATATTTTGTTTTCACGATGTGCCGCCGTCTCGAAAATCAACAATACATTATATATATATCATAAGCAATAATATATTAGCTATTTTTTGAAGATTTCACTTTTTGATAAATATAAAAAGTGTTATCATCCAATTTGATAAATATAGAATATATATATTTTGGGTTAAGCTAGAGAACTTCTAAAATATATTATTTCTTTAAACACTCTAATAATTAATAAACATGTAACTAGTCACTTGCTTCTAATTTTAAACACTCTTGCTTATCGCGGTACACAATCTCACTGTCGCTTGCGTGGGCCGTCTCAAGGATCTAAATCTAACTATGTCAAACATGAATGGGGATGAGTGCCCATTTTGCTTGATTCACATGGTAAATGATTAGATTCTTAAACGGGGGCGTAGTTGTGGCATGAGATTGCAATCGCATTACTCTAATAATTAACAAACATGTAACCAATCACTTGCTTCTAATTTTAAACACTCTTGCTTATCGCTTTACACAATCTCACTGTCGCTTGCGTGGGCCGTCTCAAGGATCTAAATCTAACTATGTCGATCATGAATGGGGATGAGTGCCCATTTTGCTTGATTGACATGGTAAATGATTAGATTCTTAAACGGAGGCGTAGTTGTGGCATGAGATTGTAATCGCATCACTCTAATAATTAAAAAACATGTAACCAATCACTTGCGATAGGATTTCATTTACGGAGGCGTAGTTGGCCAATGTTTTAAATTAGTTTTCTCACTTTATAAGAAGTTTGATGATGATCTTCCTGTCAATTATATGACAATTTAACTGCTCTTGTTAGCATTGCACCTAAAATTTCACAAGTTTGGTATCTTTTGTTCCAAAACTACCAAAACGAGCCAAAAACGGCCTATTTGGTTTGTTTTTTGTTCCAAAACCCTCTAACCTTTCCCAAAATCATGCAAATAAGTCATACAATGTTTACATCAATGTTATAAGTTGTGTATGAACCTTTAAAACATGAACTAGGTTGATCGATGCCAAGATGGGAACTATAACACCAAAAACGACCCAAAATGACCTATTTGGCTCATTTTTGGTTCCAAAACCCTCTAACTTTGTCCAAAATCATGGAAATAATTCATATAAAGTTTACATTAATATTATAGGACATGAATGACACTTAAAAATAGAATATAGGTTGATTGGTGAGAATATGGGAACGAAAACTACCAAAACGAGCCAAAAATGGCCTATTTGGTTTGTTTTTTGTTCCAAAACCTTCTAAGCTTTCCCAAAATCATGCAAATAAGTCATCAAATGTTTACATAAATGTTATGAGTTGTGAATGAACCTTAAAAACATGAACTAGGTTGATCGATGCCAAGATGGGAACTATAACACCAAAAACAACCCAAAATGACCTATTTGGCTCGTTTTTGTTCCAAAACCCTCTAACTTTGTCCAAAATCATGGAAATAATTCATAAAGTTTACATGAATATTATAGGACATGAATGACACTTAAAAATAGAATATAGGTTGATTGGTGAGAATATGGGAACGAAAACTACCAAAACGAGCCAAAAATGGCCTATTTGGTTTGTTTTTTGTTCCAAAAGCTTCTAACCTTTCCCAAAATCATGCAAATAAGTCATCAAATGTTTACATCAATGTTATGAGTCGTGAATGAACCTTAAAAACATGAACTAGGTTGATCGATGCCAAGATGGGAACTATAACAACAAAAACGACCCAAAATGACCTATTTGGCTCGTTTTTTGTTCCAAAACCCTCTAACTTTGTCCAAAATCATGGAAATAAGTCATATAAAGGTTACATGAATATTATAGGACAAGAATGACACTTAATAATAGAATGTAGGTTGATTGGTGAGAAGATGGGAACGAAAACTACCAAAACGAGCCAAAAATGGCCTATTTGGTTTGTTTTTTGTTCCAAAACCCTCTAACCTTTCCCAAAATCATGCAAATAAGTCATCAAATGTTTACATCAATGTTATGAGTCGTGAATGAACCTGAAAAACATGAACTAGGTTGATTGATGCCAAGATGGAACTATAACAACAAAAACGACCCAAAATGACCTATTTGGCTCGTTTTTTGTTCCAAAACCCTCTAACCTTTCCCAAAATCATGCAAATAAGTCATCAAATGTTTACATCAATGTTATGAGTCGTGAATGAACCTTAAAAACATGAACTAGGTTGATCGGTGCCAAGTTGGGAATTATGACACAAAAAACAAGCCAAAAATGACCAATTTGGCTCGGTTTTGTTCTAAAACGCTCTTAATTTGTCCGATATCATGCAAATAAGTCATAGAAAGTTTACATGAAATTTAGCTATGAAAACCTTAAATAAATGTTGTAATGCCATGAAAAGAACTTTAAAATATGCCATAGGCTTGGAGGTGAGAAGATAGGAACAAAAACACTATAATTTATTTGAGTGTCCTATTTGTGCGTAGAATTCTTACTTTTATATATTGTGGCGAAAACTAATCACGTCACTTATGTTATGTATTTTCTCAGCTTTTCAACACACTAAGAGAAGGGCCATTCACATCTACAGAGATCAATGAAGTTCGAGACAAGTGTGCAGCTATCATTAATGATACATATTTGTAAATTTCTTGATTTATTACTACTTTGTTATTATTAAACGTTATTATTGTATGAAATTTTTGTATATATATAATGATTTTTTTTAATTCTTGCTTCTATCGACCCCGCGTAATGACGTGGTGATGATCACCGAATAGCATCCTCCAAGATTTGTGACATTGGGGTTCCCTATCAATAGGAATCACCCTTGCACTGTTGAATTTAAATTTATGTTTTTATTATTTAAATTTAAAATCTATTATTTTGAAAATATATATCAAAAAGATGCGGTTTTCATAGCTTTTCAGTGCTCTAATTGTACCAAAAGATGGGGTTTTTTAATTTAAATGCTGCGGTTTTTCTTTAGTAGTAGTTTTTTTTTTTAAATTAAAAGCTGCGGTTTTTGTAAAAACCGCAGCTTTTCATGTGCAGAAGATGCGGTTTTTCAACCGCAGCATTTAAAAAAAATTCAAATAATACGCCTATAAATGCTGCGGTTAAAAACCGCAGCATTTACGTTAAAAAAACCCGCAGCACTTAAATTTTTTTCTACTAGTGAATATGGGAACACTTCCGGAACAGACCCCAAAATCCTTAAGTTGTGTCTTTATCCAAAGCAATTGAGCACAGCACAAAGCAGCAGCTGTGTACTCTGATTCAGCCGTGGATAAGAACCTAAGAAGTGAGCCATTCCTGAAGTGCTCTTTCTGTCCACACTAAAACCAGCATAGTCAGCATCAGTGTATCCTAAAAGATCAAAATTACTTCCCTTTGGATACCATAAGCACATGTCCTCTGTACCACTCAGGTACCTAAAAATTCTCTTAACAGCTTTTAGATGAGACTCTTTTAGGTTGCTTTGAAATCTTGCACACAACCCAACTGAGAACACTATGTCTGGTCTACTAGCTGTTAAGTAGAGAAGTGAGCCAATCATACCTCTGTATAGCTTATCCTCAACATCCTTTCCTTTCTCATCTAGGCTCAGTTTAGAAGAGGTAGGAATAGGTGTGTCATAGGACTTGCTATCTTGCAGACCATATCTCTTGAGCAGCTCCTTGAGATACTTTTGTTGGTGGATCATGATTCCATCATCCACTTGCTTGATTTGAAGCCCTAGGAAGAAACCAAGTTCTCCCATCATGCTCATCTCAAATTCACTCTTCATTAGGTCTGCAAACTCATCACACAAAACAGAATTAGTAGCCCCAAACAAAATATCATCAACATATACCTGGACCACTAACAGATCTGTTCCCCTTTTCTTTAAGAATAGAGTTTTGTCCACTGAACCTCTCTCATAATGATTTTCAATAAGAAAGCTAGAGAGTCTCTCATACCAAGCACGAGGGGCTTGTTTGAGGCCATAAAGAGCTTTGTCTAACTTGTAGACATGATCCGGACACACTCTATCCTCAAAGCCAGGGGGTTGTTCCACATACATATCTTCTTTCAAATACCCATTTAGAAAAGCAGTTTTAACATCCATTTGAAAGAATTTAAAGTTCATGTGGGCAGCAAAGGCAATTAAGATTCTTATTGCCTCAAGCCTGGCTACTGGAGCAAAGGTTTCATCATAGTCTATTCCCTCTTGTTGGTTAAACCCTTGAACCACTAGCCTGGCCTTGTTTCTGACTATAGTACCTGAGTCATCCATTTTGTTTCTGAAGACCCATTTGGTTCCAATAACTGACATCTCATTGGTTCTTGGTTCAAGATGCCAAACCTGATTTCTTTCAAACTGGTTCAACTCATCTTGCATGGCCAAGATCCAATCAGGATCAGTTAGTGCAATCTTATAGTCAGTTGGTTCTATGTGAGATAAGAAGGAGAAGTAAGCATAGAATTTCTAGTTTGGACTCCTTTTGATAAATCACTAATGATTTGATCAGTAGGATGAGAGCTTATTTTTTTAAACATACTCTTTCTTACAGCATTTGAGTCACCTAAGTTAGAACCAATGTCTGTACTGGTTCCCCCTATTTCATTTTCATTTTGAGAGGGTGGATCAGTTTCTTCAGTGTTCTCTCCCACTTCATCTTCAGTTGGATGGGCAGGAGAGTCACTGAGTTCAACAACCTGTTTAGCATTTCCCTCTGCTGCACCAGACTTATTGTTGTTTTCAGGAGGAGTTGGAGAGTCTGGTTCAGCAGTGTTCTCTGGTTCAGCTCCAGTGAAATTTGTCATCCCAATATCAAAGCCTTCATCATCATCTACCTGCACAGGCTTGTTGAACATGTTAGTTTCATCAAATAACACATGGATACTCTCTTCAACACACAAGGTTCTTTTGTTGAAAACTTTATATGCCTTGCTATGAGGAGAATACCCTATAAAAACAGCTTCATCACTCCTGGGGTCGAACTTGTCCAAACTAGTCTTACCATTGTTGTGTACAAAACACTTACAACCAAATATCCTTAAATGTTCAATGTTTGGTTTTCGACTCCTTAGAAGTTCATAAGGTGTTTTTCTTAGTATTGGTCTTAGCATAACCCTATTGAGTATGTAGCATGATATACTCACAGCATCAGCCCAAAATTTCTTGGACAGACCACTCTCTAGAAGCATGGTTCTAGCCATTTCTTCTAGAGTGCGATTCTTTCTTTCAACTACTCCATTTTGTTGTAGAGTTCTGGGGGCTGAAAAGTTGTGAGAAACACCATGCTCCATACAATAAGTTATGAAGCTAGCATTATCAAACTCTGATCCATGATCAGATCTGATAGATGCTAATTGATGATTAATCTTGTTCTGGACCTGTTTCACTAAAATTTCAAATTCATCAAAAGTTTCATCTTTGTATTTCAAGAATATGGTCCAAGTGAAACGAGAGTAATCATAAACTAAGACAAATACGTAACTAAAGCCATTTCTACTTTGTACACGCATAGGTCCACATAAATCCATGTGTACAAGTTCAAATGGTCTAGAGCAACTAACCACTTTCTTTGGTTTAAAGGATGATCTCACATGCTTGCACTTTGCACACTCTTGACAGAGCTGGTTTGCCACATATTTGATGTTAGGTAAACCTAATACCAAATCTTGTGTTCTCAACTTGTTGAGCAAAGTGAAGCTAACATGTCCTAATCTTTTATGCCAAAGCCATTGGTCATCCTCTACGACACTAAGGCAGAGGGCACTGTTCTGTGGAATTTGATTTAAGTATGTAATATACACATTGTTATGCCTTGTTCCTTCACAGACCAGTTCCCCTGTCTTAGGGTTCACTATGTGACAAGTGTTTGATTCAAAATTCACTTTATTTCCCTTGTCACATAGTTGAGATATGCTCAAAAGGTTATGTTTCAAACCTTCTACACAGTAAACATTGTCAATTGCTTGGGATAGTGACTTACCAACCTTACCTACTCCTTTGATAAGTCCTTTGTTATTGTCACCAAATGTCACGTGCCCTCCCTCGAATGCAGTGAGTGAAAGGAATTGTTCTTTATCCCCGGACATGTGTCTTGAGCAACCACTGTCCAAATACCAATATGGCTTTCCTTTCACTCGTACCTGCACAAGCAAACTAAAGGTTAGTTTTAGGAACCCAGACCAGCTTGGGTTCTTGTTCTTTGAAACATTTTCAACCTTGACCTTCCTAACCCACACTTGTTGGGTGTAGGTTTTATTTTTCTTGTCATGCTTCTTTTTGGTGAAACATTTGTTAGCAACATGACCACTTTTACCACAATAGGTACAAACATGCATATCCTTGGCAAATACATACTTGCCTTTCTTGAATTCATCCAACCATGTGTTGTCTCTGCCAAGAACAGTTGTAGAACTAAATCCAGAATACCCTAAACCAAACCTTTGAGAATTTCCAGGTTGGGATGTGAGGAAGTTTATGGTTTTCTGAGCATCTAACATTTTGTTCAATTGGTTCATACAATCTGTTAGCTCATTTTCCTTGTTCTCAAGCCTCTTAAGTTGAACTTCATTATGTTTCTCAAAAGATTTTAAGTCAAGTCTAGTCTTTTGAAGTTCATCCTGTAGTCTTGAGACCAGGGAGGGATCTGGTTCGTCACTGGTCTTCTTGATGTTTTCTTGTTTTAGCAAGATGAGTTCAGCCTCAAGATCACATATCTTAGCTATGCACTCATCATGTAAAACATCCAAAACCTCATCAAAGGCAGTGGGAGAACCAGTCTCTTCAGAACCCTTAAGCTCACTATGTTCCTTGTGTAAATCTTCAAGTTTTTCAATTAAATGGCCATATGCAAGTATGACATCAGATTTACTCAAGGTACATGTGTCTTTTAGCAGTTCAAAGTTTGAATTATGTGTGGTGAATTTCTTGAGCTCATTAAACCCCTTTTCAATTTTTTCAAAAAGTTCATCCTCTTTAGGGACTGGTTTGGAGTTTAATGTCTCAAGCTCCATTTTATGCTGATCTGCTGTTACTTCAAGTTCAGAAATTTTTTCTTTAAGTTCTTCACAAATAAGCTCAAGTTCAGCAGATCTAGCACCACATATTTCATACTCTCGAACTGTTTCTTTTAATTTCTTTTTGTTGTTCTGATAAGCAGACCCAACACTAATGCATTGATCAATAGTGAATTCAAGATAGTCAAGCAGTTCATCTCTATCTAGATTATGCATGTTTGCCTTTAAATCATTAAAACATACCTGGTTTTCATCTGAAGTGCTTCCACCAGCCATGAGACAAAGAACTTCTTCTTTTTCCAAACAGACCTCAGACTGGTCTGTGCGTGTGAAAGCCGTTAGACAGAGATTTGCTTCTTCTATATCTTCCTCATTCTCTGATTCTGAATCTCCCCAAACTGCAGCCAGCATAACTCTTTTGAAAACCTTCTTCTCAGCCTGGACTCCAGGATTTCCCTTGGGATTTTTCCATGTTCGACACTCCTTGATTCTTTGCCCCATTTCACCACATTTAAAGCAACCAGCATTGGAACTGGTTTTCCTGAACTGTCCAGAACTGTTCCTTCCTTTGGCAAACTTTCCCTTGGACCTTGTCCTAAGGTATTTTTCAAACCTTCTGGCCATAAGACTTATATCATCTTCATCTTCCTCAGATTCCTCTGCTTTGAGGACCATTTCCTTGTTTTTTGAGCTAGATTCAGCCTTTGAATCTACCAACATCTCATGAGTCATCAAGGAACCAATAAGTTGTTCAAGAGAAAGTGAGGTCAGATCCTTTGCTTCTTGTATGGCTGTAACCTTGGGCATCCACTTCCCTGATAAGCTTCTCAACATTTTCCTCACCAACTCTTCACTTGAGAAGGTCTTTCCCAATGACTTTAGTTCATTTACAATGGTCATGAACCTTGTAAACATGTCCTTTATGTTTTCAGCTCTAGTCATTTCAAAGACTTCATATTTTGACATAAGCATGTCAATTTTTGACCTTCTCACCTCAGAGGTGCCTTCATATGCAAGCTCTAGTGTATCCCATATTTCCTTTGCAGAAGAACAAGCTAGAATTCGATTTACCTCAAGGCCTTCAAGGTTGCCTTGATGAGTCCTCACTTGATTTAACCTGTTCATATACAAATATACATAGACATCAAGTATAGAGGACTGGTTTGTCATCATTCAAATCAAACATGGTTCAACACTTATATATGCTCTTTCTTTCAATAATTTAGATTTGCCTTCTTACATTTATTTGCATAATATCCTATTTCTCCACAAGTCCAACAATTACAATTTCTTTTCTTTACAGAACAATATGTATGCTGTTTTTTCCCCTTAATTAAGAATCATCTATGTTTTTTATACTTATGCTTTCTCATATTTCTGATATTGCTCTCCTCTACTTTTAACAAACTTAAATTATTTTGTTTACAATATTTTCTTTTATGAGGTCTCCTATTATTACAAAATATATTAATAAGGTATTTTTTAAGTTGTTGTGATTCAACCACTTCGTTCCCTACCTTTCTTTTTAATCCATTGCCTTATAAATGATATTCTTTTTTCCTAAACTCTCATGTTCCACGTTTTTTTTACTCTTGATATATATTTCAATTATCTCTTCATTAATAGGACGTACTTGGTAGATAGTTTATGAAAGATTAGTTTTATTTTTAAAGGTCCCACTAGTATTCAAGAGGGGGTGTGTGTGAATTGATTACCTCTTACAAATTTTCTTTTCTAAACTATTATAGTTTGTTAACTAGTAAACTGGTTTAGCAGTGGAAATACGGAGAACAATAAAAATGGAATAATAGTGCAAACAAAGAACACCCGGATTTAACGAGGTTCGACAACTATGCCTACGTCCTCCTATCCTAGCTACTAACTTTTATTGATCAATTCAGAAAAACAAAAGTAGTAACCTGTTATGAACTCTCACAACAAACTTCCCTACTCTCAACCCAAGACTGTTGTTTCACACTTGAACTCTCAAACACTCGCAAATGAACTCACACTTACTCCCAATCACTAACTCCTTTGTTAGTGACGAATACATAAAGTTTTCTCTCAAAGGTGCTTCTAAGAAGCTTACAATGAAGTTTAAGATCTAGAATGAATGCTCTTGTAATCAGTAAACTGTTTTGCTTGATCTTTCGTGAACTCACAATAATTCGCTCAATATGTTGCTGGAGAGTCTTGGAGAATTTCTATGATTAAGTGCTTCAAGTTATAAAACTTAGGAACCCTAAATATGCCAGTCGTGGTGAACCACTTGGGCTGTAATTCATGGTTCCAATTTTAGGAAAGTTTTACAATCAAATATTCTATGATCAAAGATCCAGAATATTTGTTTGTTTATTTCTTAAAGATTTTGGAAAGTTTTAGCACTTAAAGATTCTTGCCATATTGACTTGCTCTCGTACAAAAAGCTTTTAGGAATCAAAGATGAATCCTTTCACAAATGTTTTATGAGTCAGTTTGTCAAGCTGTTGGTCTGCTGAACTGTTCTACGAATTGTTCATCAGATCAATCATGTTGCAACCAACAGATACTAGTCTGGTGTTTGTAACATACAAAGATCAAACATTACAAGTCTGCTATTATAATCAAGCATTCTTTACAATACAAGACAGAAATAAAAATTCTAAGGATAAACTTCAGTCTTCATGTTGTTCAATACTTGGATACTTGGATTTTCCATTTTGGTACTTTTCAATCTTTTTGAAGTGATTCTTATGTCTCAAGTACTGGAATACATGTATGTCAAAAATGCAACCACTGTAAAAGATATGACATAAGAGTATTGTTACTTAAAGAGAGTAACTGAGGAACAGTGCACTTCATTTATTTCAGGCAACTGTATGAACTCATTACTTAGCAATTGTTCCTGTCAATTGTTTGTCATCATGGAAAACACTAAATGACTTAACAACTTTCTCCAATTTTGTAATAATATGTTTCGAATTCAACAATGTAACTCTCAACAAACTTTAAATTACAAATTGTTAGGCTACATAGTTTATTTTCTTTATTATTCTTATATTTTTTTCATTTGGATATGCTTTATGTCCTACAAACTCTAATTCTATGAAATGACATAATATTCTAAGCATAGTTGTAGGTAGTTCCGATTGCCGTAATTGTATTTGGATCTCTTCATTTATTGCTTCGTACCAATCTGCGACACATCCATAGAAACCTTGTTCTATGCAATTCAGGTTATTTTGTGAAGCCCATCACATGTATTCAAATTTAAAACACTAATCGTACTCTTCTTTCATTAATCTAAGACTTCTATTCTATTATGGAGTTTAATTTATATCCTAGGTTCAAGTGTAACATCTTCTTATTTTGGAGTTTTGCTTGGTATGAACCTAGCTACAGCTAAGTCGAGTAGTCCTCCCTGGGCATATATAGGTAGGTTTACTAGTTTGTCCTTGGAACTTTGTTACCTGATTAATTGTTCACAAAATTATTTTCTTCATGACTGATCTCTTCTCCTACTTCATTATTGTTTATTATCTTCCCATTTTATTTTTCAGTTTTTGTTATTTTCTTCCAATAGTGCGCATTCTAAACTGTCCAGTTTTATTAGTCTCATTTATTGGTATACATTCCTTCAATTGATACATAATTAGTTTATGACTTCAACATTTATGATACATATTTCTGTGATCTTTGCTATTATTTCACATAAATTTTTTAACTTGTCAAATAACTGTATTGCACCCATTCAAGACTCTTGTTGTGAAGATTACTGCTCATCTTTTTTTTAATTAATTGGCTTTATCACATTTTTCTCTAGCCTTTTCATCAAAAACTTTCTTATTACTATTAACGATATTTTTAAAAGTACCCTAGTTGTTTGGTTTCTTCTTTAAGCTCATTGATCTCCTTTTGAAGCCGTATGCGTAGAGTATTTATTGTCAAGATTAATACAACAGCGAGAAATATTATTTACTTCTAACTTTTAGTTTGTTCACTAATTTGATTTACTATATAATTTTACTAGATTAGTCTCGTGCTATGAACGGTTTTATAAAAAAATATCTGATAAATTTTAAATTTTGTTAGACTATAAGTCAATTGAAAACAAATATACAATATGTAATATAAAATCATTACATCAATAAAAAGATTTTAGTATAAATTGTAATTGATTTGAAAATGGACAAAATAATAAAATATTATGATATTAAAAATATTATATTTGGCATTAATTGCATATGACAAATAGAAGAATGTAGTTAATGATATTTAACTTTTCAAAGTATGTTAAATGCTAATTAAAAGAAAAGAAAAAAAAAAGAGAAGATGATGTCATAACATTTTTGGAGGGAAATTTTTTATTGAGGAATTGACAAGTGTACATTTCTAGGTGAGGATGATGTCAGCAACATTTTGTTTTAGTATATAATATAGATTTGGTCCAATAGAAGTACTCCCTCCATAACATATAAATATCTACTTTTGTTTTTTCACGCATTTTGAGAAAGTGATTTAAGGGTGTAAACGAAGAAATTAATCAAAATGGTTTTAATACAAGTAAGAATGTGAGTATAAGTTATTAATATCAAAATTATTTTGATTAATTTGGTCGTTTACAGTTTACACCCTTAAATCGCTGCCTCAAAATGCGGAAAAAAAAATAAAAGTAGATATTTTTATGTTACGGACAGAGTACTATTTTTAGACAAATGATATAAATGAAGACATGAAAGTGTTTTTTTGTTTTTTCAACTCCCTATTTAGCATCTTACAATGTTACTCAACACTAGCTGCATGGCAGAGAGTTGGAATTGTTTCGTTCGATAAGAGTGTGGGTTCAATTGGATGAATTTCTCAAGTAAAGGAAATTCGGTGCAACGATGAAGCCAGGAGTGGAAGGAGGGATTTGAACCATCTTTGCTAGTCTTTTCGGAGGGATACCATGTATATCAAATTGAGATACAAACTTGTACCTCAAAATGACATTTTCAAGTTATTTTGACAAATTTTAGGGGCATGGATCCGAGCATCAACCAAATAGGGAGTATTTTGGTAATATATTTTTAACAAAATTATAAAAATGTCATTTGATATATTTTGAGATATTCAACTTTTGATTTACTGGGTATTTCTCAGTCTTTTTGGACTAAGATCTCTACTAAGTAGCAGGTAAATCCTGAATAAGGCGAGGACTAGAAACCTAAACACCTAGACCCACCTTTCACCTCCGCTTGGCTAATGGGTTGCTTGCACTCAAATGGAGCTCTTGAGCAATCTGAAATTATTTACTCTTCTGTTTCCGAATGTTTATTATTGCTTTTGAAAATTTGGGTACAATGAGAGTGAAATTTTAATTATAAAAAATCTTTATTATACATAAGAAATAAATTTCATATGAGATCTTGTTAGATTCGTCTAGATGTGTTGTTTTTTAAATATTAACCTTTATACTTTTTTGTAGAGCATAGTGGACTATATAAATGTTAATTTAAATAAGTGCATTGAAAAGTGTGCAAAAAAACAAACATAACAAACTTTTAGAGACGGAAGTACTGTTTGTAATACCTAATTAGTAATTAACACTAAGGGTCCGTTTACTTTGGTGTAAAACATTTTCGATGTAAAATGATTTTCCATGAAAAAAATTTTACGTTGGAAAATTCATTTTCATTGAAGTTTTCCATTGTTTACTTGTATGAAAAATAAGTTTTACTCCCAAATTTGGAGGAAAATGTTTCCAATAGGGTGTAAAATGAGTTTTCACCCAAAGTTTTACATTTTATTTTTTCGTCCAAAGTAAACGATGTAATATAGGAAAACTGTTTTCAGGGAAAACATTTTTCGCTCTAGTAAACGGACCCTAAGGGTGTGGTTGATTCATCGGAAATTTTCTGATCCGATCTGATCTGAGATTTTCTGATCTGGTCTGATCTGAAATTTTCTAATCTAAATTTTTCTGATCTGATCTAATTTTTTTGATTATTTGAACCAAATGCACCCGAATTATAATACTAAGTATAATTAATTTTGTAATGTGGCTCTGATGCTAATTAGTTGGAAGGGATTGAAATTATTGATCTTATAATTATGACTTTATAGGCAAAGGGTATTTTGATAATTAAAAGATGGATATTGCTAACTGGCGCCACCTGGGGCTTTGGATAAGCATTTATATATTTTCTAAAATAATTTCGAAATGCATGCTAAAATTATGTGTTAATCGATGTAATTAATGCTTATTATAATTTATTATTTCTATTTTCAGTTTCCTTATTTAACACTCTGAAGACACTCGTTAGCTTTTGCCTTAAAAGATAGTTATATTTCGAATTGAGTAGATAAAAGATTTAGTTGCAAATATGTTATTGATTTAAGTACAAGGTATGTTAAATGTATATGCATATACTTCCTCATATAGCCATTGGATTGCAAATGTTAGACATTTAATTCCATATTCTCTTTGTATTCTACTCCCCCTTCTCAGATTTTTGAATATAAAATTGAGGAGGATAGATTAGGTTACGCAACTTACTCCCTAGTTAGAAAGACCTCTTAGAGCTTGTTTACTTCAGATTATATTCAGTTCAGTTCAGTTCAGTTCATCTCTATTCAGTTTAGTTCAGTTCAATTAATGCACTTCTATTCAGTTCAGTTCAGTTCATCTCTATTCATCTAATATAAATGAGCTCTTAATCTTTTGTTATAACAATTTAAAAACGGAGGAAGTATATAAATTCGGTAACTTTACGTACTTTTCCCTAGTGAATAGACAGAGACCACAATCAGGCTTAGGCTCAGCTTGGCTTTCTTTATGGGCCCACATGCTTAATGGACCTTATATATAGGCCAAACTGGATGCATACAAAATGGGCAGTTATTCCTTTACTTTTGTTAATTTCATATTCAATGTCATTTAAATGTTTATGATTTCTCACATAAAGCGAATAATTGTATGCCTTTCTCCATATAATTTAATAATGGTCCTTTCAAGAGTGCTTGAATGATGACGTATTGACGTTATATTTTCTATTTATCGATAGCATGAGGTTGTGGCCTTGATTATTTTATTGTATATGACATATGGGATTTAGATAGTTTTCTAATCTATAATAACTATATATTCCTAGGGGTGTAAATGTGGGTCAGAAACCTGTTTGACCGACCGTACCGACCGATACTGAACCTGTTTTTGACCGAATTTTTAGTGACCGAATACCGACCGCCATTGAATCCGAATTATACCCAAACCGTTTTTCAACCGATTCTATACATACCGAAACCGACCGATACCCAACCCGTTTAATACCGAACCTGTTTCCGACCTGTTTTTATTATACCGAAACCGACCGTTAATGAACCTGTTTTCAAACCGAATCTGTTTTCGACCTGTAAAAAACCGATTTTTGACCGACCGATTTTTGACCGAAACCGTATTGTACCGACCTGTTTTTGACCGACCGTTTTGACTGAACATGTTTTGTATGTTTACGACCGAACTCATTTTTGACCGAACCTGTTTGTTTGTCTACGACCGAACCCGTTTTGGACCGAACTTAATTACATGATTTCTCTAAGTTGGAAAATAAATAATAAAAATTAATTAATTTAAAACACGTTATAATTAAATAAAATTAAATTTAACATAATTTCATTAAAATTAAATTAATTTGAATAAAATTATATATATAATTTTTTTAAATTATAAAAATTATATATAAATTATATACATTAATTCAATGACTCAATTAGTTAATTACGTTAACACTTAATAATTTTATAAAGACAATTTTTGAGCTAAGGTAGTACAGTTCTATAAATTACTCCGTATAATTTAATCAATTAACCTTAGCTAAGTAATTTTGCAAAGCCTTTTACTCTTAAAGAATTTTTCATTGTTTGTTATAATTGAATATTAATCTAAGGTAATGCTTTCAAATAAAAGAAAATATAACAATTTATATCAATCATCACCATCATTGTCGTTAGCATCATCAATTCAGTGTTGTTGCTAATTGTTATCAATATTGTTGTCATCTTTGTTATCGTTAATTCATTATCATTAATCATCGTCTTAATTGTCATCATAAGCTCATAAACACTTATTATTATCGTCATAACCCATCACCATCATCATCATCCATGACCATCTATCATATTGGTCATCTACATCCAGCATCGTAATCATGAAACATCATACATTGATATTATCATTATTGTTGTCATCATCCATCATTAGCATCAATCACCATTCATATACATCAGATCATCACCCATGATCATTATCATCCATCTCAACCCATCATCAACGTCATCATCACCGTTCATCACCATACATAATTGATGTCATCCTAAATTCATCAATCACCATCCTTTATGTTGGCCACCATCGTGATCATCAACATTATCCACCATCATTATGATCGGCAATGCTATTACCATCCATCATCATTATTATTGATCGATTGATTATTGATGTCATTAACTCACCTCCATTGTCATTATTACTATTGTTACTATATATATATATATATATATATATATATATATATATATATATATATATATATATATATATATATATATAGCTTTTATCATGATTATGACAACAATAAATTCCATCCTCATGGCCAATGATATATATTGCTATTATTGTTATAATTATTATCATGATAGCCATCGCACTCATCATAAATTAATATGGCTCATTGAGTCATTGAGATTATTCTTTGATGTCCATATATAATATTTATATTAATCACTTATATTATTAATGCCGTTGTTATTCTCATATATTTTGTTACAATGTTGCTATAAACTAGGGGTGAAAGTTCGGTGTAAGGTTTGGATTATTGGCAAAATCAAATCCGAACCATAATAATTCGATTTTGTAATTTTCGATCCGAATCCAAACCAAAAAAAATTCAATCCAATCCGATTTTAGTATTTGTAATCCAATCCGATCCAAACTTTTGAGACTATTTTTTAAAAGATGCATCTTAATAACCCATAAATAAAATAATATGTTTTAGCAAATAGCAAGATATTCAACTAATTAACAAGTTTATAGTGCCTTCTCAAATGATTTAGGAAATTAAAAGGTCTACATATAAATATTTTATGAGCACTTAATCAATTCAAAGCTTCATTTTTTATGAGCACTCACTACAAATCCTAGACATAAGAAACTGAATTTAACTTAACAATAGCAACTTAAATTCGGTTTGTAATCCGGTTTTCGGTTTTTAAAAGGCCAAAACCGAATCCAAACCGAAATCCAAATTTCTTAAACTTTTCAATCCGATCCGATCCGAAATAAAATAAAAACCAATCCAAAATTATAATTCGGTGTGGTTTGGTTTGGTTTTCGATTTTTATCCGAATTACTTTCACCCTTACTATAAACTCAAATAGAACATAACCGATCTTAATTGGCCTGAATAGACTAGCGTAAAATCGTAAATAACCGATTATGACCCGCATACCGATTTTGACCGACCGATTTTGACATGTATACCGATTTTGACTGACCGTTTATGACCCGTATACCGATTATGACCTGCAAAAGACCGTTTTTGACCGACTAAATGTGACCTGTTACCAACAAACGACCGAGCCGATAAGTACCGGACCGAAACCGACCGACACTTGTTTTAGAAAATGCCGAATTCATCCGAATACCGAATAAGACCGACCGATACCGAAAGGTGTCATATGACCTGTTTTTTACCGACCGTTTTTGACCGAACCCGTTTTTGACCGACCTGTTTCCTACCGTTTAACCTGTTTTTACAGCCCTATATATTCCCTCCGTAACATATTAATGATAACGATTTGACATAAAGTAGAGAAGAAAAATGTCAAATCGTTGCTATTAATATGTTACAGAGGGAGTACTAAAACAGAATATGCTGATGTCCTCATATATCACGTGTCAAATTTTCATGAAATTTTTTCTTATAAAACTAATTATATCATCACTTTTCTTCTAATTTTAATTTTCTCAAGTTTCAAGACTAATTAATAAATATTTTCTAATCAATTTAATAATAATATGAATACAATTTTCTCCATAAAAGTAATGAATAACAATTTTTTGTAAGAAAAAAAAATTAAATAAATCGTGCATCGTACAAGGCTAACCTAATCTCTTAAATAAAAATATAAAAAGCAAACAAAATTCTTTAATTTTATCCGAGAATTTGTGTACGTGTTTTGGACTTTTCATTTCACCCTATTATCTCTGTATGATAAATACTTGGATATGGATAGATTCTTTTATGCTTTATTTTTGTCAAAGCAATAAAAATATTTAACCAAACTATCAAGTAGAATACTTGGAAATGTACCCATATTGAAAATAGCCAATAATCAAGTCCGAGTTTTCGAATCATATACTACCTCCGTTTCGAAAAAAACGCAACAATTTCTATTTTTGGATGTTTCAGAATAAATGCAACAATTTTAATCTTCCATTTTTGTAAGTTTTTTCTTTGTATCTCTCACATCATCACATACCCCACTTTCTCTTTCTATCACTTTTATACTCACAACAAAAAATTGTCTAGGAGTCCGTGATACACTGATACCCCAATTGTTGCGTTTTTTTTAAACGGAGGAAGTAGTCTTTTGAACATAGCTTAGAAAATTGGATATAATTTAAACTAACAAGAGGGTCAACTCGACATAAATGAATGACACTATTGTCTCAACACAAGTTTGTTGTTGGTATAGAACATCACAAGAGGCATGTTAATCGATTGTTGGCCATGAATGGAGAACATTGTTTAAAAATAGAATGATCTCAGCTCGAAGATAATAGGTCAACTTACATATATGCCTACTAAAATGGACATAATAATTCACTTTATTATTATTATCAAAATTCATACTCCCTCCGTCCCTTAAAGATTGTCCCATTTTGACTTTTGGTACTGTTTATTTGATAACTTTGACCCTCTATAATTTTATACATGTAAGAAAAAATATAGTCAAATGGGATCTCGTTTGATTCAGCTCAATGTGTACTTTTTTAATATGCAATGATTATAATTTTTTATTATACGTATCTCAAGATATTTTCATTTGAAGATGTGTCTCGGGAGATGAAAAAAAATAAATTGGGCAATCTTTTAAGGACGGAGGGAGTACTATATAGATATTCTAAATAAGGTACAAGACGCAATACATGCATAGAATAAATCGATGTGGCATATAACATGGGTTGGATTATGCATAATAAGCATTATTTTCTAAATGTTAGATGAGTTAAGATATGAGGCATGCGGTTACTTAAATTGTTACTAGCCTTTTGTGCACGCTATGCGTACATAATATTTTAGTTTGAAATATTAAAAGGTAGTCAAACAAATCAAAAGTTTTTATAAGTTGATATCTATTTTGCGATAGAAGAAAACCCTAAAATTTCTATAAGAAATTTATATCAATATGGATGCCTTTTCGTACAGAATTCAAAAATATAAATTTTTATGTTTTTATTTTATTTTTTTTTAATTATAGATTTAATAATATATTTATTTTTAAAATTCATTTTCTTTTTAAAACTTTCCTTATTAAATATCACTAGTTTTAATGCTAATATTATTTGAATTTCTAAAACTTGCTAAAGGTAAAGAAGACATTTATAGGAGATACCATAGCTTCCCCTTGACTTATATAATAGAGATATGGACCTGCCTGGCACAACTCGTGCAGTCGTACCCATCCAATATACTTCCCCTTAAATCGCTTCTTTGAAATGCGTGGAAAAAAACTTGTTGCCAGAATTATGTTACGGAGGGAGTATTAGCTTCCATTGAATATGCTCTACTATATATGTTATATTTTCTCCTCTCCTGGTTCGATGTAGGGAAAAAAATATCATTGTTACGAAAGCTATAGTTTGAGAAGTATGGTATGGGATTGTAGTTTCATCTCCCCCTCTAACCTTAAAAGTCATACGCGATGCCAACATTGAGCAATGGCGGACCCAAGATTCTGAAATTGGGGGGACAGAATGTAAATGTTCAAGTATTTGGATAATAATCAGGCACACACTTGAATACCAAAAAAAATATTATAGCACATAAATTTTTCAATACTTAAATTTTATATTCTAAAATTTAAAATGCAGAAATTCTTACAATTCACACGATATTTTTAAAATAGGAAAAATTGTTTTTTTTTATACTCTTGTCTTTTGATAGTCTGCCCAAAATATTCCATTTTTTATATTATGTTTTCCCAATATACTTCTGCATCTGTTTTCCATATGCAAAAAAATATTAAAATTTGTCATTTTACTTGCAACATGTTGATCAGATAAAACATATGTGTTTTCCTCATAAACCATATCTAATTAGTCCAACTATCAGGCTATCAATACATGCATCTTCATTTACTAAGAAAAAATAAAATGCTGAATCTATCCCCGTTTTACTTAGTATTCAAAATGATCTTATTCTTCTATCATCCACTACAAAAAATTGTCCCGAGACACATTGATGACAGGCCTAAATCCTATCGTTAAAATTCACCTAATACCTAACAAACTCTATTAAAATTGACTTATTTACGTCGAGATCGCGACGGCAAAAATTAATTACGACCCTCCTTTTCTACTATGGGTCACATTTTTGCGACGAGAAAAATCATTTACAATCCCTCGTTTCTACGACAGGGTCACATTTTCACGATGGAAATTTCCTTCATAAATAACATATTTTTTAGTAGTGTAATCAATCAAAAAAAGTAGACTATTCAAGTTAAAAACATTAAAAAAACGGGAAAATTGTAAAATAAAAACAAGCAATTTTAATGCAAAAGCTATTGCTAATTAATGTACCCATGGGCCATGACTAGATGGCCTCATGAGGGAAAAGGAAACAGAGTTACAGAGATTCGAACCCGGACTTCAAAAGAGATTTTCGTCCAATTCTACCGCTAAGCTGCATGTTCTTTGCTAGTACATCTCCACATGCAAATCCTATTTATCCTGTGTTATGTTTATGTTCGATTATTCAATTCGAAATTGGGGGGGACAATGGCCCCCTTATTCCAATGTGGGTCCGCCACTGACTCTGAGGCTCGACAAGAGGTTCAATGGCCTAGAGTAGGGCCTATCACCAAAAGGGGTCTATTCTTCTTTAATAATACTATTTTAAGGACAACTTTCACTTACTTATAAACAATATTGTTTTATACGAGTATTATTTAGAACCTAAATTATTAGCTAAGCTTCATTTCTATGCTACTAATTTAGTTCATTACTACACCTAAAATGCAACGAGCAGCATACATTTTAATTGAATAACACACCACGAATACAAGACACAATGGTCAATTTCCTAGGAAATTATTGCTATTTGTATTTGGTTGATCATAGGAAATTGAAATTGACACAAAAGTTTTTATTCAACAAGGAAAGTTATGTGATTAATTTCCGACACTTCATGGGAAAATGTATTTCCTTTGAAATTTCAATTTCATGTGCCTGTGTTATTTTATGCCAACCAAACACAAAGGCATTTGACTATTTCTTAGAAATTTGTATTTTCCTTGGAAATACAATCCAATTTCGACTTTTACTTATACTATATAGATTATCATTACTAAAATAAATTTTAATAATTCTTTTTTTAAAACCGTGCATCTGCACACGTGCTAATCTAGTAAATCAAGAAAAAAAGAAAAGGTCAATCTTAAACTACAGTATGACATTAGTCACCCATGGGCCATGGGCCATATTAGATGAGCCGAATCATGCATGTCCTGGCAACTTTAGTGTTCAAGAGCGCAGCACCGGCCATTACCAAAAGGCTAGCTTCTATGCAGCATAGGAGTAACTCGAGTAAAGATGACAATTCAGTCCAAATTTGACTCTAGTCCAACTAGATTCGGAAGCAAAAATCTGATTCAAATCCGAAAAATCTAAATCCGCATCCGAATCCGTCTAATAAAGTTCGACTCCGGGTCGGATTTGGATGTTGGAAAAAATTCGACAAATTAGTCCGACTTCGACATATTGTTAGATGTTTTACTTTTTTATGTTGTTTTTAATAAAATTTATATAGTTTTATATAAATTATTTGGTAGGAATTTAATTTTTTTTATTAAAGTACAATATATAAAGTTATATTAATAACAAAATAAGTACTAATTTTAATGTGATATTCGACATTTGTCTCATTTAGGGATAATAATTTATCCTGATCCATTTAAAAAAATTCGACTCTGACTATTGTCAGGTCAGAGCCAGATTGTGCATAATCCGATCCGAGTCCAACTTGTTGCCATTCGTACATAGGAGTATTTGTTGCCATTATAGATGTTCATTATGCGGACCGTGTTTTTGGGTATCCGAAAGTACAGGTACCAATAAGTGTGGGTAGAGGATTTTACTATTTAAAATCGACGTGTAAAAAACGGGTTTCTAGTTTAGGCAGAATAGGTATATTGGCATCCAATATTTTATTAAGTTATTACTTTCTATACTCCATATCAATCGCAACGTTTGTTTTCACGTTTGCTAATGTATAAATTATAAATATAATTTATATTTATAATGTCCTTTACTTACATTTATATTAATTTGTTTTATCAACTTAATTAATCCACCAACAGAGCTTCTTCTATTAAATTTGAGAAGTATTGTACACCTCCTTAGAAAAAATTCATTTTGAACACCAAAAAAACAAAATCAATTTGAATTTTATTGTTGTAAATGCTCTAAACAGAACAATGCTACATCTACGGATCTACCCGCCGACTATGCAACCCACTAGAGATAGACATAAATATAAAGTGAAATCCAACTCAACACATTTAATTATATTTTATCCCTCTATATATTCATATTTAATAAAAAAATAATTATATCTTTAACTACATATCAATTTTTGTGCATAAAATTAAAACAAACATGAAAATCACAGAAGAAAATTTTGACCATGTACAAACATACAATATTTCCATATATAAATATTTTGTACGCAATCTTAAGTGACAATCTACTTATCATGTACACACATTAAAATACAAAATTTGAATTCGTTGTCCCTTTTGGATCTGTCTTCATCAAAAGCATTTCAATGATCAATCATAACTCATAAGATAATCACAAACACTCTATTTAAAAAAGTCATCATCAAACTTTTGATTAAACAATTTATTTTACACTGTAAATTAATTGGATCCAATGCATACGGCTAGCTAACACCGTACCGGTAGATAGGGGTGATTATCGAGCGAGCCGAGCCCGAACTCTGCTTAGCTCGGCTTGTGTTCATTTAAATTTAGTCGAACTCGAGCCGAGCTCGAACTTTGACGAGCCGAGCCATAATCGAGCTGAACTTTGACCAATTGTTGACCGAGCCCTATCGAACTGTTCATGAACAGTTTCACCTAATATTATTCTTAGTTTATATGTCTTTTCTATTATAATTTTTTTGAAGATATTTGTTTTTTTTTGTTAATATTTAACAATAAGACTATTAATTTATTCATATATATAATATAACTAGAATAAATAAATTTATTTATATAACATAATATATTATTTATATATATAAAAAGTTAATCGAGTCTGTTCACGAGCTTTTCGAGCCGAGCTTGGCACAACTCAAGCTCGGCTCGTTAATGTCTCGAGCCGAACTCGAACTCGGACCGAGATAAAACGAGTCGAGCCTTGACCGAGCTTTGACTGAGCCAAGCCATAACTATTCGCGAACAGGCCGAGCTCATTATCACCCCTAAGCATTACCCTTACATTTATGGGAGTTAGAGAAAACATGAAATGTTAAATAATTATATTTAATAAAGCAATAAAAAAAATATATCAAATACAATACTACACAGTATTTTTTTATTTGATAAGAATTTAAGAAAGTCATCCGTATATACTTTGTTCGGATACAAATTCTGTTCCGACAAGTCTCAGCGCCTCTGGAAGTGGTGGCTGTTCTTGGTGTCCTGTAAGGGGGTGAACTGTACAATGAACAAACGGTGAGCTGACCCCGGGGTGTTTCCGGGGAAAGACCCTCCGATGCTTAAGTCAGCAATGGGATTTAATAAGAGAGAGAAAGAGAAAGCGAGAGAGTTTGTAGGTGGAAGAGTCTGTACCTTTAAATGGTGAGATCATCCCCTATTTATAGGGAATGGCTTAATGCCCTGCCGGCCTGTCTGGGGGCTGGCAGGGACACATGTCCCATGGGGACCAGTCACGTAGATCGTGTGTTCAGAGTTAGTTGTAACTCTGAGTGAGTCGCCACGTGTGAGTCCCTCATAGGTTGAGTTAGTTAGTGAGTGGGGCATGTGCACTTAAGTGGTGCCCTAAATGGGTGCCACGTGATGTACTGGGCCCACTGTTAAAAGATTCACTTTGGCTTCTAATAGCTGCTAGTTATGGGCTGGCAGCTTTAGGCTGGCAGCTTTCGCATCCGGCAACGTGTGGAATCCATCCCTGGCATGGATGTGAGCTGGCGGTTAACATCTTGACTGGGACGTCAGTAGGGTGGTCCTGCCGGTGTACCGGTAGGCCCCCATACAACTAGCCCCCCCAAAAGTATCAGCATCGTTAAGGTGGGGATGCTTTTTAAAGTAAGTCACCACAAGATGTGAAGCAACCCACACGTGTCCGTAGAAGGCCAAAAGTCGAGTGGTGG
The DNA here is from genome assembly GCA_951394345.1 of Salicornia ramosissima. Lineage (NCBI taxonomy): Eukaryota > Viridiplantae > Streptophyta > Magnoliopsida > Caryophyllales > Amaranthaceae > Salicornia > Salicornia ramosissima. Next base: position 47,171,172 of record OX596238.1, on the reverse strand, counting down.
ACCCGGTTGTACCATATATAACGTCTCTGAGGCGCTTTTTCTCTCGTTTTATTTTCAAAATTCCAAAAATTTCCGAGCTTTCTTCCTCTTCCCTCCTAAAGGGGATTCAAACAGTCTCGTGGCATTTGCATCTTCAACCCAACTTTCAAGCAACCGCCGTCACTGTAATTCGACGTTGTTGAAGGATATTTCTGCAATTTGAGACACAAGGTATGTGGTTAATTTCGAACTTCTTTTGCTCGAATTTCTGTGTTTCCTTGCCTTTTTGCTGAGTTTGAAGTGCGGGTGAGTTTGCAGGTGCGGTTGCTCGAGTTTTTGAGTGAAACATTCTTACTTTTTTCTTTTTATTAAATAAATATCTTGTTTCGTGCAAGAATTTTAGGTGTAAAAACCTATCTGTTGAATTAACAATGTGCTTTTATGGACAATTGTTGTGATATTGAGCTGCTTTTCTTGTCACTGTGCAGAAATGCAATTGCCTCGTTTTGCGTGCCACGCGTTATCTTTGTGAGTTTGCTATTAGTGAATTAACTTGATGTGTGACAGAGCAAAGAACGATGTCAGACGCCAACGATAGCCAAAACGACAGTCGCATCCTAGAAAGCGACCCAGATAGTGGCAGTTCGCTACCAGAGAGTGAGTCAGATGACTCGTTGTTGGCGTCCCCAACCGAGGAAGGGCCGTCAGGTAATATAGGGGATATCTCGGAACGGCATCCTGAAGGGGCTACGGTCCCGAAGGGTATTGGCGGTATTACGTGGAAACTCGCATACTGCCCCCCCAAAGCTAGGATATCCTATCCAATTAAGAAAGGATATTCTGGACAAAAAACCGGCGCCAGAGAAAAGCAAGGTGAGACCGTCTGCCAAGAGCAGATGACTGCCTGACTTTTCCTTGGCGTCGTGAGTTTTGACAGACTGCGAGGGAATACGCAATCCGATAGGGTTTAACCATGAGCAGCAAAGGGATGTGAGGGTTCTTCGTGAAGTACTGCGCTGGACCGGGGAGTCCATGGTAGTAGGAGCGTCTGAGCAGTATTGGTTCTCATCCATGCGTTCTAGCCTGGAATTTGACCAGTATGGCACGAACGAAGATCCTTCGCGGCCTAACCCCTTCGCTGCTTTAGGTAAACTTCTTCAATTAATTTTATCTTCCCATTGTCATTTTGTCCCTGTTTGTTGTGTCTGCAGAGGAGGTGACCGCTGATGGGGCCCTGATTGAGGATAACACAGCCTGGAAAGAAGCTGGCTGGGAATGGCAGGAAGAAGCAGAGAACCAGCCGGCCATGAACTATGAAGTCATTAATTTTGGTAATGGCGCGTTTCCCAAAGGACACCCAGCCACGTTGAACCCAGACGACGAGTGGTACAAGGAGCTGGAAAAGTGGAATGGGGGTCCAAAAGGATACCTCAAATGGTTTAGGGAAACCTATTGCATCCCAAGCAATTGGGACGTGAGGCTACCTGGGCCGAGCGATGTCATTCTTGAAGTGCCCGACGGTTATTTTGCCATTTGCAAGGACCATTTCAAGTTTGGGTTGCGGTGCCCGTTTGATTGGGCAATAATGTCTATTATGCAGAATTTTTCAATCAGCCTGGCACAGCTGAGCCCGCTGTCATTTCGAATGCTGGTGTCTGTGTTGTGGACCTACCGGTATCTGAGGATGAAGGTCAACCTTCATGTGATCCGGACCCTGATGTTCGTGAAACGGAATAGTTCAGCGACAGGCCGGTACACTTTCCAGACTGCCAATAAGAAACTCTTGGTGTGGCCCAAAGTAAGTTCTCTGAAGTACTACATGAGTAGATGGGTCTGGGTGAAGGCATCGGCAGATGCTGTAATAAACATGCCAGTCACGTTCACGACTCCGAGAGCGCATATGGAGCACATGGCAGTCCAAGACCTAACGATCAAGGAGCAAAGGACCGTCGACTGTTTTAGGTCAAAGAACGGTGTCCCTTCCAAGTGGCTGCCCCCTTTTGGGTACATAGTGGGAAACTGTCCGCTCGCCTATTGCGGTCTCTGTGGCGAGATAGGTGCCCCTGACTCTGGTAATGCCAGGCCCCCGATGTAACACTAGAAGTTTTCTTCTATGTGATTGATTTAATCATTGGTTGCTGTTGTGTTCAAACTTATTTTTGTGTGTTTGTTTGATTTTGCTTGCTCTCTTTTTTTTTTGTCGTCTAATTACTTCATTCTGCTGATGCAGACTTGAATATTAAACGCCTGAAGCTACCGAAGATGGCTGGAGAACAGACAGCTCATGGTTCCACTTCTCAAACTGCCGGTCGTGGGAGCAGGGATGTTGTCAGTAAACATGGGGGGCGGGGTGCGGCAGTGGCTAGCCGTCCCGTCCAGAAGGAAGTTGTGGCGCCTGCCGTCTCCAAGAAGCCGGGTGCATCTGCTAGGGGGGGTAGGACCATAAACATTGCCAAACAGCAAAAGAAAAGGGGTAGGTCGCCGTCGCCCCCCTGTCCTAAAAAGGCTGTCAAGCCAACTGCTGGGGCTGCTACTACCAGCGTGGCTCCAGTCGACGGAGGTGTGGCTACAGCTACCAGCGCGGTAGCCGTCACTGTTGCCAGCGAGCCGCCGGCTGGGGTTTTTACAGTTGTTGTCCCTGAGGCTGAGGCGGCAACAACCATTGACGTGGGCAGTAGTGTCGCTTCAATCCCAGCCACTACCGAGGTATTGCCCAGTGTGGTTGGGGCTGACGGGGCCACTACCGAGACTATAGCGGAGCCACCGCCAGCTGGCGAGGCCAACTCAGAGTGGCAGGTGACGCCAGAGGCCACCGCGAGGCCAGTCACTCCTCTCACTCCCATATCTGCAGGGGGGTGGGGTGGAAGAAATTACTTCTGCTGTAGACATAGAGCGTGTAATACCCCGAAAATTCGGGATATTTTAAAATTTTAAATGTATAATTAATTAACTATTTAATTGATTATTATTTAATTAATTATTATTTTGTGTAGCAATCTAATTATTTTGAGCCTAGCCTTAACCTTTTCATTTTATATTGCTTAAACCCGAGACCAATCATTTCCTTAGATCTGGGTTGCACGGTCCATCTTATCTTTCTTTTTATTAATTACTCTATTTCTTTTTAATCGACGTTATTATCATACCTTTATTCATTTTCTTTTCTCCTAAATATTTTATTATTCTAAGTCCAAAATATATTCGGACTGTGTATTTTTATTTCGTCAATTTTTTTTATCTGGGAACCGGGTCCCATGCCCCGTCCCCTCTAGTATCCGGTCCTCCTTTATGTGATGGCCAACCATTTCATTCTTTTTAATTATTTGATTAATTAGATAATTTTGTTATTTAGTTAATTAAATTAATTATTTCAAAAATTAAACTTTAAACCTAATTCAACCATCTTAACCAAGTTTACCCCATTTTTCTCCCTCTCCCCCTATTTCTCTCAATTTTCACGGCAACCCCCCTTAGGTTGTTAGTTTGTTTTTTATTTATTTATTTATTTTATTTAATTGTCTATTAAAACCATTTCATGATTCATTTTTTGGCCTCACTTCAAAATTCTCCAAAAACCTTAATATTTTGGTTCTTGTTGGCCGTGTGAAATTATTCCAAAGAGGGGGTGATTTTCTTGGAAATTTTAGCGATTTGAGGTAACTAGACTTTTCCTCTTGAATTTGGTTTAGCTAATTATATAATTAATTAGGATTAAATCATGAAAACCGTTAGGTTTAGCATCATGTTCACCTAGAAAATTGTCGAACCATATGATGAATTATTATGTAATTTTTTCTTGATTAATTTATGTAATTTCTATGAAATCTTGAATCATGTTTTCGTATAGATTTATGCGTGTATTAGGAGTATTAAAGGTTGAATTTTTATTTTATTTCTTGATCAAATCTTGTTATTTCTTGATGAATTTTTCGTGGGAGTTTCTTTACTGTTCTATTATTTATCATGATTTATTTCGTGGCAAAATTCGTCCTTTTATTGCTTATAATAATTTAATCTTTCAAACCGGTAAAACTGTCTAGATTTAGTTTACGAATTATTCAAGATACTTAATCAATTCCGATGGCTACGAAAATTTAGGTGGAAATGCCTAATAATGTTTTACAGCTTTTGTTAAATTTTCGTAATTTTTAAAGTTCTTATGCTATGGCAGAAAAATCTGAAACTGATTTCAGTCTAATCTGATTTTTTAGTTATAAAATCCCTTAAAAATAGTAAATGACGTTATTTTTGAACGAAATTTATGCACGTTAAACTTTGAACCTATATATATCTTCCATAAAAATTTCCAGATTATTTGAGTCCTTTTAATGGTGGTTCTTAATTTAATTCTTTAAAATCAGATTGTGTAAAATAGTGTGATTGAATTATTAAAACATGTTATTATTGAATCCTTGGATGTAATCTTGATAATTTTAATATGCCAGAATGCCGTGTGATATTATGTAAATAAAGTGTTGACTTTGATTTGGTTCTTGATAACTTTAATGTTTAAAGTATGATTTTTAATTAATATTATTAAGTTAAAATCGCTAGTTATGATGATTGTATTTATTTAATTTAATTGAATAATTTTGTTATTTAACCCCAAAGATGTCGAGTGGTTCAAATAATGGAAAATAGGATTTTCACCATGTTTTGAATAATTTATGTTGTTAATTGTTGTTCTAGATGATTTATTTGTTAAATTAGTTATTTGATGAATTTGTGAGTTTATTTAATTCTTATATGATTATTCATAAAATGTCGAGTGGGTCATATTTTATTTGATCAATTTTACTTTAATTTTTGACTTATTATTATATTAGAAAGGAATTTTAGGAATTATAAATATTACAATTAAAGGAATTATCAGGGTAAAGTTACAACATGATGATAACGAAGAGGATTGATTAGTTTATTTATTATCATTATTATTATTAAGGAAGTCAGTAGGGATAAGTTACAATAGGAAGAAAGTATAATAAGATATTAATAGGGAAGGAAAGGAAACAGAGTAAAAAGATATTGATTTGTTTCGATCTCTGGCTAGGAAAGACTTGGTATTTAAGGTGGCCAATATACGTGCCGCACCTCTCTTTCCTGGGACTTCGAACATTTCATTTCCGATTACGGTCACCTAGTACTTCCAAGTATAAGAAAGATAATAAGTTAAAGACGCCCCTGCGATGACGCAAAGGTCATTAATCGGGTTAATAAGATAGGACGCCCCTGCGATGGCGCAAAGCTCATCAATCGGGTTAAGTCGTTGCCACTGCCAGACTGCGGTATCTGCGCAGTTCTTGATTCTAGGATATGTAGTCGTCTAGGTGGTTCTCGCAAAGGAGGACTATTTAGGGGATATGGCCATAGCTTAGGCTTAGTTCTCGCAAAGGAGGGCTACGGGTGGGACGCAAAGGTTCACCCCGGCATGTTTTAGGAAAGTTGTGGACGCAAAGGTTCACTACGAGCTATAAAGACAGGTCCGCCAAGAAGTTAAGATGATATGATAAGTTATGATAAGAAGTTATGTTATGATAAGTTATGATATAGTATGATATGTTGGTATAAAGATAACTAAGTAATATGTATATTTACACTATAAGATAAGAATGAATGGAATGTATTAGATGATATGTATAAGTCTTCCGCTTTGTACGTCTGTATTTGTATGATGCACGTATTCTGTACCTGTATTGTACACGTATTTTGTATGTATCCTAACCGTATTTTGCAGGTATTTTATACGTATTTCGTAAGTATTTTTGTACGTAGTTATGTTTGTATGTCATACGTATATGTATTTGTATGGTGAACGTATTTTGTGCCTGTATTGTATACGTATTTTGCATGTACTCTAACCGTATTTTGCAGGAATTTTCATACGAAAGGTATACGTATTTTTGTACGTATTTTTATACGTATCCTGTATGCATTTTTGTTCGTAATGTTATATGTTATGTATGGTTTTCATGAACGATTCTATGCTATTATGTGGTTAGCGGTCCCTCATTTAAGCGGGACAGCCTAGTTACTCGCCACTGACGGTGGACCCCCCCATTTCAGGTGATGACGCAGACGCATAAGTGGGCTCGTATGGATCGGGTTGTGAGATGTGATGAGATTAGCTTAGTGAACCCAGAGTCTATTTATGTTTTTCTATTTATTTATTAAGTATTTATCCCGGCTTGTTGGGATTAAACAACATTTCAATATGTACTTTAGAGTTTACTTTTGGATTTTGAGACTAGTAGTTATTACTTTAATTATAAAAGATCAATTGTATTTAGAATATGTTATTTTTGTTACGTTTATGCTTAGTAATGATCCATTTGTCGATTTCCATCGTAAATCGACAGTCTAAAAAGTCGGGTCGTCACAGAGCGGGTTCGGCGGCTTGCTCATGAAAAGAACCTAAAAGCGCCAGAGTCAGACAGTACAGCGACAGCTGACAAGGTTGCAGCTGAAAATGCGGCCAACCCTGTTGCCGATGAGGTATGCTTTTAAATTTAAGTTAATATCTGCTGCATTCCTGTTTCCTCTTCTCATCTTTTTCTTCTTTTTTTTTTTTTTTTTGATTTGGGACTGACGTTTCTCAAACCAACTCTCCTGTTGCCACAAACCGTTGCATCTAGTATGTAGGTCCGATGCTGACTCGGAGTACTGCCGTGCTCCACTTGAGGGAAAGCGGTCTGTTTGCTGCCCATCCTGAACAGAGGATTGGGTCCTTTGGCTTCCCCTTGGCGGATGACATCATTGTCCGTCGCGGCTCGTGGGGGTATAGTCATCTGGACATAACGCACACCTTCCAGCCAGGGCCTAAGCCTGTAGGGCCCATGTTCCGTCCAGAACCAGATGTGGGTGTGAACGAATCACTGATGGCAGATTTATCCCAAGCTGGTGGTGACTTGGTGTTACGACCCGACTTAGCTTGCTTAAACCGGCGCGGAAGAAACCGACGAGTCGAATAGTCAGAACTAACAACTAAAATACTTAAAAATTAAAACAAAACCTCAAACTATTATTATTATAACCCAAAAGTACAAATACCCACAAGTTTGTACATTACTAATCCAAAAGTCAAACTACTAACACTAATAAACGTAACTCCAACCACATGTCAGAGTTTAAATCAAAAGTATACAATAACACTACTATAGACCAAAACTATCCAAAATCGTAAAACAACGGAAAAACAACTAAATCATAATAGCGGCGCTCGCCCAACCCAAAGCTAAGCAAGAACCTCATCATCAGAATTACCTGAAAAGTAAACAACAGTCCACCGTCAGTGGCAAGTAACATAACTGACTCACCCTAACGGGAATACACAAGAACATAGCATAAATCAAATATCCAAATCATAACATCAAATCATGCGAAAATCATACCAATATACAGACTCGACTCATCTAACTTATCCAAACTTATCTTTGGCGCAATCATTCATAAACTAGACCGGACTACGCTTGTAATGCCCCGAAATTTCGGGATATTTTAAAATTTTTATAATTAATTAAATATATAATTAATTGGCTATTTAATTGATTATCGTTTAATTAATTATTAATTATTTGTAGCAGTCCAGTTATTTTTAATCCTGGCCCGAACCTTTTCATCTTGCCAAAACCCGAGCCCAATTATTAATTATTAAACTTTTCTTCTCTTAGTCCTTTTCCACGGCCCTCTCCTTAAGTCTTTTCTTTTAATTGTTTTATTTAAATTGTTTAACCCATTTCATTATTAATTCTTTATTTATTCTAACTTATTCCGAAAACCCTACTTTTTTTTTTATTCTTGCTCACCTATTCTTCCTCCTACATTTTAGGAACCCATCAACCCTCCTCTTGCTTCTTATTCACGGCCAAGCCCCCTTTTTGGAATTCAACAATTGTTCACCATTCTTTTTCCTATGAAAACTATTCACAAAATACTCTTAAAAACCTCTTGCTTGGATTTACCCTCAAGATCGGAACAAGAAGCTTAAAGAACCTTCATGAACCGTGTGTTTATAGTGAAAGTCGAACCATATCTCTCCTTCAAAGGTAATTGGATTGCTTTTACTTAATCTTTAGGATAGATTAGTTTCATAGTTTTTAGAATATGGTTTGGAATTGTTTAGAACAATGTAGGATTGCTTAGAATTAGTATCATGTTTAGGATTGAAATTTTTCGAATGATATGATGAATATTATGATGTTATTTTCTTGATTTCTTTATGTAAATTTGATGAATCTTGATTATTTAAATTATTAATTAAAGTCTTAAATTAAAAAGAATATTTTTGTTCTTGTTGTTCTAAATTGTCGAGTCACTTAGAATAATTTTAGGGAGTTTCTTTACTGTTTCATTATGAATCATGATTTATTTCGTGGCAAAATTCGTCCTTTTTCTTGCTTGAATAATTTAATCTTTCAAACCGGTAAAACTGTCCAGATTTAGTTTACGAATTTATTAAGATACTTAATCAATTTAAATGGCTACGAAATTTTAGGTGGAAGTCAGTAGTAGTGTTTTACAGCTTGTGTTAAATTTTCGTAATTTTTAAAGTTCGTTTTCTATGGCAGAAAAATCTGAAACTGATTACAGCCTAATCTGATTTGTTAGTTATAAAATCCCTTAAAAATAGTAAATGACGTTATTTTTGGACGAAATTTATGAACGTTAAACCTTGAACCTATATTTAGCTTCCATCAAAATTTCCAGATTATTCGAGACCCTTAGATGGTTGTTCTTAATTTAAATCTTTAAAAATCAGATTGTGTAAAATAGGGTGATTGAATTATTAAAACATGTTATTATTAATTCTTGAAATGTTCTTGATATATCTTGGCCCTATAATTGTCGTGTGATGTTATACAGTTAAAGGATTAACTTTTGATCTTGTTCTTGATTAATCTTGATGTCTTGATGTTATTGCATAATTTATTTATTTATTTATTAGGTTAATTTATTTAATTATTGATAAAGGTATTTAATTAATTTAAAGTGTTAATTTTGGTATTATTTCTCCAAATTGTCGAGTGACCCAAAAGAATAAAGATAGGATTTTTATCATGTTTAGGTAATTTATGATGAATTTATTTAATTATTATTTTTTTTAGATTAAAATGTCGTGTGGTCTCATATTTTATTTGATCCATTTTAGTTTAATTTTGGACTTACAATATTATTAAAAGGTAATTATAGGAAGCATTATAATTATTATAATTAAAGGAATTAATAGGGATAAGTTGCAATACGGAGGAAAGTAACAACATAATTATTACCATTAAAAGGAATTAATAGGGATAAGTCGCAATATGAAGGAAAATAATAATATGAATAAAGGAAGTGTTATGGGTAAAATATGACAAGATAAGTATTTCGGGGGAAGGTTTCCTTTGTATATGTGTATAGTGTGAATTTCGTGTATTTGTGACTGTATGGTATACGTATATTGTATGTATTTCTAACCGTATTTTGCAGGTATTTTATACGTATTGTATACGTATTGTTATACGTACTTTGTACGTATTCCGTATGTATTTTTGTACGTATTCCGTATGTATTTTTGTACGCATTTTTGTACGTATTCCGCATGTATTTTTGTACGTATTTTTGTACGTATTCCGTATGTATTTTTGTACGTATTTTTGTACGTATTCCGTATGTATTTTGTATGTATTTTCGTACGCATTCCTAATGTATTTTTGTACGTATTTCCAAGTATTTCTGCATTATTTTTTCCGCATGATGTTGGTCATTTTCGAGTGGTATAAGTTTAGTTTGGAGTTTGAGTCAAGTTAAGATGAACAAGATTGGATTAGAAGTTAAGCTATGACGATAAGGAATTGAATTGAGGATTGGAATAGAACAGAACAGAACAGAATTGAATTGAAAAGATGATTAACTATGAAGTGACCACCTATCTAGTGGCTCATATGCCATGAACATAGGTATAGTCGAAGCCACTGTCCTATCTTCGGATTGGGGACAGTTCTTGATGCCAGTGCTTGGGGAGTAGATCCTTGTGGTTGACCCGGCATGAGCAAGGAAAGTTGGGGGGAGTAGATCTTCGTGGTTGACCTCTTACGAGCATATGACTGGTCACGGATTAACACCTGATTGGGAAAGAACAGAAAAGAAGAGTCGTTGATGAGGATTTGAAGTCTAGAATTGGTTGAGCTGAGCTGAAGGTCTTGTTGAGGATGACTTGTTTGATTATTTTCCGCTGCGTACTTGATGTGATTGCTTGATTGACTTCTTTGCATGATGACTTGTTCGACAGTTCAGATGATTTGTTCTGATTATTATGTTTCTAATTGTGTTCTACTGATTAAGTAGAACAATCTAATTACTCACCACTGACTGTGGACCCCCCATTCTATTTCAGGTACAGGTGGTGATTGAGTTTAGGCTACGTATGGGCTGGGATTTTGAGCTAGCCAGCTTAGAAGTGACCCGATGACTAGTTTAGATTATGTTTATTTGATTTAGTAGTCTTTTCTTTATTTTTCTTTATTTATTTTTTTAATAGTAAAGGATAGTGGTTTGATATTTATTTTGGGATTATTCTAACAGTTTTTAATGAATAATATGATTAAGTTTTAGAGCTTCCGCTGTAGTTTATGAACCTAACTTTGAAGTTTTAGAAGTTAATGATCTATGATTGTTGTTTTCTCCGAAAACAACGCTGCTAAATTACGGGTCGTTACAACGCTCGTACGAACGCCTCTTACGCGATCGAACTTTCCAACTATGCCAGGATTGAGAATCTTACTCCCAACCCCATGAAACCAATCTTACTGGAAATCCATGTCAAAGACGACATAGTGGTAATCACTATCCCAATACCGCGGTCAGGATAGGGGCAACGTCTTAACCCAAAAACATAGAATCTTACTTTAAGTTTCAGGCGTCTAGCTACGAAATCAAGCTAATCTTACAATCTTTAACTTCAATCCGAAGTTTACTCACTTAGTTACTTCTTAAGTTGCATCTTACGCCTTGACTTAAGAAAATAACGCGTAAACCAATCATCTTACAACATCTTAACGTTTACTTTAACTCTTTCTTTAACTTTCTTTATTTTAAAAGACTTAATCAAGAACTTATCAAGACTCATCAAGAACTCATCAAGAACTCAACTCAACCAAGATTCATAAAGAACTCATCCAAGATTCAAGATCTTTAACCAAGAACTCAATCAAGATTCAAGAACTTCAATCAAGAACTAATCCAACTTACATAAACTACACGCATAAATCAATACATATACATGAAATTACCAACTTACTAGTATCCCAAAATTCATCAAACTTTAACATGATAAACATAAACTTACTACTATCATAATCAAACATAAAATCATCATATTCAATCAACAAATCATCATTAAACCACATAAAAATCAGATCTACATCCATACATAAAAACATGATCAAAACTTCAACATAAACTAATCTTATGCATTTAATTCATACTATGAATCATAGTACACCAATTAAGTTGAGAAAGCATGTTACCTTATTAAGGAATACACACAAAAATCAACACAAATCGCAGCCCGGAAAATCGAACCACACGACCCTAGCCACGGCACACACGCACGGCCTCTACACGAACAACACGACACCACCACACGGCTGCCCAGCACGGCTGTGTCACACGAGCCACCACTGCCACGGACCAACTGCACGGCCACGAACATGGCACGCGCACCACTTGCACCACCGTCTCTTGCACAACCCCAACACGGCCCTTGCACGGCACCACCACGGACACCACTCGAACAACCCCACACGAACAAGGTCCCTAAACCAAACCCGAACTAGTGATCTTGAATGCAAATTTTGCGGTTTAGTTTGTGTTTTGGTATTTAAAGATCAATAGAAGTTGAATCTTCAAATTTGGGTTTGAAAAGATGAAGAACAAAATTTGATGAGTGATGAACCAAAAATGGTGTGAGATTAGGGAGAGTAATGGGAATGTGTTTTGTGTTTAAACTTGATGAGCAAGTGATTGAAATGGCAAAAGGATTCATAAGCCTTACTAACTCTCCTATATATAGAGGTTAGTTAAGGTGTGAACACAAAGCAAGTGGCAAATCCTTGCCATGCACTTGAGGAAAACCGGCCAAGCAAGAGAAATGGGCCAAATTTGGGCTTTCGTGATCAATTGGGCTAATTTACAAAAACCGCACGACTAAACATGCTTAATCCATTTTAGCCCAAAAATATTAAATAATTAATTAGAAAAATTAAATAATAAAAATTCTAATTAATTAAATAATAATTAAAATAAATAATAACTAATCAAAAATAAAATATTTCGAATTAAATCGAAATTATTCACATAAAATAAAATAAATAGTTCAAAACTAAATTTGAACTATACATAGCAACACCTAAATACACATAATCATATGGCAGAAATACCAATAAAATCAGGGTCGTTACACTTGGGATATCGGCTGCTGAGGGCGAACAGGTTGCCAGCAGACTACAGTCGAGACCATTGGGTCAATCCTGCCCAAGCCCTATGCCATGATGTTGCCTGTGTAAGTATCTTGGCGACTGCCAGTTAACCAACGAGTCTTGATGTTATTTGTTTGTGTGATTGTGTCGGTCTACTTATTGACATGTGGTCGTGATTGTGTAGGCTGCCAACTCCGCTGTGGAGCTTGCTGAAGCCTTCTTTACTTTGGGGACGGACTTGGTCGCGGAACGTGAAACTTCAGAGTCTTTGGGGGCCGTCAACAAGTCCTTGAACGAGGACTTGGAAAGTAAGAAAAAGGAGGTGGAGGCTCTCAAGGCCCAACTTCTACAGGCAAAATCGTCCTTGTCTAAGAAGGACGAGGATATAGAGACTCTGAGGAAAAAGGAGGTGGAGATTGCCAATCTGCTGCTAAAGAAGGATGAAGATATAAAGAATCAACAGAGCAGGTTGGCAGCCATGGCTGAGATAGAAAGTAAGGCCCGGGCTGCTGCTGAGGCTGCCAGTAGAGAGCTGGCGGAGACTAAGAGGCTGCTGAATGCCACAATTGCTGGAGCTGTCATTGCCAAGCATGACGCTGAGGCGTCCGTTGGTGCCTCAAGGAATAGGGTCAGGGCGGAGAAGGTTAGAGCCCACCTGGAGGTGGAGGCTGCCAAGGCTGATGCCAATTCCGCTGCCCAAAAGGCTATGGAAGGCTTTGTGGCCTCCTCTCGTCTTCGCCACTTTTGCACCAATCATTTTGATGGCGGTTGGGTGGCGGCAATGAGGTGTGTTCTGTCTCTTCACCCAGATCTTGACTGGTTGGCAGTTGAGACTGCCTTTGCTGAGGGTGTTGGGAATCAGCCCTTGAATGAGGCTGACACGTCCCCAGAGGAGCATGTTGGGAACTTGTCACCTCGAGTAACAGGGGTGCCATCAACTCCTGTGGAAGCCGAGGAGTCTGAAGATGCCCTTATTGAGGAGCAACCAACGACGTCTAGTCAAGCTGGTAAGACTGAATGACGCGTTTGGCAGCCTTCTCCTGTGTCCTCTTATGGTTCTAATTTTTGACTTAATGTTGTTGTAACTTTGTATATACTTGTTGGTTGGTGTAGATACTTAGGATTTTTCCCCTTTTTGTGCTTCTTTTTTGTAAGATAGGCTGCCATGCCAGTAGAGCAAAAAATCCTATTATAATATGCTGCCAGTCATTATTGGCTTTTGATTTATAAAATATCATTGAAAGGAAAATATGTGTTGTTTTTTATTTGATTCTTATTTTTGTAAGTACTATATTAGTTGCATTTGTTAATCTTGCACATAGTTATTTGATTTCTTGGTTGCAGGATTCATCATAGTGAGCCTTGGCTGCTAGAGCTATATGTGGAGCTTACTGGCTGCCATACTGTGGTATTTCAGTCGGGCTGTTGGATGGCAGTGGCCTTAGGCCTTAGCATTCAGCTAACCATCTTAGCCTATTGGCTGCCACACATTTAAAATTTCAGCCAGGCTGTTGGATGGCAGTGGCCTTAGGCCTTAGCATTTAGCTAACCATCCTAGCCTGTCGGCTGTGGCCCATGACCTTAGCTTTGAAAGCTATCTGTGGAGCTCACTGGCTGCCACACATTTAAAATTTCAGCCAGGCTGTTGGATGGCAGTGGCCTTAGGCCTTAGCATTTAGCTAACCATCCTAGCATGTCGGCTGTGGCCCATGACCTTAGCTTTGAAAGCTATATGTGGAGCTCACTGGCTGCCACACATTTAAAATTTCAGCCAGGCTGTTGGATGGCAGTGGCCTTAGGCCTTAGCATTTAGCTAACCATCCTAGCCTGTCGGCTGTGGCCCATGACCTTAGCTTTGAAAGCTATCTGTGGAGCTCACTGGCTGCCACACATTTAAAATTTCAGCCAGGCTGTTGGATGGCAGTGGCCTTAGCATTTAGCTATCCATCCCAGCCTTTCGGCTGTTTTCGAGCATATTAAACTGTAAGGTCATTTTGGACACTGTTCGGATGGCAGTTGTCTCTATCACATAGTCTATGTAGTGGTGCATAAATAAATAACGAAAACAAACACATGGAAGGTGGCTCTTTTGGCCCTTTATTAATGTTTTTGCTAGGTTGTACATTGAAATTAAAATACATATTTAAAAGGACAAACAACTTTATACGAAATATTTTTTGAGCACCCTAGCATTCCACGTATTTTTTAATTCTTTGCCTTCCATTGTAGCTAGCCTGTAGGTTCCAGGGGCTACCGTTTTCGTGATACGATAGGGCCCTTCCCAATTGGCTGTCAGCTTACCCTCTCTGTTTTGCTTGCCGGTGGCATCTGTCCTTCGTAGGACCAGATCATCATCTTGCATGGGTCTGTGATGAACTTTCTTGTTGTAGGCCCTTGTTATTTGATCCTTGTATGCTGCCTGACGAAGCTCAACGATGAGTCTGACTTCTGTTAGCAGATCAAGGTCTTGTCTCATCAGGTCAACATTCAACTCTGGTTGGTAAGCTTGGACCCTGAAGGATGGCAGTCCCACCTCTACTGGTAAGACAGCGTCGTGACCAAAGGTAAGTCTGAACGGCGTTTCCCCTGTGGCCTCTTTCTCTGTCGTTCTATTTGCCCATAGGACATCAGGTATTAAATCTGCCCAGTGGCCCTTGAGGTCCTCCAATTTTTTCTTTAGAGTGTTCAGAATTTGCTTGTTGGCAGCTTCGGCCTGCCCATTGCTTTGAGGATGGGCTACTGAGGCGTATGCCATCTTGACCTTCAGTGGTTCTAGGTACTGCTGGAGGGGCTTGCAGTCAAATTGGGTACCATGATCAAACACTATTGCGCGCGGTAGCCCAAACCTTGTAATTATCTGTTCCCAAATAAACTTCTTGACATGGGCAGCTGTGATAGACACCGTTGGGATGGCCTCGATCCATTTAGTGAAGTAATCAATGGCCACTATTAAAAATTTTCTCCCCCCTTTACCTCTGGTGAATGGACCAAGGATGTTCATTCCCCATTGGGCAAATGGTATTGGGTTCAGTATTGGTTGTAGGTCATTTGGCGGTGTGTTGATCATGGGGGCAAACTTTTGGCATTTGTCACACTTTTTGACATATTCCTGGGAGTCCCTGAGCATGTGGGGCCAGTAGTAGCCGGCACTGATGGCCTTCAAGGCTAAGGCTTTGCCACCAATGTGATTTCCACAAATACCTTCGTGGATTTCCTCGAGGATTTTTTGAGCTTCGAATTTCGTGGCACATCTTAGCAGGGGGAGATGGAAAGACTTTTTGTAGAGTAGTTCTTGGAACACACAATACGACGCTGCCTGCCGTCTTACCTTGGCAGCTACCGTTTTATCTGTTGGCAGAACCCCCGTGTTCTTGAACTCTAGGATGGGATGAAACCATTCCCCTGTCGTGTCGCTAACGACAACCACTGTCAAGCTGTCAATAGCCTTTCCCTGGCGTAACTCGATCATGACGTGTCCCCCCAGCTCAGATAGTGATGAGGTTGCCAGTCGAGCCAGAGCATCTGCCTTTTGATTGTCGTCTCGTGGAACCAGTTGCATCTCAAAAGACACTAGTTGTTGAATTAATTGCTTTAAGTGATCTCTATATTTGACAATGGTAGGTTCCCGGGCCTCTACTGTGCCTTCCATTTGTGTTGCCACTAACTGAGAATCTGTGATTAACTTCACTCTCTCTGCTCCGGCGGTTATACATAGATGGATGCCAGCTATTGCTGCCTCATATTCAGATTCATTGTTGCTGGCCTTGAAATTAAACCGCAAAGTGTAACGGTGCACTGTGCCATCTGGGCTGGCTATCTCGACGCCGGCCCCAGATCCTGTGTTGCAAGATGAGCCGTCAGTGTGAACTGTCCACATCTCAGAGGGATCAGTGGTTGAGAATTGTGTTTCTGCGATGAAGTCTGCCAGAGCTTGTGCCTTGATGGCGTTTCTTGGCCGGAAGGAGATGTCGTATTCAGATAGCTCAATTCCCCATTTCATCATTCGCCCAGAGACTGCCAGTTTTTGCAGGGCCTTCTCTAATGGATGGTTGGTTAACACCACAACTGAGTGGGCATCGAAGTATGGCCGCAAGCGTCTTGCCGCCACCATAACTGCGAACGCCAGCTTTTCTACGGATGTGTATCTGGTTTCAGCCCCTGTTAGCACATGGCTGACAAAGTAAACTGGCAGCTGCACCTTTTTTCTTTCCACCAAGAGTACAGCTGCTACAGTGCTGTCATTTGCAGATACATACAATTGGAGTGTTTCTCCTTCTTCTGGACGTGTCATGGTTGGCAATGTTTTTAGATGGTCCTTGACCTTTTGGAAGGCGGCTGACTGCTCATCTCCCCATTCGAATTTTTTGTTGGATCTCAATACTTTAAAGAAGGGCAGGGCCTGGGATGCAAACTTGGCCATGAATCTGGTAAGGGCTGCCATCCTGCCTGTCAATTTCTGCACATCCTTGATTTTAGTAGGCTCTGCCATATCTGCTATAGTTTTGATTTTGTCTGGGTTGGTGTCTATCCCCCTTTCAGATACCATAAACCCTCAGAATTTCCCTGACGTCACACCAAATACACACTTCTTGGGATTTAACTTCATTTGGAATTGTCTTAGGGTTTCAAAAGTTTCCTGAAGGTCAGCTAGGTGATCTCCTGGCGTTTTGCTTTTGACAATGGTGTCATCTACGTACACCTCCACATTTCTCCCCTTCTGCTTTGCAAAGACCATGTCAACTAATTTTTGGTAGGTCGCCCCTGCATTCTTCAACCCAAAAGGCATGGCCTTGTAGCAGTAGACGCCAACTTCTGTGATGAAGGCTGTCTTTGGTCTGTCGGACTCAAACATGCTGACTTGATGGTAACCTGAAAAGGCATCCATGAAACTAAGCAATGCATGGTTAGTAGTGGAATCTACTAATTGATCTATCCTTGGCAGTGGATAGCAGTCTTTAGGGCAGTGGCGGTTGAGGTCTGTAAAATCAACACACATCCGCCATTGCCATTTGCCTTTTTTACCATTACAACGTTAGCAAGCCACTCAGGGTAGTCACAAGGTTCTATGAACCCCGCCAATAATAGTTTATTTATTTCATTAGCTACAGCATCATTTTTCTCCGCAGAGAAGGATCTCTTCTTCTGCTTTACAGGTCTGACACTCTCATCTACATTAAGTCTATGTTGGATTATAGAAGGGTGGATGCCAGGCATCTCATCAGCGGAAAAAGCGAAAACATCAACATTGTCTTGCAGTAGTTGGACGAGATTGATCTTCACATCAGCTGGCAGCTTCTTGCTCACCTTGACTGTCCTAGAGGTGTTAGTGGTAGACAGTGGTACCTCCTCAACTTCATCTTCTGGTTCAGCACGAGGTGTCTTGTCGTCCTCAGGCCGACCCGGAATATCTTCCATGGAGACCGGGGAGACTTCTGGCTCCCTCTTCCTCTTCTTCTCAGTTCTGGGTGGTGGAGGTGGCGGCATCATGTCTGTCACATAGCAGGAGCGAGCAACCTCCTGGCTGCCTCTTATCTTCCCTGGCTGGCCATCATCGGCTATGTAGAGCATTGTTAGGTGATAAGTTGACGGTATGCCCTTGATGTCATTAATCATTGGCCTCCCCATGATGGCATTATAGGCTGCCGGTATGTTGATGACCAGGAACTCTACCATTGACCTTTTGATCTGTCTGCCCTCACCCAACTGGACTGGCAGTTTTATGATGCCGTCTGGAGTAACTCTAGCCCCCGTAAACCCGCTGATGGAGTAGTGCACCGGCTGCAAGTATTTTTCTTCTATTCCCAGCTTGTCAAAGGCCTCCCTGTAAAGTATATTGGCAGAGGAACCGCCGTCGACCAGGATGCGATGGACCTTGCAGTTGGCAATGGAGAAAGTGATCACCAAAGGATCATCATGAGGATGTATGATCCCCTTGGTATCCTCTGCTGAGAATGTCATTTCTGGCACATCTGCCGGTCCAGGCCAGTGTCTCTGGTTATTGAAATTCACTTGGTGTCTTACCTCCCTCAGACTTGCCTTGGCGCTGTTAAGTGTGCCCCCATGAACCAGCCCTCCAGTGATTGTGAAGATCTCGTCCCTATGTTCCTGATGTTTATCCTTTCCCTTCCATCCCTTACCGCCAGGCTGGCGGTGGATGAACTCCTCCTTCCTCTTGTACTGGGCAAATCGCCCAGACTAGGTCCTCTATGTTTTCCTTCAAGTGGGCACACTCATCAGTCATATGCCCATATTCATTGTGGAACTCACACCACCGCTTTGGGTCACGGTTTAGTGTGGTAATCTTCTTTGGCCTCCTCCACTTTTCATCTTCCTTGTGGAGAGCGTAGATTCTTGATCTAGGTACTGACAACTCAGTATAGTTGACATACCTTTCTGTTCTCTGTTTTTTCTCTGTCACCGCGACCTCCTTCCGTCCTGGTCCGCGGTTGTTGATGTGTCGAGTTTGTACAAGTTATTTAGCTCCATTATAGTTTATTTATGTAATTAGTTTAGTGTAAATTTGCACATTTTGTTACTTTCAAGTTTAAACGAAAGTTTTACTTAAAATGTAAAGTTGTAGTGCATTTTACGATTTTTATTGCTTTTTAGGAATTAGTTTGTTTTTTTTTTCTATGTTGCTCTTTTATTTTTGTTAGGCTTTGGTTCATTGCCCTTGAAGTGGTAGAAGATTTTAACGAGTTTTTGGTGAAGAATTGAAGAAGAAGAGCTTCGCAAAAGCCATGGTGTATAATGACGGTCAAAGAGACATTGAGAATGTTTACGACTAACTTCAAATGTTCATAACTTTCAGTATATGCATTTTTTTTGTATGATTCAAGTTGGAGGTGATAGCTTTCTTCAAGAGCTTTCCAACGACTGGTCATAAGCTCAATTTGGATGAGAAACGAGGGAGATATGATTGTTTTAGTCTGAGCTGTCAGGCCCTCCTCGCGAGTCGCGACTATTTCTCGCGAGTCGCGACCCAGCCTTGGGGTGCCTCACCAGAGCAGAGCAGAGCAGAGCAGGGCAAGGCAGAGCAGATTTGGGTCAGTAGCTTCTCGCGAGTCGCGAGTTTTGGTCGCGAGTCGCGACCCCTGTGCGGTGGCTGTTGTTTTGTTTTCTTCTCTTGCAAGTTGGCTTGTTTTCTTTTGTTTTGATTGGTTGAATGTTGAGGCACGTAGGTAGGGCAGTAATAAGTTAGGAGAGAGGTTAAGAAGGGAAAAGACATATCCTATTTTGACACTTAGAATTTTTACACAACTCCTTCCTCTCTACTTAGCTTCTCACCATTTTTACTCTTTGAATGAGCTTCAAAGCTTTGTGTATTTTGTTTTCCATGAAGCTTGTAGCTTAAACTTTATCTTGGTGAAGATTTATTGAAGCTTCCTCTATTGTATTGTGAGAATTCTACTCTTTATTTATATTTGATTATCACTTGTTTTTCATGTTTGAATATGTGGTTTGTTGCATAGCTTGCTAGGAGTACTACTAGTATTGTTGTGTTGATGAATTATTGCTAGATTTGTGATTTGCCTTGCTAAGGAAATCCCTTGTCAATTAGTAGCAAGTTAGGGTTTGGTTTGGATGTGCTACATCCTTATTTCTCCTTAAGAATTCAAGTGTGTTGTTATATGTTAAAAGCTTTTTTAACATAAACGATCTTAATGTTCTCTTCTCTTAATGCTATTCTCGGATTGAACTTAGAAGCCGATCTTCTAGGTTGTCTTTGAATAAGGGTTTTGTAGTATTGGAAATTTTACTACTTAGCTAATCATAAGGAGATTAGAAGATTTATTCTTCACATTAGGTAATCAAGATTATAGATTTTGAGTTGTTTCCGATGATCGATACTCTAGTCGAAGTGGATATTAATCGGATCCAAGACCTCCTTCTTTGATTTCTAATTAACAGATTGTTGAACATATTTATTCTAAATCAATTCCATTGTTTTTATTGAGTTTCTGAATTAGTTTAATCATTAGCTTAACAAATTTATAAACCCCCTCTTTTTACCATTTTACTTTATTTCATTTTAGTTTAATTCAAATACATTTAAGTAATCCTAGTTCCCTGAGGATACGAACCTTACTTCCCTGCTACATTTATTTGTAATAGAAAGTAAGAGAATTATATTTGGTTTTGGCGCATACGACAAGGGCCTGCCAGTTGTAGTACTCTCTTCTTTCGAATGGGGCCTCCCGTTTATATTCTTTTTTAGCTGTCTTTTCCTCAACCGCTTTCTTCTCGGTGTTCGAGCTACCAGCCCCCCGACTGAACTCCTCAGCCCTGATGTATTCGTTGGCTTTTCCCAGGACGCCGGCCAACGTTGTCAGATTTTTCCTGCCCAAATACTGGCGGAAAGGGCCATCACGTAACCCTGACATCAAAGCCAGGACTGCAACCTCTTGTTGCATGTCAGGAATAGTGACGGCCTCAGCCGTGAACCTCGCAATAAACTCCCGCAGGCTTTCACTCTGCCTCTGCTGCATCCCCATTAATTCACTTGTCAGCCTCTGTCTCCTCTTGTTGCTGACGAAGTGTGCTAAGAACCTCTGAGCCAATTCGTCCCATCTTGAAATGGTGTAGGACGGCAGTGATTTAAACCACTTCTGAGCGATGCCAATCAAGGTGGTCTGAAAAACCCGACACCATGCACTGTTGGCGGTTGTGTACAGCTGCATGTGTCCTTCGTACGCAGAGATGTGATCCTCTGGGTCTGTGGTACCGTCATATCTAGCACTCGGCATCTTGATCTTAGGAAGATCTTCATCATTGATTTCAGCTACGAACGGAGTCCCTTGAGGCTGGACCCTGCCCGCAGCTACCGGGTAACTTTTCTTCCCAACTACCTCCAGGGCATTCTCATGCCTTGGCTAGACATTCTCGAACCCGGGGGGCGGTTGTACTTCTTCGTTCCCACGTGGTGTGTGTGGGTTTCCATGGACAGTCGAACTGTCCCATTCCAAGTCCTCGGCCTCCTCCGTATGCAGAGATTGCATCTTCTCCACTGAGCCGAAATTTGGGGTGATTCCGGTCAGGGCGTTGAGCACGGCCGCGACACTGACCAGTTGCTCAGGTGTGAATTGGGTTAGCACTTCGAAGTTGATTGGGGTGCCCTTCCCATTTCCTTTCAATCCATCGTCAGTCCATGTTTTCTCGTTATGAGGTGTTTTCTCCCCAGCTGCATTGTTCACTTGGTTTTCATTGTTTCCATTATCTTGTGATGCCATTTTCCAGTTTCTTGAATGTCCAAGATCTTGTCAGAGTGTTTCTTGATTTTGTTTGGTGAATCTTTTACGTAAGCTTTTTGTAAAGAGTCCCCACAGACGGCGCCAGTTGTTCCGACAAGTCTCAGCGCCTCTGGAAGTGGTGGCTGTTCTTGGTGTCCTGTAAGGGGGTGAACTGCACAATGAACAAACGGTGAGCTGACCCCGGGGTGTTTCCGGGGAAAGACCCTCCGATGCTTAAGTCAGCAATGGGATTTAATAAGAGAGAGAAAGAGAAAGAGAGAGAGTTTGTAGGTGGAAGAGTATGTACCTTTAAATGGTGAGATCATCCCCTATTTATAGTGAATGGCTTAATGCCCTGCCGGCCTGTCTGGGGGCTGGCAGGGACACGTGTCCCATGTGGACCAGTCACGTAGATCGTGTGTTCAGAGTTAGTTGTAACTCTGAGTGAGTCGCCAAGTGTGAGTCCCTCATAGGTTGAGTTAGTCACATGGATTGTGAGCTAGCGGTTAACATCTTGACTGAGACGTCAGTAGGGTGGTCCTGCCGGTGTACCGGTAGGCCCCCATACAAATTCAAACCTCGCTCTAATCACTAGGTTCAAAAATGAAGATGGATCTACTGCTTCATATCTCAATACTCTAATATCAAATCCTAATCGGGGAAAAAAACAACAACAATAATTTGTTGATTAATAATTATCAAGAAAAAAAAAAGGTATGAATGTGAAAAAACAAAATTGCTCTTATTTCAAAGTGTTGTGGGTTGTGGCAACTGGTGCTTCGTAAAATTGATTGTAAATTGTTATGAAATGATGGCAATTTTGTAAATAAACACATATAATTTTACTCATCGAATCATCGTAAATTCGTAATTGAATAAACATATACTACCTTCGCCTCAATTAGTTACAACATTTACCAAAAAGAAAACTGCACATTAATGTCAAAAAAAATACGGAGTATATTCTTTCTGTAATAGATGATGTTTGGTGGTTGATGATGAAAAGTAAGAAAACAGAAGAGAAACGAATCTAATATATATAAGGGAAAAAAAAAGCATTCGGATATTAAAATCTGAAACAGTTCAAGTTTAAAATCTGAAATTTAACACTTAAAAACTGAAAATAAACCCTTAACATTTGTAATTTAACACTTAGATATTGATATTTAACCCTTAGAACATAAAATTTAACACTTAGAATTTGAATCTTAACACTTAGAATCTGATAAAACTCTTAGAATCTGAAATTTAACACTTAGAATGATCTGATACACAACCATGGAATATGTGTGTTTTTTATTAAAAAAACAAAAGAAAAAAACTGAGTCTGGTTTTTTTAGAAAATAAAATGTTAATAAACAATTTTTTTTTGCATAAAATTTTAAGCTATTATAAGTTAACACATAAATGTTAGATTTTATTTAGCAGATAAAAAAAGAATTAATCTAATGGCTACAAAGAAGTTCTCTTGGCTCTCATATAGATCCTCACCCTATATATATATATATATTAGACTTGTATGCACGTTTTGCTTGCGATGATATTTTAAATGTATCTTTTAGTTTTTCTAAACAAACAAAAAAGACGAAGGTTATTTGTTCGAAAATTGAAATATTTGCCAAATTCACACTCATTCACATGGTCATAAACAAAAATTTTACCTTTCATCTGGTCATCCCACAACAATGAAAAAAAGAAAAGGTTTATTTACTCTATTCTATCGGCTATCAAATTTCTACGATAATCAAAATGTAAAATTTTTAAATTTTTGTGTGACAAACTATATCAATATGAGTGTCTATATATGTAGAATTAAAAAAAGAATTTTAGTGTTTTTATTTTATTTTTAAGAATTTTATATTTGGTAATATTTTCATTTAAAAAAGTTCAAAAATAATAATAATCTTTTCCTTAATAGTTAGGACTTAGGAGTGATGTTAATTAAATTTTAGAAAATTTTAGAGGATAAAACATGGACTTTTTCCGGGGTGGTCATAGTTGTGCTCCCTTGGCTTTTTATAAGTTCAAAAAATATTACCTTACCATGTGGTTGGCTCGTAGAAAATTCGCTATTAGCATGTTTAGTTGGAAGCTTTTAGAATAAAATGAAATAGATGCCATATTATTAATGAATAATGAATAATGGAGTGTTTGTTCGAGATATTTAGGTACAGAACTATATACCCAATGGTTTATCATCTTCTCTTTGGCCACATAAATCTCATACCTGCATCCCCTTAAAGATTTCCTTCCTCATACCTCCCAATCTCCCATCTACTATTAGAATGGATCAAACAACTACATGAGAGTGATGAGAGTAATGAATTTATTTTCAATCCATACCTATAAAATTATCATTCTTATACCATTCCATTCTAACATTCTAAATCCAACACCCCCTTAATTTGTCTGTGGGTTGGATTTCTTTTCTATTTTAGATTAGCATAAAACTTTGAACTCAAATAATTATAATTTTCAATATAATTAATTCAATTTCCTAATGTAGTGCTGAAATTTTATAATTCTGAACAAGCTGGAAAAAAAAAAAGATTGTATTGCTGAACTTCGAATGTATTTGGCACATGTTTCAAAAAAATATACAAGAATATCGAATTAAGGATATGTTTTGTTTAATTTTATTAGACCTGAACTTATTAAAATAGGATTGAAACTTCTTGAATTCATTGAACATGATTTGACCTAAGCCCTGATTATAAAAAAAATAATTGAACCTTACCACACCTAATCGAACTTAATTAAACTTTATTGAACTTATTATATACACCTGATTAGACTTTATCTGAACTGAAACTTTTTTTATGGTGAAGGGAGCACATCCTAAATGTAATATTTATCCTTATGTTTATCTTGGTCGTAAATGTTATTCGTCTAGTTATATTTTTTAAAGTGATAAATTTAAATAAGATATTAACCAAACTAAGCATTTATGAGTAAGACTGTAAGAGTTATGTTTCACCCAAAATATACAATTTTTTTTTTTTTATAGAGATGGCTTTCACCCAAAAAATATAATGATTTTTTTTTAAAAAAAATGTATATAGTATCTGCGTTACTTTTCATAATGTGTAACGATTAGACATTTTTTTCCTCAATACTTTATTTCATATCGTTACAGATAAAAATTAACAGGTAGTATAAAGATGATGTGCAAATGTGCAATCCAATATTACCATTTAAGGGAGATAAGGTTTAATCTAAGAAAATGAACAAAACTTAACCATTCATCAAGCATTTAAATCACAAACAATTAAGGGGAAAAAAAATGGTAATAACTTGGGCCAATTAGTAAGATGAGGCGTTAAATACAAGATCCGTTTTTATCTTTTGCCAAAATTTTCATTTCATGTCCATGTTTTGGACCACAAAAAACAAGAATGGGCCTTCAACACAAGTAACAACCCCAAGGTTAATTCCGTCTTTTACATTCACCTTGAATGGCATTCTCGTTATTTCATCACACAACAAGGTCATTCAAATACCCATCACTATATATATACCCCGACCCCTTCCGTGCTCTCATTTCTTTCTCATTTCCCAACTTTTTTTCCTTCTCTCTCTTCTTTCTCTCTCTTCCGCTCTCCCCGGTTGCCGGTCACCTTGCGCCACCACTTCACGGGCCCATTTCCTGGCCCACTTCTCTCTCCTCTCATTTAATTTTTTTAATTTATTTTCTTTTTAGGAAATTACGGTTTTACCCTCTTTGTTTCCTATCAAAACACCACTTGCCTGTTGCCTGATTTAACAACTATCCTTTACCCTTTTTTTTTAAATTAAAAAAAAAAATCTCATCTCCCCCAAAAAAAAAAAAGAAAGAATATATTGTAACGAATTTACAATTATACCCCTAGTAGGAAATATAAAAAAAAGGGTGATGAACCACACAAGTCGAAGCGTGGTGACAGCCACACGAAAGCGCAAAGATAGAGGAGAGATTGAGAACTCGTCATTTTACAAGGGTAGTTTCGGAAGTTCACATCACAAACCGATATCATCCGGTAATGGTAATAATTTTAATAATAATAATAATAATAATATTAATACGCATACCAATGCTAGTACGACGTCGTCTGCGATAGCAACAGGTTCAAAAACATTTGAACCCGGATTCAACCCGAACAACCCGGCCCCATCAAACAGGCTTTTAGCCGGGTACATGGCCCATGAGTTTCTAACAAAGGGGACTTTATTCGGGCAGAAGTTCGATCCGGCTCGAGCCGAAGCAGTTCCAGTCTCAGCCGCTGAGCCGAAGAGGAAGCCGGTTCAAGCCGGGTACGAGCCAGGTGTTAAGCCGAATCGTAACTATGTTGACGTGGCTCAACTTTTAAAAGAAGATGGGGCCCATATCCCAGGGATTGTTAACCCTACTCAACTTGCTCGATGGATCCAGGGGTGAGAGTGACCCGATTTGTATAACACCGGGAAATTCGGTTACCCCCCCCACGTGGAGGGTTTTCATTCGTCTGTCAGCCTTGTGATTGACACAGACAAGTGACGGTAATACAAAATTAACATCCAACTTTTTTGCCCTCCCCCCTCCCTCCCCGCCTCATACACAGTAGTACCCGGGAATCGGAATCATCTCGCCGGAATATGACGTCACATACGGGTTCCGACCCGTTTTTTTTTCAAACTCTCTTTTCTGATGTTGTTAATACTTAAAGAAAGAGAGATGCATTAGTTTCTTTTTTTTTTGTTTAATTTAAATTAAATGAAAATGTTGTTTGTGTTGATGTGATGTAATGTAATGTAATGCGAGAAGATGAAGATGTACTAATACTTGTTAGTATGTTAATGCCATTTGAGGGTTGTTTGATACAGTTAGTTATTACTGAAGATGTTCGTTACTCATTAGAATATGAATCTGGGTGTTTTTTTTTTTTTTGGATGTAAAATCCGTATGTTTTAACTGTTTTTTTTTTTGTTTTTGTTTTTAAATTATTTGTATATTTATTTTTATGCTAGAAATTATAGAGGAATGGTAATGCATGTGGAAATTGCATAATGAAGTGGTAGATGGTAGCTGAAATTATGCGTGCTTCAATCTTCATGCATGTGACATTGTATGTGACTATGTTGGGTGAGCTTATTCAAGTTGCTTCATGAAATTGTATCTGGGTTTTCTTTTGTTATTCTTTGGAATTAGAATGGACACATGCGTTCTTTTCTACCGATTAATTTGAATTGAATTAAGTAAAGTTCTAGATTCATTGTAGGCCAAATTGAATTGAAATAATATATTAGAAATTAAGTCAAAATAATAGCCTAAATCAATTAAGTACAATCTATAGAAATCAAATTTCATAGAAAACGCATATTTGATACTCTCCCAATTTACTTGCACCAAGTTGACTTTGACTTTAACTTAATATATATAGGAAAAAATGTAGTCATGATGGATCTAGTTTAATTTGTCTGAACTTATACTCCCTCCGTCCCCCTTTTTTTGCAACAAGTACAATTTTGTCACTGTTTATTAACCAACTTTGACTCTCTCTAATTTTATGCACATAAGAAAAAATATTCACATGGGATCTCGTTTGATTCGACTCGATATGTACTTTTTTAATTTATAATTTTTATAATTTTTTATTATATATATTTAAAGATATTTTTATTTAAAGTTGTGTGTTGGGAGGTGTGAAAAAGTAAATGTTGCAAACAAAAGGAGATGGAGGGAGTACTTTTCAAATATATAATTTTTATAATTTTTTATTATACATAGGTAAAGAGAATGTAGCAAGTAACTTGGGACGGAGGGAGTATGTTGTTTCGTTAACAAAACATGCTTGAAGAATACGTAGTAATTTGAAATTTCTAAGAAATTTAGGATATCACTACCACTAGTGGCGGATCTAAGATTTTGGAGACGGTTGGTTACTATAAATGATTGATCATATGTCAAAATAAATAAATAAATTAGGGTCTAATACATAATCGAGTTCAATCAAAATAACATTAAAAAAATTCATATTAGAATGAACCAAATAATACTAAAAAAATCATCTTACAAGCCGAAAGTAGTACAAATCTTCAAATTAAATGTCACAAACAAATAGTACTATAAAACTATCACTATTAGAAAAGATACGATTTACGACAAGTATTCTAGTCATGAAAATGTGACTTCGTCCTAGAAAAGGGGGTCATAAAATCCGTTGCAAATATGTGACTCGTCTCATCCTAAAAATGAGGGTTCATAAATGATTTTTCTTGTCGCGAACTCGCGATCCCATTGTAAATGAGTCAATTTAATTTAAAAGAGTTTGGATTGGGTATTATGTGAATTTTAATGACATGATCAAAAACTATCATAAAACATCTAGTTTTTTGCACCAAAAAAAACATCTAGTTTTGGACAAGATTTAGGCCTTCATTAATGTGCATTGTCGTTAATGGGCCAATTTTTATAGTGTATTACAATTGTTCACGACGACTTTTCATGTTTTAATATTTAAGGTTTTTCTTAAAATTATCCATTAGATTTTGCAAATTTTCATATGTATCCACTTTTTTTAGGGTTTCTTATGTGTACCCATAAGATTTCTAAAAACTCTCAATTGTAGCCAATTTTTTTATGATAGCAAACGGACGTTAACATCATCCTTAAGTTAGTTGGAAAAGAGAAATAAAAACCAAAATAAATAAGTTAGTTTGATGGTTTTTTAGCGGTTGATGGGGTTGATTTGTGTCATGGCTAGGAATTTTGGGTCGCTGCACGTCGTATATATGTTTATTAATTTTGATTTTTGATTTTTTCAACTAAATTAACAGTGCTACTAACGTCCATTTGCTATTATTAAAAAAAAATTTGCTACAATTGATAATTTTTGGAAATCTTATGGGTACATATAAGAAACCCAAAAAAATATGGGTACATTTGAAAATTTGCAAAACCTGGTGGGTAGTTTTAAGAAAAACCCTAATATTTATTTATGATATCATTCATTTTAACATCGATAAACAAATCACTCTGTAGAAAAGTAATCAAATAATCATTTAACATTTGATCTCCAATGCTATTACGTAATTTATGTTTCACAATTATCCTACCAGAAAATACCCTTTCGACACTTGTCGTTGAAACGTGAAGAACAATCATCAAAATCAAGTATAATCTATTATAAAAAAATTCAAAAATTCCTAGTGAGCCACTGGACCCACCAGGACCTACACTACATCAGCCCCTGTCTACAACGTAGGAATTCACTTACCTATATTAAACTAAAAGCCCATACAAAATGAGCACCCAGGAAAAAAAAGACCATATGCATGATAGTGATGAATCATAAGACTGAATTACATGGGACGGAGGTCTTAATGAAATTTCTTCTTGAGACAAACTTCTTAGTCGTTATTGGCTCTATAATTTATAATAGAAAAGAGTAAACTACTTTTCTTGTTTTTTATTTTACAAAATATAGAAAACTGAAAACAAAAAACAATGTCGAACGATCCTTTAGCATTTTGTTAAGCGAAACCCAATTAAACTTTTTTCTTTCTCTTCCTCCTCTTCTACTATCCACTTATTTCTTCCACACACCATCACAACCACCATCGCTTGGTAGTCGACTTAAAACAATCTAATGTGGTGTACCCTATGTTGATATCAACTAAACATTGATTTACATTGGACACACATCTATAATTTAATTTAATGAATTACTTCCTCCGTTTTTAAATTCTTGTAATAAATGGATATTATTTGTGAGAGATAAAAAATTCATTTGTTGCAAGAATTAAAAAACGGAGGAAGTACATTTGTTAATAGGCCAAATTAAATACTCTTTAATTGATTGATTTCATTTCAGTTCTTTTTGTCTTTTAAATATGATGATACGCATGCTAATTCTACTAAAGCTGTTGTTTCAGTTTTTACCTTTTGATTTTTTTTTTATTAAAACATGCACAAAGTTATTCATAAAAATATATTAATCAGGTTACTCGTATCCTTTAATTTTTCAGATAATATTTCCCGACCTGTTTTAATTCTATATGGATGTTTGCATTCGTTTTTGTGCAACATAGTAGGTAGTAAATGACCTAAAATTAGATAATGTTAAATGAGTTGCTCGTGTATTCTTCAATTAACGACATATTTGTTGGGAAAAGTGTCTTTTTTAAAAAAAAAAAATCAGTCCTTAGCTCTAAGATACTCCATCTAGATAACTGAACAGAATTAAAAGTTGTAACATTGTTGACGAACTCAATTTTAACCAAAATTAACTAAGATTCAATATTGATCAATTTTAAACAAAATCAATAAAACACTTTTAATGAGTCAACCAAGACCTGATATTATTGCATTTGTGTTATTAAATATTAGAAAAAATTAAGAAATTTCTTTGTGCTTATAAATAGTGTCAAAAGTGCAATTTACAAAAATTAGGTAGTACAAAGGGTATAATTCGCTTTAACCTGAGACAAAAAATGAAGTTACAAGCAATTAGAAATCTGATATTGATATGGGCCATGCTAGGACTTGTTTTGATTTGATATGATACAATTATTTGCTATAAGATGACGAGAACTGAACCTAAAATTGGAAATAACTATTGTACTACATAATTGTTTTGGGTTATATTGTTGAACTATTCAACTAATCATATATAATCTGAAATAAATCGGAACTGTAAATATATAGATCCAATTTAGGGTGCTTTCTCTTCACCTTAAAAACATAATTTTCAGGTTTAATAAGTTCAGATAAGTTTCAATAAGTTATATCAGGTCTAATAAGTTCCAATAAGGTCTAATAAGTTCCAATAAGGTCTAATAAATTCCAATCAGGTCTAATAAGTTCCAATCATTTCTAATAAGTTCCAATCAGGTCTAATAAGTTTCAATCAGGTCTAGGTTATTATTTTTAATTATTGATTAAATAAAATTAATAATTACCTTGAATCACTCTACACAACATAAATCAATTTTATTTTATCATTCTTGTTTTATATTTTTTTTAGAGAAACCAATCAGAGTTAGATTGAATTAAACTATTTTTTTATATTATAAAATAAAACTTATTTATTTATTTTGGGTTTGATTTAATTTTGGTCCAAATTAAACTTTACTCATCCTCCATATTATTATTACTAATTTTGATCCAAATTAAACTTTACCCATCCTCCATATTATTATTATTCCATACGTTCTAGTTTATTAATTTTACTACAAGTGAATTAAGAAAAATTAAATATGTAGATAAGTTGTTATTGGAATTGATAATATTAATTAATAATGGGTTTGAAAAAGATATACTAATTATTATTACCTTCTTGAACTTAATTCAACATTAAAAAAGAACATAGGTTCAAATGTATAGAATATTATCATTATTATTATTATTATTATTATTATTATCATTATTAATTTATTTTATTCAATCATATAAAATACGTTCCAATAAGTTTCAATCAAGTTTAATAAGTTCCAATAAGGTCTGATAAGTTCATGTCTAATAAGTTGAAGAGAACACACCCTTAGGGTCCGTTTGTTTTGATGAAAAACATTTTCCCGGAAAATGATTTTCCTCCATCATCTCATTTTCTTTTGTTTGTTTTGGTAATGGGTGGAAAACAATTTTCCTTAAGATGGAAAATGTGAAATTAGAAAAGAAAAACCATTTTCCTTTTGTAGAGAAAGGAATGCCACATTTTCCCTGTCACTCCTTATTTCTCCCTTTTTCACTCCTCTCATCCTTCCTTCATTTCTACTCCATTTTTATTTTCCTTCATAAGTTTTCCTCTAATCAAACAAACAAAGGAATTTTTTTCTTTGATCGATGTTTTTCATTGAAAATTGTTTTCCTTAGAAAATGATTTTCCTTCAAAATAAACGGAGCCTTAGTCAACACATGCTTCTATAAGGAGAAAGATAATAAAACCTCAGAACCTAGACCTTATGTCTGAAATTTTGAGGTCTTGACCACCAGGTCAAAACTCATCACCTATACTATAAGTATGGAATGTAGTGAAGTTTTGATTCGATGCAGAACGGTAATAATTTTGGGGAATTAATTGGCGGTTTAATTTTTTTGGAAAGTCGTGGAGAAAGGGGGGCTTAAAATTTCAAAGCGTTGTTGATAGATTCACATGAAAAAGGTTAAGAGTATGCCTCATACTTCCAGGAATATGAAAATTACCGATGTTGATGGATTGATAGGCTTGATGACGATGTACTACTAGTGTGTCAATTAACCACTAAGTGATCATATCAACTATTCAGCTTAATGTGTGGGTAGTTGAGTATTCTTTTATACCCCTTCATAATTAAATGCTCCATTTTTTTTTTGATATGTCCTAAAATAAATGTTTGATTACTACTTTCTACATGATATAATAATAAACTTATAAAATAACATTTTATATCCTTAAAAACATTTTTGAACCAATAGAAGACATAAAATAGTAAGAAAGAAGACGTTGCATAGTATCCAGCTGACTTACGAATACAAGCAAGATGAGGGGCAAGGACTACCGTTAGCAGGACTGTTACGGGCAAAAAATGTTTGGAATATTTTTTGGGGGGCACAAGGAGATTTTTTTTTTTTTGAAAAAAAGAATTGGGCTTAGCCTGTTTGAAAGTAAGCATTAAGGGTGCCTTTGTCTTTTTTTTTTTTTTTGTCTAAGCTAATTTGATGAGATCTGATTTGATATGATAAGATCTTATAAAATCTTATTGAATCTTATATATTTTTTATTTTTATCTTTTACAAATAATTATCACAAATAATAATAAAAGTAAACCATAATATTTATTTTATATGATGTTGGTGATGATTATTATTATTTTTATTGTTATTTGTGGATTTATATCATTATTATTACTCCATAGTTTCTATTCTAATTTACTAAGATATATAATGATAATACTAATAATAATAATAATAATAATAATAATAATAATAATAATAATAATAGTAATAATTAATTTGTTTTATATGATTTAGGTAATGATAATGATGATGATGATGATAATAATAATAATCAATTATCTGCGATCTGATGACTGACTTTGAGCATATAACTCGCCTATGTGGCAAGATGTATGCTCCACGAAAACTCCCCTAATGCATAATAAATAATTAATATGAATCTGATTAGAAGTTATGAGATCTGATCTGATATAAGTTGAAGAGTACACACTCAAAGTTAGACGATTTACCCTATTGCATTCTCTATTTCCAATACCTTTTGTTGATTTTCTTATAATGTTTTCATCATAATATCTGGTCTCACATGGTGAAACGGTCTCACTAGAGAGTTGTCGAAAATTCCAAGATCCGCCCCTTACTTTAACGATAAAGCTAAGATGGCATATATAGGTCCAAACTTACTACCTATGTAACGTAATACTCACTTTTTTTGCTATTTTAGATTGTAACATAATATTTGCAACAAATATTTATATGTAATGTATAAAAACTAGTATAGCACCCATGCGATGCACGGCTTATAAATTTTAATATTAACTTTGTAAATAGTTTTGTAAGGATTTACATAATTCATTAATTATGTGAAATATTTTATTTTTTATAAAAAAACATATGATTTAAATCTTAGACAGTACGATATTATCAAAAATATAGTTGGAAATTAAAATCTTACTCTATCACTACAGCCGCACATTCAAGAAAATAAGTGGTGGTTCATCTACGTGTTTTCAAATAACAAAATATGAGAAAACACCCACGTTCAATTTTTTTTTAAAAAGTATTTTTTTCACAAATTTTCCTAATATTAAATAAAACCTCATATAATCTGTATATATTTCACAAAAGTCAATAGAAGTTCCTTTATACCCGTGATCATATAAGATAGATTGTTTGAAATAACATCGAATATATATTATATATTTTTCGTAAAAAGTGAAAATTAAAAATTCTTATCAACTACATACTTTATCTTACTCTAGCAGGTTTCCACCACTCACCCTATTATTTTATAAATTCATGGCGACTTTTGACATATATAATTATTGTAAGGCAAATATATTCTTTTATTTCACCTACTTTTTTTAGTTTCAAACTTTTAAATCTTTATCTTTACCAATCTCTCATGAAAACACAGTCTAACACTGCACCCATTTTATAAGTGGATAGCTCATAACTTGTTGTCTCACATTTTCAATCACATATAATTAACTTCTATGAGTTTTGGTATTCATGGTTATGATTTAATATAAGTGCTCATACAATGATATAATATACAATTCTTACAAAATGATGATCGTAACAAAATTTTAAAAGATTAATGATATTTTATAGTAATATTTTGATTGAAATTCAATAGTTATGCTTAATACAATTTAAAAAATCAAGATCAATGATAAATAAGAAATAGAATATTATTTTTTTCTTCAAATCAATGTAATATATGGATAAGAATAAAACAAATGTGCGAAAGTCAACGAAATCAACAAAAAAAATTATGTAATGTATAATATGTATAACTATAAATGTATAATGGAAAGTAAATTTTGATTATAAGAATATGTAGTAATGAATATATGATCAAAACTAAATTACAATTAAGAAACAAGTATTATTTACAATTAAGACATGTGCCTGAGCGTGTAGGAGTAAGCAAGTATATAAATAAATCCTATATAGTGCAACTACCCTTGAGGTAGTTAATGCAGTATTTTTTTTTTTGATAAAGGGACATACTGCGCCTAGTTACGTAGGTTAGCAGCCGAGTCAACGGAAACAAAACAACAATTTAAACGAAAATTACATGAAACAACATTAATAATAACTAATTTCCTTGGTTGTTGTTGCTGATCAGGATTATCGAGAGCACTTGAGCTTTGTTTCATTCCAATACGATGTGTTGAAGTAATTGAGCAACCTTCTGGGAGAGAATCACTATGTGGTGAACGTACTCCAATTCTAGACCTGCATTCAAACACATGGTTAGATGAGACACAGGTTGAGTTCCTATGTAAACTTTTGCGCTCCTTCAAGGAACCCTTCCTTGGTCGACGACCTCTTGTCCTCCTTGTGAGACTACGGTTGCTCGTAGTAGGTTGCAAAGAAATACTGCAATTGGTTGCAGCAAAATTCATGAAACAAGGATGGCATGGATCCGAGGGAACGACCAAGCTTGGAGGACGAGGGGCAATGGGGGTAAGAATAGTAGATAGAATGCAAGGGGGGTGTTTACCATCAAGAGTAGAGGTTTTTGTTGAGATACTTCTTTTATCTAGCTCTTCAGAGGGCTGGGAGGTGGGGATTACTGTTGAAGCATTGGGGTGGTGTCTGTGTAGAAGGTGAGGTTAGCCTTGTTCTTCATTCCTAACATCTTAACATCCATGACACTATAGTCATTGTCTTTTCGAGTCTCACCTCTCTGCCTATATCACTACAAAAAAAGTGTAATATAGCAACGGATGTTTAGAGACGGAGTTTGATCCGTCTCTGAATTAGAGACGGATTTTGAGGAATCCGTCCCTATATTAAATTAGAGACGGATAAAACCTCTCCGTCTCAAACTTAGCGACGGATAAAATAATCCGTCTCTAATTTTAGAGACGGATTATTTTGATCCGTCTCTAAGTTTACATATAAAATATTTTAAAATTATAATTCTAATTTTAGGGACGGATTAAAATAATGCGTCTCTAAAATTAGAGACGGATTATTATATCCGTCCCTAAATTTAGAGACGGATTGTTATATCCGTCCCTAAACTTGGGGAAAAAACAAAAAAAATAAATTCGTGCTTTTCTTTTGGCAGAGTGCTTCTCTATTCTCTAATACTAAAACACTCAAATTACACTCCACCCTAACTCTCTATTCTCAAATTACACTCAAAACTTCAAAAAGTCTCAAACACTCATCTCTCCCGTGCAGCTCGGCGTTTTGCTTCTCTCAGCCGTGGCTCGGTGGTCTGCTCCGCTCAGCTCGGTGGTCTGCTCCGCTCTGGTCGCGTGGTCTGCTCTGCTACTGCTGGCGTGGTTGTTCGATCTCTGCTACTGCTCGCGTGCTACTGTTCGCGTGCTCTGCTCGCGTTGCCGGAGAACTGCCATGCTGCAACTCGAACGCACGGCCGGCGAGACGAAGTCGAAGCAGCCAACCCACAACCAACTGCAAGGCGCCAAAGGTACCATTACTTAACTTTTAATTGATTTTGATGAAAAAATTGAAACCCTAACTTTCCCCCCAATTTGATTTAGTTGAAGATTGTGAAGTGTAGTGCATTGTTTTGTTTTCAGATTTAGTATACTTGTATTTCTTATTGTGAATTTTAATTTGATTTTGTTGAAAAAATTGAAACCCTAACTTTTCCCCCAATTTGATTTAGTTGAAGATTGTGAAGAATAGTGTATTTTTTTGTTTTCAGATTTAAGATACAATAATTTGGACCAACTTTTTTAGTCACATTATTCATGATTTATTTCTTCTGTTTTTAGATTCACTGTTTTTTTCTTTTTTTTTTTTTCTTCTGTTTTTTCAATTTTTTATTTATTTATTTATTTATGTAATTATGGGTTTGAAGTAATTTTGTCAATTTGTCATACAAGATTGACACAATGGTATTTTATTACATTTTGAAGTAATGAAGTATATATGACGGTAAAGAGGAAAGACACAACTCGTTCCTTTAGTTGATATTTGGTTAATATATGATTTGATGGTTGTATTTGTTTTCTTTTTAGTAACATATGAAGTATTTCTTTTCTTTTTTATTTGACATATGATTGAAATGTGAACTTGGTTTGATGGTTGTAATATTCTATACTATCTCATAGTTTAGTTTGAACTAGTAGATGTTGTTTATAATGATTTCGATACCAAGTCGCTAATTCATATAAGGCCTAATGTCTTGTGTATTTATATATATATATAACACCTCGTCTAATTCGTTATTTAAAATATAGGTTGAAATTATAGTATATTTATCTACACTCAAATATAACGTCTTAATGGATTTGCAATAGGATGGAGGGTCCCCCCGATTTAGACCGTAAATGGATGTATGAAAGGCTTAATGGAAAATTTCTTAGTTCAAATTATGCAAAAAAGGTTGATGAGTTCATTGAATTTGCTTGCAAGCAAGATGATGTCATGACCGATGGCCTTTTGAAGTGTCCTTGTGCCGTATGTCGGAATGTTCCGTATCGAGGTCCAGATGTAGTGAAGTTACATCTTTACAAAAATGGATTTAGGCCAAATTACTATAAGTGGACTTTTCACGGGGAAGATGACTTTCAAAACACAAAATCAAGTGGAAGGCATAGTGTAGTTAGAGATGCATCTAACCCATGCAAGAACATGGTTTTGGATGCATTTGGACCCGATTACGCTTCATATGAACCGAGTAACTGTGAGGAAGAACCTATTCCAGAGATGAAGAAGTTCTTTGACATGTTAAAGGCTGCTGAGAAACCATTGTACAATGGATGCAAGTTGTCTTTGTTATCTGTTGCAGCAAGGATAACAAACATGAAATGTGAGTACAATATTCCGCATAAGGCCATCGATAGTGTTGCATCCTTAATTAAGGATATATGTCCAGAAGTCAATAATATGACCGATACATTTCAAAGGACTCGAAAATTGTTGAATGGACTCGAACTCCCTCATTATAGGATTGATACATGTACCAACGGATGCATGTTGTTTTGGAAGGAGCATAAGGATCTTAATGAATGTCTTGTTTGTAAAGAAAGTCGGTACAAGACTACAAGAGTGAATGGCAAAAGAACTCCTAAGAAGGTGCTTTTTTACTTGCCAATTGCTCCTAGGTTGCAAAGACTGTATGCAACTAAGTCAACTGCTAAGCAAATGAGATGGCATGCGGAGAATCCTCGAAAGAAAGACATCATGTCTCATCCTTCTGATGGCGAGGCATGGAAGAAATTTGATGATGAGTTTAGTGAATTTGCGAGGGACTCACGAAATGTTAGACTTGGTCTTTGCACGGATGGCTTTTCACCATTTGGGAAATCTGGTAAGCAATATTCTTGTTGGCCAGTCATGCTAACCCCTTATAACTTGCCACCTTGGTTATGCATGAAAAAACCCTTTGTATTCTTGAGCTTAATTATCCCGGGTCCGAAGAGTCCTAAGGGGAACTTAGATGTTTTCTTACAACCTCTCATTGAAGAATTGAACATGTTATGGGAGGTAGGGGTTTCAACTTATGACGTGTCTCAAAAACAAAACTTCCAAATGAAAGCTGCTTTACTTTGGACTATTAGTGATTTTCCAGCTTATGGCATGCTCTCTGGATGGACAACTGCTGGCAAGTTAGCATGCCCACATTGCATGGAAAATACTAACGTCTTCACTCTTAAAAATGGTGGCAAACAAACATGGTTTGATTGTCATCGTCGATTCTTAGCACCAGATCATCCTTTCCGTCGAAATAGGATTGCATTCTTCAAGAATAGAGTCGAGAATTCCCCCCCCCCCACCAAGATTAAGTGGAGAAGAAGTTTGGGAACGTGTTTCGTAACTGCCAAAAACGGGAGGATGTGAAGGCTTATGTGATAATGGAAAGTTGGATGGTTTTGGAACATATCATAATTGGACAAAGCAAAGCATCTTTTGGCAATTGCCATATTGGAGCAAGCTTCTTATTCGACATAACCTAGATGTAATGCACATTGAAAAAAATGTGTTTGATAACATTTTCTACACTGTCATGGATGTCAAGGGGAAAACTATGGATGACCTTAAATCAAGGAAAGACTTGGTTCTTTTTTGTAAACGACAAAAGTTGGAAGTACAAGAAGATTCGACTAGTATGCCTGCTGCTCCATTTTCTTTGTCTGTTGAAAAGAGAAAGGCTCTTTGTGAGTGGTTGCTAAGGTTAAAACTTCCGGACTCATACGCATCAAACATAGGTAGATGTGTAGATATGAAGGAGTACAAGTTATTCGGTATGAAGAGTCACGATTGCCATGTTTTTATGCAACGATTGCTTCCTATTGCATTCAAAGAATTGTTGCCTCTAAATGTGTGAAATGCTATCACTGAGCTAAGCCAATTTTTCAGAGATCTTTGTTCAGCCTCTTTGCAATTAAATGACATGATTCGATTAGAGAATAACATAGCAGAGATACTTTGCAAACTAGAGAAAATATTTCCACCAAGTTTCTTTAATTCTATGGAGCATCTTCCTATACATTTGCCTTATGAGGCCAAAGTCGGTGGCCCAGTACAATTTAGGTGGATGTACCCTTTCGAGCGGTAAGTTTTTATTTATTTTTAATTTTTTTTATAATTCATTAAGTAATTGACAAATATTGATATTTAAATCCATTATTCAAGGTTTTTGTACCACCTTAAACAAAAGGTCGGCAACAAAGCACAAGTGGAAGCTTCTATTTGTAATGCATACCTTACGGAGGAGATTTCCAACTTTTGCTCGCATTACTTTGAGGGACATATCACTACAAAAGTGAGTAATTTAGGAATAAATCCTGGAGATAATGATGATGAGCCAATGGATTCAAAAATACTTGAGGTTTTCACTAGTAATGATGGCTACAGCTCATCCAAAGGTTCATTAGTATATCTTGATGAAAAGGATTATGATATTGGCCATCGGTATATCTTGGGTAATTGTGAGTTCCTTGAAGATTTTGAGCGGTATGATCTTTTGATTGTTAATATTCCAAAACTTTGATGTTTGTATGTTATTATAAGTGTAACTAATAGATTATTATTAACAGTTTATTTGAAGACCACGTGATAAGAACATATGGTTGCCTAGATGCAGATGATGTTTGGAACAAATATGATCATTATTTTTCAAGTTGGTTCAAAGGACATGTAAGTTTCCTACATATCTAACGAATTAAGGAATTTTTTTAAATTAATAATGATTTCAATTTAACCCTTTTTTCATAATTCATATAGGTTTTGGACAATGGTGTGAATGATGACTTCATTCATGCCTTACCACTAGGTCCATCAACAAGAGTCCGAAAATTCAACAAGTACTACATTAATGGCTATCATTTTCATACTTATGAATTTGGTAAAAATAAATCAACCATGAACTATGGTGTAACAGTGAAAGGGGTTGAAGGGAATAATTATTTTGGGATTTTGGAAGAGATAATTGAATTTGTTTATATTGGGTCCAAGAAAAGCTATAAGACAATTTTGTTCAAGTGTGCATGGTATGATTATTCCAGACAAGGTACTAGGATGCATGAAAAATATAAACTTGTAGAGATCAATCATACAAGAAATTATGGTAAGTATGATCCATTTGTATTGGCTTACCAAGTTGAGCAAGTGTATTTTGCACCTTGTCCTACTACTAGAAGGGAAAGAAATCCATGGTTCTATGTCTTCAACATTAAGCCTAGAGGTACTATCGATGCCCCTTTGGATGAAATGGCATTTCAACAAGAGGCCCTTGAAAACCCCCCATTACTTTCAGAAGTTATGCAAGATGATGGTGACAATGATATTCATTGGGACTCACAACATTATAAAATTCTCAATGAAGAAGAGGAACTTAAATTAGAAGAAATGGAGGAGGAAGATG
Organism: Salicornia ramosissima; assembly: GCA_951394345.1. Lineage (NCBI taxonomy): Eukaryota > Viridiplantae > Streptophyta > Magnoliopsida > Caryophyllales > Amaranthaceae > Salicornia > Salicornia ramosissima. The sequence continues at coordinate 47,130,981 of OX596238.1, read as the reverse complement.
AAGATGAAGATGAAGATGACGATGACGATGATGTTGAAGATGAAGATGAAGACAAAGATGATGATGATGATGATGATGATGATGAAGATGATGATGATGATGAGGATAATGATGTTTAAATGCTTAGTTTAGAAATCTTATTAAATTTGTATGGAAATTATTAATGCAACTATTTTTAGTAGGAATATTGGTTACATGCTTACTTTTTTAGGCAACTTTTATTTGTAGGATTATTTTTAAATGCTTACTTTATTTATGCAACTATATTTTGTAGGAATATTTTTGTAGGTTAGTTTATTTTCACTAGCATAGGTTATATGCTTGGTTATAATTCATTATTAATCCTTTATTTTTGTGTTATATGTATATGTATATGTATCTCATATGCAGATGACTCGGTGTCGAGGTGGTTTAAATGGTAGAGGTCTCATTATTCGTACACCTCACAAAGTCCGAAATCAAATTCAACAAACTAAAGCAGTAGCACAACATGCATCAACAACAGAGGGGCAGCTCCAACCAACACCAGGAGTGAATGCAAGAAATGGAGTATCACAACCTTCAACAATAACAGCAGGAAATGCGACACCATCAACACAAAACGCGACACCATCAATACAAAATGCGACACCATCAACAGAATATGCAACACCATCAACAGAAAATGCATCAACAACACAAAACCAACACACTCATGATGATATGCATGGCAATAGGGATCAACAAAGGCAACCAAATCTGAATGATGGCACAACTGTGTCAGATAACACAGGTAATCCGGAGGCAAAATTAGTTTTGGACCCCTACACATTATGGTGAGTTCATGCACTCAAATTAGAATCATCTAATCATTTATTAGTTCATTAAATTTCTCATTAATTAGTTACTGCTAAAATTGTAATTTTTATTGTAGGTTTGGCAATCGTCATGTAGTGGATGCAGTATCGGACACTTCATACAAGTCATACTTCAAGGGACTTTACTACAATTGGTCAGAGACTCCCGACGAAGTCAAAGATCGATGGTGGAATGCTTTCAAGGTTAGCCAAAATAGCATGATTTAGCTTAATGATTATATTATTATAACTTTGTTAGATATATTATTTTCTCTAATTATGTAATTTCTTGTGTAGCAAGAGTTCTCTTGGGATCCATCGATAGCTTCACTAGTGAAGAAGGAGTGGAAGGAAAAATGTGCAAGACGCCTTAGTAGTATTGTACATAAGCTACTCACAGAACCGTCATATAGTGCTGCTTGGTGTCTCCCTACTTTAAGAAAAGAAATGGTGGAAACAAGACAAAATGACAATAAATTCAAAGAGAAATCTGAGCAATGTTCCAAAAACAGATTGAATAATGAAGATCAAAAGGTTCATCATCGACAAGGTTCGATTTCGACACAGGAAGTGAAGCTCAATCTGGTAATGGTTTATTATTTTTCTAATACTTTGTTGTTAATGTTCTCCATTCACTTGTCTTTCTGAATAGGATGTGTTCTTCCCCTATCAAAGACTCCATTCATTTGCTACATCTAAGCGTTCTCTATTTTTGTGTTCCCTTTTTAGTTTCTTCTCTTTTTGACAAATTCATATAATGGTATATGTGTAGGAGAAGAAACTTAACCGGACACCCACAGCTGCTGAGGTCTATTTTAAATGTCATGCAGATGATAGTGGTCAATTTGTAAACAATAAGACAAAAGAAGTGTGGGTAAGTGTTTATGTGAACTTATTGTTTGTTTGCCCTTAGCGATGATTGGATTTGGTGAAATGGTGAAATTGTGTATCTTGATACATGAAAATGTGTTTTAGGATGATTTTGAGAAGAAGAAGGCCGTCAATCTCGAATGTGATAGTGAAACACAGAAAAGTGAAGATGATATATTTTTTGATGTTGTGGGTGGGTGGAATGAGAAGGGTAGAGTCTTTGGTTTGGGTGCAGCAGCTCAATCTTACTATGAGAAACCCACATTAGAAGAGAGGAATTCAAAAAGGGCACGTAGAGCCGAGAGTTTGAAGACTCAAGTTGTTGATCTTGCGGCCAAAAATGATGAACAAAAGAAAGAATTGGTTGAAACAAAGGAAGGGCTCAATGAGACACAAGCAAAGCTCGATGAGACACAAAAGGAGTTGAGTGAAACAAAAAAGACCCTATTAGAAACCACTGAAACTTTCTTGGCTTTCAAAAAACAAGTGGAGTCGTTTATGCAAACTTCTAACCCTTCTCACCCTTGACTTAATTGGAAGCTCATTTGATATTATTTGGTCGACTTGTTTAGGTACATTTTTCTAATTCTTCTCCTAATTTTGTGATTTGAGTGGTTTATTGTGTTATGTTTGACTTTGTGGATTGTTGATGGTTGAATGTTTGAGTTTGATTTGTGTTTTTGTAATGGTTAGGGTTTTGCTTTGGAATATGATGTTTTGGGAGTATGATGCATGAAAAGACAAAATGGAGGCTACACTCACATCATGTTCCATGTGTTGAAGGAAACTTCTATCGGTAAACCATGTAATTTTTATATATCGAAACAAGCTCCTACTTGTATTTTGGACTTAGTATGTATAACATACTTCTTTTGAGCATTTGCCATTTGGAATATGTGTAAGCAATTATAACTTGATGGTTAAATGTAATCAATTGAATGTAACTTGTTGGTTAGATGAATGAGTACCGTTGGGTATATGTGTAAGCAGCAGGTTATTATAAAGAAGCTTGAAAGCGACAAATTTGTCCATAAAATTAGGGATGGATTTCATATATTCGTCTATATTTAATCAATTGCAACAACAAACATTAGCGACAGAGTTATAAAAATCCGTCCCTAAATTAGGGACGGATTTAAACATTTCCGTCACTACATAATCAAAGTAACCCAATATTTATTACTAACTTTAGAGACGAAATTATGGAAATCCGTCCCTAAATTAGAGACGGATCTAGCACCCTCCGTTACTAGTTTAGGGACGGATTTCCATAATTCCGTCACTAATTCATCAAAATAATTCATTTTTGCATATTGATAATTAGGGACGGATAAATAATTTCCGTCCCTAATTAGGGACGGATTATTTACTTCTGTCCCTAAATTTAGGGACGGAAATAAATAATCCGTCCCTACATTTAGGGACGGCTTATCTATTTCCGTCCCTAAATTTAGGGACGGATTATCTATTTCCGTCCCTAAATTTAGGAACGGAAATAGATAATCCGTCCCTAAAATATTAGGGACGGATTTAGCTACGGATAATTTGTGGTCTCTGATTAGGAACGGATCTCTTGTGTTCGGTCGCTGATTCAAATTAGCGACGAAGCGTTTAGAGACGGAATATTTCCGTCTCTAATTCCGTCCCTAACCATAATCAGCGACGGAATGGTCTAATTTAGGGACGGATATGGTCCGTCGCTAAAAACGTATTTTTTTGTAGTGAATATGTAGATGGCAGAATATGAGAGGTTTGGTGCTCGATTCCCTTAATTGGGCCTTTTTTTGACGGGTTCTGCAAAGTGATACTCATGATCACTTCTAATCTGACATTATAATGTTGAATTGATTTTCCTCGAACCAGCTTATGGTACTTCCCCTTAGAGATTATTAAACTAGAACCCACTTTTCTACGATTGTGAAATGCACCTTGGGTTCTCCTGGACTATCTCCTCTAACATGTTCTTCCTTATTCTCCATGCCTTTGATCACTATTTCCTTAGTCAAGTCTGCTTCCCCCTGCTTTACGTTTTCCTCCAATAATTCCTCCTTCACACTATCAATCTCATTTGATGCGACACTACTCATTTCATCATGACTCAATGAATCACACTCGACCGACAGGAATATATCCCTTTTTCCAAGCATGGAACTACTCGACTTTTCCGAGCAGTTGTCATTCTTTCTCTCCTCCTCTTCCACTTCCTTGTTTATTGGATGATGCTCATAAGTGGAATCACTTGAATTTAAGGCCAAAGTGCCCGTAAACTGGTCATTAACTAGGTTATGGTTATGAATAAGACACTTAACTTTGCCTAACTTATCCGCCACCTCACGGTTGCAAGGTTCAAGCTCCAAAGCTCGTTCCAAGTCTAAGATCGCAAAATCAAGCCTTTCAAGCTCAATAGCAGCACACGCTCGCCGATAAAGGGCTTTGACATTGCTTGGATCGAAGTCCAAAACTACTGAACATAGTTTGCTCGTTTGCACGAAATCCTGCTTCTTAAGATAAGAAGGTAGTAGTAAAGACTTATTAGGGTGTGTTTGGTTGGGGGTAATAATCAAAGGGAATGGGAACCAACTGCCCCATTCCCTTTGATTGTGTTTGTTAGACTATATTTTCCATTCCCTTTCCCCTCTCCATTCCCATTCTAACACTATTCTAAACCCAACCCTCCTATCTTTTCCATTCCCTTTTCCCCATCTTCCACCCAACCACCCCACAAACCACCCCAACATCAACCATAACCACCCACCTCCCCTCCCCTACCCCCGTCAACGCCGCCCTCCTCCAGCCCCACCCATCACCGGCGCCCCAACCACCCTCGAAACCCTAACCCTAACCACCCAATTGAAAAAAACAACCTCCACCCACCTCCAGGCCACCACCCCCAGCCGCACCGGCGCCCCCTGCTGCCCCTTCGCCGCCCCCTCTCCAGCACCGTATAACCCCCAACCACCCCCCACGAACCAAAACCCCTAAATTACTTTTGGATGCGGTTCCTACTAGAACAACATCCAAAAGTCATTTATGGATGCGGGTGGAACCGCAGCCATAGGTCATAAACCTATGATTGCTACGACATTGGCTACGGGGTTGAACCGCATCCAAAGGGCCTAAAACCCCCGCATCCAATGACGATTTTTCTACTAGTGGGAGGAGGGGGTGGCGCTGGCAAGGGGTGGGGGAGGGGAGGGGGTGGTTTCGTTGGTGGTGGAGGAGGTGGGGGTTGTTTTTGAACTTGAGTGGTGGAGGTGGGTTTGGGGTGGTGTCTTTTTTTTTTTTTTAACAAACAACCTTTTAAATCTTAACACTTTTGCTTTCCATTCTCCTCATTCACATTTTTAAAGTGATTCTTTTTCCCCTTACTTTTTAGCTCATTTCTCCACTGTTAGTCAAAATGCTATTTTGTGAGCTGTAACAATAATTTTATACTTTTATAGCATTCTTCCATTTATGAAGCAAAATTCTGGTGCAAAGGTCTTTAATCTAAGATCACATACGTACCCAATTTAATTAAATAAATTATTGAAGTTGCAACATTCACAAATCAAGATTCACAACATAGCAGGGTTTACCCAGAATGTTGCATATCGGTGCACGATAGTTCATAGCTGTGCTTACCGCAACACATGAAGGGATTGTGCCCTTTTAAAAAAAAATAAAAAATCATGGGTCCATCATATCATAAGCACATGCATTGATGCACATCAAACATATGTTGCTTATACTCCATAATTTATTTTATGATAATTATGATTTGTGTTTATTATTTTTTTTCCCTCTTGCAATGCATCATTAAATTAAAGGACATGAATTATGAAATTGAATTGTAAAAATAGACGATACAAAAGCAAAAGACATGAAGCATAAATAATGATGAGAAATTGAAACATTTATGAAGAAAATTAGGAATACGAAGCAATATATAAATAGAGCAATTAATTTGTTTTTTCGTTTTCTAAAAAGAAAAAATTAAATAAATATATAGAAAATGATATGAATGATGACACATGTATGTTAAAGTTTCTATTTTAAATATTTAAGTATAGATTTACCCAACTATCATCTAGCCTTGCTTAAAACCACGAACTTTAGGAAGGTACAAAAAATCATGAGCATGGTTTGGTTGAAAGTTATTAGGCCATTTATTAAAATTTAGGTTAGTCCATAAAGAACGTTTAAGCCTTGTTCTTTTAGACTTAAAAACTACAATAATCAGATCAGATCAGATCAGTGCAGCTTTGTTTTAATATTATACTCTCACAAAATAATACCCCCACCTAATTAGATCAGTTCAGATTAGATCAAATCAGATCAGTCCTAAAGAACATGCCCTTAGTCTATGTTCGAAAAAAAAATAAGTAAATATAAGAAGCTTCATAAAATAAACATCCACATATAACAAATTGAACATGATAGTTGTATTTCTAAGATATTTTTCCAACAATTTAGGTCAATTTAAAAAATTTACATGTTTTAAGCAACATTATTTTTTGGCATGAACATTGACCGTATCCATTATCACCTCAAATTTATGGTGATAAAATTTTATTTAACACAAACATAAATTCTTAATCATAATTGGGTATGGAGATAAACACTCTCATTGGATTTTAATGTAACGGAACATCTTTTTTGAATCAAATTTATAAAAGTATAAAACTTAGAGGGGCTATTTGTTTTAAGACATACTAATAGATTTTCTTTATCTTTCATTCTTTCCTCACCTTAATTTCATGTTTGTTTTGAGAGTTTGAAGAGGAAGAGAGAATCAGAGAAATGTGGATAAATCTACACATATAATGATTTTATAAAAAAATCACATATACAATGACATTTTATTGTTTTATATGTGTCTTAAAATCCCTTCATTTTTCTCTCTCCTTTTTTTTTAAAAAAAAAAAATTCAGTTCAGATAAAGTTTTCCTTAAAAAAAGTTCAGAAATTGAAATTAAGTCTTATCAAGTGTAATAAGTTCATTCAATAAAGATTGATAAAGTTCAATTAGAGTTGATCATGTCCTAATATTTCTTAAAATCAGGTCCAATCAAATTCAACAAGTTCAATAATTTTAAATCAAATTTAATAAGTTAATTAAAGTTTAAATATAATAATAATAAAAAAAAAAACGCATCGTAAAATGCCACTATACATTGTATATATATTTGTATGTTAGTCCTATACAATTGGGAACCAGACCATATGTTTATATATTCTATTACTCCCCCTCACATGAAAGGCTCTTTGGACTTAAAATGTGGTTGCAACACAGGCCCACCATACCTGATGCTAATTAATTCTACTTAAAAGGGAGAGGGAGGTAAGATTCAAACCCATGACCTTTGTGTCACATTGGCTCTGATACCATGTTATAGGACCATCTTAACCAAAAGTTTAAGCTGATAGTTGGGCCAGAAATATGTTTATATATTCTATCATTGGCTTTCTATTGATTTTTATCGAAGTCATGTATGGGTAGTTGGGTACAATCTTTAAAGGTCTCAGCAGCCCTGGGCTCCTAGCAACATTGCCAAAGCCCTCGAGGCCTCAATCTCCTTAGAAACACGGCCACACGGTCTCATGTCTATTGTATACATGTATACATTTTGATATTTGCTACTATCAAGTATTAGTTTTATACACCAAAACTATATATTTTAAGCGAAAAATTATCTTGTCAAACGGTCTGACACAAGAATTATCGAGTTTTATATTGGACAATCAATTTAGGTTTGGGTTGGCTCAAATGGGTTTAGTTAGGTCACTAATGAAGTGGATCTAACTTGGACAAACGATGATAAAAGGTAAGATTACTTGTAAATCAAAAAAAAAAAAAAATGTGGGACAATTTTTTCCGGATCGTCCAAAATTTTCGGATCGTCCAAAGATATGATTATTAGTAGTCGAATCACATTTCCCATAATAATATGCAAGTATAATCATCTAATTATTGGGTTTTGCTATTCATTGCCCTAAGGGCAATGCATAAGAATTAGCAAATGCATTAATTAATATGAAAAACACATTGAAACTTGTTTTACACAATGATTATATGAAAATTTTCCATTGAAATGTGAAATTATTTTCATATATTAAATACATATTTCAATTTTCTATGTAATATTTTCATATAATAAATAAATAAAATATATTTATTTCACTTTTCAATAAATTTTTTTACACATATTAAATGTAAATTTCAACTTTTAATGCATTTGTTAATTCTTATGCATTGCCCTTAGGGCAATGAATAGCAAAATCTTTAAATTTTCACTTAGAAAATTATAACTTTTGAACATAAAATTGTAAAAAGTTACAAATTTTATAATAAAGGTTACAATTTTTTTTTCTTCGGAAAAATTGCCAAAAATAAGCCAACATTTAGTCGATCTTCCAAAATTAAAGGCTAGTTTACATTAGCTGAATAGAGATGAACTGAATTGAACTGAACTGAACTTAATAGAGATGAACTGAACTTAATAGAGTGTATTAATTGAGCTTAATAGAGATGAACTGAACTGAACTGAACTAAACTGAACTTAATAGAGATGAACAAAACAGAACTGAACTGAATTTAATCTAAAGTAAACAAGCCCTAAGTCAACCTTTTGAAAATCCAAAATTAAGCTAATCTCATTATTATTTAAGTCAAAAATAGGTTACATAATAATTTATCATGCTATTTTCTTTTATTTTAGATCACTATTTTACAATCATTCAATGTATTTTTGCTTTAAATGATAACACTAAGCTAGTTGAAACAACAAATAACTAATAGATTAAATAATCATTTAAACTATTTTTGACTTAAATAATAATAAGGGGAGCTTAATTATGAATTTTAAAAAGATTGACTTAATTGTGAAAAATCAACCAAATGCTAAACTATTCTTGGTAATTTTTTCTTTTTCAAACCGTGTAATAAGAGAGATGAACAATTATCCAATCTTTTAAAAAGAGAAAAGGATAAATATCTTCAATGAATCCTGGACATCCATCTGTTTATATTGCTTGCTGCAGCACCTAAGCCTTTTTAATGGTAGTAGCTGATCTTGCTTTCAGGTTAAGGAAGATTGCCCTGCAAAGTAATCAAATAGTAATAAATTGGTGAACAAATACTTTTGGGCCGAAGACGGGCCTAACTATGCTACTATGCATACTAGGTTAGTAGGTTGTGGGCAGGCCTAACTAATTCCAAAGCACATGGACATGGACCCAAAGGGAAACACACCCCGGCCTGGCTCATGGACCATGGCCAACTTTACTATCACTTTTATTTCCTTTTCACAAATTCTTATATGCAATCAAACGCGCAGTTTAAGAACCGGGCGACTTGCATATAAGAAGGGTTTACAAACTTCTTTGATGGGGTTACAAAGTCGGGATTACAAAGTTCATTTGTGCAGGGGTTACACAGTTATTGTGAAGGGTTACAAATTTATTTTAGGGGAGGGGTTACAAACTTTTTTAAAGCGGGTTACAAAGTGGCGGGTTACAAGATTATTGTGAGGAGTTACAAAATTATTGTGAGAAGTTATAAAGTTAATTTAGAGGTTACAAAGTTATTTTGTGAGGGTTTTCAAAGTTATTGTTGAAATTACAAATTAAATTTATTGTTGGAGTTACAAAGTTATTTAATAGGGGTTACAATGTTGTTTTTGTGGGGGTTACAAAAACCTTGGAAGCATCCCAATTAACTTTGTAATCCCTCTATTTATTTGTACAAAGCGCGCCACATCATCTAATAATGATGCAGCCTGTTGCACTAAAAACGTGTTGTTTCATTTTAGTTGCAACAATTAGACATTTTCTGCTGTAAGTAAAATAATCTCTATTATATAAGCCAAGGGGGGAGCCATGGTGTCCCCTTCGAAATGTCCATCTTACCCTTCAATCCTTTCTAAAATCTCAATTTCTACCACCCATTAATTATCAAGGAAAGTTATTACAATTTTTAAATGAAAATAGTACAAAATATAAAATTCGAAAAATTAAAACAAAAATTTCAAAATTAAGAGTTTTAAATTCTCTATAAATAAACATCCATATTGATATATTTCACAAATAAAAATTTTACATTATGATTATCGTAGAAATTCGGTAGTCAATAGAATATGATAAATAAAACTCTTCTTTTGTTCATTGTTGTGGGATGACCGGACGAAAGGGGAAAATTTTTTTTGATTATATAAAGTTTGTTTAGATAGATTAATAGATGTATTTAAAATATTATCGCACGCAATGCGTGCATAGAAAGCTAGTTGTAACTAAAAAGAAAAGGGAGGAAGAAGTGTAATAAAATTAAACATAGAGGAAGAACTTAATTAAGAGTAAGAAACTAACCAGCAAGAGGCAATGAGGTTGTGAAACAGAACACGAAGTTGCAGAGGCATATACTGGTAGTTCACCCAGTTAATTATGGGCCAAAACTACAAATGATGTCAAACCAAAACAAGCAATCATTAATCAATCAATAACAAGAAAATATTAGCATGATAAAGTAAAATCACCACTCTGCAACACAGAAAGAGGGAAAAGTAGTACCTTCCATGAAGTTAATTGTATAGAAGGGTAGTCTTTCTTGACCTTGCTCTTGACTAGTGACCATGTTCTTGCTGTTACAACAGATAATAACATATGAAAATTCACTATATTCAACAACAAACACATTCAAAGTTACCATATTCGGGTTTCTTTTCCTCTTGATATTATTGTGTTTCTAGGTGTGCATGGTATTAGAGCTCACGTTGTGGATTTCTTCTAAACTGAGTCTTATTAAGCAACTGGAAAGGGTTTGACTCAACAGGATATCCAACTCTTAAGAGGATTGTTACTAATTGCCTTTTCAATTGGCTCTAAATTCTAAGAACATTTACTAGTGAGAGGAAGTGTTGAACCCCATATGTGTGCACTAGTAAGTGCCCTACACCGGAGGATGAGGAGATAATAAACTAACTTATAAGTTTAGGAGTTACTCCTAGGAAGAAACCTCCTTTGGCTTGTAAGTGACCGGACTCTTCTCTTCCATATTGGGTTGTTCAGGCCCATTTCTAATATTCTATCAAATTTAATACACACATTGTTTGATAAACTAAAAAAATGTGCAAAAAAGTTAGAAAAATTACTCCCTTATCTTTTTATATGGTAAGATATCCACCAGGTTATTAGATGGTATAAGGGTTTGAAACTATGTCTCTACTGATCTATTTGATTGTTAGGGCTTGTTTACTTCAGATTATATTCAGTTCAGTTCAGTTCATCTCTATTTAGTTCAATAATACACTTCTATTCAGCTCAGCTCAGCTCAGCTCAGCTAATATAAACAAGCCCTTAGTAATAAATTGTACTAATGTAAATGAAGTCCTATAATTTAGCAATGGGAGGAACCTTATAATCACATAGGAATCATATTCTCATTTCCAAACTTGAATTTTCTTTCACATTTTCCATTATACTCCATTACTATAAGGATGAGTGGTGTCGCACTGTAATAAATATTTGCAAAGAATTGAAAATTGAGGTAAACTAATAGTACCCCGAGAATGCATATTGATTTTCCTTCTATATTTACATACACTTTTACCCTAATAATTGTCGTCATGTATGAATTATAACCGATTACCTAAGGAGCAAAGAGCATACATAAAAGTGGAACTTGTGCTCTATATGATACTTCTTACACAAAAAATGGAGGACTGCCTAATTCCTCACTAAACATCTAACAATGGCATTTTGGTAAATAAGTGAAACTTTTAATGGCATTATTGTAAATATTGTTTGAGTTATTTACAATAATGCCATTAAAAATTTCCACTTATTTACCAAAATGCCACTGTTAGACGTTTATAAACATCTAACAGTGATGAATTAGGCATTAACATCTAACAGTGGCATTTTGGTAAATAAGTGAAACTTTTTAATGACATTATTGTAAATATTGTTTGAGTTATTTACAATAATGCTATTAAAAATTTCCACTTATTTACCAAAATGCCATTGTTAGATGTTTATAAACATCTAACAATGATGAATTAGGCATTTCCCCAAAAAATGTGGCTTGCATAATTCAACAATGCGCACCATATTTTACAATGCACAATTGTATTTTTATAATTTTGTATCTTAAAATCAACTCAGTATGTAGTGTGTCATTTGTATTTGCTTCTATCTACATATTTGTCATTGTAAAATGCTTAAAAATGATAGGCAGTGTTGAATTAGACATTAACCTACAAAAATTACTCACAAGTCCCAACAACTCAACCAAAGGACCACATAACCTACTTGGCAAATCTGAAAATCTGTATATTGTCTCCAAAATTAATCTAAGTCTCAACAAATTGCAATAATAAATTTGAAAGATGGAAAAAAAAATACCTTCAACCACAAGACCATAATACATCATGAAACACAGGTTGTTCCATGGACTAGCTGTCAACTGTTCCAATATCACCTTCATAATTCATAAACCAAAACAATCTCAACATAATTAAGTTATCAACCCCCCACAACAATACAACATTATTTTGTAGACCATTAAAGATAGATTTTGAGTGCATTCTCTTCTAACTTATTCGACCTGACCTGATAAAAAATTGAAGAGAACACACCCTTTATTTGTTTGTTTGTGTTTTACCTTCTGTCCCAAAGTTGTGTTTCCTTTCTTTCCTTTAAAAATCTTGTCCATCACTTTGTGAAAAAAATGCCCAAATGGCCCAGAGTAAAAAAATCCATATATCTACCAAAGAAAATTCAAACAAATCATGTTTAGCAAGAAACTAAAATCATAATATAATACTTCATCTGTTTCTATTTAACTGTTCCACAAGGGTATTGACTTCCCTCCATTTCTATTTAACTGCTCCATAAGCATTTTGAGTTTTGACTCAATTTTAAGCCGAGCTCTACTTTTATCTTGTAGTAAGGGTATATGTGTAAAATTAAATGTTAAGTAAAGGTATATGAAATGAATATTAAATGTTAAGTAAGGGTATATGTGTAAAATTGTGTATGGGCCAAGCTACCAAAAACAAAGAAATGGATCAATTAAATTAAAAAGGTAAATGGAACAGTTAAATTGAAAAGAAGAAAGTATAATGGAAGCTAATAATCCCACTTTTAGTCAGCCTGAAAGTAACAAATCTATTTTTTGATTAAAAAACAACAAACCCACCTTTAAGGTTTATTTATTTTCGGTGCACCCTACCGATTTGTGACTTGATTTAAGAGGTTGAATTGCGACGTGACAATCCCTCGTTGGTTAAATTTTTTTAGTTTAATTAACCTATTCATTTTTTAAAACCAACGAGGGATTGTCACGTTGCAATTCAACTTCTTACCAATAAGTCACAAATCAATGGGGTTCACCGAAAACAAATAAACCTTAAAGGTGGGTTTGTTATTTTTTAATCAAAAAGTAAGTTTGTTACTTTCAGGCCGACTAAAGGTAGGATTATTAGATTCCATAATTACTATAATATAAAAGAAAGTTTTGCAAAATAAGATGATGAATTAAAGGTGAAAATTAAAGGGTTAATAAGAGTAATTACCATAAGGAGGAACAATCTCTTGAATTGAAGCTTTTTAACCCCAGAAATTTTCTGGGCAGCAAAGTCACTACATCCAACAAGAATTCCAGCAGTAATTGCCTATTTAATTTCATCATCATCATCAAACACAAAAATAACATAAATCAGAAAATGGGGGAAAAAAAGGAGAGGAAAAAAAAAAGGGATAGAAGATTGAACCTTTGTTCTAAGAGGATGGGCTTGAAGTTGCAAAAGGTACTTCTTCCAAACTTGAGTAACTAGATCAGACATTTCTTTTTAATTACTCTGTTTCTTCTTCTTCTTCTTCTTCTTCTTCTTCTTCTTCAATTCTAGAGATGATTGTATGGTTTGAAGATGAGGGAAAAAAAGAAGAAGTTGCAAACAAAGGGGGGGTTGACCAAGAAGAGAAAAGTGAAGGAAATTTACAACTACATATTGGTAGTCTCAAACTCTCAAGTCTGCTACTGGTGCAACTAGTATTATTATTCAATGAAATTGTGGTAGGTGGCATTGCTAATTGTGGATTGTGAATTGTGAGTGAATGAGTCTAGTCAAAAGTTGAGTTGGGTTTTCTTTATTTTCACTCCTTTTATTTTATTTATTTATTTTTTTTTTGCAGATTAGATGATTTAATTTTATATTTTTAAATATTACATATCTTTAATTTAGTAAAAAAAAAATTACTTTGTATTATTAGTACATATTAAAAAAATACTCATTAATGTGAATATAGTATAATCTCAATTGATATTTTTTTTTCCCTTATGGATTAGCATATATATGTTGTCAAAGTTTAGTCAAATACTCAAATTAAACAATATGTTCAAATTAGATAAGATTAGAAAAAAATGAGTTTAAATCGGATCAGATAAACAAATTTCAGTTGAATTAAACAAAGTATAAACAAATAAAATGAACCATGTGCGTTGCAGTATAAATGTAACGCTTCAAATAGCTGTAAATTGAAAAAAAAATGTTTTTAATTTGAAATTAACTACGACACTATTCCTTTGGAAAAAACTAACATTCAATATTGAAACTTGAGAAGAGTAATTAATTAATAATGACATCATCATTTCTTTTGGAGGGATAATTGTTTATGAGTGTATGACATGTGGCAGTGGGTGATGTCAGCATATTCTGTTTTAGTATAGATTATAGATTATAGATTATAAATAGATACATACCTTAGACATGTCGGAGGCAGCTTGTATAGCATTATTGGCAACAAGAGCAGTGTAGCGGGCGGTTTCAGGCATCTTCATACGCCAATAGAAAGTAAGTAAAGCAGGAGCAGCACCAAACATAAGGATGATCCTCCAAACATAGTCAGCCTGAGGGGCCAATGAGGCACCTGCATTGTCCTCATAAGCAGGAGCAGGGAATGCACTCTTAAAGGCAGCTGAAACTATAATAGCAACAACACCAGCAGTCAAGTTTCCCAACCCTTGCATTGTAAAAACCGCAGCAATAAAGGCTCCACGCGTCTTCTTGTTTGAATACTCGGACATAATGGTGGCCGAAAGTGGGTAGTCTCCTCCGATCCCGAATCCAAGGCAAAATCGACATACACAAAGGAATCCTATGACCAATTGGGGCTTGTGTCCAAAGGACAGGCCTGAAGCTACCGAAGAAATAGCCATAATTATTAAGGTTGCGCCATAAACCTTTTTCCGGCCCAATTTATCTCCGAGCCACCTAAAAAAAAGTTGGCCTAACAGGGTCCCACAGAAAGCTATACCATTAACAGCTGCCGAGACATTAGGGGGTAATGTCCCCGGCTTAGCTGAATTGGGGTGGTGTAGTAAATGCGGCCTAATAACTTGGTCACCAAAGAAATGCTAAAGAGATCATATGCATCGGTGAAGAATCCCATGCCTGCTACAACTATTGCAGTGAAATGGTACCATTGTGTCTTTGTGACATCTAGCGCTTTTAGCACTTTATGCTCTTCTTTTCCCATTTTTTTTATAAATTATTCAACAATTTATGTATGTCAATAAACCTGAAGAAACATGGCTAACTAATATTAATACTATGCTTTGTAATGAAATAAAATATCATAATGTGAAGAAAAAAAAAAAAACTTGTAAACACAATCTTGTTTAACGATGTTATAGGTGCCTTTTGAAAGAAATTAAGTTGATTTTTTCCCTTATTAAAAACATAAACAAGGTTTGAAAGCAAAGCCTCCCATCCACCCCATATTAAAATCATAATAATATCAACAATATAGTTAAAGTAATATACAATGTGAAAATAAAGTAATAAAAAAAGAAGCTATATTATAATTTTAATTTAATTTTTAAAGTTACTACTTATCGGTCTCGATATACAAATACCGGGCCATTTTATTAAATTTCAAGTTAGTACTAATAATAGTTTTAAATCACAAATGAAAAATATGGTTCAATTGTAGTTGATATACGAAGTAAGTAATTAATTAATTCATACTATTGTTGGGATGTCATCTCAAGTCCCACATGGAAAGATTATGAAGTGGAAAAACACTTTATATATGGATACTCACACACATACAATAACAAGGTCTTTTGGGAAGGAGCCCAAAAACAAAGCCGTGCGGATTAATGTCTAAAGCGGACAATATTATACTATTATGTGTATGAGCTTGGTTCGGTGGCCCAAGAACTACTCGCACGGTGCTAACCAACAAATAACATAAGAGTTTTTTTAATGTCAGGTATTGACTTTTCTCTTAATATAGCATACTCCGTCGTTCACTTTTCTCTCATTTCCATACTCTCTCTTAATTTTTTTTATACAGCTTTTAATCATCATTTATTTTTTTTCTCTTACTCCAAATATTTTCTTGGTTTTGAACTAAAAAAACGGAGGGAGTATAAGCCAGGGGAGCCATGGTGTCCTCTGGAAAAATCTTTATCGCCCTTTTGCAATTTCTGAAAATTCAAGTAACATTACTATTTAAATAAAACAATTATTAAGGAATGTTTTTGAGTTTTTAAAATGAAAATATTTCAAAATTTATAATTCTAAAAAATAAAATAAAAATACCATAATTTATATTTTTGAATTCTCTATAATTAAACATCCATATTGATATAGTTTGTCACATAAATTTTTTTCTTTTTGGCTGTAGTTGATGAGGCTGTCGCTAACCTATTAAAAAAACACAAGTTTTTATATGCGGCTGGTTGCATGGTTTACAAACCATGCGGCCAGCTGCATTGTTTCAAATGATGCGATCGTTTTTAAAGGTTACAAAGTCTTTAGTGGGGTTATAAAGTGTTTTTTGGGGTTATAAAGTGTTTTTTGGGGTTACAAAGTGTTTAAGTGAGGTTACAAAGTAATTTTTGGGGTTACAAAATGTTTTTTTAGAGTTGCAATGGGGTTACAAAGTTGGGTTACAAAGGGTTTTTTGGGGTTACAAAGTGTTTTTTTTTTGAGTTATAGTGGGATTACAAAGCGTTTTTGGGGTTAAAAATTATTTTTTTTGGGTTACAAAGCATTTAAGTGGGGTTACAAATTAATTTTTTTTTGTGGTTACAAGTGTTTAAGTGGAGTTACAAATTTTTTTTGGATTGCAAAGTGTTTTGGGGTAACAAAGTGTTTTTTTGGGGTACAAAGTAGGGTTCGTTACAAAGTGTTTTTTTGGGTTTAGAAAGTGTTTAAGTGACGTTATAAAAAGTTTAAGTAGGCTTACAAAGTTGGGGTTATAAAGTGTTTAAGTGGGGTTATAAAGTATTTAACTTTGTAACCCCTTTGTTTGGTTTTACACAGCGTGCTGCTTCATTTAATAATGGTGCAACCTGCTGCACCAAAAACGTGTTGATAAAAAATTACCTAGCACCTCTAACTAATATAGATAGGGAAGTAGGGTTAAATCCACAGGAGGAACATATTTTTTCTTAATCCTAAAAAGTTCAAACTATGTAAAAGGACCTTAGAGGAAAGGAAATTCAACTAAAGAAAACAAAACAGAAAAAAAGACTAATAAAAATCAAAATTTTAGAAGCCTAGGGTTTAGGTTCAGTATGATTAAAATCCTGAATTGATTAAAGATAAATGTTCAATAATTCATAGATAAGTTTTAACCAAGATCTAACAGGCTCACGCAATTTATTAGATATATAGAATTAATTTAATAGGCTCACGCAATTTACTAGATTAATCCCATCTAAAATCTTAAGTCTATATAGAATTTTAACCTCTCGGCTAGCTACCGACTCGATATATACTTAAATTTATATGATAAAGATCAGATTTTAGGAAGTTAAAAGCGAATCATGAATTAAAGAATAAAGAAAATTAATCAACACATCCAATCAATCATAGATCCCCAAACCCCAAAGGGAAGGAGATCTAATCAAAGAAAATAATAAGAATACATCAAAAGGCATAAATATTAAATCAAACATAAACAACAGAAAAAGGGAGAAGAAATTACCAAATTGAATAAGGAAAGATTAAATCTTGCATTCAAGATTAAAGAAATTAATTAACAAAAGGGAGAAAAATAAAGGTTAAACCCTCACACTAAAACAAGAAAAAAAAATAATGGTCCAAAGACAAGTTTACATGGGATTACAAAGGGATATTTATTGGGAAAAATATGGGAAGCACACGTTTTCCAATTGGGCTAAGAGTTTCTCGGGCTTAAATCTGACCAGCAACTTCAAATGATCATAACTTCTTCGTTTCAAGTCGAAATCGGGCATGTGACCTACCCATTTAAAGATATTTGAATCTAGTTTCCAACTCCACTAGAATCACTTCAATCTAATATACATAGCTCGCGTTATGTACAAAATAGTGAGAGGTAGTCAAAATCATTCGAACCGAATCAAACAACGTCAAGTTAATTCTTCATTAATTGTCACCATAACTTCTCCGACCCTCACTGTGACATCCAATGCTTCTATAGAGCCTAGATAGACCTACTTTGATGGTTTTTGTCCCATTTAAAGCATCTTTTTATCAAAATGTTGTCAAAATATGGAAAAGACACAAACAATACAAACCGTCTTATTAGCGGTAAAACGGCTCAAAAGAGCATGTTTAGCACAATAAAACCATACAAAATAAGGGGGAAAACACAAAATAAACCAAGTTATCAGTACGTAGTACACTACTACAAAATAAGTAGGGTCGTTCTTGGGAGTTTAGGTGCCCAGGGCGAATTTATGGCTATGGGCCCTATAACTAATTTTAAAATAAATTATGATTTTTTTTTACAATGAGAAAACATATTTATAAATATGAAAAAATTATCTAATGCTAAAAAATATCTTACTTTTTATAAAAGAAAATGTTTAAATATAATTACTAATAGGAAAAATTGTCAAAAATACGCCAACATTTGGTCGATCTTCCACAACTAAGTCAACCTTTTGAAAATAATTATTTTACATTCATTTAACCTATTTTTGGCTTAAATGATAACAAGTTTAGCTTAATTCTGGATTTTCAAAAGGTTAGCTTAATTGTGAAGGATCGTCCAAAGTTTAGCTTATTCTTGACAATTTTTCCTTAATACTATACTGCGTACATTATAATTTGTATGAAGTATTATACTTTAAGAACGTATTGAAATCATACAAAATAATTATATTATAATTCAAATAAAGTGTATTAAATTCATATATGGATACATGTGATATATATGTATTTCATTTCAAGTTTTTGTAAATTGTAATTTGGAAAAGAAGAAAAATTATATATTAGATGTATAGGTTGCTTGTCAAAATTTACAAAAGCTATTTTAAAACTCATATAAGTAGTACGAAGTATATATTTTTACAACAGGTCAACTTAAGTAAATCATTATATTTCTTATAAGTGGCTAAACAAATTTTGGACTAAGTAAAAACTAAAAATAGATTATAATTCAGGAATATAATAGAAAAATTATGATTAATTATATAGAATGAATGTAAACAAAGAAACTTTTATTGGTAAAATTATTAGGAAAAATTCATACGAATAAAAATCTCAACTATTGGAGGTCTTGCAATATTAATCACAATTATCAATTATTACAGTATAAAACGAAATATGAGGGTTGTTTTGTGATATTAGTTCATACTAACTAATGATCGACTCTGATTTACGTCACAGAAAGGGAAGAAGATATAATCATGTACAACAAAAAGGCCAGGGGAAGGGGGAAGATAACAATTAGTTTTTGAATTGGTGATTGGTTACAAAAAATTCACTAAGTCATTGGAGTAATATTATAGAACAACCCAAAGTTTGAATTATACTGTAACAAGGGATTAATATTGGAAGACCTCTAATAGCTGTAATTCGATTTGTATGAATTTTTCCAAATTATTATTAATTTTTGGAAAGGGTAAAATTATTAATAAGAATTTTTATTAATGAATAAGGATTTATTGTGGGAAAAAAAAACTAGTACTTACGACCCGTTTGGCTGTTGGTAATGAATTGTGGTAATGATAATGAATTTAAAGTGTAATTTGTTAAGGAAAAACTTCAAAATTCCCATGAAAAACATATTTTTCATTCCCAAACGTGAAATTTCTTCTTATTTTCCATTACCACCATCCATTACCATGTGGAAGAGTGGTATTAGATGGGAATAGATATTTGTGAAGAAAATTAGATAAATTGGAGTTAAGCTAGCACCACCATGGGAATGAATTTTGATTTTCCTTCCAATTTAGTTATAACCATTACCTCTATTTATAGCCGACTACCAAACGGGCCGTTAATACTTAATAAGATCGTACGACATCAAGTGCAAATCAAGAATTGGAAAAAGGAATTAAAAATGAAATGGTCATGATGAGAAATGAACCCATGACATTACACACACAAGAAAACACCGAGGCACACAAAACTTTTTCAGCTGAGCCATGCTTTCCTTGGTTACATCATTTCCATCTTTAATGTATATATTGATATTATAAAGGAAGAACGGATTTGAAAAAATGGGCCCTGGGCGTATGTCCACCTCGCCCCTGCCCAGTGCAGTGAAAATAAGGCTAATTCAACGCTTCAAATATATTGCTATAGGGCTTTAAAATGTTGCATAAAGTCAAATGCAACGTTTTCAAATTAAAAGTATTTCAACAATTCTTGTTGCATTAGGTTAATGCAACACTTATACAAGGCTATTGCAACGCTTTTAAAAATGCAGCGCTTTTGAGATGTAACGTTTTTAAGTACATATGGTAACGTTTTTTAAAATTCATAAGTAAATAATTGCAATTTTTTTATTTATTTTTTTTTTTGTTTTTTTTTTTGCAAATGCAACACTTTTGAAAAATTTTATGCAACAATTTTTTCAATTATATGCAACACTTTTAAAATATCAATGCATATTATGTGCAACCAATTTCCAACACTTATTTGCCAAATTAGAACAATTTGTTTATATAATATAAACATATATATTATAACATCCGTACTTGCTAATTCCTATAAATACTTTCATAAGAGCTTTTGAACAATTGAAATTGACTTCTTAAAAAGTTCATAATACTAATACTAGTTTTGGATCAGTAGTACTTTACAAAATTAGATTTGGATCCCAAAACTTAATCCCTAAAAATTTGTCCAAAAAACTTGACAATATTACAAATTGACAGGTTAAAACATGTTAATCCCCAAAAACGTGTTCAAAAAACTAACATGATATCTCAATTCTTCAGTTTGACGATCCATATATACATATATGTACTCCCTCCGTAACATAAAGATTTCAACAAATGTTTTTTCACGCATTTTGAGGAAGCGATTTGAGGTGTAAACGACCAAATTATTCAAAACAATTTTGATATTAGTAACTTATAATCACATTCTTGCTTGTATTAAAACTATTTTGATTAATTTCTTCATTTACACCCTTAAATTGCTTCCTCAAATTGCGTGAAAAAACAAATGTTGAAATCTTTATGTTACGTAGGGAGTACGACAAAAAGCTTTGGATCCTTTCGATCTTGAATAAGCTAGATATGCATCTTCATCCGTACCCTGCGATAAAGAAAAATTAAATTATCATAACAACCAACATGTTATATCTAAAACATCTAACACAATACTTTTTGACAAATATCTATGCGAATTCAATTGAATTAAAAGTAATGATAAACTCTTAGTTGCTATATGCATTTAGCGGTTTTTGAATAAATGTCATAATTATTGTCCTGTGATAGAAATTTTGAGGCGGTGAGCATGCGAAAGTCTGATGAGCCGAATTTATATGAAACATGAATGTCAATTGATTGGGAAATATTTTTACAAAGTTGGGGAAGTTATATGTGATACTCTAATGTTCCACAATGATTGAATTCTTGGTGGTGGGATGTATATATGACTCTCCACACATTTAATTTTCTCTCCACACTACAACTCATACACATATGACATATTTATAAGAGTGACATAACACAATCTAGAGTATTCTATATCCATCCTATATTTTATGTCACCTCTAGTGTATTCTAGAACACTCTTCTAGCTTCTTGTAAACCCTAATTGTACTTGGTTATTCTAGAATGTTACATCACTTTTCCTAAAATTGTTCTAGATTTTTCTAGATTAATAATTCCAACAGTGCAACACAATTATTGTCCTGTGTAACACAATTATTGTCTCAAGGTGTCGTTTATTGTCTACGTACTGTTTTGGCTTCACTTGTACGTGGGACCACTTCCATTTATTTATGACACAAATGGAGCAATATCATTGGCTGGGAAGCTGTTAAATGCATATAGCATCTAATAGTAAATACGTAGTCATTGAATTAATAACAGTCTAAAGATTTTCTTAATGATTTAACGGAGTGATCTGAAACAACTGACAATAAAACAAAAACATTAACCCAAATGACTAGTAGGAAATTTATTTGATGGAATAATCTTGCTTTAAATCCATGCTTCGAAACATATATTCTATTTTTCAGGATTAAGAATACAAATTTACAAACATGAAGTATAACAAATGAAGGAGATAGATTAATTTATTCAGGATTAAATCCATGCTTACACAGTACATTTACGGCCCATTTGGTTGTTGGTAATAAATTGTGCTAATGGAAATAGATTTAAAGTGCACTTTGTTAAGGAAAAACATCAAATCTCCATAAAAAAAAATATATTTTTCATTCTCAAACTTGAAATATGTTCTTATTTTCTATTACCATCCATTACTATGTGGAAGGGTGGTATTAGATGGGATGGAATGGATCATTGTGAAGAAAATTAGATAAATTATTGGAGTTAAGCTAGCACCAACATAGGAATGAATTTTGATTTTCCTTCCAAATTTAATTAGTTATAAATTCATTCTCATTACCTCCATTTATGACCGACTATCAAACATGCTATTAGAGATGGAATGGTTATAATGGGTAGGTCTTTAGGATTAAATGAAGGAGATAGATTAATTTTTTTCGATGTTTTACCTTCACCAGTAGGTTATAAAATATACAAGACTAGTATGATAAGAGACCTCCAATAGTTAGGTTTAAACTAGGTTAATCGAATGTTGGGATTAATCTAATAATTGATTTACAAAAATTATAAAATACAATAAATCATCCAAGGGAATAAAAAGATGAAAGAGAATAAAGGTTTATGTTAAATTTGATTGAATATTAGAAACGGGCCTGGGCAACTCAATATGGAAGAGGAGAGTTATGTCATTTACAAATCATAAGAGGTTCCTTCCTAAAACCAATTGGTTATAGGAGGAGTAACTCCTAGATTTATAACTTAGTTTAGTATCTCCTCATCTTCCGATGTGGGACACTCACTAGTGTACTAGCCCATGAAAAAGTCCACATGTGAGTATGAAAATAGTTTGGAATTAAGGGGGAGTGTTGGGAATAAATTCCACATCGGAAAAATAATAAAGTTGTCTCCACTTTATATGGCTAAGGGGTTACTCCACTTACTACCATATGGTTTTGAGGTGGAACCTCCTTTGTCGTGTAAAGCGTGGACTTGCACTCCCTCGTGGCAGGCGTGGCCCAGGCCCGTTTTTCATGGTATCAGAGCCCAGGTTGGGTTTGGATGTAAACATGGACACATTTTGTAAAACCTGGACACATTTTTGTAACTAACTTGGACAAAATATAACATGGATACATTTTTTTGCATATGATTCCGTTGCATATGTCGATTTTGTCTTGGGTTCATTAAAAAAATTCATATAGACAATTAAATTCAATCTCATTATCATTATTTTTAAACCACTTTAATAATTAGAGAAAATTTTCTATTAGCCATTGCAACAAATGACATAAACACGCAGAATATATCTGATTTTTCAATTATCAAATAAATCCAAACGGAGGGAATAGTTAATTAGCCTTTGTACAATGATTGCACTGTTCCATAAAATTCAGACAGCATTCTTTTGAACATAACTAGACTAAACTGACATCAATTGAAATTAACTCCAAATAAGTCCGAACAATATACTACATTCATTTATTTTTAATAATTATATTAGTTTTGTATTCTTATTTATATTAATTATAGTGATCGAACTGCTAAACATCCTTCAAATTACTTACTAAAACCCTTATTATTCCAAAACTACCCTTATTCTAAAACACACCCTCTCTCTAATTAGACCAAATTCTAAAATCTTTAATTTATTTTATATCATGATTATTACACTAAAATAATGAATTAAAACATATTGCATACGCTAAAATCATTAATTGAAAGCATTACAAGTGTTTTTGCATAGTAGCATGATTCAAAGACTCATAACATTTTACACATAAATCCTTTTTAGGCTATTCAACTTGGATAAGATTCCTTATTCGGAGTTATTTGATTTGATATATTGTACGTCCTATTTAGATAAGAATCAAATGAGATATGAAGCATTTAAAACCTAAGTGCACATTTAGAAGGCAGGGGCGCATTAGCCATGCACCCCCACCTAGTCCATGGCGGGCATGAGTCATGTGCCCCCTAGGTCTAGGTGCATGACTCATCCGCACCAGGCTAGGAAGAGGCGCATAGCCCACGCGCCACTGCCTAGGTAGGGGCGCATGGTTAATGCGCCTTAACCTAGTCGGAGCATATAGACCATGCGATCCTGCCTTCTTGACTACGCATTTGGTTTTGAAATGCTCATATATATCTCCTTCGTTTCTCAGCGAAATTAGACGTATAATATATCAAATCGAAGCTATCGGAACAAGGAATCTTATCCATGTTGAATCGACTTAAAAGTAGTTATTTATAAAAAGTTATAAGTCTTTGAATCAGAACACTTGTCTATTTCGGGATTTTTTTTGGTCCAACACATGCACGTGTAGCCAGGAAAAAAATTATCAAAAGGGAGACTTTAGTAAGTAATTTGGGGGTTACGTTTAACAATTCTCTAATTATATCGCTTTTTTTTAAAGGTTTTAGAAGTAGAGATCGAAGAAGACCAACAAAATCTAATAGAGCAAATCCAAGAGAGACAAATTCAATTTGGTTTGTTCTCTAAACAATTTTTGAAGGGAGATGTATGGTTTTCATCACTTACTAGTTTCGTTGCCAAAACCCGAATCAGTGCTCTTGAATAGGTCTACATGCATATCGGGCCGTTTCTTCATCCTACTAATGGGCTTCTTCATTAATCATGACAGCCTTCATGGTTGGGTTGTCATCCCTTAAACCACTCAGGGACGTAAAGATTTCGAAGCCCCATTTTTAATATGAAAAATAGGCCATATAAATAATTAAACTGGAAGATTATAATGAAATATTAAAAATTAAAATGTTTAAAATGTAAATATGTTTCATCAATTTTTTTTTTTTAAAATAAAAAGTGCAACATAAGAGTGATTTCCTTTAATATAGAAATAAAAATATTAGAATAATATTATTTTGGGACCCTTGTAAATTTAGAGCCCTATGTTGTCTGTCCTTTGCACAATCTCATCGACCCCCCTGCTACCACTGGACCATTTGTGGTCATTTATGCATTCATCTTCTTTGCAAACACTGGGCCTAATGCCACCACTTTTGTGGTGCCTGTAGAGTTCTTCCCGGCCATTTAAAGTCCACTTGCCATGGAATATCGTTGGCTTCAGGAAAAGTCGGGGCCATTGTTGGGGCTTTCGGGTTCTTATACTTGGCCCAACCTAGAGTGTATCAAACAAAGCCTAAGCACGTAAGCACATCCTAATGAGTAATGGCAAACAACTAAGTTGCTACTAGAGCTGATCAATATTAGCCCAGCCCGTTGGCCCGGACCGATCGGCCCAAAAATTTTGTGGGCATTGGCGCATTTAAATATGCATTTTTAGTTCAAAAGCCCGGCCAGGCCCGAAAAGCCAACACAAGCCCGGCCAAGCCCGCCTAAAAAACCGGACTTTGAGCATACTTACTTAGTTAAGGCCCGGCCCAGCCCGAACTTTTGATCACCTCTAGTTGCTACTAAGGAGATCATATATAGAAGAATAGATTATGGATCACCAATTGTTTGAAATTCGAGTAAATTGTACTTATTGGGCCTTAAACTGAATTTTTTATGGGCCTTTGATGGTAGTTGTATGTCAATTGTCAACCCCAATTTTGGCTTTTCATCAATTTGCATACGCATCTAATATACAGCTGAGTTTGAGTCAATGAGATGCTTTCTCTTGGCTAATCTATATTATCCATATCTGTTGAAGAAGATCTTCCAAGTTCACCATATGCAAGTGTCCTATATTGAAAGATTAGAGAGATGATGACTAATATATAGGTTTGGTGGTTAGTCCTTATATTACCAATTGATTTTATAATGGAACCCATCAAATTTGTATATGGTTAGACTCTTTCTTTGTTGCGGGTGCGGCCCAGACCTGTATTTAACGGCATCTAATGCTTGTCATAATTGACCTAATTGTAATTGTGTGTTTAATTGCTCTTAATGTTTTGGCTAAGGTTTCAAAGGTTGACCTTAGCTTTGCTCACTGAAGAAAAAAGTTTTGACCAATTTATAAAATCGATCCATGTTTTGCTTTATATAATTATTGAAAGTTAAAATATTGTGTCAGACAGTCTGATCATAACATTCGGTCAGACCGTTTTCCATTATCAAATATGACGACAACTTATCTCATCTTTCTCAGCCTCCACAAGTCAGATATTCCAATTACCAAAAAAAAAAAACAAAAAAAACGTGGTTGCCTACATCTCCCCCATTCTAATATTGTTACATTTGATTGAATATTAGACTGGCAACACAATATGGAAGAGGAGAGTTAGGTCAATTACAAGCCATAGAAGGTTCCATCCTAAAACCAATTGGTAATAGGAGGAGTAACTCCTAGACTGATAAGTTAGTTTAGTTTCTCCTCATCTTTCGATGCGGGACACTCACTAGTGCACCATATGGGGTTCAACACTCCCATCACTAGTGAGTGTCTTTAGAATTTAGAGTTAGCTGGAAAGATTATTAGAAATAATCCTCTTAGGAGTTGGACATCCTATCGAGGCAAACTCTTTCTAGTTGCTTAATAAGACCCAGTTTAGAAAAGACCAACAACGTGGGCTTTGATACCATGTTAAATTTGATTGAATATTAGAAATGGGTCTGGGCAACCCAATATGGAAGAGGAGAATTAGGTCAATTACAACCCCATAGAAGGTTCCATCCTAAAACTAATTGGCAATAGGAGGAATAACTCCTAGACTTATAATTAGTTTAGTTTCTCCTTATCTTTCGATGTGAGACACTCACTAGTGCACTATATGGGATTCAATAAATGTTTGCAATTTTTTTAAGTGTACAATAATAATTTTTTTTTGAAGCCTACAACCATTAATGGCAAACATTAGAATGGTCTACAGCTCCTTCAAAAATCGAACAAGATTTTGAATGAAGTCTACAAGTCTGCAACAACTTTTGAAGCCAAAGGAATCTCAAATTTTGGATTTGATCCAAGAGTGATTGAATTTTGCAAAGATGAGGAAATTTTTTTAAAAAAAAATCACGAATCAAGGTTTTTGGTTGCCGAAATCAGCAGAGCATGAATGGTAAGATAGATCAGAAATTATGATTGTTGTCCACGTAAGTTTTAGTTTTGTCAGGTAAGTTTTAAGTTTTGTCCAGATCAATTTGTAGTAGGTTATCTAGGTTAGCTTTGGTAAGTTTTAATTTTGTTCACACTAATTTTAGTTTTATCCAGGTTAGCTTTAGTTTTCAGATAAGTTTTAATTTTGTCCAGGTTAATTTTAATGTTATTTAGGTTAGTTTTAGTTTTGTCCAGATAAGTTTTAATTTTTTCCATGTGAGTTTTAATAATGTTTAGGTGGTTATTTATTCCAGGTTAGTTTGAACTCATCTGACAGTAATATTGTGTCAGATTTGCCTAAAACAATACCTTATCTTATTGAAAACTTAATACTTTATTAGCGTCTAAGCAATTACACCACTTTGGTCAAAAAGCTCCCTCTACCCATGGGGTTAATAACCCATTACCACCCAATTAGCTAGTGAATTTGTTACCTTATAAAAAAAAAATCTCCCACTACCTTATGTTTCAAGTGTTGCAATTATTTAGAAACAAGGTAAGTAATATACTTGTATTTTGATTGGCTGCAAAGAACAATGATGTGAAAGACGAGGGAATTCATCTAAACTAAACGATGTAAAATGGAAAAAAAGTATTTCAGGTGATATTCTAACAATATGTGTGCATACTAGTGTGAAAATTGCGTTTTTAGTGTGTGAACATTTATTAGGTGTGTTAAGTGTGAACATTTGTTGGGTGTGTGCTGAGAGAGAGAGCGACTTATTGCTATTGACCGAAGTTTTTTCATTAAGTAGGGAAAAAGTAAGTTTTTTGATTGACCAAAGTTTTTTTACCTAAAGTAAACGATGTAAAATGGGAAAAAGTATTTTCAGGGAAAATATTTTTCGCTTTAGTAAACGGAGCCTTAATGATGACAATTCTTTCCGTCAAGATGGAATTGAAGGTTGTGAAAGCCACCCAATCAGAATTGTCGTAAAGATTCTTATTGGTTAATCCAATCTCATATTCGATTACACATCAAATTGGCGCGGTCTTGCAGGATGAATTTACTTTAAAATTCAATTTCTGTTCGAATTTCAAAATCTGTCCGAGGTTTAGTTTCTGATTACATTGCATGTTTTGATCAATTAATTCAAATTTTCTGGGTTCATTCAAAAATCTGGATTAATCCCAATTATAGGCGACAAAACATTCTTGGGAGTGTATTAGGACCGAGCAACGATTCTGGGTACCCACCCACGAAACCGGACCTAGTCAGGAACCGGCGGGTAATTACCCAAATCCGGTTCAACTGGGTCTGGTTTCGGATCCAAAAGTTACTACTCGGTCCCAACTGGTTCCGGTTCCGATTCCAAATATTTTGGAACGTGTACCCGGTTGAATTAGGTTTTATACTTTTATCCAATGGTAAATAGTGAAGTACTAAAGTGACTACTGACTAAACCAAAATATAATAAGGCTATTTTTTTCATTCAAAATTTGTATGTTTATGTAAACTTGTATGTAATTTGTGTTTATGACTTTATGTAAAATTGTATGTTTTATCTTAAAATTGTAAACTTGCGTTTAAGGAAACTATCTTTGTGGATGTTTAGTGGTAAATAATTAAATATGTAGTAGAGTAGTAGTTGGCTATTAACCCGATTTGTTATTTAAAATTAAGAAATTGAATAAAATACACATCCATTAATGAAAACCGGGTACCCGGTATTGGAACCGGTACCCGGCGGTTCCGGTTTTGGTTCCAAAAACATATTGTCCGGTTAGAGCAGTTCCGATTTCGGTTCCAGATATTTCAGACCCGGTGGTTCCGGTTCCGGGTCCGGTTCCATAGAAAAAGACCGGGTACCCAGTTTTGCTCACCACTAGCCGTTATTGCAAAACCAAAAAAATAAAACGCAGTGCAGTAGCTCTTCCTTCTTGCGGTTAGAGGTGAGAATTGGGTCAAGTCGGGTTAGGTTCGTGTCAACCTGTTTATATAAACGGATCGTGTCGGGTTGACCTGATTATTTAAATGGGTCAACCCCCTCAATCCAGACCCGTTAATAACGGGTCGATTTTGTGTCGTGTTGGCAGGTCGTGTGTGTTTTTTGCATATTAAGTCGACAATTTTGATGTAATCATGTTGTAACATGTCAACCCTTTTACTTAAACGGGTTGAAACCCCCAACCCTAACCCTACCCATTTATTAAACGTGTCATGTCATACAACCCGTTTATTTGTCCAAGGATTATTGTGCATCATGAGAAGGACAGAAGGTGAGGAAAAAAATAGATGAGAAATTAACTACAATGTTCCTAAATGCTCAAGAATACATTTCAGAATCAGCGAGAAATTTATCTGACATATTCGTGAAAGTGTGGAAAAGAAAGATCAAATCACTACTTATTGAATGTATGAGACAATAAGAATTTTCTAAGATGTCCACCTTCGAAGAGCATTTGGATGCACCCATATAAATAAATGTGAATCTTTGGATTGTACAAATATAGTTGATTCGAAGTTGTCCAAGGAAGTGGTCGATCATGTATTATTAGAGAGTTTGAATGATAAAGAAACAATCATCATGCATTCATTCATGATATACAAAGTTCGGAGGTACAAAGTTTTCATTTTCCAATGCAATTCGATTGTATCTATTGAGGAGAGACAAGAAGAACTAAATTTAATTATATCCTCAAAGTCCCTCTACTATTAAGGCGTATGTGTTCATGTTATCCAAGTTTTGGGGTTTTATCCTTTGATACATAGCGCATACAAGTGGAGCATCGAGGCATGTATTATTTTTGAAGGACATATGTGATTTTAGAATTTGTGTGTGTGATTTGGATGATCCCTTGGTGTTACAACATTTGAGACAAGCGTGTTTTTTAGAGGGGGAGTATGACGTGAATTATGGATTAATTTTCTTTTTTTCTAGATTTTAGTTGGTGTTGTATTTTTTAGTATTTTTAATTTTTATTAAAAAATAAAGAGAGTAAATGTAAAGGTAGAAGCATTAGGTTGTACGCCTATAAACATAGGCTTTGTTTTCAAGTAAGGGAAGGGTCATTTTATTAGAATAAAAAACAATGAAAGACTTTGAGTTTATTCTCTAGTTTTAATGGTGGCAATTCTTTTCATAAAGGTGAAATTGAGAGCTATGAAATCCACCCAATCAGAATTACTGTGAAGGTTTTTCTTAATTAATCCAATCAGTTATTCGATTACACATCAAACTATATTTTTTTGACATGTATAAAACACAAACACTATATGGTTATGTGAGTGACCGTAAATACTGACAAATTACTAACGTTGCAATAATTATGAAACGGATAAATCATTAGATTATTATTTACTGAAATGCACATTATATACTTAGGAGCAGAGTAATTTGTAAATATGGTACGCAATTTATAAACCTTGGCAATTGCTTTTTTATTTTTTAATTTTTAATTGTTACCATTAGATAATGTCAATTGGGATATTTGACATTTGAGTCATTGCCGGCTTGTATTGTTGTGGAATAATAAAAGTAGAGCACATACCTTATTAAAGTTTTCCAAGACACAAATACTAAAGTGTGTTGGGTTTATACTAAACTAATATACAACAAGAAAAAATTGCAATAAAAACTGTAAAATACTCGATCAAATCACCTTTTTCATTTTATATGAAGGGATAATTTTTATGAAATTTAATACGGAATTATATTTTTATGCACCTCAGGTTAACTCTTACTCAGGGCTTGTTTACTTCAGCTTAAATTCAATAGTTCAGTTCAGTACTGTTCAGTTCAGCTCTTAATTTATTTTTCTTATAAAATATTACTTTCAGCTATATTGTTCAATTTAGTTCATTTCAGTTCAGTTCATTTCAGTTAAAGTAAACAACCCTCAGTTTTAACCTAGCTTAATGCAACCTTTATTACATTATACACATTCTTTGTATACCTCCCATATAAAAGAAATTCTTTCCAAAATTGGGCCAATAGATTGTTCCTTTGAAATCACAAATATTCTTCTTTTCTTCTATCTTTCTTTTTAGGAATTGCTTTGCCTTCTCTTTTGTCCACTAACCATGATAGTATGTGCATTAGCCACTTGTTAAATCACTAGCTCATAAGTCATAACCTTCTAATAATAGTTTTAAGATTTCTTCTTTTTTGGATATTTTGATACAAACTAATCGTATGTGATTTTATTTTTTGATTCTTTTTATTCTTGGGTGTTGTTCCCGGCAACAATACACCTATACCCTAATACCCCATATGAACCACTAATATAACAAAACATTGAATACAATATTAAACTAGCTTGTTGAATACATTGTTTAGGCACTTGAATAAATGAAATAAAAACAATAAGACAAAAAAAAATTCTTATATTTTAGCAATGTTATGAATTCATACCATGTGCAAACAAATAATTCTCCCAACCTAAAGGTATACAACTAACCTTATTTCCTCCCTAAGCTAGTAGAATGACACATGACCTAATTTTATGTGAATCAAGGCTGGCGATTCGCCCACACAACATGCGCGATGGAATAGGGTTTCTGAAAATAAGGGACCTCAAAAAATATACTTATTATTGTTACAATAATAAAACAATTGAAATAATATTCACCAATGGTAAAATTTTGTACCTCAAAATAAGAGATCCTGATGTCAAATCATATTCCGTGGTCCTAATCAGAGTAAAAAAACCATGTTCATTACTTTTCTCTGGCCGATCTTTCAATTCCCAATTCATAATAATTCATAGCTTCCTTTAATTTATTTCTCTCGTCACACTTTTTCTATACGTCCCGAGTTTATCTAGTTAATAAAATTATTTAGAAAAAAAAAAGATATAATTTACATTCAGAAATAGGCTCACAGCACCATCTATGCCTCTATGGTATGTGCTTGTGCTTCTCATTGACTTTATGATCAATTGATTAATTTCTCTAACAAAATTCTATAAATATCGTCATCATTTTAGTGGTGCAACTGTTTTATCAAAAGAGTTTTCTCCATGAGATGAAACATTAATCATGGCAGTTGGAAAGTTTAAACTCTTCGATCACTTTGTCAATAGTTCCACTGCATCGTTTTCTTCTTAATTAGCTAGAGGGCCTAAATTCTCGAATCAATCGAGTATTTTAACTGTTCAAGTTCTTATGTTCATTGTAAAGATATATTTAGCTCACCTTCTTCTAAATACTTATTGCTTTCAAATTAAATCATAATAAGTTGATTACTGGTGCGTTCTGATCTAATCTGGTTTTAACCTTTTTGATCTGATCTAAATTTTCTGATCTGATTAAATATTTTTGATTGCAATTATTTTATAGTTATAATTTCTCTTTTTTGACTTGAACTTTTCTGATCTGATTTGATTTTTTTTTACCAGATCTTAATTTTCTGAAAATAAGCACAAGATTGTTTATTTAAGTTGAATCAAATGCACGATCAAATCATAAAAGTTAAGATGATATCAGATTAGAAATTTTTAAACGAATCAAACGCACCTATTGTTAATTTCTTATGATTTTTAAAACTTTAATGTTATAAAAAAAACTTTTAATTATTATCACTAATTCTATAACAAAAAATATAATTAAAATTACATATATAGAAACCCATTAATACTTTTTCCTTATGGATTAGTGTGTATCAGACAACAAATTTAGAACATATTAGATAAAAAAAAAATCCTTTCCCCTAATAATGCTCCCAAAATGTACAATTCCCATTTTACGGTTACAAATTTATCAATTTTCAGATTACTATCCACGTCATCTTTTAATTTATTTTTTAACAGGAAAACCGCCACTGGGAGTGGCGGTTTCAAGGCAAAGCCACCACTCCCAGTGGCAGTTTTGCCTTGACAAGTTACCACTTACAATTTTTTTTGTTTAGGCATAGTTAAAGGGAAAACCGCTACTCACCAAAAAAAGCGTAATTTTTCACACTTAACTGTTGAAGTAATAAACCGCAACTCCTAGTAGCGGTTATTTTACCAAAAACCGCTACTGGTAGTAGCGGTTTTCTGAAAAATCTGAAAAAAAACAAAAAATTTACTAACGTGGATGGTAATCTGGGAATTCAGAAAAGAAGAGCCGTAATGAGAATTACAAGATTTGAGAGCATTATTAGGGAAAAGATTCTTAAAAATGGGAAAATTCAGTTGAACGAAACATAGTTAAATGTGTGGAGGATATGTTTATTTAGTATGACTATTGGTTTAATTTTGAGTGGTTGAACCCAAATAAAAAAAGGATTTTCATGTCCCAAATGTGCTGCTCTGTTTTTTTTTTTTTTTTTTTCCACCCTGTAGCTTGGTTGCTGTACTACTGAGTATTAGTCAATTAGTGTCTTTGTCAATGTTATCTTAATTTAAGTTGCATGATAACAGTATTTCCACTATCATTTTCAAACTATTATTATAGCTTGTTCTTTGTCAGTCAGTGCCAATAATGCTCCTAATTTTCCTTCTTATACTTTGGCCTTGTTTGGTGATTAGAGTTTAGAGGTTAGAGTTTGTGATTAGATGATTACTTTTTGTTTAGAGGATTTGACTGCTGATTTAAATAGTTGATTGTTTAAAGTTGTTTGGTAACACATAGCTGATTGCTTAGAGTTTTGTTGTGTAAAATGACATTTATAGACATTTAAAAATAAATTTTTAGGTTTAAATAGAGTTAAATATGTGGACAAATTAATCAATTAATATTTCTCTCTCCAAAACTCTGAAGAAAAAGCTGCCTAACCCAGCTTTTTCTAAAGAGAGTTTTGATCAGAGGTTTTGGTACATAACTCTCTTTTAAACTCTATTTTACCAATCACCTAAATTAGAGTTTTGTTTGGTCAAAACTCTAAACTCTCTCCAAAACTCTAAACTCCCATCAAAACTCTCTGAACCAAACAAGTCCCTTCTCTTTGCACATCTTTTATAGAAGTTACATCTTAGGTCATGTAGGCTACTAGGCTGTGTTATTTTCAACTTATTATATCAGTGATCATGCCTTATTAGTTATTTATTAATTATTAATTCAAGCAAGTGTAGTACGTGTACAACTTCAGTATAATATGTTAAAATAGTTTTCAATTAGTTTTAATAAGTTCTGCTGTCAAAAAAAAAAAAGTTCTAATAATATTTTATCATGGCTAACTTATCAGTTTTTATCAAAGCTTATCATGCCTAATCAAGTTACATCAGTTCTGAACACGTTAGATCAGTTTTAGGTCATACTAATTAAAAAATCAAATAAATATCATAAGTTAGTTAAAAGAGAAATGACCCTTATTTTTTTTAAGCTACCTAATTTTTCTGCCTTAAATTCGTAACTAAATTAAATAATGTACTCCCTCCGTCCCTTAACGATTATCCTATATTGACTTTTGTTACTGTTCATTTGGTAACTTTGACTCTTTATAATTTTATACATGTAAGGAAAAATATAATCAAATGAGATCTCGTTTGATTCGGCTCAATGTGTACTTTTTTAATATGTAATGCTTATAATTTTTTATTATATGTATCTCAAGATATTTTCATTTAAAGATGTGTCGCGGGAGATGAGAAAAAAGTAAATGGGGCAATCTTTTAGGAACAGAGGGAGTACAAGTTAAAGCTAATTATTGATTGAACCTTTTTTTTGCTGGAGGGGTAGCAACAACACTCTTTCAAGTCTTCACTCTTCAACTTCAAAAAAAAAAGTCTTCACTCTTCAGTCAATGGGTGTATCATACATCTCGATGTACGTAGAGCATCCAACGTATTTTATTTCTTATTTTAAATTTTAAAATGAGAAAAAAAACTATAAAATAAACAAAAACACCATTGATTGTATCATACATCCGAATTTATATAAGAATTTGTACCGTTAAGTGGGTTTTGCACATGCATAACTAATCTATTTTTCTATGGCCAAAAAATAAAAAAGATAAATAAACCGCGGAAAATGACAAAGTGACAATTAGTGAATAACATTATTTTGTTGCCATAATCGCTTTATATGGGTGCCATAAATTACTGTTTCTCTCCAAGTGATGGTTGGAGATACTTGGATATATAGACTGAGGGTTGCTCAAAGTGATCCGATTCGAGCGATTCGATTCGTGGTCCGACTGATCCGATTTGAAAAAAGCAGATATTCTTAATTAAAAAAAAAAATCGGATATCCGAACTATCCGAAAATTTTTCGGATCGGATACGGATCATGAAATTTGGAATTTCGGATACTCGATCCGATCCGAAAAATTATGGACTTTTTTTAGGCGTTTTTCCTTTGTGTATTCAATGTATTCAGTGTATTATGACCGTGTTCTTTACTTCTTTCTCAGATTCATTCATTACAAAAAAACTCACACAACAAAGACAACTTATCATAATTAAATAGGACAATATGAGTATTGTTTTACTTAATGATGCCTACATGGGCAATTATTTTTGCACTCATTGATATTAACAATGAAAACAATATGATTATTTTGCCCTTTTAGACTTTTGAAACTGTGTCCTATTTGACAATAAATAAAGTGTTTAAATGAAAGCAAAATTTATTGCCTCTGTTGATGATCAATGAAGGCAATTTTGTTTGTCATTTTTGAATTGAATCAAAGAGGGCAAAACATCTAAGATTGGCTTTGAAACCTAATACAACGGGGCTACAAGGGCAATATGAGGGCAATACTAAAATTGTCATTATAACCTAAGAAGACAAATTTTGTATCAAATAGGGCAATTTTAATTGTCCTTCTAGAAAACATTCTTTGTAGTGATTCTCACCCTCACAAGTCACAACTCACCACTTCACTTCTCTCACTAACCCTAATTCCCATTTTCGCATACAGCCGCCGCCGTCGTCTTCAGTCCTCACGGCTCTCTCTGCCGGTTGTCGGCTCAGTCCGCCGCCGTCTTCACTTCTCAGTTGTCACTCCTCTCTTCGGCGTCCTCAACATCTCCTCTCACAAATCACAATGAGGTATTTGCTTAATTATATATTTGTTTCTTTTCTTTCGATTTAGATGTTAGATCTGCTGATTTTGAATTATATATATATATATGCAAATTTCGTTTTTTATATTAATGTGCTGATTTTCGTTATATATGTATATTTTTTGATTTTTTGAGATATATATGCTGAATGTTCATGAGTTTTGCTTGCCTTTTTGTCTATTGTAGGTTGCAGCAATTTGATACTCCAGCAAGTGGCAGAAGTTTTAGTCTATTTTTCTTGTAAAATGTTATAATTTAGATTTTTTGTTGAAATTTAGGGTTTTTTGCTAGTTGTTGGGCCAAATTACGAGCCTTGTACTGAGAAATATATCATGCACTCATTTTTTTCCCAAAGGTTATTGTACTTATATAATAGAGATTTATTCTCTATGATATTGATTTTAATTATATATCAAAGGTTATTGATGATGTATTAAATTTAGAGGTGTTTCACATGTATGTATGCTAATGGATGAACAATGTATAACGTTATTAAAAAGGATGTACATTTATGCTCATGTTAATTTTGATAGAGTATATAACATATTTCTGGTCCTCAACTATCAGCTTAAACTTTTGGTTGAAATGGTCCTTTATCATAGTATCAAGAGCCAACGTGACGCAAAGGTTACGGGTTCAAATCTCTCATCCCTCTCCCTTTAAAGTAGAATTAATTCACGCTGGGTATGAGGGGCTTGTGTTGCATCCATTTTTCAAGCTCAAAGGGCCTTAGCTTTCATGTGAGGGGGAGTGATAGAGTATATAACATATTCATGGGCCTCAACTACCAGCTTAAACTTTTGGGTATATGAGTATTGTATTACTTGTATAAATATAAACAAAACAAATTTGAATAAATCAATGTTAGGAAAGTGCCTCATCATTTGTCAAAAATCATAAGGGGTTTTTATGGGAGATTTTGCATATGGCCTCCATAATCGTAGCTCTGTCCCTAGTCACTGGTTCAAATCTCATCTATCCCCCTTTTCAAAGTAGAATTATTTTGCGATGGATAAAGCAAGGAGACCTATACTGCATCCACAATTATAGTATAAAAATAAGCTCTCACATGAAGGGCGTGAATGCTTGATATCAAATCATGGACTTCAACCATCAACTTTACTATTAGCTAAAATGCATGCTTTGTCTTTTGTAATGCTTTATTCGAGTTGGATCATGAGTAGGTATACTGATCTAGCCCATCACCCAAACCTAGTGTTGTCTTTAGTCTATAACATCTTGGCATTAAAAAAATACGAAGTATAGTGCGTTTGGTTCGTGATATTTATTAAAGAGAATGAGAATCAACTGCCCCCTTTTCCTTTGATTATGTTTGTTAGGTCATTTTTTTTATTCTCATTTCCCTTTTCTAACACTTTCCCAAACTCACTCTCCCCTACCTTTTTCACTCCCTTTCCCCACCTTCCACCAACCACCCCACAAACCACCCAACCACTAGCCCGATAGAACCACCCCAACCCAACCAACCCAGCCCAACCCCAACCTTGCACCCAGCCCCATCCCAACCCAACCCAACCCATCCCACCCTTGAAGCTAGCCCACCCCAACCCTAACCCAGCCCCTCCCTCAAACCCAGCCCCGATGGTGGTGGTATGCAGTCCGTGTTTGGGGTAGTGAACTTCGTATCATATATTTGATCCGAGATTTTCCAAAAATTATATATATATATTTTTTGTTTTTAACATAATTTTCTGAATATCTAATCCGAAATATATGAGTATCCGATCCGAAAAATTCGATTACCGACCTAAAATATTCGATAAAAGGTCCGATACCCAATCCGAAATATTTGAAAAAAGGATTTTCGATCCAAAATATCCAAAAATTCAGATATCCGATCCGAAATGTTATAAATTTCAGAAATTTTGGATATCCGAAAATTCATTTTTACAAATTCGTATCCGATCTGAAATTTTTTAGATATCTGATCCGAGATATCCGAATTTTTTTTACATAAAATTTATCTAATTTTTTCGGATCAGATCGCTCGTATAGAATCATTTTGAACACCCCTAGTTGTGGTGTAGTATGGTGGTGGTGGTGTGTTGAAGGCAAAACTCACTTCGAACAACTAACTAAATCTAACACTTTTACTTTTCTTTCTCCCTCATTCACATTCCTAAAGTAATTCCCTTTTTCCTTTGACAACCAAACAGCCCCTAGATAATATGGCAAAAAAAAAAAAAAAAAAAACGCTTTGCCCTGATGACCCTCGTCTTTAGGAACATGAACAACTCCCTTTCCTGTTCTAGATGAATTTTTTAAAGTAAAATTTGATCGGGAATAATCTCAATTACTTTGGCCAGTCTGCTCAAATTGATCCAAACTTTTTCTTAACTAGGTATAATATTAGATATCACCACATCTTCTCATTTTGGTCTGTATGACAGGTGACTTACGCTTTATGTTAAATTGCATTATTTTCTCTCTCCTCCTTCCGTCTCACTTTTTCTTCCTTTAGATAATGCTTTCTGGTTCGACATCGATTTTCGATAACAATTTTCCAAATGACTTTTTCCAATAACGGTTTTCCCGTCGATTTTTCCGACAAAGATTTTCCTGCGGACTTTTTCGGCAACAGTTTTTCGACACTTTTTTGCTGCCTGTTTTATTTGACTAACTTTTCTGGCAACGGTTTTTCACTGATTATTTCCAGCAACGGTTTTTCAGCCTATTTTTCTGGCAATAGTTTTCCAACCTTTTTGACATACAATACAAGATATTTTTTTGGCATGCAATACGAGACCTTTTTAATTTATTGTTCTTTTGTCAATTCTGACCTAAAATCTAGTCCATAGGGGCCGATCAAACCCTCGTTTTGCATGCCCAAAAATGTCACTGACCAAAATGAGAATATTTGGTAATACTTGAGATTATACCTAGTTAATCAAAAGTTGAGACCAATTTAAACGGAACAGCCAAAGTTAAGATTATTTCTATATCAATTTTTCCTTTTTTAAAACATAAAACGAAATGTCGTGTAATGCACTGACATGGATTGGTAAGCTTGTAATGAATTTGGTGATTTTTGTATAATACATGTATTACTTATGTTCCTCATCTAGAAACTTTTGGCCATGCTTTGTTGACGGCTAATATGATATGGAAGCCTGCCTAATAACAAATCAGGGGGTAATATATACATTATCAAATAGAATTAGTTGAGTATTTAGGTGAAATTATCATCTTGCCTAATCCTTAAATTTATCGAGATTAAACTGACGCCTCATGGAATTAGTTGAGTGCTTGAATGGAACTAATAGTCTAATACTCTGTCCGTAACATAAACGGCCCATTTGGTTGTTGTTAGTAAATTGCGGTAATGACAATGAATTTATAGTGTAATTTTGTTAAGGAATAACCTTATAATCCCCATAAAAAAAAGTTTCATTCTCAAGCTTCAATTTTCTTCTCATTTTTCATTCCCATCCATTACCATTGGGAAGGGTGGTGTTTGATGGGAATGTATATTTGTGAAGAAAATTAGATAAATTGGAGCTAAGGTAGCACCACCATGGAAATGGATTTTGATTTCCCTGCAAATTTAGTTATAAATTCATTCCCATTACCATGATTTATAACCGGCTACCAAACGGGCCGAAAGATTATTTCAACATTTGTTTTTTCACATATTTTGAGGAAGTGATTTAACTTTCTCAAAAAAAAAAAAGAGGAAGTGATTTAAGGGTGTAAACGATGAAATTAATCAAAATGTTTTTAATACAAGCAAGAATATGATTATAAGTTGTGTTACTAAATGCATCCCTCATTTTACTTACTAAAGCCCACATTTGGACAATTTTTCCCTTAGCTACACGTGCGTGTCTTGGACGTAAAAAAAAACACGGCATATACCAGGGCGCATGACCTATGCGCCCCGGCTTAGGTCCAGGCGCATGGACCATGCGCCTGAACCTAGGCTGGGGCACATAGGTCATGTGCCCTGACCTAGGTCTATGCGCCCTGGCTTAGGCCCAGGCGCATGGCCTATGTGCCCCAGGCTGGGGCACATAGGCCATGCGCCCCGACCTTTCTGATTGCGCACTTGATCTTCAAATGCTCATATCTCCTTCGTTTTTTAACGAAATTTGAAGTATAATATATCAAATCGAAGCTATCGGAACAAGAAATAATATGAAATAAGTTGAATCGCCTAAAACGGAATTATGTGTAAAAATTTATGAATATTTGAATCAGACCATTGTGCAAAAGCACTTGTAATGCTTTCAATTCATAATTTATATTTTAATTCATGATTTTAGTGTAATAATATATTTTATTTCATGATTAATCTTGATATAAAATAAAGGGTGGGTAGAGGTGGGATATGATAGTTGAATTGTTATGTTTTTAGGGGTCAAGGACAATTTCGTCCATAAGGGGGCTTTAGTAAGTAAAAAGAGATCTTTGTTTATCAATTCACTTATAAGTTACTAATATCAAAATTATTTTGCTTAATTTGATTGTTTACACCCACAAATCGCCTCCTAAAAATACGTGAAAAAACATTTGTTGAAATCTTTATATTACGGAAGGAGTACTACATTTTATTGCTGATTGGTTCGCAAATTCAGAATGGATACTAAATAGTACTTCTAGTAACCTGTTTCTCAAATTATATACTACCTCCGTCATTTTTTTAACGTTTTAATTTACACAATTGTCCACATACATCTGTAAAAATCATAAAAATTTGTAGTTAATAAATTAGATATTTAGACGAATCAAATGAGATTGATTTTTTTTCCTTATACATAAATCAAAAGAAAAAATTAATTTACTTCATCTGATTCAATTTATTTACAACAATAATTTGCTTCGTAAGGAATTCTAGTTAAAATTTAATTAGGAGGGTAATTAAAAGCTAAGGAATAAAGAAAGAAAAAATTAATTTACTTCCTCTGATTCAATTTATGTAACGTTTCTATCCGACCAGTCCCCTAGACCTGGACACATATGGTTGAATCTGGACTCATATGTGTTTAACCTAGACACATATTGTTAAACGTGGACATGTATTGGTAGACCTGGTCATATATTTGTAAACCTGGACAAAAATTTGTAACCCTGGAAACATATTTGTAACCTGGACACATATTGTTGGACCTGGACACATATTGTTAAATCTGGACACATATTGTTGGACCTGGACACATATTGTTAAACCTTGACATGTATTGGTAGACCTGGACACATATCTGTAAACTTGGACACAAATTTGTAACCCTGGAAACATATTTGTAAACCTGGACACATATTGTTGGACATGGACACGTATTGTTCAATCTGGACATATATTGTTGAACCTAGACATAAATTTGTAAACCTGATGAAAATTTGTTTAACCTGGACACATATTATTAACACTGGACACATTGTGTTACCCCTGGACACATATTGTTAAACTTGGACACATATCTGTCTAACTCAGACATATATTGTTAAACCTGGAAATCTATTTATAAACCTGATGACATTTGTAAATCTGGTGAAACTTAATTAGCCTGGAAAAATATTGTTAAACCTGAACAAATGTTGTTGAACCTGGACACTATTTCTTTGTCCTGGACACATATTACAAAACCTGGGTCCCCTCATCAGTTGTTAAAAAAATACAAGTGTTGGACGGTCCGACGGTCGGACCGTCCGACACAATACTTTCACTTTTACTAATCAAACCCTCACCTTTCTCCCTAATCATTCCTTCATCATCTTCTTCATTTCACCATCCCTAACCACCACCACCACCACTTCATCATCCTCCTCCTCTCCCAATACCACTTCTTTCTCGCTCCTTTGGCCATCCCAAAAGACCCAAGTCTCTCTCTCTATTCAATTCCACCGCAACTCAATCAAGCAATTAACTCATTCAGATTAATCTCCATTTCCTCCAATTTATATGGTGGCCGATTTGTTTTGAACTTGTATTGATCTCGAAAGGGTCAAATTGATGGTAGAGCGAGCCAAATTGGTGGTTGGATGTTTCGAATTGGTAGTGGATAGGGTTGAATTGGTGGTGGATGGTTCGTCGAATTGGTAGTGTGGTGGGTTGAATTGGTGGTGGGATGGTTCAAATTTGTAGTGGGGTAGGCTAAATTAATGGTGGGGTGGTTCGAATCGGGGGTGAGGTGGGCTCGATTTGGTTAGGGTCGGTTTGGCTTGGGTTTGGTGGTTGTGGTAGGGTGGTTGAGGATCAAGTAAAAGGATGGTGGTGGTGGCAGGGGGTGGTCAGAGGAGAGAGAAAAAAAATGTAGGTGATGGTGGTGGTGGTGGCAGGGGTGGTCAAAGGAGAGATAAAGACAATGGAGGAGGAGGAGGTGGTGGTGGTGGTGGCAAGGGGGTGGTCAGAGGAGAGAGAAAGAAGATGCAGATAATGTATTAATGACAAAGATTAGTGTATTAATAATCCATCTTACCATGTTAATTACGTTTTGAGTTGTTAATTAACAAATCAAAGGTAATATTTTGTTAAATTTAACGAAATATTCTAATTTGGGGGCGATTTGCTTAACGAAGCTAAATGTTAGGGGTTAAATTAAAAAAAATAAAAGCAAGGGGGTAATTGTTAAAAACGTGAAAATGTTAGGAGGATATTTCTAATTTTTCCTTATTATTATTATACTACATATTTAAAACTCTTACCACAAATAATTTTCTTTTCCTCTCACAAACTTCATATTATCCCTTTTATTTACCATGATATTTAATGCTTCCCGAATATCATAACCTTTCTAATATCGGAAAAAACAAGGCGAGCTTGTTGTTATAGACGAAATCGATTAGAAAACTTTTCGGACGATTAACAAACTCGGGCGAGTTTTATGCCATTGTTTACAAAACAATTTTAGGACCTTGACTCGGGTGAGTTCAAGACCAACTAGAGCGAGTTCCTCTCTAACTCGCTTGAGTTTCCTGCGTAGATATCCCAACTTTGAAAAGCTATAACTTCTTTATTACTTGTTTGAATTGAGCATATGATCTATCATTGAAAAGTTCTTAAAGTATAATTTTCAATGCAATTGGAATTACATTAATCTGATTATTATGTAAAACGTTTTATTCAAATTAGTGGATAGGGATCGTTTTCGGTTTTTACTCCAACATGTTGAACCCATGTAAATGACCACATTGGAGAAAGAAAAGAAATGACAACATGTTAAAGATGGGTATTGATGAACATGCACAATCAAATTAAGAAAAACCAAAAGAAATAGATCGAAAAAGGTCATTAGGGATTTAAAAAATTGACTTTATAATTAAAATTGAAAGTAGACTTGTTTGGCTATTATATTATATTGATTAATAAAAAAAGCAGCAAATGCAACTGAATGAGAGACCCAGGCCACTTGTCTCGAGAAAAATTAGAGCAGCCAATCTTGTGAGTCATACTGCAATAATAATTAAATTAAATTAGATTATTATCTATGGACCACTTAATGATCTGATTAATTATCCTCGCCTAATTAGCATTCTTAAACTAAGTCTAATACAACTGATACTAGTATAATAATGGTCCCTCCTTTTTTTTAGTTTACTCATTAGCATAACACCCGTGTGCAATGCACGGCTTAGAAATCAATATTAAATTTATAAATAGTGATGTAAAGATTTACATAATTGACTGATTTAATTATGTGAAATATTTCATTTTTTATTGAAAAAATACATGATTTAAATCTTAGACGGTATGTTATTATCAATAATATAGTTGGAAATTAAAATCAAACTCTATCCCTACAACCACACATACAATAAAATAAGTGTGGGTTCATTCACCTTCAATTTTTAAATATGCGAAAAAACCACGTTCATTTTTTTAATAAAATAAATGTATTTTCTAACAATTTTTCCTAATATTAAAAA
The DNA here is from genome assembly GCA_951394345.1 of Salicornia ramosissima. NCBI lineage: Eukaryota > Viridiplantae > Streptophyta > Magnoliopsida > Caryophyllales > Amaranthaceae > Salicornia > Salicornia ramosissima. The sequence continues at coordinate 47,086,888 of OX596238.1, read as the reverse complement.
AAAAACTCAGATACTCTGTATCTATATATTTCATGAAAGTTAATAGAAGTTCGTTTATACCCGTGATTATATAAGATAGATTATTTTAATTAAGATCGTCTATTACATATTTTCATAAAAAAAGGATATTAAAAAAAATCTTATCAACTGCCTACTATGTCCTACTCTAGTAGTTTTCCACCATTTTCATCGTGAATTTTGAGATATAATTATTATAAGTCAAATATGTTCTTTTATTTCACCTTACTTTTTTAAGTGTCAAACTTTTAATCTTCATCTTTATCAATCTCCCACAAAAAATACGTCTGCCCCCATTTTATAATTAAGTGGGTAGTTCATAACTTACTAACTCACATTTTCAATCACATATAAACTTCTAAGGCTTTTGGTATTCATGGTTTTGATCTAATATAAGTGTTTGTACAATGATATAGTATACAATTCTTACAAAACGATTATCTTAACAAAATTCTAAAAGATTAATGATATTTTTTTAGTGATATTTTGATTCAAATTCAATTAAATAATAGTTATGCTTAATAAAAAAAAAAAATCAAGATCAATGATAAATAAGTGATAAAATATTATTAATAATTTTTTTTCTTCAAATTATTGTAATATATGGATAGGAATTTATATATAAAAAACACATTATGCTAGAAGTCAACGAAATAAACAACAAAAAATATTGTGTAAGGTGGTATAATAAATTTAATATAAAATGGTTAAATTTAGAGTAACATACAGGAACAAATTTTAGGGTAACTTTAAACAATTTTAGAAAAAACATGTAACCCTCAATGATATTCAATTCATTAAACGTTAGTCATTAATTTTTAAAAGATGATAAACGATAATAAAATTACTTTTTTATACATTATGAGTTTTTTTGAATGAAATATATCTCTTACGGAGTATTAAACATGAAAATTCATGGCTTTAAAAATAATAAACAATAAGTTTTAGGTTATAGTTTTGCATCTAAATGCTACTCTTTTAGTATATTTTTATATATAGATTAATTATGTCATAGAATTGTTCTAAATACACATCGGGTAATAATATAAATTTGATTTTATAAATTAATCAGACGATATTTTCTCGTTTATTTTGTCAGAAAATTATTTCCTTACATACAAATAAAAAATTTATAATACACTCAAAATAGAAACATACAAAATAATTACTTTAAGCTAAAACTTGTTTTTATCACAATTGTTAGGGGAAAATATAACTAAAATTTGCATTGTTTATTGATTTTCCAATTAAATTAGAATCCTAAGAAAAATTAATAATGTCTTCAAATTATATAAAAAGTTGTGTAATGCATGACAAAATAATAAACCAATAATGATGATACTTTTTTCCCTAAAAAAGTAGGCGAAATTGTATTATGAGAATATATATAGGCAATAAATGTATAATCGAAAGTAAATTTGATTACAATAATGTGTAGTAAATGTATATATGATCAAAACTAAATTACTTATAATTAAATAATTAAGATACAAGTATTATTATAGGAATTAAATTACACAATAGTTCTGAAGGTAGAAAATATGTTAAGATAGAATATAAAATTGTTTTTTTTAGGTTCAAGGAATAAGGGCGGGAATTTTTTTAATGGGAGATTGACACGTGACAAGATGATGTTTTAGTTGCTTTTCTTTTAGTATATACTCCGTATATTGATTTGTGTTTTCATTAATATTCCGTTTACTTGAGCGAAAAATGTTTTCCCTGAAAACAGTTTTCCTATTTTACATTGTTTACTTTGGGTGAAAAAATAAAATGTAAAACTTCGGGTGTAAACTCATTTTACACCCTATTGGAAATGCTTTCCACCAAATTTGGGAGTAAAACTTATTTTCCATGCAAGTAAACATTGGAAAATTTATATGAAAATGAGTTTTCAAACGTAAAATATTTTTCATGGAAAATCATTTTACATCGAAAATGTTTTACACCAAAGTAAACGGACCCTAAAATCAAGATATCAAGTGAAAATAGGAGAAAAAAATTATGATTAAAAGTTTATATAAAAAGTAAGAGAGAGAGTGTATAAAAAGAGTGAAAAAGGGTAATTTTATTGAAGTCAGTCAAAAGTAAAAAAAAGAAGGTATGGAAAAAACACTTGGGAATGATAAATTAATAAATGTAGGAGAATAAATGTAAGAAATGAGTAAATTTAAACAAACATCCAAAAAGGAAAGCGCGCGTTAATGTTATTTATTATGTATCAATTTATATTTAGATCAATTTATCCTTGTACTAATATTAGGTGTAAATGTGTAAGCTAAGCGTGCTGCGTGTAACACCTCTAAATTTTGTGTTATGATTCTGTGAATACGATATAAATATAATATTATTCTTAAAATTATTTATTCAATCTTATTTATTTGCCCAATTTCGAAAAAAAAATTAATTAAAAATTATCATTTATAAATATATATATTTTCGTGTATCTATATATAAATGTGTCTTCCTTATATATTTACTATTTGCCGTTAATTTACGTATTTGCGTTATATTAATATTTACATATAGTTATGTCATTTTGGGTATTAAGTATTTATTTAGGGAATTTATCTTTACCCTATTTTCGGATTTAACTAGATGTTTAGCAAAAAAAAAAAAAAAGTATTTGGGTGATAATCATCCTAGGTGGCCGGTTGGCCTAGGATGCCAAAAGGATTGGAACTCTTGATATTTTAACTTTATGGCAATACTTATGAGCAATCAACCATACTAATGAAGCTAATTAATTAATTAATTAATTAAAAAAAATTATTTTTGGATGAAGAACATCCTAGAAGGCTGCCCCCTCATGCTCCAAGAGAGAGTTGAGACTCTTGGGCATCTCCCCATAAGTGTGTGCTTAATGCTAATTAAGGTGTTAATTAAGCCTAATTAACCTTAATTTAAAAAAAAATTGATTAACATCAACTCCTTGGCTGGCCCGATGGGGGGAGGAGTGATGCTTATATATATCTTCCTCATTGTTCAATTCACCCTCACTTAAAAAAAAAAATCTCTCTAAAGTTTTTGGTTTTTGGGCATTTTCAAGTGGAATTTTAAGTATTCTTCAATCATCACTCAACCAAAACAACGTAACTAACATTAACCCCTCCTAGAGTAGTCACATGATTAGTAATATCGAATTTCCGGTCACAATGCAATCAAAATGGACTAGTATAAGTTAAATAGTAATTTTAACCGGTAATATGCTAATTTTAATGTTTTTGGACAGAATTTTTAGTTAGGTTAATACTAAAATTTTCGTGTGGTATGGGTTGATTTTTGAGTTAATTTTATGAATTTTTATGGGTGTTGGAATATTATGTTTTAATTTAATATTAGGTACATGTTATATGTGAAATTGTGATGTATAAATATATATATATACATATTAAAATAAAATTTTAAAAAAAGAGAACCGTGTGGTTATGTAATGTTGGACGGATTTTTGGGCTTGAATATGTGACTAAATTTCGATTTTTTTTATCATGCTTTGGTATTTTGTTAATATTATTATTTCATGATGTACAATTTTTGTCGAAACGGTTATTTTACCAATTCGATTTGAGCCCAAGAAGAGGCGAATTGCTGCCGAAATTTTTAGTGAATTATAATGATAATATATTCTGATTTTTAGGCTTGAATATTTAATTTTTCGTGAATTAGATGATTTATTTATGCTTAATTGTATAAATTGTTGATTGTGAATTAGTTTGTAAAAATAAAAAAAAAAATTATTCTGCCAACATGGCTGCTGGCCGTGTGGCTGTGTGCATTTGTAGCATGTATAATTTTATTTTTTAAGTCTAATACTTAATTGGTAGTGTTATCGGTAAATGTCGGTGTAAATAGAATTGATTAAATAATTTTTAGATTGAAATTGCAACTTTCCTAAAATCTGGACATCAACAACTTAAGCTTAAAATCTGGTTATTTTTGATGTTTTGGACCCTTTGATGTGGTGGTAAATGATGCTAGTCATTAGGACTTGTCAAAATAAGTTTCGGGTTAATTTGCAATTGGTAATTGAACTTTCGGTAACATTATATATTGTAAAAAAAAATGATAATATTAATATTAAGAATGGTTGGATGGTATATGATGGTATTTGAAATTTAATTACTCAAGATAAGTGGGTAATTATGGATTAGTTGGATATTGGAATTTAAATTGAAAGAGCATTGTTAATACTCAATATTTTGCTAAGTGAAATTTAAATTAATTAAAATTAAAATTTAATTAAGATGACTTGTTGATAGTATGGAGCCATTGGACTTCGGGATTCAATGGTTAGATCAGTTATTTTCTTGGACTGCGGGATCCGAGACATTTATTTTATTTATTTTACCTGGGTAAATAGTTGTCGTCCGGGAGGTCCGGAGGTGTAAGTCCATATTTTGGGCATCCATCCGGCACTGGGAGTTTGGCCATTCTTAGACCAGTCGACTGCAGGATTGACTGAGGGTTACCTGACAAACCTTAGGAAGTGGTACTGCGGGATACCACTCTCGATCGTTCCATCTACAACTAATTAAAAAGTGAATTATAAATAAAAAAATATATATTGTTACTGTCATTATAGCAAAATAACAATTTGAAATCAAAATATCATTTATAATGTTATTTTCCTTTTCTTGTATAGTTAGTTCTTACTTTGCAGGAAAACGGGATTCGAGGCAAGTTTTGTGTGAGTGTTTATTTAACTGGATTATATGATGGCTACCTGTGTTGTGAATGGCGTGAATTTTTGTATTCCTATTTGTGTGAATTTTCTATGTTGGGGGGAACTGTTAGTTACTCGCCACTGACTGTGAACTGTTGACATTTTTTTTCAGATGATAACTGATTGCCAGATTGTCACCATATGGGCGGGAATCCTGAGAGTGGGACTTAGGGACTTCCCAGTAGCTTTTGCCATATTAGATTACTATAATCATATAGGATTTAGGAAGACTTTTTATGCTATCCTATTTCTTTAAGTATGTACTGTTGTTTAAATTGTGGTTCATTGTAGAGGTGTTTAAACCTCTGGTTGAACTCATTTTTATTTCAGTATTTATGGTTGAACTTTAGTAGCTTCTGTTTTTTAAAAAAAAAAAATATTTCGAGTTTATATCGAAACCCTTAAATACCTAATCCAGTATTGTTATTTATAGTTCATTAGTAACGCCTCGCCCGAGTGCTCATCTTCCGCTGAAATCTTTACACCCCTACTATTCATAATCACTCTTATAATTTGCTTTTGTATTGTGTGGGATCTCGTTTGAATCGTTTCAATGTGTACTTTATAGTAATCTAATTTTTATATTTTTTGGCGAAACGGAATTAAAGATATTATGAATACAAATTATACACTGGCAAGCTTGAAGAGAGAACGTTGCAACTAATATGGAGTGGAGGAAGTATAACATTGGGGAAAAGGTAAAGTAATATTTTAATCACAAAGAGCCTGTTTTTTTTTTTACTTCAGCTTAAATTAAGTTCAGTTCAGTTCAGCTCTCAATTTCCTTCCCTTATAAAATAATATTTTCAGTTGTATTCCGTTCAGGATAATTCAGTTCAGTTGTACGTATTCAGCTGAAGTAAACAGGCCCAGAGAAATATATATATATATATATATATATATATATATATATATATATATATATATATTGATAATATGCTTATTAAGACGAACAAAAAAGACCCCACAAACTTCACAAGACAATAGACATAAATTAGATCTATATATATTGAAAGTTATAGAAGATTACCTTCATTTGTGAAAATTTTTAAAAAATAAAATTTCACACAAATGTTCTGAATTTTGAGGAATAATGGAACGAGTACTTCTAGAGATGGCAACGGGTAAGGTCTAGCAAGACCCTTACCCATACCCTAATCGCATGATATAGACAAACACCCTACCTGGCCTATACCCATCTCGTAAAAAAAATATGGAGCGAAGAAAATATATGTTTAGTTATTTACCAAATAGTAGAAGGGCCTAATTCAGCAGGTACATACTTGTCTACCAAAAGTAATGCAATAACACAAAAGTAATTTTTAAAATCTACTATTAATGCATGGCACTTATTATATAATAATGATGTGAGAATGAGTGGTATCAATTTGTTCTTAAAAATGAGAAATTGGGGTGAACACATATATTACAGGAATTATGTTACTGTCAACACTAAAATATTCCTAATTTTTAGTTAGTGGATATACTGTGTTAATAATAATGTATTCAATGATTCCTAGGTCACCCTCACTAAGCTCAAAAGGTGTTGGCTATATAATTTTTTTGCTCTCCCACACTTGCTTCATTCTATTAACATATCCCCATCATCATATGCTTTTCTAACTTTTCAATTACATTTGATTTCTAGCTTATTATACATTATTAATGAGTAATAATTTACAGGACAAGCAATTAATATAATTCAAAATTAAAATTGGTTAATAATTATCATACAACTAACCAAGTAAATTCTTGAGGTGGTACTCCATCTGCTTTAAAATGTTTGTTACATTTATTTTTTGCATAATTTTCAACTCACTTTTTTAAACATTAATATTTCTCAATATGCTCTATAAATATTATGCAATTAAAGTTGATATCCTACCTCCGTTATGGGAAATGATTTTGATACTCCAAAAATTGATATTGGCACTCCCATTGTGACTAGAATGAATTTTCTATGTTTTACTCATAAGGTGGGGTGCCAAATTCAATTGAAGGGGTGCAAAAATCAATTTCCCTCCATTATATATTATTTGCAACTCTTAAATATTATGAGTATTAGTGAGAGACAAAATATTCTAAGGATTACAAATAATATCTAACAAAATCTCATATGGATATGTTATCTTATGTATAATAGAGATTTTTTTCATGATTAAAATGTCACTCTCCTCGTACCGAAAATTTCAAATTAAACGTATGAAACATTGGAGTATTAATTTAGAAATAAATGTTAAAATAAAAAATGGCTCAATGTAATTAATATTTGATTTAATTTAATTTAATTTAAAATATCCGCTTTTGAAGGAAATAATCATATGAGCCTATATGTTTAATTGTATACCTATAAAATTAAAGCTATCTAAAAGTTCGCCCCACAAAAAAAAATGATCAATTAAACAATTTGGTTTAATTTATTGGACTTATGATTTATTTAAAAACAATATGGGTTTATATATGTATATACTTAATTATTATAGTCTCTTATTATATATTATTATATAATATGCCAAATATGACACGTTGCAATCCTATAAATATATCATAAGGGAAAATTGTAACTTACAAGTTACAACCAAATAAGTATGTCATTTTACAACTTATAACCATACAAATTTGATTTTTCAATTTACAACGATTTAATTCTAATATATAAATAATTACAAACGATTCGTGTTTTTTACAACCAATTTATATAGTCTTTAGCGAAGTGTGCTGCTATGAAAATCCTTAAAAATAATAATCATTTTTGAGTTTGTTTCAATTGGTTAGAATAATGACATTTGGTTGCAATTTAATTACATAATGAAATTAAGTGACTGTAAATTGCAAAAATAAATTTAAGGGATTGTAAATTGTAAATCACCTATTTATCTAGCTATTAGTGGCAATTTTTCCTGATTATAATACATATTGGGCTTACAGTTAAGGTCTCCAGTACATATTGTCAGGGGCGGACCCAGAAATTTGAAGTAGGTGTAGCACCAATTTAAACTTCATAAAGATAGGAAAAAAAAATCATAACAATGTCAAATCTAAGTATTGAGTCACGTTGAGTAGGAGTTGTTCGAACATGAAACTAAAATGACTTCTTAATACGAATTACATTTACTATCTTAATTTCTCTTTATTAACTCACAATTTTTTAAAAGTATGTCTCATTTTTTTTTTTTTTTGAAGGGATCGATTTATTTCATTTAATCAACCTATTATTTAAGTTTTAAAAGTTTTATATTATAAGACTATAAAACAATGAGTTTTTTTTCAATCTGATCTTTATCTACAATTATGCAATTGGAAAAACTATGAAAATTATACATTAGGAGTAATATAATATACATTGAGACAAGTAAAATGGGATACAATTTAACTATATTTTGTTCTATATATAGATCACAAAAGGCGATGAAAGTACAATGTGTGAAAAGTGCAAAAGTCAAAGTATAACAATTTTTTTTGAAACGGAGGAAGTATATACAAAGTAACATACTCCGTATATGAGTAATAAGACATGGAGAATAGGCAAAAGGAAGGGGCAAAGAGAGAAAAAAGGAAAAAGAAACGTAAATAGGCAAAATGGGAAAAATAAAGAGAAGAAAAATGTAGAGTTTAGATGGATTAAAAAAAAACAAAGAAACGTGAATACTCTCTCAGGAATAGGCAAAAAGGGGAAAAAAATAAAAAGTTAGAGTTTAGGTGGATTACTAAGTCTCGAACCCATAACCTATGCTATAACATTGCTAAGCACTTACCATTGAGCCAATATGCTATTTAGACTAAAGTACTTTGCACATATAGTATGTATATCAGGTTCCGCGGCCCACCTGTCGCACGTGCATCAGTTTGCTCGTGTGTGGGTCCACCCCTGCATATTGAATGAGAGGCCTATCGGCGCTCCATGTCTTTAAAAAGCATATAAATAAATAGGAGGCGTGATGACATAAAAAAAAAGGTATAAGACAAACCAATACCGTCAAACACATGGGTCCAATCAATGACGTAGTAGCTATCCAGACTACCACTCAAATGTTTGGTCATCTTCTTAACCAATTAGATATCGGAGCCGACAAGGACCACCCAAGCCACGCCCACGTGACAACCATCCAGGTTATCACTCATGTGTATGGTCCCCTTAATAGATTAGATGCCAGTACCCAGGTAATGTGCAATATGATATGTACTCGACTCAAGAATACCATCCACAACACCGTGGGAAGTCACCAACCTATAAATAGGAAGCTTAGTGCATTTTCAAAGGTACATACTACACTCACTCAACTCTTTCTCTCTCTCTCTTTCCCCCTCTTTTTCTCTCTCTCTCTCTCTCTAAAATACTAACTTAAGCATCGAATGACCTCTCTCTGGAAACACCCATGGGGTTAGCTTACCATCTCTAGTTTGCAGGAATCCAGGCGTATGTACATAGCTCCATGTACATCTTGATTAATATTTTACTAATTTAATATTTATTTTGCTCAATTAATATGTGTTGTATAAATGAATGTAAATATTTGAATATTTTCCAACAGAACAGTGATGAAGTAAAAATTCCGATCTGATCTTCTCATTCAAGCATCCAATATTTATACTTACAAATGTACATTTACCCTATATCCTAGGGCAGAGATTAAAACACATGTCCTAAACAGAAAAAAGGAAGGGATGCACAAGTATATACATTATATCAAGAGCATACAAGAAAAATAGGCAACATTAAAAATAAATAGGCCAGTGACAGAATATTGGACCCATGATAATAAGACTACACATACCTAATATTACAACCCATCATACCTACTCATTCATCACTCCCCCTCAAGATTAGTGCGAGTTATAAGGAAGAGCACCTATCTTGTTTAGAAGCTTTCTGTGTTTAGCTACTGGTAAACCTTTAGTCATGATATAAGTTATTTGGTGTTCAGTATGAACATGTAAGGGTTTGATAGATTGTTGTGCTACTTTGTCACTTACTAAGTAAAAATCAATTTCCATATTTTTCATTTTTTTCATGGTAGATAGGATTCATGTGAGTTGACAGTGTAGCCTAATTGTCACACTTAATTGAGACTAACTAGATTGAGGTTCTTAATCCCCAACTCCTTAAGCAGTTGAGTGAGCCACACTACATCACATTTGTTCATTGCTAGAGGCCTTTATTCAGCTCCTACTGATGATCTAGCTACAACCTGCTACTTCTTGGTTTTCCAAGAAATGGGAGAGCTCCCTAGAAGAATGCAATACCTTATGGTGGATTTTGTAGACATTGGGCAACTAGTCCAGTTACTGTCAGTATATGATATGAGCATTGCAAGAGTGTGTGAAGCAAGTAACATCCCTTATTCACGTGACCCTTTTAGGTACCTTAGCACCCTTTTGGCAGCCTTCATATGAGCTGAGGTAGGTGCTTGCATGAACTGTAAAACAGATGTCAAGCCTTGTTATTGTGAGGTATATTAGTTTTCTATCAACTGCTGATATTTTTTGGCTGAATTGTGAGGAGCTTGTTGTTGGAGTCAATTTTGAGCTGATGTCCATGGGAAACTTGAGTGTCGTGCAGTTGTTCATGTTGTATTTTTCAAGTGAATCTGATGTATACTTTCTTAGGGAGATAAAAAATCTCTTTTTCTGTGTGATCTATCTATTCCAAAAAAATATCTTGCTTCTCCAAGATCTTTCATGTGAAATTGTGATTGAAGAAACTTTTTTCACCTGACCAATTAATTTTTTAATGTCCCATACCACTATTATATCATCCACATATGCCAACACCACCATAAATACATTGTCCCTGTGGAGAGTGAACAGTGTATAATCTGATTGATTGTTGAAATCCATGCTCCTTTAATGGACAGCTTTGAGTACCACTGGCGTGGGCTTGCTTGAGTCCTTAGAGTAAATTTTGTAGTTTCAGCACCTTTGTTGGGTTTTGACAACTGTATTCATGCTCCCCCTGTCCTTTGATTATCTTCTCATCAGCTTTGCAACTGGAGAAAAAAGTCTGCTCATAATCAAGCCCCTTGGTTTGCCTATTTTCAATTATCACAAGTCTAGCCTTCTCTCTTTCCTTGCTCCCATCTGGGTTATTACTCTCCCTTCCGGAGAGGATTTTATTTGTCAGCGCGAGTTTCGAGGAGTGCCTATCGTGATAGCTGGGGAGCAAGCGACGGCTGATCTGAAGGAGTTCCCGCTGATGGAGTTCGATGTCATACTTGGTATGGACTGGCTGTCGAGGTATCGAGTGACCATTCGTTGCCGAGATCAGTCAGTGACATTCCGAGGACTTCAGGGCAACCGAGTTACCTACTCTGGGTTCGTCCTTAAGAAAGGAGTAAAGGTAATCTCTGCCTTGAAAATGAGAAAGCATCGCCAAAAGGGCGATATGGTGTATCTATGTCAGGTACGAGACTTGACCGAGGAGCATCTGTTGGACGATATACCTGTAGCGAGGGATTTCAGAGACGTATTTCCTGATGAGCTACCAGGAGTTCCACATGAGCGTGATGTCGAGTTTCATATCGACTTAGTACCCGGGACAGCGCCGATTTCGAAGGCATCGTACCGGATGGCACCATCTGAGTTGCTAGAATTAAAGACGCAACTCCAGGATTTGATCGATAAGGACTTCATTAGGCCAAGCGTTTCTCCGTGGGGAGCACCTGTGCTCTTCGTGAAGAAGAAAGATGGCAGTATGCGCCTATGCATAGACTACCGAGAGTTGAATCGGGTAACTGTCAAGAATAAGTACCCGTTGCCTAGGATTGAGGACCTGTTCGATCAGTTGCGAGGAGCAGGAGTGTTTTCGAAGATAGATCTTCGATCTGGATATCATCAGATTCCAGTCAAGAAAGAAGACATTCCGAAAACCGCTTTTCGTACTCGATACGGCCATTACGAGTTCGAGGTGATGCCCTTTGGCCTCACTAATGCGCCAGTCGTGTTCATGGACCAGATGAACCGGACGTTTCACCACTTACTCGATAAATGTGTCGTAGTATTTATAGACGATATCTTAGTCTATTCGAGAGATGAGTCTGAGCATACGGAACATCTCCGGGTAGTACTTGAGATATTGCGCAGTCATAAGTGGTTCGCGAAACTCTCCAAGTGTGAGTTCTGGCTTCGCGAAGTAGCTTTTCTAGGTCACGTAATTAGTAAGGAGGGCATTAAGGTAGACCTGGCTAAGATTAAGGCTGTAGTGGATTGGAGTAGCCCGAGAAACGTGGCGGAGGTTCGTAGTTTTCTGGGATTGGCCGGATACTATCGACGATTCGTCCAGGACTTCTCCAAAATTGCTAGGCCGATGTCTAGTCTCTTACAGAAGGAGGTCCAATTCGTTTGGACGGAGGCTTGCGAGCAAGCGTTTTAGCAGTTGAAACAGAGATTAGTCTCTGCTCCGATTCTTACCCTTCTGAACGATGAGGAGGACTTCGAGGTCTATAGTGATGCTTCGAAGAGTGGCCTAGGTTGTGTGCTCATGCAGGGTGGGAAGGTCATCGCTTATGCATCGAGACAACTGAAGGTGCACGAGCGTAACTATCCTACGCATGACTTGGAGTTAGCGGCTGTAGTGTTCGCGCTCAAAATCTGGAGGCACTATCTCTATGGTGGTTCGTGTAGAGTATTCACGGATCACAAGAGCCTCAAGTACATCTTTACTCAGAAAGACCTCAATATGAGGTAGAGACGATGGCTTGAGCTTATTAAGGACTACGACCTGACGCTTAACTATTGCGAGGGCAAGGCGAACTTAGTCACTGATGCACTAAGTCGTAAGCATCGCTTGAGCTTCAATAGAAGCCGTGGTTCCTTCAGACTTTGTCTGACATCTATGAGTGTCGAACCTGATTTGATTCAGGAATTGCGCGAGGGTCAGCAGAACGACCCACAGTTAGCTAGGATTCGAGAGGCTCTGCGGCAAGGCAAAGCCGTAGGTTTCGAGATCCCTTCCGATGGTAGTCTGCGATTTCGAGGGAGGTGGTGTGTACCGGACTGTTCTGATCTTAGGAACAGGATCATGTCTGAGGCACATAACTCGCCCTACTCTGTTCATCCTGGAGGTAACAAGTTATACCAGGACCTCAAGGGCCAATTCTGGTGGCCTAAGATGAAGAGGGACGTAGCAGAGTTCGTAGCTCGATGTTTAGTCTGTCAAAAGGTTAAGATCGAGCATCAGAGACCAGGAGGTCTGTTGCAGCCCCTACCTATTCCGACCTGGAAATTTGAGTCGGTGTCTATGGACTTCGTGGTTAGCTTACCCACCTGTAATGGCTTGAATGCTATTTGGGTCATAGTGGATAGGTTGACCAAGGTCGCTAGATTCATTCCGATGAAGATGACCTGGTCTATGGAGCGTCTAGCGGAGGCGTATACTCAGGATATTATCCGACTTCACGGAGTTCCGAGGGAGATTGTTTCTGATCGGGATCCGAGATTTTTATCTCGCTTCTGGAAATCAGTTCAGGAAGCCTTTGGGACGAAGCTGAAGTTGAGCACCGCTTTTCATGCGGCGACTGATGGTCAGACTGAGAGGACCATCCAGACTTTGGAGGATATGCTTCGAGCGTGTACTCTGGAGTATCATCATTCTTGGGTACGTATGCTCTGCTTGATAGAGTTCTCCTATAACAATAGCTATCATTCCAGCATCGAGATGGCTCCGTACGAGGCCCTGTATGGCAGGAAATGTCGAAGTCCTATATGTTGGAATGATATTAGTGATTCTGTGGCTTTGGGACCTGAGATGGTATGCGATACTATCGAGAAAGTCCGAGTCATCCGGTCTAAGATGCAGGCCGCTCAGAGTCGTCAGAAATCCTACGCCGATAATCGACGTAAACCGCTGGCTTTCGAGGTAGGTGACAAAGTCTTGCTTAAGGTTTCACCATTTAAAGGAGTGGCACGCTTCGGTCAGAAGGGGAAACTCCGACCGAAATATGTGGGACCTTACGAGATATTGGAACGAGTTGGGGAGGTGGCGTACCGATTGGCTTTACCACCTAGTTTATCTAGTGTGCATGACGTATTCCATGTTTCCCAGCTAAGGAAATATGTACATGATCCTACCCACATTATTCCAGTGGAGTCGGCCACGTTTGAGCCGAATCTGACTTTCGAGGAGCGACCCGTCCAGATCTTGGATCGGGAAGTGAGGACCCTTCGGCGTAAGCAAGTCCAGCTCGTCAAGGTGTTGTGGAGAAATCAACACCATGAGGAGGCGACTTGGGAGACGGAAGCGTGCATGAGGCAGAAGTACCCGGAGTTGTTTGAGGGTGAGCGATCTCCTTTGCCTTAAAATTTCGGGACGAAATTTCTTTAAGGAGGGGAGGTTGTAATGACCCTGATTTTATGGTATTTCTGCCATAAGTTTATGTGTATTTAGGTGTTGATATGTATGGTTCAAATTTAGTTTTGAACTATTTATTTTGTTTTATGTGAATAATTTCGATTTAATTCGAAATATTTTATTTTGATTAGTTATTATTTATTTTAATTATTATTTAATTAATTAGAATTTTATTATTTAATTTTCTAATTAATTATTTAATATTTTGGGCTAAATCGATTTAAGCATGGTTAGTCATGTGGTTTTTGTAAATTAGCCCAATTGATCACGAAAGCCCATTTTTGGCCCTTTTCTCTTGCTTGGCCGGTTGGCCCTTGTATTTGGTGGCAAATTTTGCCACTTGCCTCATGTTCACACCTTAACTAACTCTATATATAGAGGAGTTAGTAAGGCTTTTGCTCATCTTTGCCATCCTTGCCATTTTATGCACTTGCCATCAAAAGATCAAACACAAAAACACTCTCCATCTCCCTCATTGCCACACGCCATTTTGGCTATGAACAACAATCAAATTGTTCATCATCCTTTCTAAACCCAAACTTAAAGATTCAACTTCTATTGATCTTTAAGTATCAAAACACAATCTAAACCTCTTAGTTTGCATTCAAGATCATTAGTTTGGGTTGTTTTCCGGGCTTGTTCGAGTGGGTTGATCGTGTTGAACGTGTGGGGTTCGAGTGGTGCACGGTGGTGGTTCGTGCTCGTGTGCCGTGGCCGTGCAGTTGGTCTGTGGCGGTGGAGGCTCGTGCTGGGCAGCCGTGTGTGCAAGGTGGTGCAACCATGTGGTGCATGACGTGTGTTCGTGTGGTTCGTGTGGTCTAGCCGTGTGGTTCTAGTTTCCGGGCTGCAATTTTGTGTTGATTTTGTGTGTTAATCTTCAATAAGGTAACATACTTTCTCAACTTGATTGGCATACTATGTTTCATAGTATAGATTAAATGATTAGGATTGGTTATAATGAAGTTTGATCATGTTTTTGATTATGAATGTGAATCTGATTTTGGGTGGTATAGTGATGATTTTGATGATTGAAAATGTTGGTTTTGATGATTGAATATGTTGGATTTAAGTTCATGATGATTTTGTTAATGTTTGGTGATTTTTGGATGATAGTAAGTTGGTAATATGTTGAGATATGCGTGTGATGTTTGATTGTTGGATGAGTTCTTGGTTGAAGTTCTTGAATCTTGATTGAGTTCTTGATTGAAGTTCTTGGATCTTGGATGAGTTCTTTATGAATCTTGGTTGAGTTCTTTAAGTTCTTGTTAAGTTTTGATGAGTCTTGATAAGTTCTTCGTTGAGTCTTGGAAGTTAAAGAAAGTAATATTGGTTTAAAGAAAGTTAAAGATAATGTTAAAGAAAGTTAAAGAATGGATTAAAGAAAGTGGTTTAGTGTTGGTTAGACTCAAGATTAAGGCGTAAAGGCAATCTTGAGAATAACTTCGTGTTTTAACTGATTATTTTCGAGAATAAAGACGGAAAGGCAATTCTTGAAATTAATTAAGTTAGGATAAAAGATGTTAAGGAATTAAAGATTTGTTAAAGATTAGCTTGATTTCGTAACTAGACGCCTAAAACTTAGAGTAAGATTCTATGTTTTTGGGTTAAGACGTTGCCCCTATTCCATCCGCGGTATTGGGATAGTTGGTGGTCTTACTATGTTGTCTTCGGATGTGGATTTCCAGTAAGATTGGTTTCACGGGACTTGGGAGTAAGATTCTCATTTCCTAACATAGTAGAAAGTTCGAATGCATAAGATGCGTTCGTACGAGCATAGTCCGGTCTAGTCTTTGAATGATTGCGCCAAAGATAAGGTTGGATAAGATAATTGAGTCGAGGTTGTTGTTGGACGTATTTCGCATATTTGGTGTCATGATTTGGTTATTTGATTTGTGCTATGTTCATGTGTATTCCCGTTAGGGTGAGTCAGTTATGTTACTCGCCACTGACGGTGGACTGTTGTTTACTTTTCAGGTATTTCTGATGATGAGGTTCTTGCTTAGCTTTGGGTTGGGCGAGCGCCGATATTATGATTTTGTTGTATTTTCTTTGTTTATTGATTTTGGATAGTATTAGGCTATAGTATGGACTTATATACATTTGTTTTGGACTCTGACATGTGTTTGGAGTTTCATATATAGATTTGATAGTTTGACTTTTGGTTTAGTATTGTACAAACTTGTGGGTATTTGTACTTTTGGGATTATAACAATAATATCTTGAGGTATTTGTTTTAATTTTTAAGTATATGAGTTGATAGTTATGACTATTCGACTCGTCGGTTTCTTCCGCGCCGATTTAAGCGAGTCGGGTCGTCACAGAATGTGTATGGATCTTCTTAAGATGAAACGATTTACAAATGCAAGAAAATTATTTGAAACTTCCCCCACAAGTACATTACTTGTAGCTGTTGGCTCATTATTATTATTCACTTTCCTTCTTTTGGCAATGATATAATCATTCATCCATGATGGTGGTGTTGGGAAGTTGTTCACCCCATTTCCCACATTGGAAGAATAAAGAGAAATAAAGCTCTTTATTAGTGTTACCAAGCACCCATTAGTATGAGGCTTTTTGTGAAGGTGCCCAAAAACAAATCCGTGAGGGCTTGGCCCAAAGCGGACAATATCATACTAATGGTTGAACTGTGGTGTGTAACAGCCCTGATTTTATAGGTATTTCTGTGGTGTATTTATGTATGTTTATGTGATTTTATGTATGGTTCAAATTTATTTTTGAACTATTTATTTTATTTTATGTGAATAATTTCGATTAAATTCGAATTATTTTATTTGTGGTTATTATTATTTATTTTAATTATTATTTAATTAATTAGAATTTTTATTATTTAATTTTCTAATTAAGTATTTAGTATTTTTGGGCTAGATCGATTTAAGCAGGATTAGTCATGCAATTTTTGTAAATTAGCCCAATTGATCACGAGAGCCCATCTTGGCCCATTTTGCAAGGCCAAAACCGGCCCCCTTGTGTGCATGGCAAGGATTTGCCACTTGCCTCATGTTCACACCTTAACTAACTCTATTTATAGGAGGGTTAGTAAGGCTTGAGGATCCTTTTGCTCATTTGTCATCTTAATCACTTGCCATAAAAAAGATCAAACACAAAACACTCTCCATTTCCATCATTGTCACACGCCATTTTTGGCTAAACCTCCATCACTTTTGTTCATCATCCATTCAAACTCAAAACTTAAAGATTAATCCTCCATTGATCTTTAAGTATCAGAACACAAACTAAACCACATAATTTGTATTCAAAATCACTAGTTCGGGATTGGTTTGGGCTTTGTTCGAGTGGGTTGATCGTGTGGTTCGAGTAGTGGCACAGGATTGAAGACGGTGTTGGCCGTGGTTGGTGGTTCGAGTGGAGCCGTGTTCGTGTGGGTGCAGCTGTGGGGTGGCCGTGCTGGGCAGCCTTGCAGATCATGGGGTTCGTGTGCAAGAACCGTGGTGCAGGCCGTGTGGTGGTGCGTGTTGCTTGTGCCGTGTCCGTGTGGCTTGGGCCGTGTGGTTACTTTTCCGGGCAGCAAGTTTTGTGTGTTATTTTGCTTAATCTTTAACAAGGTAACATGCTTTCTCAACCTAATTTGGTATACTATGTTTCATAGTATAGATTAAATGCATAGATTAGTTTATGTTGAAGTTTTGGCATGTTTGTGTGTATGAAATGTAAATCTGATTTTTAAGTGGTTTTATGATGATTTTAAGGTTTATTATTATGATTCTATGATTGATTATGTTAGTATTAGTTTATTGTTGATCATGTTCAAGTTTGGTGAATTTTGGATACTAGAAAGTTGATGATTTTATGTGTTGAATAGTTGAGTTTATGCGTGTATTTTGATGGTGTTGAATGAGTTCTTGATTCTTGGATGAGTTCTTGGTTGAAGTTCTTGAATCTTGATTGAGTTCTTGATTGAAGATCTTGAATCTTGGATGAGTTCTTGATGAGTTCTTTAAGGTTCTTTATGAGTTCTTGAATGAGTCTTTAAAGATAAAGAAAGTTAAAGAAAAGGATAAAGAAAGTGATAAGATGTTGTAAGATGTTTGGTTTACATGTTATTTCTTGAGTCAAGGCGTAAGATGCAACTTAAGAAGTAAATAAGAATGTAAACTTCGGATTAAAGAGTTAAAGATTTTAAAGATTAGCTTGATTTCGCTATTAGACGCCTAAATCGTAGAGTAAGATTCTATGTTTTTGGGTTAAGACGTTGCCCCTATCCTATCCGCGGTATTGGGATAGTTGGTGGTCTTACTATGTTGTCTTCGGATGTGGATTTCCAGTAAGATTGGTTTCACGGGATTTGGGAGTAAGATTCTCAGTCCTAACATAGTAGAAAGTCCGAATGCGTAAGATGCGTTCGTACGTGCATAGTCAGGTCTAGTATGCGAATGATTGCGCCAAAGTAAAGATTGGTTAAGTTGTCGAGTCAAGTATGATTATTTGCTATTGTCCGTATGATTTGATATTATGATTTGGGTTATTTGATTTATGCTATGTTCATGTGTATTCCCGTTAGGGTGAGACAGTTATGTTACTCGCCACTGACAGTGGAATGTTGTTGTTTTTTTCAGGTAATTCTGATGATGAGGTCCTTGCTTAGCATTGGGTTGGGCGAGTGCCGTTATTGCCTAGATTTTATATTGTTATGTTTCGATGTTTTCTAGTTATATACTTTAGTAGTAGTACTCATATACTTTACTATAACTCTAATATGTATTTGGAGTTACGTATGTTAGTAATAGTAGTTTGATTTTTGGAATTAGTTGTGTACAATCTTGTGGGTAATTGTACTTTTGGTTTAGTAAATATAATCATTTTGAGGTTTGCTTTTAAATTTTAAGTGTTTTAGTTTGTTAGTTCTGACTATTCGACTCGTCGGTTTTTTCCGCGCCGGTTTAAGCGAGTCGGGTCGTCACATGGTGTGTACGCTTGCGGCCTTACAAGTGGTATCAGAGCCCTTGGTTTGATCTGATCCTGGTCAAGTGGCTGTTGTGGCGGTGTATGTGGTGTGGTGCCCCTCATGTATGTGACATTACGATTGGGTGATTTGGTTCCATGTATCGAAAATCCGGGGTGCTTGATGGTGACAAGTCAAGATTTATCGCTTAAGGGGAGACTTTGACGGGGAGGCTTTGAGCCTTGAGACCCCCTTTGTGTGGTCCTTGGTTTGAGGTGAGGTTTGTTGGGAAGTTGTTCACCCCAAGTCCCACATCGGAAGAATAAAGAGAAGGAAAGCTCTTTATTAGTGTTACCAAGCACCCATTAGTATGAGGCCTTTTGGGAAGGTGCCCAAAAACAAATCCATGAGGGCTTGTCCCCCAAAGCGGACAATATCATACTAATGGTTGAGCTGTGGTGTGTACGCCTGCGGCCTTACAGGTGGTTTATGTACCCTGCCTGTTCTCCTTGGCTCAAGTTCTTCAGTTTCTTATTTTCAGATTACATTTTAATATCTAAAACACATGTCCTACACAGAAAAAAGGAAGGGATGTACAAATATCTACATTGGATTAAGAGCATACAAGACAAATAGACAACATTAAAAACAAACAGGTCAGTGAGAGACTACTGGACCCATGATAATACAACTACACAGACCCAATATTACAACATATCACACCTACTCATTCAAAAATATGTTGTTTTTCTTATTTTTAGATTAATTTTTAATTGCTCATTATTTAAAAACACATACATATTAAATCAACAATTTGTTTTTTTTAGAAAACAAAGTTAATTAAATGTACAATATATAAAGGTCGGTGTACAAACAGATGTAAAGAGGACGGAATTGTATTTGTTCATTTAATTTGGTGTGGATGGCTCAATGCTAGATTACAATCCTCGAAATCACCCTCATTAAGTATCAACGTCAAAAAGATCCCAATTGAATTAGTTTGCCCAAATTGGGAATAAAAAGTCAACATATTTACTTATATAGGAAATAAATTGTTCAAAGAGTTCAAATTGGGGTTCGATTCTTCCCAGTTTTGTTGCGTTGCTAATTAGTAATTATTAATTAATAACTATATTTTGTAATCTAGTTCTCATTTCTTCTCCTCTAGTCCTCTTATCATATCACCGATTTTAACTTCTTTTTTCTAAGTTAACTGAATCTTGACTTTTGGAATATATGTATTTTTTGTAAGTTGTTCCAGTCATTTTGGATAAGTGCTCTCAAAATCTAACCCAACCCAATAATTGTGGGTTTGGTTGAGTCTTTTTAACCCGTTTAGTTATATGGGATGACCCAATCTAATCTGTTTAGTTTAATGGGTTGGGTTGGGTTGGGTTGAAATTCTCTACCTGATTTCAACCCGTTTAACCCATTAAGAAAATATTGTGTAATAAAATTAATTTCAAGTTATAGAAAATAAACATAATTATCTAATATATCGCTTTCATATTTTTATTTATTTTTATTGTGCTATAGATGTTTTACAAGTTGTGTAGGTAGTTATAATGTTAAATCTATTATTATTATTAATTACTATTGTGTTATATATAAATTATGAACAATATGACTTGTAATATATATGGTTATTGTGTGTTCTTGTTATGGTCCATAATAGTATAGTTATTTTTTTTTGACAATAATAGTATAGTTATATGGTGGTATAAATTTATTTGACAATAATAAAAAAATATATTATTAAACGGGTTATTGGGTCAACCCGTTTAAATAAATGAATTGGGTTTGAGTTAGGAATTTCAACCCATTTATATTAATGGGTCAACCAAAACTCAACCCAGGTCGACCATTCACTACAAAAAATGGCACATTAGGGATGGGTACACAATAATGACGGGCATAAATCCCGTCGCAAATGTACATCTTTTATGACGGTGTTTGAGCTCGTCGCTAAAATTCACCTAATACCTAACCCAAACTCTATTAAAATTGATTCATTTACAACGAAATTGCGACGGGAAAAATTATTTGCGATCCCCTTTTTCTAGAACGGGGTTATATTTTTTGACGAAAAAAACCATTTGCGACCTCCTTTTCTACCACGGGGTCACATTTTTGCAACGAGAATTCATGTCGTAAATAGTATCTTTTCTAATAGTGCATTGGCAACTGTATGGGTAATAGAGTGTGGTAGGAAAAACTAATATACGCAGAAGATGGTTGCTGTCAATTGCAATATTAAGTACTTTAATCTAAATAAGAGAATAATAGAAATTTATGAAATAAAGAAAACAAACAATAAATGGCGGAGGAAAAGGATGAATTCACTAATAAGAAAATGGAGGAACAACTCAAATGGAGAAATTATAATACTCCCACACACACAAAAGGCTCACAAAAGAA
The DNA here is from genome assembly GCA_951394345.1 of Salicornia ramosissima. Lineage (NCBI taxonomy): Eukaryota > Viridiplantae > Streptophyta > Magnoliopsida > Caryophyllales > Amaranthaceae > Salicornia > Salicornia ramosissima. The sequence goes on along the minus strand of OX596238.1, from coordinate 47,065,462 downwards.
ATGCTCACAAAATTTAATCTCTTTAAACAAAAACTAATGTAATGTGTGATGCCTTTTGCTAAAACTTGAGGCCATATTTATAAGACAAAAAGGATTCCCAAAAGACATGATTAAAGGGGTTTTTGAATGCCCATTAAAGCAAAATACAAACAGCCATAAACAATAAATAGAGAAATAAAAGCTGAAAACAAAAGGTCAAAAGACACGAAGAAAAAAAAATGAACAACAGGGGTGACCCGATCGGATCAGATGTCCCGCCCGGTCAGGTCAGCCCCAAAAATGCCCAAAAAGCGCCTTTGACACTCGGATTCGATCAGGTGAGGCCACCTGACCATGTGACTCGATCGGATCAGATGACCCGCCCACTCAGGTGAGGCCAAAAATCGAGCTTCATGAAATCGTGAGCCAAAATTCGAGTCATACACCTTAGACGGTGATAGCCAATAGACATGCTGCCCATGCATAGTTCTCTTGCTTTAACTCAATTATATAACAAACACGTACTTTTGACTTAAATAGTTTGCCCAAATTGGGAATAAAAAGTCAACATATACTTATATTGGAAATAAATTGTTGAAAGAGTTCAAATTGGGGTTCGATTCTTCCCAGTAATTATTAATAACTACATTTTGTAATTTAGTTCTCATTTCTTCTCCTCTAGTCCTCTTATCATATCACCTATTTTAACTTCTTTTTTCTAAGTTAACTGAATCTTTGACTTTTGGAATTTATATATTTTTTGTAAGTTGTTCCGGTCATTCTGAATAAGTGTTGTCAAAATCTAATCCAACCCAATAATTGTGGGTTGGGTAGAGTTTTTTTAACCCGTTTAGCTATATGGGATGACCCAATCTAACCTGTTTAGTTTAATGGGTTGGGTCAGGTTGAAATTCTCTACCGATTTCAACCCGTTTAACCCATTAAGAAAATATCTTGTAATAAAATTAATTTCAAGTTAAATGGACATAAACATAATTATCTAATATATTGCTTTCATATTTTTATTTATTTTTATTGTGTTATAGATGTTTTACAAGTTATGTAGGTAGTTAACTAGTTATAATGTAAAATATAATATTATTATTAATTACTACTGTGTTATGTATAAATTATGAACAATATGACTTGTAATATGTATGGCTATTGTGTGTTCTTGTTATGGTCCATAATAGTGTAGATATATGGTGGTATAACTTTATTTGACAATAATTAAAAAAAATATATTATTAAACGTGTTATTATTAGGTCAACCCGTTTAACTAAATGAGTTGGGTTTGGGTTGGGAATTTCAACCCGTTTATATTAATGGGTCAACCCAAACTCAACCCAGGTCGACCGATCACTACAAAAAATGGTACATTAGGGACGGGTACACATTAATGATGGGCCTAAATCCCGTCGCAAATGTAGATCTTTTATGACAGTGGTTGAGTCCGTCGCTAAAATTCAATTAATTACTAACCCAAACTCTATTAAAATTGACTCACTTACAACGAATTGAAATTACGATGGGAAAAATCATTTTCGATCCCTTTTTTCTGCAATAGGTCATATTTTTATGACAAAAAAAAAATCATTTGCGACCCCTTTTCGACGAGAATTCCTGTTGTAAATAGTATCTTTTCTAATAGTGCATTGACAGCTGTATGGGTAATAGAGTTTGTTAGAAATAATTAATATGCGCGGAATGTAACGACCCGACTTTTTGAGACATGTCGATTGACAAAGGGAAATCGACAATCGGATCATTACCAACTTAAATAACATTAAATCAGATTAATTGAGTAAATGAATTAACTTTTATTAAATAAACTACCAACTAACCATATCAATCCAATAGTCATTATTACATATAGGGTCTTAAAATACTGTCCCAACATGCTGGAAACATATAATAAACTAAACAAATGTCATAAATCAATAATCGTCTAATTAAACGGTTTAACTATGTCTCTCGGCTACTCAAACCCATCCACGATAGCCCGTTATTCAGCAGCGTCTTCACCTGAAACTGAGGGGGGGGGTCCACCGTCAGTGGCGAGTAACTAGGCTGTCCCATTTAATCGAGGGACCACCAAACACATAATAGCATAGAAATTCACATAAAAACTGTACAGAAACTTAATACATGCCTTTATATAAATGTACAAAAATGCGTATAAAAATACGTATAAAAGTACGTATAAAAATACGTATACAAATACACCTGCAGAAATACGGTTAGAAATACGTATTGTCTACGTACATTGTACGTACAACCACCCCTGCATTATACGGTTAGAATACGTACAAATACACACCCATCAATCATATACTTACATACATACAACAATACGAACTCATACACAGCGGAAGTCTTAGAATACCCAAATACTAATACTTATATTATTATCTCAAGATCTTAACTTATGCTATACCCATCATATATTATACTTTAGTATTTCATATTCCCACTTATCATATTCTTTCTATATATATATATATATATATATCGTATCTTATCATAAATGATCATATCTTATCTTTCTTATCATATCATATCATATCTTACGAAATCATCATATCACATCATCTTATGATTTCATCATATCAAGTCATATCTTATGATCTCATCATATCATATCATATCATCTTTGTTGGACCGGTCACTATAACTCGTTGTGGATCTCGTGTTTCACCACAACTTTCCTAGAACATGCCGGGATGAGCTCGTGTACTCAACCCGTAGCGGATCTCGTGTTTCACCACTAAGCCTAAGCTATGGCCATAACTCCTAGTAGCGGCTCGTGTACCACTACCAGACGACTACATATCCTAAGACCCAGAACTACTCGGGGGAACCCAGCCTGACTACTCGGGTCATCAGGTGTGCTCGTCCCATTGAGCAGTGGCCTCGACTTAACCCAGTCTAACTACTCGAGTCATTAGGTGGGCGTCCATATTGTATCTTATATCTTCATTTAATTAATTCATATCATATATTGGGAAAATACTAGGTGACCGTAATAGGAAATGAAATGTTCGGAGTCCCAGGAAAGGGAGGTGCGGCACGTATATTGGCCACCTTAAATACCAAGCCTTTCCTAGCCAGAGACCGAAACATAACATGTATAGCTATTACTCTGTTTCCTTTCTTATCCCTAGTAACATCTTATGCATTCTTAAACCTTATAATATACTATCCTTTATATATATCATATACTTATAACCTATCCTTTCGGATACTAACCTTAATATTACTACTAATATTATTTCATACATATATTATTATCAGTAATATTCCTACTGTCCGAAATTAATATTATTATTACTAATTCTATTCGGCCCAAATAGTAATATTAGTCATATAATTATCTACCTGCACTTTACAACTTATCCCTAATAATTATTTTGTCCGTAACTTTTATTACTAATTATTCCTAAATTAATAATAAACAAATTTAATCAAAAATTGACTAATTCATCAATTCTACACGGCACTTTCACAATTTTATTCGATACTTAACTAATTCTTATGATTATCCTAATTAATCAATTACTTACTAAAAATTACCAACATTAAGATAAAAAAATCCCTTTTTTTTCCCTACTCGACATTCTCAAAGAATTCAACCTAAAAATAATCAATTTCTTAATTTAATTTAATTAATCAATATAATTACAATAATTACCAAAATATGGATAAAAATTCTATTTTTCCTAATATTCTATCACTCGACATTTACATGAGTTTTATCCTATATGACCAATTATTTTATATAATTCAAACAACAACAATTAATTAAATTAAATAGACCAATATCATAGAAATCACACTTAACATCAAACAACAAGATTTAGCTCCAGAATCAAGATTAAATCATGCTTTTGATCAACACACTCACACGACATACAATAACCAAGAAATAATTTGTATCTTCAAGAATTAAAGATTTCATGATATAACTAAAGAATTAAATTAAAGATTTACATAACTAATTTAATATGGTCAAGATTGACATAAAAATAACATTTTTAATTCTTCCATAATATTTTAATTTCACTCGGCACACACACAAATTAACAAGATTACTTTTCCAATTCAAGATCTAAATTATACTAATAAATTAAATCATGATTCATGCCTTAAAAATTAAAGAAACACATCAATACATGTATATATACCACTCGAAAACTTAGAATAAAATTAGAAATATAAATCATAAATTTCATAATATAATTCGAACCATGCATAATTATCAAGGATTAATTCTATGAATTTAATTATTAAAAATAAACAAGATCATACGTAAAATCATGAAAAACACATGAAATAAATCAGGAAACAACATCTCATAGGCTCGACATTTATATATAAAAACAATACTAAATTCCTACAATTTTCATGTTACAATCCCTAATTTACTATGTGTTCTTTCTACCCAAAATTAAATAAGATAGCGTAGTTACCTGGATTCGCTATTAAAATTCCAAGGAAAAATTCACCAAAAATGGTGAATATGGCACGGCTTTAGAGAGAAAGGAAAAGGAGAGGAGAAAATGTATTTTATTTTAGGGTTTTTGATAAATTGACAATTAGGACTCAAAATAGATTAGTAGGTCCTATTTATAAAAAACCAAAACAACAAACAAACCCTAACAAATGATTAGGGCAGCCGTGCAAAATGGGGGAGAAGGGAGAGAATAGTGGGGTTGTTGTTCAACTAGTTTGAATAGGTTTAGCAACTAGTTTGAATAGGCTTAGAATATTTAAATTAATTAAATTAATTAAATTAATTTAATTATCCACAAATAATAATTAATTTAATTAAATTAAGAAAACCAATGTTGGCCCAAACCTTAAGCAAGAACCGGCCAAGGTAATTAAGGGAAGGAAATTGGGTCTTTGGCCCAATTTGAAGAGAAATAAAGTAGAATAGCATAACACAGTCCAAGCACAATGGGCCATTTGGACTCTGAATTAAATACATTACATTAATAACCGCGAAATTTTCTGGCCCAAAATTCCGGGTTATTACACGGAAGATAATTGTTGTCAATTATTACAATGTTAAGTACTTTAATCTAAATATGAGAATAATAGAAATTTATGAAATAAAGAAAACAAACAAAAAACGGCGGAGGAAAAGGATGAATTCACTAATAAGAAAATGGAGGAACAACTCAAAGGGAGAAATTATATTACTCCCACACACACAAAAGGCTCACAAAAGAAATGCTCACAAAACTTAATCTCTCTAAACAAAAACTGATGTAATGTATGATGTCTTTTGCTAAAACTTGAGGCCATATTTATAAGACAAAAAGGATCCCCAAAAGACATGATTAAAGGGGTTTTTGAATGCCCATTAAAGCAAAATACAAACAGCCACAAACAATAAGTAGAGAAATAAAAGTTGAAAACAAAAGGCCAAAAGACACGAAGAAAAAAAATGAACAACAGGGGTGGCCCGATCGGGTCAGATGTCCTGCCCGGTCAGGTCAGCCCCAAAAAATGCCCTCTGACACTCGGATCCGATCAGGTGATCGAGGCCCCCCGACCACGCGAACCGATCGGATCAGGTGACCAGCCTGGTCGGATGAGACCAAAAAAACGAGCTTCATGAAACCGTGAGCCAAAATCAGAGCCATACACCTTACAAGGTGATAGCCAATAGACATGCTGCCCATGCATAGTCCTCCTGTTTTGACTAAATTATATGACAAACACGTACTTTTGGATTGGCAGGCATTCGTTTAAATCTGAGGATTCATATTAATAATTAAATACAAGTATATTATTGTTCTTCTTGACAACGTTGACTCGGATTGGCGAGCGAAAGAAAGAAATAATGAAAAAATAGGAATTTTCTTCCAACGGTAGGTTGGGATTATTGGGGGACACCTACTAGGCTACTAGGGTCTAGGGTATGTATGTATGTTCAGATGTTCTCTGTTTCACAAGAATGCCACGAACACGATCAAGTATTATTATTATTATTATGGGAAAATAAAACAAAAAATGTTCAGATTTATAAGAAGTTAGTGGAAAGACGAGATACAATCTGGGCCCCAACTCCTCTAGCTATAGAGAACCCTATCCTGGAGAAAATGTGGGCAGCAGCACGTGTCCCAATATCCTGAGCCTTCTAGAACGTCTGGATCCGCTTAAAAAGAGCGATGACATCCTCCTCTAATTCCCCTAAATAAGAAAAGGAGAAAGGAAGGAAATTATTATTATTATTATTATTATTATTATTATTATTATTATTATTATTATGTGAATAAAAATAATAATAATAATAACAATAACAATAATAATAATAACAATAATAATAATCACTCTATTTCAATAGTCAAAGAAGACCAACTATTGTATTATTATTATTATTATTACTAGATAATACCCGAGAAAATCCTCGATTTATTTAATCAAGGTAAGTGTCTAAATCTAAATTAAATCTTTTATATACAAAAATTAGTAAAAAGTTATTGTAGATAGGAAAATTTATTTAAGTGCTTTTCTTTTAGCTTTTTGTTCGAAGGATTTCTGATCTGTTAGTTATATTAGACAATAGAGAATAAATAATACCCAAAATATGCATAATTTTCAAATTAATTTATGTAATAATTATAATTAGCTCACTAACTATAAATATTCAATAATGATTTTGAATTTGGATTGATATCAATAAAATTAATTAATTTTCATAAATTTCATATCTTCTAATAACGTTGACAATGAAACTTTCTACTTTTATTTATCAAGATTATGTATTCATTTCTTATAATAAAAAATTGCACTACTGAAAAAAAAAAACGCACAAAATAAAAATAAATATTTCACTTTCATATATGTGTATTCATGAATTTCTCTTTCATATTTTGTTAATGGTAAAAATAAGTATTTATTTCCAAATATATGACGACCTCTGTTTTTGGAACTGCAACGATTTGACATGATGTGGTAAAAATTAATGACAATCAAAAGACTTATTTGAAACTTATATACAAAACAATAAACATATTTAATATAATGGTTCATTTGCTTTAGAAGATTTTTAAAAATTTAACATTTAAAAATAGGGAAAAAAACTAAGACGAAGAAATCAACTTTATTCGAATAATATACAATTACTAACGCAAAGAAAAATGAGCGCTTATAAATTATAATATACAATTATTACTAACTAATGGAAAGAAAATAAATTATATATTCTTTTTTTTTTTGGAAAATTGAAGTAAATGTTATATAGTATAATTGTTTTAAACTAATTAAATATATAGTAGAAAAAAGACCAAGCAATTAATGTCCAATAATTAATGCAACCATTTGGATTGATTTGATGGTGCATTTTTCAATTTTTAATGTCTTTCCCCCCTAAGCACATCATAATTATTAATGAAGGGAGAGAGAGGAGGGAAATTTGGGTGATTGAGAGGGAAATAGACTTTTAGTAGTGGCAACCACTTTAGTAGTATAGAAAGAATTAATGTTGTTGTTGTTGTTGTTGTTGTTGTTGTTGTACCGTTAACATCGTTACTCACTTTGGTTAACAACGTTAAATACGATTGTGGGGCCCACTTTATGTTTAAAAAAATCAGAAATTAAAAAAAAAATTAGAGGGGTTGGGGTAGGCTAGAGGGGTTCGATGGGGATGGTCGTAGTGGCAGGGGGATCGATGGGGGTTGTTGGGGTGGCAGGGGGTTCGACGGGGGTTCGTTTGCGGGGGGTTCGAAGGGTGCTTGTTAGGGTGGCTAGGGGGTTTGACGAGGGTAGTTTGGGGTGGTAGAGGGTTTGACGGGGTTAATAGGGGTGGCTAGGGGATTCGTCGGGGGTGGTTTGGGGTGGCAGAGGATTCGACGGGGTTAATAGGGGTGGCTAAGGGGTTCAACAGGGATGAGTTGGGGTGGTCAACGGTGGTGGTGGCTGGGCATGGGCTGGCGGGGGAGGCTGGGGGTTTAATTATTATAATTATTTATTTATTATTTATTATCACAATTAGTAATTTAAAACAATTAAATTTGGTTTATTTTATAAATTTAAAGTGGGCCCCACCCCATTAACCGTTAAAGTTAACAGTTTAACCTAAACAATTTAATGGTGTTAGATTTTGGGGGTGATTTTGTTAATGTTTGGAGATTTTGGGGGTTAATAAAAGGATTTTGAAGGTTTTGAGGGTTGTTTTTAATTATTGGAATTGCTGGGGATTTTGTCAAAAGTCCCCCAAGTTCCTGGGGGTTATTCATAAAAAATCCTTATTATTATTTAAAGCATTATTTTTCCGCTCGACATTTTCCGACGACGGTTTTCGGACTGATTTTTTCAGCGATGATTATTCGGCCGACTTTTCCGGCGACGATTTTCGGGACGACTTTTTCGACAATGGTTTTCGGAATGACTTTTCTGGCGATAATTATTCGGCCGACTTTTCCGGCGGTGATTATTCGACCGACTTTTCCGGCGACGATTTTCAAGCCGAGTTTTTCAGCGACGATTTTCAAGATGACTTTTCCGACGACGGTTTTCGGACTGAATTTTTCCGGCGGTTATTATTTGGCCGACTTTTCCGGCAACGATTTTCAGGCCGCGTTTTTCGGCGACGGTTTTCAGGACGACTTGTCCGACAACGTTTTTCGGAATGACTTTTTCGGCGGTGATTATTCTGTCGACTTTTTCGGTGACGGTTTTGGAGTCAGATTGAATGAAGGGTTTGAAAAGAATGAAAAGTAAAATACTGAAGAGATGAAATGAGCTTGAGGCTTTAGGCTCATTAAATTTTTGTCCCTAATAAAAATAAAAATAAAAATAAAAATAAAAATAAAAATAAAAATAAAAATAAAAATAAAATATAAATAAAAATAAAAATTAAAATATAAAATATAAAATATAAAATATAAAATATAAAATATAAAATATAAAATATAAAATATAAAATATAAAATATAAAATATAAAATATAAAATATAAAATATAAAATATAAAATATAAAATATAAAATATAAAATATAAAATATAAAATATAAAATATAAAATATAAAATATAAAATATAAAATATAAAATATAAAATATAAAATATAAAATATAAAATATAAAATATAAAATATAAAATATAAAATATAAAATATAAAATATAAAATATAAAATATAAAATATAAAATATAAAATATAAAATATAAAATATAAAATATAAAATATAAAGTATAAAGTATAAAGTATAAAGTATAAAATATAAAATATAAAATATAAAGTATAAAGTATAAAATATAAAATATAAAATATAAAATATAAAATATAAAATATAAAATATAAAATATAAAATATAAAATATAAAATATAAAATATAAAATATAAAATATAAAATATAAAATATAAAATATAAAATATAAAATATAAAATATAAAATATAAAATATAAAATATAAAATATAAAATATAAAATATAAAATATAAAATATAAAATATAAAATATAAAATATAAAATATAAAATATAAAATATAAAATATAAAATATAAAATATAAAATATAAAATATAAAATATAAAATATAAAATATAAAATATAAAATATAAAATATAAAATATAAAATATAAAATATAAAATATAAAATATAAAATATAAAATATAAAATATAAAATATAAAATATAAAATATAAAATATAAAATATAAAATATAAAATATAAAATATAAAATATAAAATATAAAATATAAAATATAAAATATAAAATATAAAATATAAAATATAAAATATAAAATATAAAATATAAAATATAAAATATAAAATATAAAATATAAAATATAAAATATAAAATATAAAATATAAAATATAAAATATAAAATATAAAATATAAAATATAAAATATAAAATATAAAATATAAAATATAAAATATAAAATATAAAATATAAAATATAAAATATAAAATATAAAATATAAAATATAAAATATAAAATATAAAATATAAAATATAAAATATAAAATATAAAATATAAAATATAAAATATAAAATATAAAATATAAAATATAAAATATAAAATATAAAATATAAAATATAAAATATAAAATATAAAATATAAAATATAAAATATAAAATATAAAATATAAAATATAAAATATAAAATATAAAATATAAAATATAAAATATAAAATATAAAATATAAAATATAAAATATAAAATATAAAATATAAAATATAAAATATAAAATATAAAATATAAAATATAAAATATAAAATATAAAATATAAAATATAAAATATAAAATATAAAATATAAAATATAAAATATAAAATATAAAATATAAAATATAAAATATAAAATATAAAATATAAAATATAAAATATAAAATATAAAATATAAAATATAAAATATAAAATATAAAATATAAAATATAAAATATAAAATATAAAATATAAAATATAAAATATAAAATATAAAATATAAAATATAAAATATAAAATATAAAATATAAAATATAAAATATAAAATATAAAATATAAAATATAAAATATAAAATATAAAATATAAAATATAAAATATAAAATATAAAGTATAAAATATAAAGTATAAAATATAAAGTATAAAATATAAAGTATAAAATATAAAATATAAAGTATAAAATATAAAATATAAAGTATAAAATATAAAGTATAAAATATAAAATATAAAATATAAAATATAAAATATAAAATATAAAATATAAAATATAAAATATAAAATATAAAATATAAAATATAAAATATAAAATATAAAATATAAAATATAAAATATAAAATATAAAATATAAAATATAAAATATAAAATATAAAGTATAAAATATAAAATATAAAATATAAAATATAAAATATAAAGTATAAAATATAAAATATAAAATATAAAATATAAAGTATAAAATATAAAGTATAAAATATAAAATATAAAATATAAAGTATAAAGTATAAAATATAAAGTATAAAATATAAAGTATAAAATATAAAATATAAAATATAAAATATAAAATATAAAATATAAAATATAAAATATAAAATATAAAATATAAAATATAAAATATAAAATATAAAATATAAAATATAAAATATAAAATATAAAATATAAAATATAAAATATAAAATATAAAATATAAAATATAAAATATAAAATATAAAATATAAAATATAAAATATAAAATATAAAATATAAAATATAAAATATAAAATATAAAATATAAAATATAAAATATAAAATATAAAATATAAAATATAAAATATAAAATATAAAATATAAAATATAAAATATAAAATATAAAATATAAAATATAAAATATAAAATATAAAATATAAAATATAAAATATAAAATATAAAATATAAAATATAAAATATAAAATATAAAATATAAAATATAAAATATAAAATATAAAATATAAAATATAAAATATAAAATATAAAATATAAAATATAAAATATAAAATATAAATAAAATCAAATCAGAAAAACTCAAATCAGATCATATCAGATCAGAAAAATTCAAAACAAATCAGATCATATCATATCAGATCAGACCAGATCAGTCCTAAAGAACATAGCCTAATTTTGTATTGTGATAAGTAGAGTAATCTATATCTAACTATTTTTACTGCTTTTCGTTCCTCGGGTATTGGACCTCAACGTACATCGTTATTGATCCTTTTTTGGATGATAAGTTCTCTTATTTCCTATATTTCTTGATGTTTTAAATGTTTACTTTTTTTTCAAAAAAAAAAAAAATATCTATTTTTACTGCTTCCTCCGTTTCTTGAAGTTTTTTACAGTACAATTTTTTTTTAAAAGGAAAGTTTTGTACAACTTTCCAGGAATTATATATAGGACATAAATTACCATGCCCCCTTAATTGGTTAATGAAAATTCATGTTGAATTGTAAATTCTCACATTGTCATCCAAACAAATTTAATAAATTTCTAAAAATTTCATTATATAAATAAATTCCTATGAATCATCATTTAGGGTCCGTACGTTTGTTTTGATGGAAAACATTTTCCCGAAAAATGATTTTCCACCCTCATTTCATTTTCCTTTGTTTGTTTTGGAAAGGAGCGGAAAACAATTTTCCTTAAGGTGGAAAATGTGACATTAGAAAAGAAAAACTTTTTTCCTTTTGTAAAGAAGGAATGTTACATTTTCCCTCTCACTCCTTACTTCTCCCTTCTTCACTCCTCTCATCCTTCCTTTATTTCTACTCCATTTTTATTCTCCTTTATAAGTTTTCTTCTAATCAAACAAACAAAGGAAAACTTTTCTCCAATCAACGTTTTCCATTGAAAATTATTTTCCTTAGAAAATGATTTTTCTCGAAAATTGTTTTCCTTCGAAACAAACAGAGTCTTACTATAAAATTAACTTCTTCCATCTACCAAACAAGGCCTAAAACAAAAATCGGTTTTTTAGATATTCCCTCCTAAATCACCAGAGTAAAGTATTCATATTATTTAACTGTTAATAAAATATGGGTAAGGGCTACATAAAGAATCAAACACCCTTCTAAAAATCGTATTAATTATTTTGTGAATTAATTATAAAAACATACATTAATCAATGTAATTAATATATATTTTTTTTTTCCAAAAAACTTTCATATTTTAGCTTTATATGTAGCCACTAGGCTGCGTTTAGCTTTTTTCATAAAATATCAGTGATTGATAACATTGAAGTAGCAATTATACTTTTATATTAACATTAGAATTTAAACATGAATGACTAATGATTATTGATAATAATAATAACAATAATAATAATAATAATAATAATAATAATAATAATAATAATAATAATTGTAATAATAATAATAATAATAATAATAATAAAATTGTGTCCAAATTTGGCATTTATCAATGTTAATTTGAAAATAATATTAGAAATACAAATTACATTAATACATTGCCTAGTTTTTGGCTTATATTAGTTAAAAAAACTAGGATAATGTTAACGAATGTCATCAAGATGCTAGAAATTTTTTTATACATTTTCTAAAGCGATAATATTTGTTATTATTTATTATTTTCACTTTTAGCTTCTTTTATCTAGCGCCCAATGGCGCTCATTAATTTTTTCCAAAAAATTAAGCATCACCCGGAAATTAACTAGTACTTACTAACTAAAAGCCACTAATTCATTTTTCCTTATTTAGATAAAATCCCTTCCTAAATTACTTAATTACTCCCTTAATTTCTCTTTGTTATTTCTATTTTGAATCTTCTAAATTATTCTCAACCAATAAGAAAAATAAATCATAGTCATATGGGCCTTTGGGGTACTATAATCTTATTTGCTTTGTCTTAATGAGTATTTTATTAATATCAAATTTTTATTATAATTTTACTAATAAGTAATTTAAGATACAGAAATGGAGGGGATATTTATTAACTAAATGATTGCTTTAATTTGTAAAATAAATATTAATGATATGAGATTAATTAAGTTATTATTGCATTAAAGAATAATCTTTCATAAGGCTTAATATAAAGGAAATTGATATAACTATGGTGTGTTTGGTTCATTAGATTGGAATGGATTGGTATGAAATCTCATACCATATGGGTATGGATTCTAAAACCCATACTACTTTAAAGTTGTTTGGTTTTGTGGTTGGAATGGATTCTAAACTTCATTAAAAGATTGGATTGTGAATCTTAGGGGGGAGGTGGGTATGGGATTCTAGGGATATGGAATGGAGTTAGAACTCCATGGGTATGGGATTCCATAATTTAAAAGTTCAACCAAACAAAAAAATAGATGGAATGGATTCTAACTCCATTCCAATGCATTAAAAAAGACACAACCAAACACACCCTAAATTTGGCATACACTCCCAATTTACACCAATTTACGCGTGTTACACGTAAATAAGGCCTCGAACAATTCTCTAAATGGAGTATAGCATGGTAATTTATCTGGTTTAATTGAAATTGTAACGACCCGACTTTTTGACTTGTCGATTTACGAAGGGAATCAACAACGGATCATTACTTAAGCATATAATTAAACACTAGATAAATATAATTATAAATAGATCATCTTTTATTAACCCAAATATCTGGAAATATACTCCAAAAGTCAAATAAGGCATATAATACCTAAAGTGTTACATGAACTAAGAAAATGTCTTCCCAACAGACTGGGATTATAAATAAATAACTATAAGATTGTCTTATAGGTGCTAGAATAACTAAGATAAATCTAAACTTCTGCCGCACTCAAGCCCATCCAACGGAAGCCCGTTCTATGCTGCTGCATCGTCACCTGAAACTGAGGGGGGGGGTCCACTGTCAGTGGCGAGTAACTAGGCTGTCCCGCTTAATTGAGGGACCGCTAAACACATAATATCATAGAATATTCACATGAAAACACACATACAACATGGTACAATGTATACAAAAAATTATACGAGATACGTATAAAAATACGTACAAAAATACGTATACAAATACGTGTAAAATACGTATACAAATACCTGCAGAAATACAGTTAGAAGTACGTACAAAATACGTATAAAGGTACGTATACCATACGTATAAATATACTTGCAAGATACGGTTAGGAATACGTACAAAATACGTATACAATACAAATACACATATACATACAACATACAAATACAAATACGTATAGCAATACATACACAAATACGTACAACGTACCTATACAAATACGTATATCAAATCATACACAACGGAAGACTCAAACAATTAATCCCTAACTTATACTATAATGTTTCCATAAATCCGTAATCATATCATATCTTAACATTTCAATTCATCCATACCATATCTTATAATTCATCTCATTCATATCATATCATTTTCATCTTTCAATGGACCGGTCACTATAACTCGTTGTGGATCCCGTGTTTCACCACAACTTTCCTAGAACATGCCGGGGTGAGCTCGTGTACTCAACCCGTAGCGGATCTCGTGTTTCACCACTAAGCCTAAGCTATGGCCATAACCCCTAAATAGCAGCTTGTGTACTACTACTTAGACGACTACATATCCTAAGACCCAGAACTACTCGGGGGAACTCGTGTGTTCGTCCCATTGAGCAGTGGCTTCGACTTAACCCAGTCTGACTACTCGAGTCATCAGGTGGGCGTCCTTATCTTATCTTATATCTTTCAAATCTTATACCTTATCTTATATCGGGAAATACTAGGTGACCGTAATCGGAAATGAAATGTTCGAAATCCCAGGAAAGAGAGGTGCGGCACGTATATTGGCCACCTTAAATACCAAGTCTTTCCTAGCCAGAGATCGAAACAATTCGTATTCCTCTTACTCTGTTTCCTTTCTTCCCCTTTTAATATTTTATGTCCTCAAATCTTATAGTAATAACCTATCCTTAATGTTATATCTTATTTTATAAACTCCTACTAGTTATCCCAATATTATTATAGGTCTAAATTAAACTAAAAATTGCCAACTAATCTAAGGGCCACTCGACAATTATGTAGAAAAAAAAATACCAAAATTATACTTTAAATTAAATAAATACAATCATCAAAAATTAAATTAAATAATTAATTAAAATAGCAACTAACAACAATAATTACCTAAAAACATGATAAAAATCCTATTTTTAATCATAGCAACCACTCGACATTTTTGGGGTAGTTGATGATTAAGTAAATTCATTAATATAATAATTAACCAAGTCAATTATATTAACAATAATTCAACTAATTAATAATTATCATCCAAAATACATAAAATATGATAAAAATTCTACCTTTCATATTTTATACCACTCGAAAATCATGAACAACAATACCAAAAATTACGTCTTTAATTAATTAAATTCAATAACCAATAAATCATAGCGAACTTTATAATAAACATTAAAATTATCTTTAAAACACCATATTTTACACAATCTGATTTTAAAGTATTAAATAAAGAACCACCATTAAAAGGTCTCGAATAATCTTTAAATTTTTATGGAAGTTAAATATAAGTTAAATGTCGAACGTGCGGAAATTTCGCCCAAAAATATCATCTTTTACTATTTTTAAGGAATTTTATAATTATCAAATCAGATTAGGCTGAATTCAGTTTCAGATTTTTCTGCCACAGCAAACGTTCTTCAAAAATTACGAAAATTTTACAAAAGCTTTAAAACACTATTACTGACTTCCACCTAAAATTTTATAGCATTCCGAGTTGATTAAGTATCCTATTAAATTCGTAAACCGATTCTGGACAGTTTTACCGGTTTGAAAGATTAAATTATTTCAAGCAAGAGATGAACGAATTTCGCCATGAAATAAATCTTGATTAAAGATCAAACAGTGAAGAAGCTCCTAAAATTATTCTAAGTCACTCGAAAAATTAGAACAACAAGAACAAAAATATTCATGCAATTATTCATACAAGATACATAAATAAATAAATTAATTTATGCATAGAATACCTTAAAATAATAAAGATTCATACTAAAATCAAGAAATATCATATTCATAAAATTCATATCGTTCGAATTATTTAAACCTAATCATGATACTAATTCTTTTACAATTTTCATGCTTTTAATCCTAATTAACTATGTGAATAGTTTGTACCAAAATTAAACGGAATAGCGAAGTTACCTCGATACGCTAAAATTCCAAGAAAAATCACCAAATTGGTGACTTGAAGTGCACGGTTTTTTTTTTTTGGAGGAAAGAGGGGAAAAAAATAGTATTTTAGAGTTTAAGCAAATTTTGCAATTAGGAACAAAGGGGGATAACGAAAGCCCTATTTATAGAAGAAAGAAAGAAAAAAAAAAAAAAAAAAAAAAAAAAAAACAAACCCTAAACTTTGTTAAGGGTGCCGTGAGGGGAGAGCCCAAATAGGGGGAGGGTTGAGAAAAATTAGGTAGTCAAATTATGCTAGGTTTGAATAAGTTCAAAAATATAATTTAAATAATTTAATTTAATTAACTAAATTAATTAAACTAAACATGTACTTGGCCCAAAACAAAGAGAATAACATAGGCCCCAAAAATGAGAAGGGTCGGCCATGCTTAAAAGAGAAAGGAAAAATTGGGTCTTTGGCCCAATTTGAGAAAAAGGAGATCAGAATAAAATAAAATTTTCCAATTTAATTGGGCCTTTTGGACTTAGAATGCATAAATAAAATTAATAACCGCGAAATTTTCTAGCCCTAAATTTCGGGGTATTACAGAAATAATGTAATTTTAAGCAACCATGTCATTCTAATGAGCAAATAACTGAAATGATAAAAAGTTATAACCATGACCTTAATTAAAAGCAAAAACTTGGAAGAAGTTTTTCAACAAAATGAAGCTAAAAACCCCGTCTCTAAGAAGGTAAGTCTTTTTACTTATTAGTATGGGAAGCACCCTTACAAAGTCACTATAAAAAATGTGTTCAAGAAGGACAATTAAAATTGTCCTATTTGATAGAAAATTTGTCTTCTTAGGTTATAATGACAAATTTAGTATTGCCCTCATGTTGCCCTTGTAACCCCGTTGTATTAGGTTTCAAAGTCAATTTTAGATGTTTTGCCCTCTTTGATTCAATTGAAAAAGGACAAACAAAATTGCCTTCATTGATCATCAACTAAGGCAATACATTTTACTTTCCTTGATTTAAAAACTTTATTTATTGTCAAATAGGACAAAGTTTCAAAAGTTTAAGGGGGCAAAATAATCATATTGTCTTCATTGTTCATATCAATGAGTGCAAAAAAAATAATTGCCCTTGTAGGCATCATTAAGTAAAACAATACTGATATTGCCTTCTTTAATCATGATAAGTTGCCCTCATTGTGTGAGTTTCTTGTAGTGAGTGTACAAACTAAACTTTGATGGTTCAAAAATTAATAACAACTCAAGTGCATAAGGATTTATTATAAGAGACCATAATGCAAATATTTTTTTTGATGTCTGTAGAAAAAAGTTACATAGAAACTCTTCCATAGTTTTTGTTGAGACTTCAGCACTGAAAAAGGGTATAGCCAAGCTAGTATCTGGAACATCAAAGATGATCTTATTGAAGGCGTTAATTTAGTAGTGGTAAAGACATATGGAAAATTCTGTGGAAAATTCACTCCATCATTCAGGACATCAAATTAGAACTTCGAAAATTCAACTCATTGAAATATGTCATCGTCTTAGAGAAACTTACCAAACAGCTAACTGTCTAGCCCATAAAGGTCATAATTATAATAATTTAACATGTTAGTTTCAATCTTTAGACCAAAATGTTTCTTTAGTTTTGCAAAAGGATGAACCTGACTATCTGTTTAAAAGGGATTAGTCGGATTTCCTTTCAGTTTTTTTTTTATAAAAAAAATATTGAATACTACTTATGTATATATATGCCTTAGCATTATTATCCTAATTTAAATTCATTGTATTTATTTAGTGGACAATATAGTTGAATAAGTATATACGATTTTTCGTGTGTGTGTGTATATATTATATTATATTATATTATATTATATTACTTTAAATAATTGAGCATTGGTCGAATATTACGTAGTATACTAATATACTTCAAGGGTCAGTGACAGAATCAATGGGGGATTTTAATTTGTGGTTGAGCTTATTGAGCAGCAACTAGGATATAGTCAATTACATTAACAGTTGGAAGCCCCCATGAAAACAATATATATTTTTTAATGTCTTGATCTTGTGGTGTTCGCTCTTTTGGAATTATGTTTTGCTTGCTTGTATAGTTGGCACGAATTTAAACTGACATGATCTGATATATAATAAGGTCCAAATTCAATAATATATAGGAATTATTGGATTTATTCAAAATATTTCGACATATTTCAATAAGAGGATTGACATAACAAATTTATCTATGAAACGTGCTAAGTTACATTTAGGAGGTTATACTTATATCTCTAATATAGTTAATTAACATGTTGGTGTGTTTGGATTCTAGAATTTCATTTGAAATTCTGGAATTGAGACAATTATAGTGTTTGGATGTCCAAGAATTTCAAATGATGAATTTGCCCAAATTCTACAACTAACAAGTAATAAGCAATGAAGGTAAGGATTTCAAATGATAAGGTAAACCATGTCATTTGAAATACTTAAATTCAATAATTCAAATGATGTATTTGAAATGAAATCTATTTTCTCAAACACAACCTGATGTAAATCTAATATGATTTGGTTTTATAAATAATACACACCATGAATTATGACTAGTGGGTGATCACCACCAGGACCAATCTTAACCAAAAGTTTAAACTGATGGTTGTGGCAGAAGATTATTATGTTATATACTCTATTACTTCCTTTCACATAAAAGACCCTTTGGCCTTGAAATGTGGATACCGTAGAAACTCTCCATACCCAGCGTAATTAGGGATGGCAAAAGGCGACCCAACCTGGCAACCCAACCCAAACTCGACCCATTAATAATGGGTTGGGTTGAAATTTTCAATCCGTTTAATTATATGGCTCAATCCGAACACGACCCATTATTACATGGGTTGGGTTAAGGTTGAAAATTCTAACATGATTATAACCCGCTTAATCTGATTAATTATTGTTTTTAAATTTTTGAGCCGTTGTTTAAACGTGCATGCTATGTTAAATGTTGTATTTTACTGAACTTTAAGATATTATAGCCTAACTAATATCTATTTAATTTTAATACTTTAGATTGTAGAAGAAATTGTAAATTCTTCGTTGTTTGAAATTAGGATAAATACTTTAGATTGTAGAACAAATTTTTGTTAAAAAAATAAATGGGCCGACCCGAACCCGACCCGTTTAATTTCAGGCCGGGTTAGGTTACAATAACTCAACGCGTGTATTAAATGGGCCGGGTTTGGGTTGAGGGTACATGACCTGATAACCTGACAACCTGAACCTGACCTTTCAACCCGATTTACTAGCCTTAAGGCTAATTAATTCCACTTGGGTAGATAAAATTCAATCCCGTGACATTTGTGTGTCACATTGACTCTGATACCATGTCAGAGGACCATCTCAACTAAAAGATTAAAGTGATATTACAATTCGTCAACTTGAGCCTAGACAAAGTTCAGGTTGCAAATTGTTGCTTAAAAGTTGAAACCCAAAACAAAGGTTAGAATAAGTGGGTTTTAGGGGTTTTTAGGTCTTTGTCTGACTTGCTAATTTTTTTTTTTTAACAAAAGGGTTGTCGGAATTGCCAATTAAACGAGCTTAAAAACATGTTAAAAAAAAAAGCTTGCCTAAAAAGAAGTTTGGGCAATTGGGCTAAAACAAGGTCAGCTTGAAGATGTTTGGGTAAAAAAATATTGCATTGCTTATTAATAAACAAGTTAGATCAAACCTTTTTTTTTTTGGCAATAGTTAGCTCAAAGTTGGGAAACTATAATTGTATAATCACCAATTCACCATTGCATAATGGATAATAGCATGTAAGAGAGTCGATTCAAAATCACCATTTGCTTAAAATTACCTCTTGATCTGAAATATGACATATGGGATGTTTGGGAGTTAGAGGTTTGAGAAAAAACGAGAGGTTTGAGAGAAAAGAGAGGTTTGACCAACTTAATGAGCTATTTTTAGTGTTTGACAGTGGAAGATAATTTTGGGATGAAAAAACTCTTTTTCAAAAAGCTTATATGAGGAGCTTTTTGGAAGAGCTAATAGTTTTTTAGTTCTTTTTTACTCATAAACATCTAACAGCTAACCGTTATTTACCAAATAGTTTTACACAAACAACTAATATAATCAGTTTCATCCATCACAATCAGTTAGTCAAAGCAGTTAATTCAATCATCTAATAACTTCTAGCAGCTAATAACTAACTCTCAAAAAGTCCAATATTAATTACATGAAAAACAATACATAAATTTCTTCAATAATTTATCTCTTTGTTAAAATCGTATTAATGATGATTGCAATTACAACATGAGGAAGTGGACAATTTGAAATATATGTACACTAGAAAAGGCCAAATGAAAATGAAATTAACCATGTATTCGTGCATGAATCCTACCTACATCTAAGTCATTCCACAAATCAAAAACTCACAACTTGTTACAATACATATATAACTCATTTAAAATTTATTTTTCTACAATAAATTCATTATGAACATGTATATAAGCAAACATCAAGTACTCATGTGACCTTTCGCGAGTTAATTGACGTAACAGTTATATATACTTTTACGTAATTTATTGAATTTTGCTTGTTTTCTGTGTACGTTATGTAGTCGAAAAAATGGGGATATGTGAGCCATGATCTTCCCATTGATTCAGTTTTACGCTAAATATAGAATTGAAAGTTTTAGATGGTACTCATTCCATAATTTTTTTGTATTTATGTTGGAATTAATTAGCGGCAGATACGATATCCTTTTATATGAAAGTGTGATACAAAGAATGAGTATAAATTACATGGACTATACTATGTTGATTGATTTATGGAGGGATTATTGAGGGGAAAAAACTTTTTGCCATGAAGGTCATAAAATAAAGTGAATAGAACTTTATTGAACTACCTTAAGCAGAAAGTGCCTTAAACTAGCTAGTTGCACTAAAAATAGTAAACAATTAGTAATACATACCTAATTAGTACTGGAAAGGACTAATAATCTTTATTACTACTCCTTAATTCTAATCCGTTATTAACTATTATTATATCATTGTATTAGTGCATTTTGCTAGTGGTCATTTTTATGGCAATAACTTATGCTATATTTGGATACAAGGATTTCATTTAAAATGATGGATTTGAGTTAAATAACATGTTTGGCAAGTAAAAAAAAATTGGAATTGGATTTGACTCAATTCCTAACCCAAATCCTTAATGGGTAAATTATATGTGTTTCAAATACTTAACAAAACCATGTCATTTCAAATCCTAAAAACAAACCAATAAACATATAATTGTAATTTGAATCGTAACATTTCAATTTCGGAAATTGAATTCATCAATTTGAAATGAATTATACATATCCAAACGCTACCTAAAGTTAATTTTAGCAAAGATACTAAAATCAAATCTAATAGTCAAATAACAAGCCTCAAAGTGAAGCAAAACAACAACGCAATCAGCTGAATAAAACAAAGTGGTATCAGTTTAGCCATGAAGCTTAGAAAATTATAGTAGTATTAGATATGCTTCTTTCATTTTATGTTATATGGAATATAGCTAAGGAATATACAAAGAGGAGATATAAATGTGATAGTGATTTTTTTGGGCTTTTAATTAATAAAATGATATTCCGTATGGTATCACTATATTTTTGACTTTTCTATGTGCCACCATTATTTTTCCCGAATTCTACACAATACCATTATAATTTGATCTTATTCCATACCATAACATTCCTTTAAGTAAAATGTTAATTTATGAGTCAAATAGGGTTAAGAGCTTATCTCATTTTACGTGTTTTGGTTTGCGTTGTATAAAAAATGCTTGAATATATATGGTATTGGGGGTTATTTTTACTCCTTAAGGATCAAATTTATGGTCAAAATTGACAATGATGATATATTTATTAATTTTGATCTCAAATTAGACCAAAATGACCTTTTAAAAACTTCAATCTAGCTAATTTCCGCGTTCACATATCAAAACACAGAAATCGATACAAAATTCTAACCCTGCTTAACTTCTAATTAACATATCAATTAATGAAATGTTGCGATGAAGAATAAGGCTAAAATAAAGTGGTATCATATAAAATTCTCAAAAATTAGTGTTACCACGTAAAAAAAGCAAGAAGTATAATGATATCATATGGAATTTCGCTTAATAAAATAGGGGATTGAAAGATAGGAAGAGGGAAAATAATTAGGTTAAGCATAAAGATTAAAAAGCTTAATGAAATTTAATGAGTACATATTAACACACCTCCTTTTGTGTGCAAGCCATTATTAGGCATATAATATAAGCTTTTATCATTATTATCTTTAACTTAATGATCTCCACATAACCCCTCTCTCTCTCTCTCTCTTTATCTTAATATTTTAATTTTAATACTCCACAATAGCTAGCTAGATTGACATTATTAAAGCATGATTTCTTATGTAGAGTTTTTCATAGAAACCATAAAAGCCAAAAAAGTACAACTAACCATTCTTTTTAGCCCCACCAAGAACCAAAAACATTTCTTTCCTCTCCAATATCTCTATATATAATTAAAAGCTACAAAATTTCACTTATACATCTTTCCTCTCTCTCTCTCTTTTAAGTTCACATTTCCCTTCTTTGGTTCATCATCAAAGAAGAAGAACAATAACACAATTTAAGAGGAGTTTTTTTTTTTGTTTTTTTGTCCTCTTCTTATATATTTATAAATATCTATTTTATTTTACTTTACCTTGTAAAGGGCAAAAATGGTGAAATTTTCAAAGGAGTTGGAAGCTCAATTAATACCAGAATGGAAGGATTTTTTTGTAAATTATTGGCTTCTCAAAAAACAAATCAAGAAAATAAAACTATCTCTTAAACCAAAACAAGAGGCTCAAGTTTACTCTTCTAGCCATTGCTCCAACCTTGGTCTTTCAATTTTTGATCCCATTTGCACCTTCATCTCCTCTATTTCTAATACACTCCATATTACTTCTTCTTCTTCTTCTTCTTCTAATAATAATGAGGTATTATCTTCAATAATTTTATACTTTTGGAAATTGGTTTTCTTGTTTTGTTAAGGGTTTATTTAGGGTTAAGCTAAGCAATACATTATGTCAATTATATATATATATATATATATATATATATATATATATATATATATATATATATATATATATATATATATATATATATATATATATATATTTTGGTGATTCACATGGAGTTAATGTGTTGAGAGCAAATTTGGAGAATTAGTTTAATGCATGTTTAGTTTCAAAATATTATTGGGTGCTCCTTATTATGGCAATATTTATTATAAAATTTTGTAAAAAATTAATACAGTTTAGTCAGTTTTTGATTAAGTATATAACATAATCTTAGGACTCAACCATTAGCTGAGACTTTTAGTTGAATTGAGATGGTCCTTTGACATAATTTCAATATCATATTAGAAGATCATCTCAACCAAAATCTAAAACTGATAATTGAAGCCTAAGATTATGTTATATACTGTATTAGTTTTACGACGTATACTATTTTTCGACACAGGAGAGGAAATTTAAAGAAAAAAGGGCAACAAAAAAAATATCTACGTAAGTCAATACTACATAATAAGGGGTAATCACTAAGATTGTAACATTATGGTTCATTAATTTTTATACTTCTTTGCTAGTTTTTTCATGGTTTAATATTAACATTATGGTTCATTAATTTTTTTGTTGGGTTTTAATTAAAATAAGTAAATTATTCAATAAGAAATAGAGATGCACATTCTATATATATTATGGATATTATGGAATAGAAGGTTTAGACTCCAAAGAATATTAGGGATGGAAAATTATTTGATATGTTTTTTTTTTTTTTTTTTTAATATTAATATATTATTATATAAAATTATTTAAATCCATGTGTTGGTTATGATTGTATTATACTCCCTTCATAACATATCAATTGCAACAATTTGACATTTTTTCTCTCTACTTTATATTAAATCGTTGCAGTTATTATGTTACAGACGAAGTAAATTTTTTAGTACTGAATGTCGCAAAAAATAATCTCACGTCACAAAGGAAAACACTCCATCAACCCTAGCTATGGCTCTATAAGACTATAACATAGAGTCATATAATAAGTGAATGATGCATAGTATATAAAAATTTTGAACTTTGTTTTAGTTAGAAGATAGTGAAATCCAATTCAATACTTTAATTTGTTATTTAATTTGTAGTGGACAACCGTATCAAATTTGTGGTATGGAGTATGATGAGTTTATCTTTTTTGGTTTTCTATTCCTAGCTTTTTTTTAAAAGTTTTCCTATTATGTGCAAAACTTGTTTTCCATATAAATTACTTGTATAATAATTAATCATTAGCTTTATTGTATTGGTTTTCATTTATTTTTGGGGCTATAAGGTGATGATACATAATAAATTATTATATCATTTGAAAAAAGCCATCATCATATCATGAGCTTTTAGTATTTTGTCCATTACTATAAATATTTGTGACATCACATAGTGTCACATTGTTTTCTTTTTAATATTTAAGCCAAATTTAATACGGAGTATGATATAACTGATTTTTGTACACCACTGTATGCCAGAAATTATTAATGTATAGCAATTTTTTAAAATCTTTTTCTAAAGAATATTTGTCCTGTAACTGATATACATATATATCAAATATACGACAATAATATCTCCCTATATGTCCCTACTCTTATCATCCTAACATAATTGTAGATATTATTGTAGAGTGTTTCAACTACTTAGATATTATTCCTATATATTTCAACATTTATTATAGATTAACACTGTATAAATAAAAATATATGGACCTCTCTACACTTGAAAAAAGAATTTAAAAAAAAAAAAAAAAATTCTAGGTGCAAGGTGTTACTTATATACGTGGCTTTAGGTTTCCGGTTCTATTTAATTTGATTTTGGTTTATATCAAGCTAAAGTCACTTTCTTTCTTGTTATTGAGAAGTTGATAGAAGTAAGCTAAGAACAAAAAATTACTGTTTTAAATGTTTTCTATTATGATATGTTAATATATGCTTAATTTTGGGGCCTTTGTTTGGTACCATCATCACGGAACAATCGTGATATATGAATATCACTATCACAGTACATGTAATAATTAAAATCCAAAATTATTGGACCCATTATATATTGATTAAATTATTATTTTTTAATCAAGATCAATTCATTGATAAATAATCATACGACATTTACAATTGAAATTAAAACTAGAAAATATAAATTAAATTGATCGAATTAAATAATATTCTAATTTACTTGCTACAATTTACTCGCAGATGGTGAGCAACAAGTCTATGGAAGAAGAGGGTGATCAAGATGAATTAAATGAAGATCAAAATGCAACTGAACTTTCTCAACTCTTCTCTGAAGAAGACGAGGTAAATAAAAAAATTGCCTACCTTTTTTCACCTATTGTATCCCAATTACCGATTCGAATAAAAAAATAAAAATATTATTATGAATGAAACAAGGTATATAAAAATTAATTTATTTGAAATTGCAACCATCAGATTGATATTTTCGTTGAATTGATTATTTGACATATAACAAAAAGGTCACCAATTTGAATATCATCCATTATCTCATCCAATAATGAAATATTTGAAATAATGAGTTTATGTTGTACTGTATACGTACTTCAAGCTAAAAAAAACTCCTTTTATAATCTCATACGAGGAGATTGCGTGTGATAGCAGAATATTTATGTCAATCAGGGGTTGATTCATGTATATATCCAATCACGAACTTAAAGTTTTGATTGAGTTGTACATTTGACATAATAATATTAGTAGTTATACAAAAAAATGATTAGAATATTGAAGGAATAACGTTTTCTTAATTTTTTTTTGTAATTTTTAACATAAAATAGCAACCTTTAATATAAAGGAATAATTAAATTAATAGGTACCAACTATTGCACTTTTTATTTTATAGGTACCAACTTTTGATTATTCACCAACAGCAGGAACTATTACATAAAGTTGCAACGATAAGTATGAATGACCTATAAATAGGTTTGGATGATCTATAAGTTGCAACAATATTTAGGTCATGTACCTATCATTGCAATTTTATGTAATAGTTCGTGCTGCTGGTGAATAATCAAAAGTTGGTACCTATAAAATTAAAAGTGCAATAGTTGGTACCTATTAGTGTAATTATTCCTAATATAAAAGCATAAAAAGATAATGATCTTGTAGTTGAAGGTTTTGTCAGACTGTCTAACAGCCTGGAGAAATAGATAATTACGAAAAACTAATATGATGAATATTTCGATATGTATGTATGTATGTAGGTGAAGAAATATTTCGATATGTTGGATGAAGAGCTAGAAAAGGTGAATAATTTTTACAGAGCTAGGGAAAATGAGTTCTTAGAAAGAGGAGAAGCATTAATAAAGCAACTAAAAATATTACAAGACCTTAAATCAATATTGGACCAACGTCGCAGGAAAAATAATTTCTTGTCCCCAACTTCTTCTTTGCATGGAGGCTTTCTTTCTCGTTCCACCTCAGCTTCTTCTCGTAATTCTGATTACTCTGGTAACTATTATTTTCCCTTATTTACGTCTCATTTATTTTAGCTAAATATAGCTGAACTGACCTGAATTGAACTGAATTTAAGTTGAAGCAGACACGCCTTTAATCTTTCATTGATTTAATTCCTTTAAACATCAAATTTACAATATTGTCACTACATGCATGCACCAACTATTATTTAGGGTTTGTTTATTTCAACTGAATACTGCTGAACTGAACTGAATTTAAGCTGAAGTAAACAGACCTTAGTATAAATAAATAAATAAATTTATTACTTTGTATATCATTTTCCTAGTACTATATTTTTTTTGGGTTTAGAGAGCCATAATGGTAGGGATGATCAAGAATCGATCTCATAATCTCCTAGAACAACTGGGACAAAAGCTCTAACCACCTAAGCTATCATGACCTTCATTCTCAGTACAAATTAATGTTATTGTTAAATTAATAATAAAAACTTCTTTGACATAACATGCACCAGTTATCATGTACTCCCTCCGGTCTCTTTTTTGTTCGTATTTGGAATCTGATCTTGTAGCAATTTAAACTCAAGAGGATCTTCTAATTATTCTTAACTCATAATAATAATCAAATAATTATTTGGGGACTTGTTTAATTCATCTCAATGAGTACTTCATAGATATTAAATTTTTATTTTTTTTATTAATAGATAATTAAAAATATTAACGTTTAAATAAGGTATATCTTAATTATGCATGCTTTAAAAATAAAAACAGGGGAGCACATATGCACTGCAAAAGTGAAAAGTAATTGACATGCATACTAGTAACATACAAAAGTATCCAATTTAAGGAAAATTGCATATTTCTTATATAGCCTAGCTAGTTTTGAAGTCGCGATTGAAAGGGCCGGGTTGCATATTTAAGAAGACTTTGGCTAAAAATAATATGTATTATTGTCCAATTTTAGGGGATTTAATTTCCCATATATGTGCACCAACAAGATGAAGATATAAATGCATGAGTTAATGTCAAATTTGGTTACATCAAGACCATAACAAGATCCTATGTAGAGTATGTAGTTTGTCATCCAAATCAAATCAAAACATAAAATGTGACATCATTTTTAAATATGCAAGTTTAAAACAGTAAAATCATACTACAAAACTACATTTAAAACACAATTTTTTTTAATAATTTTTTCTTTATATAACAAAAAAATAATAATAATTAATGCACGCACAAGACTTTATTTTATTTAAACATTGAGGTCGATCTCAAGACTAAGTTATACACATAAAATTAATAATACAAATTCTCCGTTTTAGAATATTATGCTTCATTTACTATTGTCATAATCCTTCTGAAAGATACCAAATAAGAACAAAAATTAAAAAAAATGGGTGGAGTATATTTTTATTTGTGACATTATTTACATGCATGAAAACTATAACTCTTTATATTATTTTTCTATATAAATAAAAAATATAATCATGTACTCATGCATATTTGATATTTATTTCAGTATATACTTTCCAAAAACTGCTTTTTTTTTTTGTGTACCTACTCGGTTCGCCCTTTAGGACTAATTCAGATTTGGAGCGCGTTCCAAAGTTAAGGTTTTAAATTCCTCCCAACATGCTTGCGGGGATAATGAATTTGTAAATATTACCATAAAGGTTTTTTTTTTTAAAAACAAAAAAAAAAGAGATGCATTTATTGTTGATGAATTTGTGCTCCCACCCAAAAAAAAGGTGTGCTCTTAAATTTCAATACGCGACGAAAACAAATTACAATCTTTCACTTTAGGGGATCATTTATAGGTAGTATTTAATTAATTAATGTGGTAGTAATGCTATCCAACAATTATAATTAGCATGGTGGGTTGTTACATTCTCAAGATTATTAATTAAAGACTAATTGCAAATAGTGTTAGTTCCTTTACCATAAGATAAAAAGTTAGTGGAGTGCGATGACTCTTGATAAAGAGAAATGGCAAATTGAAAACAACTACATAGAAGCAATTATATATTATCTACGAAAATTTGATGGGAATAATTCAAACTTTTACTGCTCTGTTCATTTTCTTCGATATTTTTTAAATTTTATTAACCAGATATAATCCTAACCACCACTTTATCTGCTTATTTTGGTCCAAAAAAATTTTAAGTTGCTTAATTTCCAACTAACTACCCCTCCCCTCTCTTTATATTACCCTCATTCCCCTCCAATTCACCCTCTATCATTGAGCAACAAAGAGAGATGCAATGGAATTTTTTTTGTTCACCATGAGAGTGAGGGAGTATTTTCATGGCAATTAAAGGTTTTGAGAGAGAGAGAAAAAAAAAATAGCCCAAGTTTTTTTGTTTTTTTATAAAAAAAAAAAAAAAAAACTCACACACTTCCTTTTATAAAAAAAAGTCACGTGGTGACCTGCTGAACTGATAAAGGGTAATTGAGACAAAAATAACCAGATAGAGTAATAGTCAATTGGGATTTATTATTTCTAGTTAATCATCAAAAGTATGGACCAAAAGGAGCAAACTGATGAATGTTTGGATTATTCCCATCAAATTTTTCCTATTATCTATGCATATATATTTGAAGTTTGATCGAGTAATTGATTAGTTATTAGCTAGCTATATAAATTCAGGTGTTTTTCCAGGTTTTTGATACAATTATAAATTATTATTTTTCACACATTTGACTAAATAAAAATGTCAAAAGTCTAAAAAAAACTGATGAAAAGACTCTGATCTTATATAATAGAATTATAATTTAGGCAGAATTATAGAAGTGTTTGAGATGTAAAATTGTAATACTCGGATCGGATCCGTATAATAATCATATTTTCGAGAACCTAATTGTTGATGCATGAATATTCTTAGTCAAATCAATTTGCAATAATAATAATAGTAATAATAATAAAAATAATAATAATAATAATAATATAATCAAACTATAAATGATTAATTTTAGACAAGTAGTACGTAGAAGTTGAGTAAGGATTAGTATATTCTTCAGCATGATTCTTAGTTTTGCATCATACCTAATCTAATGTAATGGATATATAGTGGCAAACACCTGAGTAACAGCGCCCCTTAAAAAGGTTGTACCTTTACTATATGCTCCAAAAATGACATTAGTATCATAATAGTACTAGTGTTATTACATCAAT
The DNA here is from genome assembly GCA_951394345.1 of Salicornia ramosissima. NCBI lineage: Eukaryota > Viridiplantae > Streptophyta > Magnoliopsida > Caryophyllales > Amaranthaceae > Salicornia > Salicornia ramosissima. The sequence continues at coordinate 47,035,192 of OX596238.1, read as the reverse complement.
AATTCATTATATTTATCAACTCATAGACTTTTTAATCAGATTTCCACTACATTATTATTATTTCTATTATCTGACTTTTTTTATGTTGACTTTCTAGTTTATAATTCTCCTTATATCTCTTGTATATGTTGAGAATCTTGTGGGCCAGGGGCCACTTCTTCAAATCTATTACCCTACAAATAGAATATTTTATGAATGGGAATTTTCAGAATATAGAATTAGGCTACAGATTAAGTTCTATAAATAGAACTTTATAAAACCCTAATAGTAGACCTAGATTAGCGATGCCACTTTTATGATTGGATTTTGAAACGAGGGCACAAAACAGATTTAATTAAGACATATTACTACAAGTATTTTATTGTAACCATTTTAAAAGTTTAGTGAAATAAAATTGTAATTTGATCTGAATTGAAATAATAAGTTTGAAGTCAAGTTCGTATCAGCCTCATTCCTTTCTTATTAAGCCATTTTAAGCGAAAACTTATAGTGATATATACTTCGTATAAAAATAAGAAATCAACTGTTCTTGTTTAGTCCACATCGAATTTAGTCCACATGACATCAACTGTCTTCGTTGCTTTTAATGCGCATATATAAAAAATAAATAATACATCCTTTGTCCATAATTAATTACTCCATTTTTCTTTTTTGTCAGTCTATATTTATTTGTACTTTTATTTAAGATTTTACCCTTACATATCTATAATTTATTCAATAATTTTACCACATTTATAGAACTACCCATACACATATTCCCTAAAAAATAAAAATTGGAAACTTTCAAAAAAAATCACCCAAAAGTAAAGAGGGAATAATAACAATTAATAACAAGCCGTTTGATTTTTGGTAATAAATTGTGATAAAAGATTTAAAGTGTAATTTTGTTAAACTGTTCTAATTTAGTTATAAATTTATTAACATTAACATTATTTATAACGGACTATCAAACGGCCAAATTAATCGTGATTGATATTTGATACAATGATACTCGTGAAGTCATGAACTCGTGATCAGAAAGAGAAACAAAATGGTAAATTGGTAATCGTGTCATGAAATTCGTTTACATTGTTTCACTGAGATTAGACACCAACAAATCCCATTGAAATTGCATTATACACCCAAGAAACACGAAATCATCCATCTTAATCAATTCAATTCTGTATTGCTTGCTTGTCTCACCTCTTTTTGTCACTTTTCAGAATTATCTAAAGTCTCCACTTTTTTCCCCAACCCATCCAAAATTTTCCAATGATTATTGCTACTTTGATGCAATCAGTGATTGTGAACGTATACATTTTGCAAAAATTTACAATTTCTGGTTTATTTTGGTGGTTTTTTTTTTTTAGGGTTTTGATATTGCAGATAAGATGTTTGTTTAAAATCCTCAAAGAATTATGATTGAACACATGAGGTGAAATTATGAAAAACTGCAATCTTGATGTGAACGTATAGAGTTTGCAAAAAATTTACAATTTCTGGGTTTAGTTTGGTGGGTGTTTTTAGGGTTGTGATATTGCAGATAAGATGTTTGTTTAAAATCCTCAAAGAAGCATTATTGAACACATGAGGTGAAATTATGAGAAACTTTAATCTTGATTTTACTGAACTATACCAATGGCACTATAATATATATAAAAATTTTCCTTTGATTGATTGCTAAAAGAGGATGGCTACTAATAATTTGCAGAAAAAATGTCTGAAACAAATGAAGGTACAGACACCACTTCTTCACAAACAGAAGAGGTAGTAGCTGCACTTGAAAAAAATGGGCTGAATGTTATCGGGGCGGCAACCCGGTCCAAGACCAAAAAAGGGAAGCCTAAGATGGCCCTTAGGATTGACATTCCGGCCACCACTCCAGGGCGGACAATCTCCGCTGTGACGTCGACTTTATGGGAGGACTTGGCTAATAACAGTTCTAGCAAGGACTGCCCAAGGGAGTTGATTAACAGGAAGAAAATTCAGTGTGCTGAGAAGATGATCAGAGGGGCATTTGTGGAACTTTACAAAGGGCTTGGCCTTATTAAAACTTACTGGTATATTTATTTAACTCATCTTTACACAATACACATTCATTGCTTATATTTGATCTGTTTATTGATAATATATTGTCCTTGGAGTTTGATCTTAGACTACATGATAGATGAAGAAAAGTCAGTGTCTTACATTATGATTTTGTGACCCATCAAATATCAGGAGTACATATTTGAACTGAATTTGGCTATTATATTGCTATACTTGTACAATGGGATATCCAAATGCTAAATTTGATTATACCTTTTGACATACAGCACGCTGAATATGGTTGCGTTCACAAAGATCCTCAAGAAGTTCGACAAGGTACGACTTTAACGTCCATTTGCATCACTTATGGTCTAATATGCTATGAATAACTATAATTTGCTAATCACTTCTATATCTAGAAATGCTAATTAGAGATTATGCCGAAGATGCTGAAGAAACCAATTAAGTTCCAACCTTTATGTATGTAGAATACAAAATGATAAGAATTCTGTAAGTCAGTGTCCCTGTCCCTCTAAAGGGTATGGCATTTTAATAAAAAATAATTCCATCATAGTAATATAGGATCATTCAGACAACAAACATTCTACCTAGGAACGAAGGACACAATAATATACATGGATACTCTGCCCAAAAAGAGTTCTTGCCTTTTCTATGAAAATGCCACTAGGTGTATGTACTTTCAGAAAGTGTTACTGATAGCTCAATGGATCCCTTTGGTTTTGGACCCCAAAGATCCTCACACTTGCTAATTCTTACGTAAATCTGTATGGTTTAATAATGGAACCCCCCCGGCCCCTTTTTTTAGTCCAATCCATCATCGTTGATTCTGGAACATCTGAATGAACAGGTTGCTAATCGACAAGCATCAGCCAGTTATATGAAGATAGTGAAGAGTTCCCAATTCATCAGTTCTGACAAGGTGAGGCAATATAATGAAAGTATATTATTGAAAAGCTAGCCATTGAATGCATAGTTTCATTTCCAAAACCTTCTATATTATTTAAAGTTTGATTGAGCTTCAAAACTCCCATCATAAAGTTTGATCATATAATTTGAACTACTAATATAATCCAGTATGTTTAGATCAATAAGCTATGGGAATGTTTTAAGATCCAGAAGCTGCTGTTGCTTTTAAGGATTCCATTATATTTTACTGAATATTACCAACTTGCTGAGTTGCTGATAGTGAAAATGAGTTTTTTTTTGTTTTTGTTTTTTTTTTTTTTTTTTTTTTTTTTAAAAAAAAGTAATCTTATGCAGTTGCTATTTAAGGGTGTATTATAATTTTCTTTAATGATGGTGTTTGTGGTGTAATAAAGGTGGTTAGGCTAATGGATGAAGTGGAGTCCTTATTCATCAAGCACTTTACCGACAATGACAGGAAAAAAGCCATGAAATATTTGCGTCCTCAGCAACAGAAGGACTCCCACATGGTTACTTTTTTTGTTGGTAATTTTTTTTTTTCTTTTGCTCTTAACCTTTAAGAAAGCTATTAAAAAGTAGCTATAATGTCCTCATTTTCAGGCCAAGTTTCATTCTTAATTTCATGATTTATGCTCTATAATTGTAGATACTGTTGACAATACTGGTTGATTCACAAAGTTTGTCCAATCCTTGACAGAAATTACATAATCCCCACAACTTTATGTTATGAAGTATTTATGCATGGGCGATATTGGACAGATTGTGAAATAATGTCTGGATATAATATTGACAACTTCGGATATAATATTTATATCAATAGATAAATTTTTGTATTTTGGTTATCACTATACATGGAATTTGCCAATGATTGTGTAAAAAATATAAAATCTAAAATACCTTTTTTTAAAGCTTATTCGGATATGATATTAGTAGCTTGGGATATGATATTTATAACATAAGATATGATACATGTGTGATATTGGACACCTTTATCCAATATCGTCTATGCATTTATCAAACCTTCTTTATGTTAGAATTTAAGATGACCAATTAGCCTTTCATTGAAGTCAATTTCAACACTTTGAGAAGATCATCTATTAAAAATAAAAAAATAATTAATGCCACAACTGATTAGCAATAATTTCTTGCTGAGTATTGATAATTCTTGACCCACCTGAAAAGTAATAAAATTTTACTAATGTAATAAGTTTACTAGTCCTTTGAATTGAAGCCTTTCGTAAAATATTTACTTGGGTTTTTCTTCTCTTTTTTGTTTGGTTGGAGCAGGATTGTTTACAGGCTGTTTTGTGACCCTTTTTGTTGTGTATGCTATCTTGGCACATATCTCTGGTATGTTTTCGCCTGGAAGCAAAGAAGAGTCCGATTACATGGAGACTGTCTATCCTATTTTTAGGTAATTGGCACACTTACATTATACTACAAAATATTAAATTATATTCTCTCTGTCCCATTTTAGTTGCTACGTTCAATTTTTGCACAATTTTTTATGCAAACCAGTCTTCATGTGGGGGCTACCATTGGTAAAGGTAATTAGGAGAAAAAATGGCTTAAAGCGGATAAAAATGACAAAAAAAGAGGGTAAAAATGTAAAATATGTGTGGGACCCATAGACTATAAAAGGAAATGTAGCCGTATTTTGGGACATCCAAATAAGAAAATTGTGGCAAGTAATTTGGGACAGAGGGAGTATATAATCTTCAGAATATATTCAATGCCAAATTGCCAATGATTAGACGATTTACTCATTGATTTTATAAAGAATGGCAATGTTGTTGTAACTTGTTGAGGATTAGCAATTGTCCTTTTTATTTAATTTACTCATTGATTAATTTGGTGGTGCAGCACATTTGCTCTGCTAAGCTTGCATCTCTTCATGTATGGATGCAACTTGCTCATGTGGAAGGGCACAAGGATCAACTATACGTTCATATTTGAGTTTTCTCCAAAGACAGCCCTCAAGTACAGGGATGCCTTCCTTATCTGCACCTCTTTGATGACTTCTGTTGTCAGTGCCCTCGTCCTTCACCTCATTTTGAGATCTAATGGATTTTCTGCACAACAAGTTGATGCCATTCCTGGCATACTTCTTCTGGTTAGTAGTCATCGATTGGCCTCATTACTACAAAGTCTTCTTTCCATATATTTGATCATATTACAATAATCTAACTTTTCTTTAACCTTTGAATTTCAGATCTTTATTGCAATGCTGATTTGCCCCTTTAATATATTCTATCGCTCAACTCGATATTGCTTCATAAAGGTGATACGTAACATAGTATTCTCTCCATTCTATAAGGTGCGTAATTGTATATATGACTAAGATATGCTTGCTGAAAATCTTGATACAGTACAAGGCTATACTTCCTAGTATCCTAATCTGATTAAATAAACTTTTGGTTTTGGAAATGTGTACGTAATTGTAGGTTTTAATGGTAGATTTTTTCATGGCTGACCAGCTAACTAGCCAGGTAAACTCCTTTCTAATTCAAACAGCTTAAATTTATCATCATCATCATCGACGTGTATTAACCAAATTTGTAATTTTGTAGATTCCGCTGCTTAGGCACTTGGAAACTACAGCCTGCTATTTTATTGCTGGCACTTTCAGGACACACCAATTTGATGTCTGCAAAAAAGGAACAATGTACAGAGAGCTTGCATATGTCATCTCCTTTGCGCCATATTACTGGCGTGCTATGCAGGTGAAAACAAGTTCAGTTTCTAGTACAATGCTGTTTAATGCATTAGCACAATCATAACCCATGGATATTGTTTTGCGACTAATTTTCAAGTACAACTGGTGTATGCTAAGTTAGTGTACAATCCTTAAAGGATAATTATTATCTTTTGTAGAGTTAACTTTAATTCGTTGTACACTAAATTAGCGCACACTAGATGTACACATGATTTATTTTTCTTTAGTAATGTTACTCAAGTATACCAGAGTTTAATGAAATAATTAACCTTTTTATTTTCCTCTGTCTCACCCCTACACAAAATTCAAGTGCGCTAGAAGATGGTTTGATGAATCTGACCCAAAACAGTTGGCTAACTTGGGCAAGTACGTTTCTGCGATGGTTGCTGCTGGTGCTAGGCTAACATATGCCCAACAAAAGCAACCAACAGTATTTTCCACAGTTTTGGTTGTGGTGACTTCCGTTGTGGCCACAATATACCAGTTATATTGGGACTATGTGCAAGACTGGGGATTTTTCAACCCCAATTCCAGTAACCCCTGGCTAAGAGATGAACTTGTTCTGAAGAAAAAATGTATCTACTATGTGTCCATTGTAAGTAATCACTTGCTCTTTTCTCTCCTTTATATGCCATCAAGAAACCAGTATAAATGATCATTTCCTACTTTTAGGTTATCAATTTGATCCTACGAGTTGCTTGGGTGGAGAGTGTGACGAGATTTATAAGAGTTGGAAACATTGAAGCAAAATTTTTAGACTTTTCTTTGGCTTCATTTGAAGTAATTCGTCGAGGGCATTGGAACTTTTATAGGTAAAGTCTTTTTAGCTCTCCTTAACGAACAACTTTCTTTTTTTTCTGACTTGTTTTGTGAAAAGTGATTAATATTTTGCTATCCTTTTTTTCCTTCTATTTCCGAAAATAACAGATTGGAGCATGAACACCTAAACAATGTAGGAAAATTCAGGGCAGTTAAGACAGTTCCTCTGCCATTCCGTGAAACTGATTCAGACGGCTAAGTTTCGTTGCTAGCTGAAGTTATGTACAGATAACCTTTGTTCTCATATTAGTGGAAGAAATGCATCTTTTATTTATAATCTTCCAAAAAAAAAAAAACTTTGAAGAGCTGCTTCAAATTGAATTATTAGTACAGTGCCTGCTGATTGTGCATCTAAAGATATGGAAGCAACTTTCAATGCTTACTTACTGTACAGAAGGTGCGTTATTTTATTGAATCTTGAATAATTAACGTCTGCCATAAATTTAGACGTTTTGTTCAAGAGATATGTATTGACCTAAATGTATGTCTAATTTTTTTTGTATCAAAGACATCTCTAATCATTTGAACATCAATAAATTTTAAAGCATCCGACTGATTAAAAGAAATTCTGCAGTCGCCTTCTGAACCAGTTTTGTTCGTTTGTAACATAAGATTGCATATTCAAAGCCACATTCAATAAAGCCTTATGTTGTATAATCTACTCATTTCAGTTAGTTTATCTATTGTTCAACACATTCATCATCTCCGAAGAAACACCACATTGAACAAGCAATGCCTTCACTCATCCTAGGCTAGCTTACTACTGCTATTTATTTACATGTTGAAGACACCATTTTTAAGAGACTCTGCAAGTTTCTTAGCAATACAATATGCAGTAGATTGTATAGTGATCATAGGATTAACACCCACAGCACTAGGTAGGACACTTGCGTCACAAACATACAACCCTTCTGCTTCCCAACTCTCTCCATTTTCATCAACAACGCCTTCACTCTCTCCCCTTCCCATCCTGCAACTCCCCATCTGATGTGCCGTGCAATAGACTGCCCAAAAACGAGCTGCTAAAGGTCCTTTGGCAGCAGATACCGACCCTAAAAAGTTTTCTATTTCTTCATCACTCTTTCCTTGGCACTCCAGTCTTTGTCCATCACTCCTGTAAGTCCCTACCTCAATAGCACCTGCTGCTATCAGAATCTGCAAAGCTCTTCTGAGACCTGCTGTCATATTTTCCCTGTCCTGTGAAGTTAATCTGTAGCTGATCCTCTGCTCTGACTTTACTTCACCAGACCCTTTGTCCCTCACCATCACAAACAAATTGGCAGTCCTTGAGTACCTTAACATCCTCCTCTTTATAGAACTGCCCGACTCCCACGGGCAGAGAGCAGCACAGGCTGCGGGCCCCAGTGCAGGCGTCTCGATGAGGGCTCGTGGAATGGAGTCGGAACTTTGATCTGGTACCACCCGATGTGCAGATGTGATCAGCCCGCCCTCGTAGCATTTTCCCTCGAGCTTTGAAGTGGGCCCCTCAGGCGGGAAATATCCCCACACCATTAGGGATGGGTGGAGGTGGAGGTTCTTACCAATGTGTTTGTTCTTCAGCCCACTAGTTTTCAGCAGTGGAGGTGTTAGTAAAGACCCACAAGCTGAAATTGTCACTTTTGCATCAATCTGAATCTTTTTTGTTATCTTTTCATTAGTTGAACTTGCTAAAACTCCAATGCATCTTTTCCCTCTCCTCTTGCCATTATTATCTACAAAGAGAAGCCTCTCAACTTTGCAGCCACTGATGATGACAGCTCCTGAGTTGACTGCATCGACGAGCCAAGTTACATCAGTCCCTTGCTTGTCTGCGGTCCTGCACCCGTAGTAGCAGGACCCACAGTAGTGTCCCTCAGAAGAGTTTCGTGGGACCCGGTCTGCCTCAAGGCCCAAAGCCTCACACCCTTTCCTCAAGACCTGGTTCTGAAACCCTTCCTTGGTACACACTGTTGTTACACCAAGCCTTTGGGCTACACTCTGCATGGCAAACTTGTACTGTGGGCTTCCATACAAACCCATCCCATGCACCTCGACCCATTCTTTTAAGACTGGCTCTGGAGTGTTCAACGCCGCTGACCAGTTGACAGCTGTTCCCCCCCCAACAGTGGACCCCGCAAGTAGGATGCCAGCACCGTCAGTGGTGGGGATCATCCCCCCCTTGTGCAGGAGCTCATCCATCGACGGGCCTTCAAGGGAGGAATAATCAGGGGCAGTGTAGTAATTTCCTTTTTCGAGGACTACCACCTTCTGGCCAGCCCCAGCAAGGATTGCAGCAGCCACCCCTCCGCCACAACCAGACCCCACAATGACGACATCACACTTGATCCTGTAGCGGTGGTCTTGGAGATGCTCTGCAACACTGAGGCCTTTATTGGTGAGACATTGTAGTAGGGTTGAGGGTGTCTCATAGAGGGTCTCTACAATACCATTTTCAAGAGGTCTTTGCTGGTTGAATGCTTTTCTGTTCATGTTGGTGTCAGGTTTGTAGTCTATAGCTTCCCATGCTGGGTTGTGAGAGTTTTCATCCACCTGTTCAATATGAATCAATCACTATTATTGCAATTTCTAACTTATTATGATGGAATATTTCATTTCCACATCAAGCACATTTTTCACAAGTAATATACTAATAATCAAACAAACACGCGAGCGCGCACATTTTTCAATTTCGTCTTTTCATTCTGGTTTACAAAGTATAAGATAGTCATTAAACATAAACAAAAAAATCAATGAACACGTGTATAAATTAAAGAAAATGACAAATTATTTAAGCTGATTTGACAACTCAACAGTAGTTTATTGAATATCAAATATCATGATGTAAATTACCAAAGAACATCATGGCGTGTATACACAATATACAATGTGCAGACGCCTCTTGTGACATTTTAGAGACATTTGCTTGTTTGCAAGACATTTTATAACATGCTTAAAGCATTTTTCTTGTTTGAGTAAACCACAAAAAAGGTGAGATTACTAACTTAATTTTTCCAATTTAAATTTGTTTATCACAACACCATTTGTAGCAAATTTTTGTAAGAATTAGGGACATATATGTCCATCCAAGTAAAAATTGATATTTTTTTATAAAACATATATATTTTCAACAAAATTATAGAAATATTTTCTAAACTCTCTTTATCCCTTTTTTGTTTGCATCATTCACGACACTAAAAACTAAACACAGAGAATTACTATTTTACTCTTACAACAATAATATGGTCCCACTACTTTTATTTTTCATCAACTATACGTCTCAAAACAGCTACACATGTTAAAAAAAACAACTAAGTGGCCAAAAAAATTAGGCAACATGAATGCATGGTTTATGAAAAACAGGTAATTTCCATGAATTTTTTTCCGTCGTTTCAGCTTCACAAAGTGGTATTGCCAATTTGACATGTTCTGGTTTTTAATTTGGCGGACACTACAAAGACGTCAAACATGCAATGGACTCACTTGAGCTAATCTAACACATACTTCTCATGCAATATTCAATAATCCATAGCTGCCGACTTTTTTTTTTATTTAATTATTACCTTCTCCGGCTCATAATAATTGCAACACTTTGAACAAATAATATGTGAGAGGTTTTTTTGGTCAAACTGTTGCAATTAATATACAGCGAAGGAAGTATTATTTACTCGTAATTATTAAGAACATACTCCCTTTGTCCCAATTTACTTGCTCCATTTTGACTTTTGGCACTGTTCACATGTGAACTTTGACTTTATTTAATTTATTATACGTAAGAAAAAACATAGTCATGATGGATCTAGTTTAATTCGCTCAACATGTACTTTTCAAATATATAATTTTTTATTATATATAGTTAAAGATATTTTTATTTAAAGTTGTGTCTCGAGAGATGTGAAAAAGAGAATGTAGCAAGTAAATTGGGACGGGAGGAGTACCTAAAAAAAAAGTTGAACAACCCCCTTTCGTTTTTAATAATGATATGTCACTTACTAAAAAAGGGATTGATATAGAAACTATAACATAATACTTTTTTTTTCTAAAGACAACATAATCATCAATCAATACTACTCCGTATATACTAAAACAATGTATGCTTAAGTCATCGTTATACATGTGTCACATTGTCATTAAAAAATTTCCCTCCAAGAGTAATTGGTGATGTCATTTTTTTTTGGCTAATTTATATTCATGCACAAGTTCCAATGTTGAAAATATCTTATTTATTTAAAACTAACAAGCTTATAACTTCATATTTTGTACATACAGATTAATTGATAACCTTTTGAAAATAAAATTAAAAAAAATCTGAAGTGTTGGGGACTAACCTAGTACTTAATAATACAAGTAATAAGGTTACTTACTAAAAAAAAGGGTTTGAATGATATGTTACTAAAATTAGCAAGTAATGTGAAGTTAATAAGTTGCTATTAAGACAAAATCACTACATGGAAATCATACTAATATATACAACAACTAACCTTTAATTAATACATGTTAGGTTGGATCTCCTTAATTAAGGTCTTACATGATTTTTTTTTTTTTTTAAATAATAAAAAGCATTATACTAAGGAATTTTTTTTTTTTTTAAAAAAAAAAAAAAAACTTTTTGAAGGAAGAAATGAAAAAAAAACTTACCAAGGAGAAGTAGAAGTAGAGGCACAATGATCTGAGGAAATAAAAGACCAATCTAAGTGGGCTGAAGAATCTGTGATTTGACCAATTCTGTAGTATTTTCTCTCTTCTTTCAATTGACAAATCAGAAAATTTTGTTATGTAAGGCCATTTTTGGCATAAACAAACATACCCACATAACAATAATGTCCCTAGCTTTGTTGATAGTACCCATAATACTATCCTTACCAATATCACTGCTTCTGGTAGTCCTGTTTTTCTCATCACCTCTATTATCTGTCCAATCACCAAAAATAAAATAAAAAAATTAAATTTCAAAAAAAAAAAAAATTAACAAAATTGAAAAAAATAAAAAAAAGTAATAATTTTTTTAACGTATATATACTGGACTCCAGCTCATGACTCATCTTTTAGGAGTACTAGACATCGCACTGATCGAATCGAATAGATCAGAACGCTGTTCTAGTACTCGATCCTCAAAAAACTAATTAACTAATAATATATAATAATTAGGGGTTAATTATTAAGTAGTATTATACCTCATAAGGTATATATATTGGACCTCAGCTCACGACTCATCTTTCACGAGTACTAGACATCGTACTGAATCGAATAGATCAGAACGATGGTCTAGTACTCGATCCTCGAAAAACTAATTAATATATAATAATTAGGGGTTAATAAGTAGTATTAATTACCTCATAAGGTATGGGGTGTTGAGAAGCAGAAGATTGGAAGAAGGATTTTATTGAGTTATTATTATCATGAAATTGAGATGGAGGATCAAGTGGAGGAAAGAGAGCTTCACAAATACTTGTTAAGGAATTTAACTCACAAGAAAAGTGATTATTATTATTATTATTATTATTATTATTATTATTATTATTATTATTATTATTATTATTAATATTATTATAGGATTTATTTTTCCATGATTTCCTTAATCTTGGATGACTACTTTGGTTTCCTCTCTTCATGTATGTGTCTTTTTTTGTGCACTCTTTATTTTTATTTTATTGTTTTTGGTTTGGGGGGGGGGGGGAGGTTTTATAATAAGTTTTGGTTGCTTGAGTTTGGTAGGTGGTGAATGGTGTGTTTGCCTATTTATAGGCTTGGAAAATTTCATTAAGAAGTACGTGTTCAAATTAGATACGAATAAGTGTTATATATCATAATAATGAATATTTAATTTAATGGATGGATGTTTACTTAATTTAAATTATCTCATATCATTAAGGAATGAATTGAAGGTTAAGTTTCAACTCTTTGAATTGAAGGTGTTGCATCTAATGGAGTCAATAAAAAAGAGGAACCAATACAAAGGGCATGTTTCCTTCAGCTTAAATTCAATACAGTTCAATTCAGCTCTCAATTTCTTTCTCTTATAAAATATTATTTTCAACAATATTTAGTTTAGGATAGTTTAGTTCCTTCAGTTTAGTTAAGTTCAGTTCAATTCAGTTCAACTATATTTAGTTGAAGTAAACAGGCCCAAAATGATCGAAAATGGGATGCTTAGTTTAAATAATAGTTTTTTTTTTTTTTTTGGCTGGCATTCTTACTTAAATTTCATTAATACACTGTCATAACAATTTTCAAATAATTTAACCTTTTTTACAAGAAAATAATGTAACCTAAATAACAAATTGTCATAATTTATTGGCTGCTTTTTTATGATAAATAAATTAGTATATTAAAGAAACCTTTTTTTTTTTTTCTAAATTAGCATGTCTGCACACAACAGAGTAGCAACAAAGCACATTAAAAAATCAATAGAAAAGAGAAGGTTTGCTTTAAACCCAATAACTATGTATAAATAGAGTCATAGGGATGGCGAAAGGAGGAGATAATGTCAAAAAGGGAGGGAAAAGGGGGGGAAATGGGATGAATGGGAGGGAAAAGGTAAGGAATCTGGATAAACAAAAGGTGTTTTAATGACTCACGTGCCAACACGTGATAGTCAACGCCGGATTTCGGCAATAAGTTGGTGGTCAACAAGTAAAGTAGTGACATAAGATGGTTTCTTAAAAAAAAATTATCTACGATGTTTTTTTTTTGCAAAAACTGGCTTTCAAAAGAGGTTTATTTTTTACAACTTTTTCCTAAATTATACTTTAAATTTATCCACATTACTATAATTCATTATCAGAAACAAAATGGGTCATCAGCAACAAAACTAAAAATATATAAATAAATGAATAGTATATACGAAGGATTTAACAAGGTCCGTGAGATTGAAAAGCAAGTCTATAATTTATGCATAAATTAAATTTCAAGAATAATTTGAGCAATTTGAAGACCATGAATTCGATCATAACCCTTTGATTTTGAGAAAAATTGTCAAAAATAAAGTCTAAAACACCTTTCAACATTAGTTCCAACTTTTTTATTTTTTCCGAAAAATAATCTGAAGTTGGGCATGATATCTTTCCATATAAGTTCCATGTCTTGGGTGATGTTGAACTCATGTAAAAAGCCCACATGTGAGTGTGAGAAGATTTGGAATTGAGGGGGAGTGTTGGGAATAAATCCCACATCGGAAAAATAATAGAGTTGTCTCCACTTTATATGGCTAAGGGTTACTCCCCTTACAACCATATGGTTTTAAGGTGGAACCTTCTTTGTCGTGTAAAGTGGACTTACACTCCCCCGTGGAGGGTGCGGCCCAGGCCCGTTTGACATGGTATCAGAGCCCAGGTTGGGTTTGGATTGATCTGGGCCAAGATTATATATAACTCACATGTGAGGGGGAGTGTTGAACTCATGTAAAAAGCCCACATGTGAGTGTGAGAAGATTTGGAATTGAGGGGGAGTGTTGGGAATAAATCCCACATCGGAAAAATAATAGAGTTGTCTCCACTTTATATGGCTAAGGGTTACTCCCCTTACTACCATATGGTTTTAAGGTGGAACCTTCTTTGTCGTGTAAAGTGGACTTACACTCCCCCGTGGAGGGTGCGGCCCAGGCCCGTTTGACATGGTATCAGAGCCCAGATTGGGTTTGGATTGATCTGGGCCAAGATTATATATAACTCACATGTGAGGGGGAGTGTTGGGAATAAATCCCACATCGGAAAAATAATAGAGTTGTCTCCACTTTATATGGCTAAGGGGAGTATCCCCTTAGCCATATAAAGTGGACTCCCCTTAGCCATATAAAGTGGAGACAACTCTATTATTTTTCCGATGTGGGATTTATTCCCAACACTCCCCCTCAATTCCAAATCTTCTCACACTCACATGTGGGCTTTTTACATGAGTTCAACACTCCCCCTCACATGTGAGTTATATATAATCTTGGCCCAGAAGAAGGTTCCACCTTAAAACCATATGGTAGTAAGGGGAGTAACCCTTAGCCATATAAAGTGGAGACAACTCTATTATTTTTCCGATGTGGGATTTATTCCCAACACTCCCCCTCAATTCCAAATCTTCTCACACTCACATGTGGGCTTTTTACATGAGTTCAACAGGTGACAACCCACCTATATACGGTAGATATTGAGGGAAAACATAGCTAGTCAAATGTTGTTGGGGTTATTTTGATCTATAATGATCAAAGTTGAGATCGATATTTGTAAAAATGACTCAATTTACAGGCTTAGAAACTCAATAAGACCAACATGGAAATAATACTATATTAATTTCATATTATTTGCAATGAATGAACATAAAGTAGAGAGTATAAATGTCTAATATTTTTTTAATGTAAAAAAGTCTAATTTAATCGTTGCAAATACTAAAAAAAAAAACGAAAATAGCTATTTACTTTGAATTATTTTAGAAAACGTAAAACTTAGTATTAATAGTGAAAATACTCCAAACTATAATATTTTTGATAAGTTTTCTTGATTGTACACTCATAAAACATCGGGTATGAATCAGTCTTGGACAAAATATTCAATCTATCATCTATAAATGCATGATTATAAAGCCGTCGTTTTTGCGTTCTCCATAACTACATGCGTTCTCCATAAATTAAATTAAATTTAAATAAAAAAATTAAGTGCAATCTTTGTAGCGTAAATACGAAGTTAATTACGAAGTATATAATTATAACCAATAAAATCTATTTAAAACAAAAGAAGAATTTTTGTAAAAATAACAGTTAAACGTGTAATTTATGTATGTTTTGCAAGGTATATTATCCAAGGTTTTCCTCTTTTCAAATTCAAACCTACTTACCTCTACCACAAACTAGCGAAGCAAATTGTTCATCATCCTTCCATCTTGGCTTTCTCATAAGAAAATCAATCTCTTTATTGCTAATTTTTTTCTTTTTATATAAGTTATGGTTTAGGGTGCGTTTGATTCAACTTAAATAAGCACTCATGTACTTATTTTCAGAAAATTTAGATCAGACCAGATCAGATCAGAAAAGGTCATATCAGATCAGAAAAATTATAAGTATAATAATAACTAAAATCAGAAAAATTCAGATCAGACCTGATCAGAAAATTTCAGATTAGATCAGACCAAATAAGACCAGATTAGTTCAGAAAATTTCAGATTGTTGGGAAAATAAGTGCATCGTAACTCCCACTCGAAAGAATAGCAAGAGGAGGAGTTGTTTATATAGTAGTGCTCAATATATACTAGTACAAGGCTTTTTGGGGAAGGAGCACAAAAACAAAGCCGTGGGGGTTAAAAGCCCAAAGCGGACAATATTATACTAATACGTAAAACCTCGACTTTTACAGAGTAAACTAATGCCTAAATTAGGCTGGAAAAAACACAAATAACATGTACAACAACCAATGTATAATAGAAGTACTAGGTGTCTGCAACCGGAACTGTAATACTAGAACCGATCACTTTGTGTCCTTTCCTTCCAAAACACTTTACAAAAAACCAAAACTAATTCAACTCAAATTCAACCAAACAAATCAACCAAAATGATTCAAGCGGAACCAACCTAATCGACCCAACCAAACCAAACACAAACAACAGTACTGCCCATGCTCGTTGCTCAACCAATGCGTTTCGCAACTTTCCTAACTCATGTCGGGTCAAACAATTGCGTTTTCCCGTAGTCCTCCAATGCAAGGACTATGCCTAAGTAATGGGCAACACACCTGGATTAGCTACTCAAGTTTCACTAATCAGACGACAACATATCCTATGACATCAACTACCCCCACGATCGAATACAAAGTAGCGGCTACGAGCTAGCCCAAAATAGCTACTCGAGTTTCTAACCGTTTTCGAAAACATTTTAACAGCATAAAGACACGATCATCAAGATCGATAACAAAATCCGAAATGTCAATTTCAAGAATCCGACTAAAAAAATAATCAAGAAAACCACAAAAATCAAGATTTCAAAATAACCAATCAAGAAACGACAAAACCTCCCAAGAACCTTTTCAAAGAATTACGAAGAAAGTCTAAGAATCATCAGGAATACTCAAGACTTATCAAAATTCATCAAAAAAATTAAGAATCATCAAGATTTCAAAACAAACAAACTACTAACTCAATATTTTCAAGAAAACTATTAAAACCCAAAAAGAAACTAGTACAACAAATCTTTTTCCAAAGATTAACATTAATCAATGTAAATTACTCAAAATCTACACGTGAAATCATATGAAAATTCACGAAAAATCAAGTACACATGAATTCGAATATTAAGCATCATAAATTAATCAATTATAAAATGAATGAGATCAACAAAATTCAATCATAAATTAATCAATCGTCATCAATACCACACGGCTATGCTCATACCAACATAATAAAAATTCAATCATAAATTAAATTATTCAATCATCATCAATACCACATGGCTATGCTCATACCAACATAATCAAAATTCAATAATAAATTCATCACATGTAATTGTAATTAAAAACCAATCATCATATAAATTCATGCCAAAAAAAAAAATCCTAATCATGAAACCAATTCCAAACCTATGCATGTTATACTAGGTGATTGACTACCAAATTTAAATAGGATATTCTAGTTGCCTGGACTAATCGATGTGTAACAACACAAAATAAAACGAACAAGAACACGAATCCCAAACACGAGCATCACACCGCCCAACGAGCAACACACAGTCACCCTTCGAAACCTACGACCACTTACAGCATGTAATACCCCACAATTTTGGTACATATTTTCTACGATTATTGATTATTAAAAAGACTATTTTATACTACGAATATATTATTTGCATATATTTTCAAGTTAAAACATTTTTCAAAAAAAAAAAAAAGAAAGAAAGCCCAAAACACACAGCTAAGGGGGAGATTAGGGAAAATATTTGCAATTATTCCCTAATATTCTACTAAGCAATACTTGCCTTTTAACCACCCCAAAAATCTTTCCATAACCCTCCCAACCATTATTTGCTTGATCACCAAAGATAATATCTTCCTAAACATAACAAAAAAAACAAATAATATTGATCATCAAAATTATTTTCATGATCCCCAACTTACCAACTTACTCCATCCCCAATGCACAAATTGCACCAAAAAAATTCCCATCACTCCCTCATTTCTCACGGTATTCTCTCTTTAAAAAAAAAATTAAAAAAAATAATTTCTTGCTCCAGCCACCACCGCCGCCCAAGCAACCGCCACACCGCCACCATCCTCCACCTTGGATTTTCTTATTCTCCTCTCTTTTGTCTTAATATTATATTACTTTAGCAAATTATTTTAAGTAACATGGTTTTAAAAATTAATCACTCTTAAAGGTTATAAACTATAAAATTAGAAAATTATTTTGTGTTAGGATGATTTCAATTATAAGAAATAAATATTTTATTATCAATGATTTTCTTGTTTTGAAAAAAATAATATTCAACCAAAGTTTTAATTAAAAACATAAGCTTTAATTTCACAAGAATCATGCACATATTAGAGTCATATTTAAGGTAGTTCTGAATGTTTGAATGACCTTACATTAACTAAGGTTATATTACTTGTATGTAGGGCATTCTCGATCGATAGAAGTTTCTAATTGTCGATTCAAGGTTACGTTTCGATTCGGTAGAAGAAATGTACGTTAAGTGGCTAGATACCTTATTAAAGTGTTTATATGATTTTTATGTGTTTACATGATACATGGTATAATTTATGTTCAATTAACTTTTAAAAATTATGTTAATTTAAAGTTTGATGACAAAATTATTTTCTTATTTTGGTAATCTTAAATTTTGTCATGAAATTTCTAGATTTTGGAAATAATATTAAATTATGATTTGAATCATCTTATTATGTTAGAATGTTAAGTTTTGGAAAGATTTGAATCTTATTACATTTTGGAAAGTAACATCTTAGAAAAAAAATACATTCTATGAAAGTTTTGGAGCAACTAAATATTTTATTAATATTGTCATATCACTTTAAGGAAATAAGGAATTTTGGAAAGCTACAAGTAAGAGTATATTTTCTTTATACTCAACTCTTATTATATTAAAAATATTTTGGTGACCCCACAAGCTTTATAAGCTTATTCATTGTTTTGTAATCCCACTATGCGGATTTGGTTGATAAGACTGTGGACTTTGTATGATCCAATCTTTCCTCAAGGATAGTCTTTATACAGAAATATACTAACTTGGGGGGTGTGCACACTTAGAGGGGGAGTTTGGGGTATAGGAAAATTTTATTTTCAATATTTGAGTTTTTACATTTAATATTATTGGTTTGAAATATCTCTTTGGAAAATGATCATCTTGGATAAGTAATTATTGTTATATAATATGACTCGAGCATTTCGAAAGCATGTTTATTAAATAAAGTTTATTTTTACATACCTTGGACTTAAATGTACTTAGCATATTTTTGCTAACCCGTACTTTGTTTTGTTTTTGGCTTGGCCCTACTTATCATTTTGATGAGTAGTTAGGTGATGATAATGAAGACTACCATACGTGGCATCAAGGAGAACAAGGGCATCATCCACCTAGCTTAGGATTTAATTACCTTTTTATGCATTAATTTTGGAAACATAATTTAATTAACTATTACTTTGTATTAATAAAGTAGTTTGAATTTCCGCTGCAAGTTAGTATGAAAGTATTTTAGTATAGCCGTACGTTATCACGTGGCGGTAATACGCCCAAGTCTATCTCTATGGTATTTTGTATGTATTATTTTGGTATTTCCGTAGGGGTACTGCTAGGAGCACTGAACTGGGGTTTCTTAAATGATGGCGACGTCACCGGGGTCGAGGTCCTCTTCTTGCTCGTATCCTCCTCGATGACAAACGTCTGGATCTCAAGTGCTACCTCGTAGGCTCGCTGTAACGTCTTCGCTCCACTACTGATCACATGGCCGCGAATCCTCGGATCTAGGTTTTTGATGTAGCGCTTGACCTGTACCTCCTCAAATGGTACTACCGATGTAGCAAACCTCAATAGCTCGACGAACTTATCGGTGTAGGCCTGAACCGTCATCTTACCCTGAGCGAGAGTAAGAAATTCTTCCTGCTTCTGCCACTGTAACTTGTCGGGATAGAACCTCTCCTGGACCTTAGCTACGAACTCCGAGTGGATATCAGATGTACGGGCATACATGCGTTCTTCGCGGCGATCTGGACCTTCTCGTGCTCGGGGCAAAACGTCGCGTCGAAGAGTTTCTCCATCTCGCGGATCCAACTCTCCAACGTCATAGGGTCAGCAACCCCATCGTAAGTAGGTGGTCGATGACGAGCGATACGATCGAACGTCGACTGCGATCCCGATGGCTGACGACTATGCTGCGTAAGCGTAAGAATCGCCTCCTCGAGCGCTCTTAACCTCTGTCGACCCGAACTTGTCCGGCGAGGTGTGGACATGCTGAAATCATCGCAACAACAGACAAAAGAAAAGAGACAATGTCAGTCAAAATCCACACTCCAGTCAAGTATACACACAAAAGAAAAGAAGGTAAAAGAGTCTTATCCCGGATTCTTCTACCCGACACTCTTCTCCCTTAACTTATTCTAAATTGGGTTTATCACTCGGGAATGGTAAAGCTCTCAACTCCCGGGTTTTACTCAAATCCTAAAACTTCACTTAAAACCTATTCGGCTCTGATACCAACTGTGACGACCCGACTCGCTTAAACCGGCGCGGAAGAAACCGACGAGTCGAATTGTCGATTTAACAAACGAAACTTACTAAAAATTAAAACAAAACCTCGAAAATATTATTACTATAACCTAAAAACATACAATACCCACAAAGATGTACAATACTAATCCCAAACGTATCAATACTAGAAAATAACTCCAAACACTGTCAGAGTCAAAACATATTAAAGATAAATCTACAAGTCCAAACTATAAACATAACGTAGTCTAAAAACAGAACGCTAGAACGGCACTCGCCCAACCAATAGCTAAGCAGCACAGTCATCATCAAAATTACCTGAAAATAACAACAATCCACTGTCAGTGGCGAGCAACATAACAGTCCCACCATAACATGGATACAAATAATCATAGAATAAATCAAACAACACACATCAGACTACCAACCAACATGTGATAAAAACGTCCAAAACATCAAAACCGTAAAACTAATCAACTTTAAATAATTCCAACTTAAAAACCATAAAAACATCTTTGTTCGCTACCATCTTCATTTTAGACCGGACTATGCACGTACAAACTCTTCTTACGCGAATGAACTTTCTTACTATGCCAGGAATGAGAATCTTACTCCCAAACCCATGAACCCCATCTTACGGAAATTCATATCAAACAGACAACATAGCAAGTATACACTATCCCGATACCGCAGTCAGGATAGGGGCAACGTCTTAACCCAAAACTTAGAATCTTACTCCAAGATTAGGCGTATAAAAGTAAACCTAAGCTAATCTGACTTACAAACATCGAAGTTATACTCAAGATTCTCTTCTTTCTCCTTTTCTTGAGTTCCATAATCAATCTTTATCGAATCTTTAAACCTTTCTTTAAAAATCTTTATAAAACTCTACTTATCTTTAAAAAATACTTTAAAATCATCAACAATCTTGCACTCTAAAAGAACATAAACTAACTTTCAAGATTTTCAAGACTCAACCAAGAACTCATAAGAACTCGAAAACTCATCAAGAACCCATCAAGAACTCATCAAGAACTCAATAAGAACTCAACAAGAAGTCGAAAACCATTCAAAACCACACGAAAATCATACCAAAAATAATACGAAAACTTCATCAAAAACATGCATGAAAACTTAAGTAAATCATCATGAAAACATTACCCAAATCCTTACTTAAAATCACGCATAAAATGATGAACAAACATCGGAAAAATCATCCAACATGCATATTTAATCTACCCTATAATCATAGTATTCATACTAAGGTAAGAAGGTATGTTACCTTATTGAATATCAAGCAAGTAAACATGAAAACTCGCTGCCCGGAAAACCCAAAGTGTACGGCTAAACCACGCACCACACGGCTCACACGCACGGCACAGTTGCACGAACACGAGCACGAATCTTGCACACGGCACCACTCGACTTGCACGGCTGCCCACTGCACGGCCTGCACGAACCACCACCACGGCTTGCACAAACCACCACCACGAACCACCATCTTCAACACAACACCACACTCGAACCACACGGCCCTTTTACACAAACTCGACCCAAACGAACAACCCCAAAATCCAAACCCGAACTAGAAATCTTGATTGAAAATTATTGAGATTATGGTGTTAAAAGTTACTTAAAGATCAATAGTAATTAAATCTTTAAGTTTTGGAAGAGTTTGGATGATGAACAATGGTTGGGTGTTCAATCATCAAAAATGGCGTGTAACAATATGGCAAGGGAGAGTGTTTGGCTTTTTAATTGTGACTAAGTGATGAGCAAGGATGCAAATGATGGCAAATGGGTTGAAAAGCTTTACTAACCCTTCTATTTATAGAAGTGGTTAAGGTGTGAACATGAAGCAAGTGGCAATTAGTCCACTAATTACAAGGGGGGCCGGCTAATACAAGGCTAAATTGGGCCTTTTGGTGATCAATTGGGCTAATTGCACTCATACATGATTAGACATGCTTAAATCGCATTTGGCCCAAAACACTAATTAACTAATTAGAAAATTAAATAATAAAATTCTAATTAATTAAATAATAATAAAATAAATAATAAACAACCAAAAATAACAATCATCGAAATTAATCAAATTATTCAAATAAAAATAAAAATAAATATTCCAAATAAATTTTGGACCATACATAAAATATCATAAATAACAAATAAATAAAAGACAAAAATACCGAAAAATCTGGGCCATTACACCTATAATGGGTATGATCTCTGTCTAAGGCAAGGCTCTCCCCGACGCTGTGGGTAAGTTACCTGGGAGATCAGGCTTGATCATCTTATATCATGAATCGAGTACGATATTAAATTTCGAAAATTAAAAAAAAAGAAAAAAAATTTATTAATAATATTGGAGGTTTCGAATATTTTTTTTCCGAATATATGTGTGCATTAGTTATTAAGGCCCAATATTTTAAGTGGATTACATTTGACTTATAGTTGAATTTAGGCCCAATTTTGTAAGTGGCCCAATTTTGGTTATTGAATTTATGTGCTTTATGCGAAATTTAGACATACTTTTTGATGAAAGAATTTATCATGCTTACTAAGTTAAGTTATTTAATTTTTTTTTTAATTTTTTTTTTGACCAGATGCTTAACTTTATGCGTGAAAATTATTTTAACCCTTCTTTGGTTAAGACCCCAACTGAGACCGTCGAAGGATTTGTTGAAAATATGTCCTTGTTGGCCGAAGAATGGGAGGACCAATACCATATGCTATTACAAAATGAAGCCTACATAGTACTTTTATGTGTAATACACCTGCCCCAAGAACCCAAGTATGAACCATTAATCCACAAATACGGTGACGTAGTCCTTGACAATCATGCTTATAATCTAGAGAAGCACTACCATGAAGGGGTATGGTTGGGGACAATAAGGAATTTTAAGGCTGATCTTCAGTACCTTGAACTTGGGGGAAACCATAGAGAGATAGAAATTATTGACTTACATATTCCGGATGCAACTACCGAGTCTGTGGGCTCTAGCATGTCTGTAGCAAGGTCTGGATCACCTGAATATCATGTGACTACTCCAGAAAACCCACCAATTGGTTTCTACTATCCAAGACTTGTGGACCCAAACGACCCCGAATATGATCCGGAAGAAGACATGGAGGAATCTGAAGATAACTAGAGTAATCATTTAAACCTTCTAGAATGATTGTTAGCTTTTGACAATAATGTTCCTTTTTCCTTTAGTAGTGGCTTGGTATTATTTATGTAATAGTTTTCATCAGTTATGTTTTCTTATCAGTTTAAAATTTTGGAATTACAATTTCGAAGTATTAGGAAAGAATTTTACTTCTTCATTTAATGTAATAGCTAAGGATGATAGAAGTATTACGCTTAATTAATAATAGTTGTCGTTTATAAAATTTCCTTTATATACATTTTTAAGTATTCTTGATTGATTTGTGTCCCAATATTTAGTTTTGTGTTTTATTACTCAGGATGGCCCAAAAGAGAGGAAACGGAACCAGTATGAATGCCGCCATAAGAAGGCTAACCTCAATAGCCGAAAGTTTGACCCAAGTTGTCACCAACCAAAATAACCAAACCCATGAGAGTGATGCTTTTGGTGAGGTATTCAAGAGAATAGCTGCAACCAAACCACCAACTTACCTTAGCAAGGAAGACCCTGCCAACCTTGAAAACTGGATCCGAGAGTTTGACAAACTCTTTGATGCCATTCATTGTCCTGAAAACCTTAAGGTTAGTAATGTTGTTTACTTCTTAAGGGAAGAAGCTGACCTATGGTGGAGCCAACGAAAAGATGATTTGATGAAAAGGCTGGTTTTGGGTGGGTAGATCTAAAGGAAGCTTTAAGGGCTAAGTTTTACCCTGCATACTTAAGGAAACAAAAGTGTATGGAGTTCACCAACCTTAGGATGGGAAACATGAGCATTAGTGAGTACTATAGCAAATTCATTGAGCTAATGAGGTTTGCACCTGAAGTAGTACCTACAGAGGCTTTAAGGGCCCAACGATTTGAACAAGGCCTAACCTTGGGTCTTCAGGGGAAATTGGGAGGAGCTACGTTTGAAACCCTGGATGAAGTGTACGGAAGGGCAGCCCATTTGTATGGAATTAGGGGAAGAGAGATTAAAAATTCTGGAGGAGAGAACAGGAAAAATTCTGAGTTCTTTCATGGAGGTGAGAAGAGACATAAGCCCAATGGAAGTTTTAATGGGAGGAGAGACAATAAAAGCCATTTTGGGAAGGGAAGTGGGGGACAACCAGCCAACACAAGGAGGGATGGGAACCAAAGAGATGGGGAGAAACCCAAGAGAAAATATTTCTACAAACGGTGTGAAAAGGACCATCCAGGGAGGGACTGTGATGGCAACCTGGTGACTTGCCGTTACTGCCAAAAACTAGGTCACCGTGAGTATGAGTGCTAAAAGAAGGAGGCTGATGTTAAGACCGGAAGGGTAAAAGAGTCTAGTTTTCCTACCAAACCACCCCAACCTAGCGGGCCTACACCTAAGGCGGTAACCAGTAATCCTACGGACAATACTCTCAAGGGTCGTGTGTTAGTCATGAACAGCCGCCAGGCTGAAGCTTCTAATGATGTGGTAATTGGAACTTTCCTTATATGCTCTTTATCTGTGAAAGTTTTATTTGATTCTATGGCATCCCATTCTTTTATTTCTGAAACTGTAGTAGAGTGTCTTAGGCTAGAAAGTCCTGAGTCAGTTTCTTTAGACATCTCTGTAATGACCCAGATTTTATTGGTATTTTTGCCGATAATTATGTGTATTTATGTATGTTGTTGTGTTAGTTCAAATTTATTTTTTGAACTATTTATTTAATTTTATGTGAATGATTTCGATTTAATTCGAAATATTTATTTTCAGTCTTTATTGTTTATGTTATTTATTATTTAATTAATTAGAATTTTTATTATTTAATTTTCTAATTAATTATCTAATATTTTGGGCCAAATCGATTATTGCATGATTAATTATGCGGTTTTCGCAAATTAGCCCAATTGATCACGAGAGCCCATTTTTAGGCCTTTTACCCTCTTGGCCGGTTTTTCTAAGGCATGGCAAGGCTTGCCACTTGCCTTGTGTTCACACCATGACTAACTCTATAAATAAGAGAGTTAGTAAGGCCCTTGCTCATTTTTGCCATCAAATGCTCTTGCCATCAATTTAAACACAGTTGCCATCCATTTGCTCTTAGTTGCGGATGCGCTGAGTCGCAAGCATCGCTTGAACTTCAGTAAAAGCCGTGGTTCCGTCAGACTTCGTCTGACATCTATGAGTGCCGAGCCTGATTTATTTCAGGAGATGCGCGAGGGTCAGCAGAACGACCCACAGTTTGCTAGGATTCGAGAGGCTATACGGCAAGGTAAAGCTGTAGGTTTCGAGATCCCTTCTGATGGTGGTATGCGCTTTCGAGGGAGATGGTGTGTACCGGACTGTTCTGATCTTAGGAACAGGATCATGTCTGAGGCACATAGCTCGCCTTATTCTGTTCATCCCGGTGGTAATAAGCTTTACCAGGATCTTAGGGGCCAGTTCTGGTGGCCTAAGATGAAGAGGGATGTAGCGGAGTTTGTTGCTCGGTGTTTGACCTGTCAGAAGGTCAAGATTGAGCATCAGAGACCAGGAGGTCTATTGTAGCCACTACCTATTCCGACCTGGAAGTTTGAGTCGGTATCTATGGACTTCGTAGTGAGCTTACCCACTTGCAATGGCTTGAATGCTATTTGGGTCATAGTGGATAGGTTGACTAAGGTCGCTAGATTCATTCCGATGAGGATGACCTGGTCGATGGAGCGTCTAGCGGAGGCGTACACTCAGGACATAATCCGACTTCATGGAGTTCCGAGGGAGATTGTTTCTGATCGGGATCTGAGGTTTCTATCTCGTTTCTGGAAGTCAGTTCAGGAAGCCGTTGGGACGAAATTGAAGTTGAGCACCGCTTTTCATGCGGCGACTGATGGTCAGACTGAGAGGACCATCCAGACTTTGGAGGATATGCTTCGAGCATGTACCCTGGAGTATCACCAGTCTTGGGTGCTTATGCTCTGCTTGATAGAGTTCTCCTATAACAATAGCTATCACTCCAGCATTGAGATGGCTCCGTACGAGGCCCTGTATTGCAGGAAATGTCGGAGTCCTATTTGTTGGAATGATATTAGCGATACTGTGGCTTTAGGACCTGAGATGGTACGCGATACTATCGAGAAGGTTCGAGTCATCCGGTCTAAGATGCAGGCCGCTCAGAGTCGTCAGAAATCCTACGCCGATAATCGACGTAGACCGCTGGCTTTTGAGGTAGGTGACAAAGTCTTGCTTAAGGTTTCTCCATTCAAGGGAGTGGTACGCTTCGGTCAGAAGGGGAAACTCCGACCGAAATATGTGGGACCTTACGAGATACTTGAACGAGTTGGGGAGGTGGCATATCGATTGGCATTACCACCTAGTTTGGCTAATGTACATGATGTATTCCATGTTTCCCAGCTAAGGAAATATGTACATGATCCTACTCATGTGATTACAGCGGATCCGGTCGTGATCGAGCCGAATCTGACTTATGAGGAGCGACCCGTCCAAATCTTGGATCGGGAAGTGAGGACCCTGCGGCGTAAGCAGGTACCGCTTGTCAAGGTGTTGTGGAGAAATCAACACCATGAAGAAGCGACTTGGGAGACGGAAGCATCTATGCGGCAAAAGTACCCAGAGTTGTTTGATGGGGAGCGATCTCCTGCACCTTGAAATTTCGGGACGAAATTTCTTTAAGGAGGGGAGGTTGTAATGACCCAGATTTTATTGGTATTTTTGCCGATAATTATGTGTATTTATGTATGTTGTTGTGTTAGTTCAAATTTATTTTTTGAACTATTTATCTAATTTTATGTGAATGATTTCGATTTAATTCGAAATATTTATTTTCAGTCTTTATTGTTTATGTTATTTATTATTTAATTAATTAGAATTTTTATTATTTAATTTTCTAATTAATTATCTAATATTTTGGGCCAAATCGATTATTGCATGATTAATTATGCGGTTTTCGCAAATTAGCCCAATTGATCACGAGAGCCCATTTTTAGGCCTTTTACCCTCTTGGCCGATTTTTCTAAGGCATGGCAAGGCTTGCCACTTGCCTTGTGTTCACACCATGACTAACTCTATAAATAAGAGAGTTAGTAAGGCCCTTGCTCATTTTTGCCATCAAATGCTCTTGCCATCAATTTAAACACAATTGCCATCCATTTGCTCTTCCCTTGCCTCACGCCATTTTTGGGATGATTGAACCTATCAATTGTTTATCATCTTTCTAAACCCAAAACTTAAAGATTCATAGCCCATTGATCTTTAGGTGTTCAAAACACATTCCTAAACACAATTAGTTCATACAAGGTCACTAGTTCGGGATTGGTTTTGGGTCTTGTTCGTGTTCGTGATCAAGTGGGTGATCGTGTGGTGGCTCGTGTGAGGGGGCCGTGCTGCAGTGTTCGTGGTGGTGCAGTGGTGCTCGTGTGCCGTGCGGTGGTGCAGTGACTGGGCAGCAGCCGTGCAGTAGCTGTGCGTGGTGGTGGTGCACCGTGCAAGGCCGTGGACAACCGTGTGTTGTGGGTCCGTGTTGTTCGAGGTCCGGGCTGCATTTGTGTGTTGTTTTAGTGTGTAATCTTCAATAAGGTAACATACTTACTCAACCTTGTTGGTATACTATGTTTATAGTATGAATTAAATGCATGTATGGATTGTTGATGGTTGATTGTTCATGATTTTATGAATGTTTTATATTCTGATTTTTAAGTGGTTTTAATGAGATTTTGATAAAGGTTTTTAATGGTTTTATGATTGATTATATGTTGTAATATGATCATGATTATTGTGTCAAAGTTTGATGAATTTTGGATAAGTTTATGATGATTTTCGTATGGTTTTATGCGTGTATTTGGATTAGTTTGGATGAGTTCTTGATTGAGTTCTTGAATCTTGATTGAGTTCTTGGTTGAAGATCTTGATTCTTGAATGAGTTCTTTATGAGTCTTTGATGAGTTCTTGGAGTTCTTTATGAGTCCTTGATGAGTTCTTTAGGTTTCTTGGTTGAGTCTTGAAAGTTAAAGAAAGTGGGTTGTAAGTTAAAGAAAGTTAAAGATTGAGGTTTAAATGACTAAAGAATGATTAAAGAATGATGATTTATGATTGGTTAGACTCAAGATTAAGGCTAGAGGCAGTTCTTGAGAATAACTTCGATAATTTAACTAGTTAAATTCGAGAATCAAGGCTAGAGGCAATTCTTGAACTTAATTTAGTTATGTTGGGTAATAATGATGATAATATGATTAAGTCGATTAAAAGATTTAATTAATTAACGATTAGCTTGATTTCATTTTTAGACGCCTGATACTTTGAGTAAGATTCATTGTATTTGGGTTAAGACGTTGCCCCTATTCCATCCGCGGTATTGGGATAGTTGGAGTCATACTATGCGATCTTTGTGAATTTCCAGTAAGATTGGTTTCACGGGACATGGATTTCCAGTAAGATTGGTTTCATGGGGTTTGGGAGTAAGATTCTCAAATCCAAGCATAGTAGAAAGTTTGATCGCGTAAGATGCGTTCTTACGAGCACAGTCCGATCTAGAATATGGTTGATTGCGCCAAAGATAGTTGATTAGGTTGGTTTGAGTCGAGTTCACGTCTTGGGTTGTTCTCGTACTTTGATTATTGATATTGATTATTTGGTTTGTGCTATGTACATGTGTATTCCCATTAGGGTGAGTCAGTTATGTTACTCGCCACTGATGGTGGACTTTGTATATTTTTCAGGTATTTCTGATGATGATACTCTTGCTTAGCTTTGGGTTGGGCGAGCGACGTTGTTATTACTGTTATCTGTTGTATTTACTGTTTTCTGTTGTATTAGATAGTGATGGGGTTATATAGACTTTATACGTTATTGTTGGACTCTTTTACGTTGTTTATAACTCTGACATGTAGTTGGAGTTTACTCGTATGCTTAGTATTTTTAGTTTGACTTTTGGGACTAGTTATGTACAAACTTGTGGGTATTTGTACGTTTTTGGTTGATTAATAATATTTTGAGGAATTAGTTTAATTTCCTAAGTTTTGAGTTGTAGTTTCTAACTATTCGACTCGTCGGTTTCTTCCGCGCCGATTTAAGCGAGTCGGGTCGTTACAATCTCCATTCCGTCTGGAGAAGTAAGGAATTGTTCTAAGCTTTATAGAGGGGTACCACTTTCTATTTCTGGGGTAGAATTTCCGTCAGACTTGATCAGTTTTGACTTAAAAGATCTGGATGTCATTTTGGGAATGGATTGGTTGGGCAAGTATAAAGCCCAGATTGACTGCTCGACCTAAAAGGTTAGCTTGCAGAGCCCATCAAAGACTAGAGTAACGTATAGAAGAGAGAATAAGAGTTCAGGATTACGAATCATTTCTGCCTTACAGCTTCAAAAGTGTGTCAAGAAGGGTTACCCTTTGTACATGTGTAGTCTCCAAGAATTAGGGAATGAGGAAGGGAAGGAGGATGCAAACATTCCAGTCATAAAGGAGTTTCCCGATGTATTTCCAGATGAAATACCCGGCATGCCACCAGTCAGGGATGTAGAATTCACCATTGATTTGATGCCGGGCACCGGACCGATTTCGAAAGCACCATATAGAATGGCTCCAGCCGAGATGAAGGATTTGAAGCTCCAGTTGGATGAATTGTTGGAGAAGGGTTACATTCGACCAAGTTCCTCACCATGGGGAGCTCCGGTTTTTTTTGTTAAGAAGAAGGATGGCACTTTGAGGTTGTGCATTGATTACCGAGAATTGAATAACGTAACGGTAAAGAATAAGTACCCGCTCCCAAGGATTGATGACCTATTTGACCAGTTGAGAGGTGCAGGAGTATTTTCTAAGATAGACTTGAGGTCAGGTTACCATCAGTTGAGAATTGCGGATCAGGATATTCCCAAGAGTGCCTTCAGGACACGATATGGTCACTATGAGTTCACAGTTATGCCATTTGGGCTAACTAATGCACCAGCAGTTTTCATGGATTTGATGCACCGGATTTTTAGGCCATACTTGGACAAGTTCGTGGTGATATTCATGGACGATATTTTGATTTATTCAAAGAATAACGCGGAACATGAAGGTCATTTGAGACAAGTGCTACTGTTGTTAACGGAACATCAACTGTATGCTAAATTATCCAAGTGAGAA
Organism: Salicornia ramosissima; assembly: GCA_951394345.1. NCBI lineage: Eukaryota > Viridiplantae > Streptophyta > Magnoliopsida > Caryophyllales > Amaranthaceae > Salicornia > Salicornia ramosissima. Next base: position 47,004,822 of record OX596238.1, on the reverse strand, counting down.
TTTTGGTTGGAGAAAGTTTCCTTTCTTGGACATGTGATTACTAGAGAAAGAGTTTTTGTGGATCCGGCTAAGTTCAAAGCTGTAAGTGAATGGCCAACCCCGAAAGTGTGTCGGATGTTAGGAGTTTCTTGGGGTTGGCAGGGTATTATCGAAGGTTTGTGAAGGATTTCTCGAAGATCACCAGGCCCATGACCAGATTGATGAAAAAGGAATGTAAGTTCTCCTGGACTCAGGATTGTGAAGAAGCATTTCAAACCTTAAAAGGGAAGTTGACGGCAGCACCTGTGCTAGCCTTACCAGATGGAAGTGATCAATATGAAGTAAAAGTGATGCATCAAAGTATGGGTTAGGATGTGTTTTGATGCAGAACAGAAGGGTGATTGCGTATGCCTCGAGACAACTGAAGCCATATGAAGTGAATTACCCAACCCATGATTTGGAGCTGGCTGCAATCGTGTTTACTTTGGAGATTTGGAGACACTATTTGTATGGAGTAACCTGCAAAATTTTAACCGACCATAAAAGTTTGAAGTATATTTTCACCCAAAAGGAGTTGAATATGAGACAAAGGAGATGGCTAGAATTAATCAAAGACTACGACTTGGATATCCAGTACCACGAAGGAAAAGCCAACGTCGTGGCGGATGCTTTGAGCAGGAAGTCGAGCCATTCCCTGAATACAATGGTATTATCAGATCAGTTGTATTTCGAGTTCCAGAAACTGAATCTAGAGGTAATGGAACAAGGAGAGGTAAAAAGAATGTTGAATGCCTTGACGGCAAGGCCATCAATTTATGATGAGATACGAGAAAGTCAACACAGTGACGAAAAGCTTAAGGCCATTAAAGAAAAGATTGATGAAGGGCAAGTGCAAAATTTCACCTTAGGAGATGAAGGGAGTATCCAGTTTAAAGGAAGATGGTGTATACCATAAAGCCGAGGGGACATTAAGAATAGATTGATGGAAGAAGCTCACAGTTCGCCTTACTCGATGTATCCTGGAGGAGATAAGTTGTACAAAGATATGAAGAAAACGTTTTGGTGGCCCAATATGAAGAAGGAAGTGGCTGAATTTGTTGCTAAGTGTCTGACTTGTCAAAAGGTGAAGATTGAGCATCGTAGGCCACAAGGGAAAATCCAACCCTTGGAGGTGCCTAGTTGGAAATGGGATTCTATATCTATGGATTTTGTAGGAGCTTTACCAAAGGCCAGGGCAGGAAATGACACCATCTGGGTAATTGTGGACAGGTTGACAGAATCAACAGTATTCATACCCATGAAGAGTACATGGACTATGGATCAGTTGGGAAGGGCTTATGTGAAGTTTGTCATAAAGTACCATAGGGTACCAAAGGACATTGTTTCGGATAGAGACTCCAGGTTTTTGTCAAACTTTGGAAAAGTCTACAGAAGGCTATGGGAACTAAGTTGCTCATGAGCACGGCATTTCATCCTACGAAAGATGGACAGACAGAAAGGACTATACAGACGTTGGAGGATATGTTGAGAGCATGTGTAATGGAGTACCAAGGATCATGGGAAGTTCACTTGGATGTAATCGAATTCTCTTACAACAATAGTTATCATGCAAGCATTGGTATGGCACCGTTTGAAGCCTTATATGGAAGGAAGTGTCGAAGTCCGATATGTTGGAATGATATAAGTGAAACAGTAGTGCTTGGACCTGAAATGATTGAGGATACAGTGAAACAAGTAAAGATGATCCAAGAAAAGATCAAGGCATCCCAAGACCGTCAGAAGAGCCATGCGGATTCAAAGAGAAGAGAAGGGGAGTATGAAGTAGGAGAGAAAGTGCTATTGAAAGTATCCCCCATGAAAGGGGTGATGAGATTTGGCAAAAAGGGAAAGCTAAGCCCAAAATACATAGGACGATATGAGATAATCCAAAAGGTTGGAAAAGTGGCATACAAGTTGGAATTACCCATAGAGTTGGAAAGGGTTCATAGCGTGTTCCATGTGAGTCAAATTGGGAAGTACATACCAGATGTGACCCACGTGTTGCAACCAGAGACCATCGAGATGGATGAGAATTTTACATATGAAGAAAGACCTGTCAAAATTCTGGACACAAAAGTGAGAAGTACAAGGAATAGGGATGTGAAAATAGTGAAGGTATTATGGTCAAACCATAAGACCGAAGAAGCAACTTGGGAAGCAGAAGGGGACATGAGGAAGCGTTACCCAGATCTTTTCACTTAAGGTTAGTGATCGAGTAACGGGGACGTAACTCCTTTTAAGGGGGGTAGAGTGCGATAGAGTTTCGCGCTTTTGCTTTTTGAGTTATTTTGGGTATTTTGAGTCATTAGTATTAGTAAAAGTTGTCATTTATGGGTCTTGTTAGGATGTGCATGGATCAAACATAAAACCAAAATTTTCTCCATTTTAACAAGTTTCGGGACGAAACTTCTTTTAAGAGGGGTAGACTGTAATACCCCACAATTTTGGTACATATTTTCTACGATTATTGATTATTAAAAAGACTATTTTATACTACGAATATATTATTTGCATATATTTTAAAGTTAAAACATTTTTCAAAAAAAAAGAAGGCCCAAAACACACGGCTAAGGGGGGGATTAGGGAAAATATTTGCAATTATTCCCTAATATTCTACTAAGCAATACTTGCCTTTTAACCATCCCAAAAATCTTTCCATAACCCTCCCAACCATTATATGCTTGATCACCAAAGATCGATAATATCTTCCTAAACATGACTCAAACAAATAATATTGATCATCAAAATTATTTTCATGATCCCCAACTTACCATACTACATATATCTTAAACACTATAAATACCCCATACCCCAATGCACAAATTGCACCAAAAAAATTCCCATCACTCCCTCATTTCTCACGGCATTCTCTCTTTAAAAAAAAATTATTATTTCTTGCTCCGGCCACCGCCGCCGCCCAAGCAACCACCACACCGCCACCATCCTCCACCTTGAGTTTTCTTCTTATGCTCTCTTTTTTCTTCATAATTTATATTACTTTAGCAAATTATTTTAAGTAACATGGTTTTAAAAATTAATCACTCTTAAAGGTTATAAACTATAAAATCAGAAAATTATTTTATGTTAGGATGATTCCAATTATAAGAAATAAATATTTTATTATCAATGATTTTCTTGTTTTTAAAAAAATAATATTCAACCAAACTTTTAATTAAAAACATAAGTTTTAATTTCACAAGAATCATGCACATATTAGAGTCATATTTAAGGTAGTTCCGAATGTTTGAATGACCTTACGTTAACTAAGGTTATATTACTTGTATGTAGGGCATTCTCGATCGATAGAAGTTTCTAATTGTCGATTCAAGGTTACGTTTCGATTCGCTAGAAGAAAGGTACGTTAAGTGGCTAGATACCTTATTAAAGTGTTTATATGATTTTTATGTGTTTACATGATACATGGTATAATTTATGTTCAATTAACTTTTAAAAATTATGTTAATTTAAAGTTAGATGACAAAATTATTTTCTTATTTTGGTAGTATTAAATTTTGTCATGAAATTTCTAGATTTTGGAAATAATATTAAATTATGATTTGAATCATCTTATTATGTTAGAAAGTTAAGTTTTGGAAAGGTTTGAATCTTATTACATTTTGGAAATTAACATCTTAGAAAAAAAATACATTCTATTAAAGTTTTGGAACAACTAAATATTTTATTAATATTGTCATATCACTTTAAGGAAATAAGGAATTTTGGAAAGCTACAAGTAAGAGTATATTTTCTTTATACTCAACTCTTATTATATTAAAAATATTTTGGTGACCCCACAAGCTTTATAAGCTTTTTCATTGTTTTGTAATCCCACTATGCATGCGGATTTGGTTGATAAGACTATGGACTTGGTATGATCTAGTCTTTCGTCAAGGATAGCCTTTATACAGAAAGATACTAACTTGGGGGTGTGCACACTTAGAGGAGGAGTTTGGGGTATAGGAAAATTTTATTTTCAATATTTGAGTTTTTACATTTAATATTATTGGTTTGGAATATCTATTTGGAAAATGATCATCTTGGATAAGTAATTATTGTCATATAATATGACTCGAGCATTTCGAAAGCATGTTTATTAAATAAAGTTTATTTTTACATACCTTGCACTTAAATTTACTTAGCATATTTTTGCTAACCCGTACTTTGTTTTGTTTTTGGCTTGGCCCTACTTATCATTTTGATGAATAGTTAGGTGATGATAAATGAAGACTACTATACGTGGCATCAAGGGGAACAAGGGCATCATCCACCTAGCTTAGGATTTAATTACCTTTTTATGCATTAATTTTGGAAACATAATTTAAATAACTATTACTTTGTATTAATAAAGTAGTTTGAATTTCCGCTGCAAGTTAGTATGAAAGTATTTTAATATAGCCGTACGTTATCACGTGGCGGTAATACGCCCAAGTCTATCTCTACGGTATTTTGTATGTATTATTTTGGTATTTCCGTAGAGGGAGATTTGGGGGTGTTACACAGCACCACACGGTCTTCAACCACGAGCCGCCAAGACACACCCGGCCACACGAGCATGGCCTCACGAACCACCACGAGCACCACCAACATTGCCCTCTACGAACAAGAGCCACACAACCCACACGGTTCTTCAAAGTCACGAACACCACCACGAATCAACCCGAAAACGTACCCAAACCCATAATCTTGGACAAAGTTATTGAAGTTTATGAACTAGAATCAAGTATTCAATCCAATGCCCAATGGGCTTTGAATCTTGAAGATTTGGGAACAAAAGATGGCAAAATTTGATGGTAGAAATTAGCCAAAAATGGCTTGTGGCAAGGGAGGAGAATGAAAGATTGTGTTTGCTTTTGAGTGTATAAGTGAGGATGATCAAATGGAAAAAAGGTCCTAAGTTCACCAAGGCCAACTATATATAGTTGAGTTGCTAGTGTGAACACAAAGCAAGTGAAAAGGGGAAAGGGAAGAGAGGGGACCAGTTTTTGAGGGAACAAAATGGGTCAAATGTGCAAGTTGGCCACTTGCACATAAGCATGCCTAATCATGGTTAATTTTGGACTTGGCCATAAGGATTAAAATTACAATAAAACAAATAAATTCGTCAAATCAACCATAAAAACTAAACCCTAAATTTGGGCTATTACAATTATGAGTATGAGCTTGGTTTGGCGGCCAAAGAAGTGGTATCAGAGCGGGGCGGATCAGTCCGAGGCAGGTGGTCGTCGTGTTGGTGTGTGGGGTTGTTCCTCTTATGTTCTCCCAAAGTTGGTGATCTAGGGCTTGTTTACTTTAGATTATATTCAGTTCAGTTCAGTTCAGTTCAGTTCAGCTAATGTAAACGAGACCCTAGTGTGCCCTTGTATCGAAAGTCATTTTGTTTGTGTTCAGTTGTGTAGTTCGGGGATGGCCCTGATGCTGGAGGTGGTTACCCTGTAATTCCTTGGCGGAGTATGTGGGCTTGTTATCGAGTGGGCATGGTCCAGTATAGGGTTTGAGTCCCGGTGGTTAGCCTTGTATCTCGTGGGGATCGAGTGGGCATGTAACTAAACTGTTTTGTGGTAGCTGATGGTGTGGTCAGGCGGCGAGTCCCATTGGTCCATGGAGGTACTAAAAGGGGCGAGTAGTAGATCGAGTTTGGTTCGAGGGAAGACCATGGTATGTGGTCTTTGGTATGAGGGAAGGTTGGTTGGGGAAATAAGTACATCCCAAGTCCCACATCGAAAAAATAGCAAGAGGATGAGTTGTTTATATAGTGATGCTCAATATATACCAGTAAAAAGCCTTTGAAAAGGAACCCAAAAACAAAGTCGTGCGGGTTAAAAACCCAAAATGGATAACATTGTGTGTATGAGCTTGGTTCGGCAGCCCAAGAAAGATGATTCAAAATTTCAAACACACCCTTAGTCACGAGTATAAGTATAGGTTGTCCTATATCTTTAATGCAACATTCTTTCTTAGGGTAAAAATTCACCATTGTCCACGGGGGTGCTGATAAGTAGCCAAATTAAAAATATAAAATTAAAATGAATATTAAATTAAACCGATCAACTTATAATTTTGACTTGTATTTCAAAACATTTATCCATTATTCAAGGGCGTCAATTAGCAAGAGAACGTGTGTATCTCTATTATATAAGTGAAGGGGGAGTAATGGTGTCCTCCGTCAAAAAGTCTAAAATACCCCCTTAAAATTTTGTAAATATCAAACTACATTAATATTAACTAAAAAAGAAAGTTTTTGTATTTTTAAAATGAAAATATTATAAAATAAATAATTCAAAAAAATAAAATAAAAATACCAAAATTTATATTTTTGAATTCTCTACGACAAATCGACTTCTATTTTAATATAATTTTGTATACAAATATTTTACTTTTTTATTATTGTATAAATTTGATAGGAGAAAGGGTATAATGGATGAACGTTTTATTTTGTTTATAATTATGTAGAAGAGCAAGAATTTGACAAATATTAGTGCTTCTTATGATATTCCCATGTTAATTGTTGCTTATTTTCAATTATATTGCATATATGTTTTCTAATGGTACGTTTGTGTAGTTGTGTTACTAATTTAGTTGTATACTAAGACACTAAGTGTTAACTATAATAATTATTAAATATCAAGTAATTATATATATATATATATCTTTAAATCTTCTAAGATTTGAATCTTCATTTATAAAAGTTATGGGTATGTAAATAATTTTAATTCATAAGTCTTTAAACAAGCTGAAACATAGTTTTCCTTGTTTTCACGTATGAAATTTTATTCAAAAAAGCTAAGATTATATTATTGTAAAAATTAAAATACATTATTAAACAAATTTTTTCCCGTAAAAAAAAAATTTATTTGTTTTCCCCTAATTTTTTACTATTGCAAAATGGATGTGAATTCTATACAAACCTTCAATTCGTATGTGGGGTTTTTTTTTTATTGTGAAAGGCTTTGCCAAAATTGTTACCTCATACATAACATGGATTAAATTAAATTAAATCGGGGGGTTGTGATTATAAGAGCCAATTTTATTATATATACTTCTAACTAACGTGTTTTTAATTACTATTTATAAGTACAACATTTTTTTCCATCGTAATATGGATGTCAACTTAGTTACAGAGTTTTTGTTTTGATTTTTTTTACTAGAAAATAACATTTAAGATCAAAATACACGCACACATAGCGTGCCTAGAAAGCTAGTATATATCAATATATGTGTGTGTGTCAGTGTCTGTGTCTGTGGAATACAACAAGTTATAACTACATTTTTTTCCTTTTTTTTATGGTAAGACTATAACTATATTATATGTCACCAAATATAAAATAATAAAATTTATTTTATTTCTTGTTTACAACGGTTTCTTTTCGTATTAAAAATGTTTAATGATATGTTTTTGTTTTTTTATATAGATTTTGGGGCTACATATATGATATATGCATATGATATCCTTCTCTATATGCAAATTTTGACCTGATAAGGGCTAAAATGACCCTAAAATCTTTAATCGGATTGTTTTTTCATCATACAAACCAATTGCACATAAATTGAGCAAGTATTTAACAGTTTTTCATAAACTTATAACAATGAGAATTGTCAAATTCTCAAGTGTACAAGTGGGAATTTTCCTTTATTTTATTTTTATTTTTTTCATCAGAGCAACTGATGAAAAGCAAGTGATATATACTCACAGTCACATTGTGTCCTAAAGCTAAGAGGTTTGGAGTTCAATCCTCATCACTCCCTTACTTGAGGATTCCCTGGTTTTGCCTCTCAAGTACTAGTATTGATTGGATACGTCATACGTGTTAGTAATCCATTGCAGTGCGTTGTTTTGTGTTCTAAATGTAATATTTATAATCTCATTTATATAAAAAAAAATGTCTAAATTTGTATCCCAAATAACAATAATTAATAAATAGCGTCCAAGCAATCAAAATGATAATTTAGAAATTTGATATTAAAGGTTTAATAGTCTAATGTATAGAAATTATCATCAAATTATAAAAATACTAAAAAGTGTGTAACCGGTTGGGTTGAATTGGGCCGGGTTGAAAATTAATGGATTTTAGCGGGTTTGAAAAGACGGGTTTAATCGGGTCAAAAATCTCGTAAAGTTTGTCAAAACCCGCTAATTACGAGTCACGTTACTCGGATTTTTCAAGTTGGGTCGAAAATTGACACCGTATAGTGGTTGAGCTATACTTTATCTCCTTGTCTTGAGGAGGGATTAAATCCTTGTACCTCCACGCACCCCTGAGATAATGTCACTCCCATACTCTTGAATATGACTCATATATAGATGGAACAATTCACCTTAATAGTTAAAATAAGTGTAATGACAGTATCATTAGTCATTACTAGTAACTACTACTGTACTAGTGTACTAAGGGTGCGTTCTCTTCAACTTATTAGACCTGAACTTATATGAACTTATCTGAACTTATCAGACCTGATTTAACTTATTAGACCTTATTTAACTTATTAGACTTTATTGGAACTTATTAGACCTTATTGGAACTTATTAGAACTTATTGGAACTTATTAGGCCTTATTAGAACTTATTAGACCTTAGTGGAACTTATTAGACCTTATAAACCTGATTGAAACTTATTGGAACGTATTTTATATGATTGAATAAAATAAATTAATTATAATAAAAATAATAATGATGATGATGATAATATTCTATACATTTGAACCTATCTATGTTTTTTTATTGTTGAATTAGGTTCAAGAAGGTAATAATAATTAGTATATCTTTTTTCAAACCCATTATTAATTAATATTATCAATTCCAATAACAACTTATCTACATATTTAATTTTTCTTAATTCACTTGTAGTAAAATTAACAAACTAGAACGGATTGAATAATAATAATATGGAGGATGGGTAAAGTTTAATTTGGACCAAAATTAGTAATAATAATATGGAGGATGGGTAAAGTTTAATTTGGACCAAAATTAAATCAAACCCAAAATAAAAAATAAGTTTTATTTTATAATATAAAAAAATAGTTTAATTCAATCTAACTCTGATTGGTTTCTCTAAAAAATTATAAAACAAGAATGATAAAATAAAATTGGTTTATGATGTGTAAGAGTGCTTTAAGTTAATTATTAATTTAATTTGATCAATAATTAAAAATAATAATCTAGACCTGATTTGAACTTATTAGACCTTATTAGACCTGATTGAAACTTATTAAACCTTATTGGAACTTATTAAACCTTATTGGAACTTATTAGACCTTATTGCAACTTATTAGACCTTATTGAACGCACCCTAATAGTACAAAAAAAAGGGTGTTAGAAATTATCTATAACAATTATTAAAAGGTGAAAGAAGCACCGTAATTACCCCACGTGGCACATGTGCAGAAGCGTCATGTCAGCATCACTATAATTTACTCAACTTTTTTAAAAAAAACATAAGAAATAATTGTAATAAGATTCGAACCTAAGATCTTTTATGTGGAAGTAGTAGATAGTAACCAACTCAACAACATTTATTTGTTGATTTACTTATGCTTCTTTATATCCATATTGTTTTATTACTTAGGAAAAATAAAGGGAGAAAAAATTTATATAAAAACGGAAGAAGGCGATGAAGTGATAGGTCATAGTAGCAAAACTCACGATGCTTTGCTCCAATACAATGGTTTTTTTGCTAATTGAATTTCCATTCGTCTACAAAATTCATTTACAATCCAACTTATAATTTCCAATTTATTTTGTTCATCATGATACCTAAATTTTTTTGTTGGTGTTTTCCCATCAAGTTGATGTTTGATTTGAGATGCAAATTGAGGGTAATTTTACTGATTCGAGTTTGTTTCGATTGTTCTTGGTGTTTCAACATTCTACGATTATCATCCACGCCAAAGGTCTATTAATTATAGCGCATTTATTATTAATGCACTATACCTTTTAAGCTTCTCCATGTCTCTATTTCTTTATAGCTTAACAGACAGAGCAAATGAGTAGAATAAAATCAATAAAAATGTTGGACTCGAGGCAACGCCCGGGCCAAAACACTATTAAATATTTAAAATAAGAAGTTTTAACTGCCACTAGGACCGGGCAAAAAAACCTGTACCCGGTACCCGATTTTTTTACCCGAAAAAGCGGGTACCCGACCCGGTTTTCAAACCGGGTACCGGGTCGGATCCGGGTCGGGATTTTTTTAAAACCGGGTACCCGGTACCCAGTTTTAATTTTTAAAAAATAGTTTTTTATTATTAAAAAAAAGTTTTTTATTTTTATTTAAAATTAATTTTTTATTATTATAAATACTTTTTTAAATTTTTTAAAAAAATTATTTTAAAAAAAAATTTTGTTTTTTATCAAAAAATTTGGAAAAAAAAAAAATTTAAAATCAAAAAAACAGTTTTTTTTAATAAAAAAATAAAAAAAAATTTATATAAAAAAATAAAACATTTTTTTGTATTAAATAACAGGTTATTTTTAAAAAAAAAAGTTGTATAAGAAAATAAAAAACCGGATTCGGGTACCCGGTTCCCGGAACCGAATTTCCGGGTACCAGGATTATCCGGGTCGGATCCGGGTCAAAAAATTTGTGACCCGAAAAACCGGGTACCCGAATTTGCCCACCTCTAACTGCCATGTGTCATCCCTTTGTTAATCCTTATTTCAGCTATGTCATGTTATTTGCGATGTATTGCGCCACGTAAGATTGTAACCCATAACCTTCATAGTGAAATGTAACCTATTAACCATCAAACCATTTTAATTTGTTTGTTTAACATTTATCATTAAAATATAATAAATATAAGCTATCAACCATCAAACCACTTTAATTTGTTTGTTTAACATTTAACGTTAAAATATGATAAAACATTGCAAATTAGTGTAACTAAAAAAACAACACATTTCAAATAAATCTACTAAGTTAACAGCTACTATTTTTACATATCATCCTATTCTCAATTTTTTTTAATGTTATTCTCTTTTAATTCCAAATCTTTAATGGTTTTTTAAATTTATTATTATTTATGACACCATCGTTGTCATCTATATCAATTCGCATTCAAAAAAAAAAAAAAAAACCAAAATCAATTATGAAGTTTATGAAAAATACGAAATACAATATATAATAATAATCGACCCAGGGCATTGCCCGGGCCAAAATACTAGTTTGTAGTTAATTAAGGCTCTGTTTTTTAGGACTGATCTGATCTGATATTCTGAACTGATCTGATTAGGTGGGGTATTTTTTTGTGAGTGTAATACCCCGAAAATTTGGGATATTTTAAAATTTTTATTTATTAATTAAATGTATAATTAATTAACTATTTAATTGATTATTATTTAATTAATTATTATTTTGTGTAGCAATCTAATAATTTTGAGCATGGCCTTAACCTTTTCATTTTATCTTGCCAAAACCCGAGCCAAATTATTTCCTTAGAATCTGTGTTGCACGGTTCATCTTATCTTTCTTTTTATTAATTACTCTATTTCTTTTTAATCGACATTGTTATCATACCTTTATCTATTTTGACTAAGCCTATTTTGTTTCCCATTTATTTGGACTGTTTTAATTGTTATCTCGAATTTGGGCCTATGACCCAATTCCTCCCCCTTTGGCCGGCCCTCTCTTTCATTTTGGGCCATTGGTTATTCCTTTTGGTTTAATTGGATTAATTAGATAATTTTATTAATTAAATTAATTCCTTAAACTAATTCTAAAACCTAGTCCAAGAAGCCCTAACTACTAAGTCCACTCCTCCTATTTCCACTCTAATTTCACGGCAACCCCCTCCCTTTTTTTGTTGTTGGTTTTGTTGTTCTCTTCCTCTATATATTTGTGGCTTAGTATTTTTATTTTTTCTACCTATTTGCAAAAGCTCATAAACCCTAAAAATAAAACTTTTCCTCCTCTCCTCTCTCAAACAGCCTTGCATTTCAATTCACCAAAGTGGTGAATTTTCCTTGGAATTTTTAGCGTTTAGAGGTAACTAGACTTACCTTCTTAAATTTGGGTAGATAATCACATAGTTAATTAGGATTTGATCATGAAAATTGTAGGGTTTTTGCTATTTGTTGCCTCGAAAAAATGTCGAACCATGATAAATTTATGAATTTTTCTTGATTAATTTGATGTATTTTCTGGATATTTTTTATGAATCTTTAATTGTTTAATAATTACTTGTATGAATTTATTTCTTTATCAAATCTTGTTATTTCTTGATGAATTTTTCGTGGGAGTCTCTTTACTGTTTCATTATGAATCATGATTTATTTCGTGGCAAAATTAGTCCTTTTATTGCTTATAATAATTTAATCTTTCAAACCGGTAAAACTGTCCAGATTTGGTTTACGAATTTATTAAGATATTTAATCAATTCGGATGGATACAAAATTTTAGGTGGAAGTCAATAATAGTGTTTTACAGCTTTTTTTAAATTTTCGTAATTTTAAAGTTCGTTTGCTATGGCAGAAAAATCGGAAACTGATTTCAGCCTAATCTGATTTGTTAGTTATAAAACCCCTTAAAAATAGTAAATGACGTTATTTTTGGACGAAATTTATGCAAGTTAAACCTTGAATCCATATTTAACTTTCATTAAAATTTCCAGATTATTCGAGACCTTTAAAATGTCATTCTTAATTTAATTCTTTAAAATCAGATTGTGTAAAATAGTGTGATTAAATTATTAAAACATGTTATTATTGAATTCTTGGATTTAATCTTGATAATTTTAATATGCCAGAATGCCGTGTGATATCATGTATATAAAGTGTTGATTTTGATCTGGTTCTTGATAACTTTAATGTTTAAAGTATGATTTTTAATTAATATCATTAAGTTAAAATTGCTAATTATTAATGATTGTATTTATTTAATTGTGTTAATTTTTGGGATTGTTGACATGGAGTTTGCGAGTGGTATAAAATATGAAAAGTAGGAATTTTATCATGTTTTGAGTAATTTATGTTGCTAATTGTATTTTTATATAATTTATTGAATTAATTATATGATGACTGATAAATTTATTTAATTATTATTGTTGTTACTACAATGCCGTGTGGTCCTTATGTGATTTGATCAATCTTTGTTTAATTTTTGACTTATAATAATGTTAGAAAGTATTTTAGGAATTATTGTAATTATTATAAGTAAAGGAATTGTCAGGGATAAGTGACAATATGAAGGAAAGTAATAATATAAAAAAAGGGTAAATTATTATTATTATTATTATTTTGTTAGTCATTAAAGAAGTGGATAAGTTGCAATAAGATATTAATAGGGAAGGAAAGGAAACAGAGTAAAAGGTTATTGATTTGTTTCGATCTCTGGCTAGGAAAGACTTGGTATTTAAGGTGACCAATATACGTGCCGCACCTCTCTTTCCTGGGACTTCGAGCATTTCATTTCCGAATACGGTCACCTAGTACTTCCAAGTATAAGAAAGATAATAAGTTAAGGACGCCCCTGCGACGACGCAAAGGTCATTAATCGGGTTAATAAGATAAGGAGGCCTTTGCGATGGCGCAAAGGTCATCAATCGGGTTAAGTCGTTGCCACTGCCAGACTGCGGTATCTGCGCAGTTCTTGATTCTAGGACATGTAGTCGTCTAGGTAGTTCTCGCAAAGGAGGGCTATTTAGGGGTTATGGCCATAGCTTAGGCTTAGTTCTCGCAAAGGAGGGCTACGGGTGGGACGCAAAGGTTCAACCCGGCATGTTTTAGAAAAGTTGTGGACGCAAAGGTTCACAACGAGCTATAAAGACCGGTCCGCCAAGAAGTTAAGATGATATGATAAGTTATGATAAGAAGTTATGTTATGATAAGATATGATATGATATGATATGATATGATATGCCAAGATATAAAGTTAGCTAAGATATGATAGTCTAAGTATTATATGAAGATGTTTAAGGTAAGATAAGAATAAAATGAAAGGTATAAGATGATATGTATAAGTCTTTCGCTGTGTACGTCTGTATAAGTATTTGTACGTTGCATGTATTTGTGTATACGTATATGAACCTGTATGTTGTACGTATCTTGTATATGTATTTTGTACGTATCTCTAACCGTATTTTGCAGGTATTTCCATACGAAAGGTATATGTATTTGTGTACGTACTTTTATATGTATCCTGTATGCATTTTTGTACGTAATGTTATATGTTATGTATGGTTTTCATGAACGATTCTATGCTATTATGTGGTTAGCGGTCCCTCATTTAAGCGGGACAGCCTAGTTACTCGCCACTGACGGTGGACCTCCCCCCATTTCAGGTGATGATGCAGACGCATAAGTGGGCTCGAATGGATCGGGTTGTGAGATGTGATGAGATTGGCTTAGTGAACCCGGAGTCTATTTATATTTTTCTATTTATTTATTAAGTATTTATCCCGGCTTGTTGGGATTAAACAATATTTAAATATGTACTTTAGAGTTTACCTTTGGATTTTGAGACTAGTATTTATTCCTTTATTGAATAAAAGATCAATTATACTTAGAATATGTATTTTTGTTATGTTTATGTTTAGTAATGACCCATTCGTCGATTTCCTTCATAAATCGACAGTCTTAAAAAGTCGGGTCGTTACAGTGAGAGTATAATATTAAAACAGAGCTGAACTGATCTGATCTGATCTGATTACTGTAGCTTTTAAGTCAAAAAGGACAGGGCCTAAATGTATAACTATATACATAGTGTTCAAATGAAGAAAAGATAATAATTGCCGTCCTGCCAGGGACTGATGGACGACACCTAAGGGTGTATTTGATTCAATCAACTTATATTCAGACAATTCAGATCAAATTAGAAAAATTCAAATCAGATCAGATCAAAAAAGTTCAGATCAGATCAGAAAAATTATAACTATCATAATAAATTAAATACAATCCGAAAAATTCAGATCAGATTAAATCAGATCAGATCAGATCATAAATTTCATATGAATCAAATGCACCCCACGACTCAACGTAATATTTTCACTATATATTGAGAATTGATTAGCGATTATCCTATTTAGTATTGACGAGGTTGTTATTATCATTAATTAATAAATAATTAATTCTTGTATCTACTTTTATCTATTTCCATTAAAAAAAGATATTGCACTATGCAAATGTTTTTTAGGGGCGTTTAGTTGACAAACTTGTATGCATTTGAAATTAGTAGCGAAAACAACATGGTATCCGTTTGAAGCTTAATTAATTCTTGAAGTAGGGAAAACTAGAGATCATGTGTCTATTATTAGCCAAGCCACTTCCTCCTTAATTAATTAGGTTTTTAGCTAAATTAAACACCATGTCTATGTGGTTTGAGGTATGAGATTTAATGTTTTATTTGCCTAAAACAAACACAAATTAAAGTGTATGTGTTTGAGCCGCTTTTGAATAATTCTACTTTTAACATTATTCACAATTTCATTTTGACTGCAATTTATACTTACACAATAAGTCAAACATAGTCATGCAAGGTCTCGTTAGATTCGTCTCAACTTGTAGCTTTTTATTATCTAGTGTTCATAATTTTAACAAATATATAATTAGAGATCTTAATCTTCAATTTTTTTTCTAGACATGCAGGGAAATGCATTTCTTACAAGAATTTGAAAATGGAGGATGTATATGTATCTAGAAAATACTATATGTATCTCTTAAGCTACAAATATAAAGCTAAAAAAGTAAGAGTTTGAGAAAAAGAAAAATTAATTAAATCAATTTATACTTATAAATTTCAAAATTTATAATATCTTAGTAAATATATAGGCACTTAAGGCTTCCTATCACATTATTATTATCTTAACTTAGGCATACTTGATATTTAATAAATCTATATTTATTTATACAACTTTTAGTTCATAACCACTTCATTTTTTTAAACAAATAACGTTGCTAGGTCCTACGTACTGCATGGCTCCTCTTACAAAAATGACGACGAGCTGGTATTACGTTTATTAAAGAAGGAGATTGGTGAGAATCGAACTTGCGATCTCTTTGTTACAACTCACAAGGTGCACCTCGTTGGCTCGATCCTCTCCTGCTCTCTAACATATTATGACTCAATAATAGTATATGTTTTTTCAAGATGGAGTAGGATAATAAGCAATGTTTGGTTGATTTCAGAATTAAATTTTCACAGTAACTTGTACTTCATTCGAATTTAATTTTCATATTTCATTTGCCATGATTGAACAAAAGTTGTTTGTTACTAATATAGGATAATCATTGTAAATTTTCATTTACGAAAGGGAAGGTTGATAAGATAATTCCCATATTTCATAAGAATTTTAAATTTTCAAAAATTTTCAGTTCCTCCATTAATTTCACTTTTAGGCGAAAAAACTACAAGAAAAAATTGCATTTCATCGGAATTTTGATTCCCAATGTAAAATGAAGGAAACCGAACAATGCCTAGTTAATTTTTTTAAGCATTAATTAACAAAGAGAAATGAAGCATTTGAAAAAAAAAACTGTTATTTAGGTTACATTATTTTCTTGTAAAAATGGTTAAATTATTTGAAAATTGTCATAAACTAGAGTTCCCTAGAACTAGAGAAATTGAGCTCATCCTTAGGAAATTAAAGAACAAAACAAACTAACCAACAACCGCCACTGATCCAAATATTAAGGCCACACGTAAGAGGCAATACAAGCGTCATGCACATTCCATTGGAAAATATTTCCCCTTAACTATTCTTGTTGTTTTTTAATTGCAATCAAATTGGGGTGGAGGCAGTCTAAAACTATTGACTATTGTATTGTTGTTATAATCGTTGTATAATTCATATCATATAATTATAACATAAAAGATTGAGCTTCAATGCAGTGATGTTAGAGGGACCTTACAACCGAGAGGTTACGAGTTTAATTCTCATCGACTCTCTCCTCCAAAAAATATAATTTAGGTCAATAATGTATGCCCAGCTCGGTGTGGCTAGCTACTGATATTCGCACATTACTTTTGATATCCGATAGCAATTTTACCAAAGAATATTAATCTCTTAATTGGCTTTTGGGTTGTGTAGTTATTATCAAACCAAATTGTTCGGAAATTATTTTCTGCTTGATATTCGTATAAGAGGAGTCGTGTGCCAAGGGCAAGTAACTTTACCTACATATATATATTTAAGATTTTTCACACCGAGTATCGATCATAAGAATATCAAGCTTTAATAGTAAGCATTTTTTTGCTAATAATGTATACCCGAAAGTGTAAAAAGAAGTGGTTCGAATCATTGTTATTTGACTCAGACATCTTCTTGAACATATTAAAGTTTAAAAAATGCGTTGCTAAATGTGAAAATGGTAAAAGGAAAATGGAAAGAACTTTTTTAGAACGGGTCGTTCGAAAATTTATGATAAAGATTTTCATTACCAATGCTATTTAATTCATTGATTTTTTTTAGTTGGGAAATAATTGGTTAACCGGTTAACCCCAAGAGTTGTCAACCTGACCTCATACTATTGATTTTTAATTGTTAAAAAATACATTAAAACATTAATTTCTCTTTATTTTATTGCATACATATTATTATTTTATACTGATGTATCTGAGAGGGTTAACAACCGTGAGGATTGATCAATTATCATTATTTTTTAAAATTTCTTTTACTTCCTATGTCCCTAAAAGATTGCTACTACATATTTCATTTTGAGTGATGAAGTATTTACTATGTACTTAAATCTATATTATATCATTTTCAGTGCCAAATATATGAAGTAAAAGTACAATAATAAGAAAAAAAAAAAGTAGTACAAAAATCTTTAACTTCTTGTTACACTCAGTAGTATAGGTGGTGGCATTAACTTGTCATTTCCTTAAATTCAGTGTTTCTTCTAAACCTTTAATTCCATTATTTGTTCCAAAGGACGAAATTTAGTGAAAATGAACAAGTTTGTAATAATGAAATTGAATATTGTGGGGGCAAAATGTGTGTAAAATTATTGTTAGGTGAGAAAACTCATAAGTTTGTTGTACTGTTTTCATACCTTCTATAAGCAAGCAAGTTTAATTAAATGCAATAAGAGATGCAAAAAGTACCAATTTTCTATTATTGGTGATTTTTTTTTCACTTTGGTTCTTTTAATTTGGTCAGAACAGTCACATACTCTCATGAATTGTACTAGGATGTCAGTATGGGTTGGAACCCGTTGGGTTAACTGAACTGACCGTGACCTGAACTGAAGTAAACTGAACTGGAAGTAACCCGGAACCTGAAATTGACCCGAACTGAAGTACGTGACCTGAACTGTTATTGGCCCGTGAATTAATGACCTGAACTGAACTGAAAGTAACCTGAACTGAGGATAACATGTCCCAAACCCGAAAATTTATTAAATTGGACTGAACTGGACTGAACTGAAATCAACCCGTTACATTATTTAACCTGAACTGTGAAATCTTATTCAACTTGAAAGTAATTAACTTCATATCACAATTAACATATTAAGAAACTTTTTGTGTTTTATGATCAATTTTTATTGTAATGGACGCTCTAAAATAACCCGATGTAAACTGATGCCAACTTGAAACATACCGTTTCTTATCATTGAACTGTATTAACCCGAACCATTTTGGACTGAACTGATACTAGCCTGACCGTTAATGACCTGAACCTGAACTGAACTGTCATCGAGAAAAAGACAACTTGTTATGACCTGAACCGAAATGACCTGAACTGAATTGAAATGAACCGTTGGGCTAATAACCTGATTTAACCTAAACCGAAATTGAACTGAACCCGTTTGGGTCAACCCTAACCTGTATCATTAACCCGTTTTGACATCCCTAAATTCTACCATGTGGATAACTCATCTCTATTATATAAGCCAAGGGGGGAGCTATGGTGTCCCCCCTAGAAAAGTCTAAAATGCCCTTGCATTTTTATAAAAATACAAACTACATAATTAAGGAAAGTTCATACTATTTTTTTTTTTTTATTTTTAAATAAAAATAATACAAAATATATAGTTTAAAAAAATAAAATAAAAATATGTAAATTTATATTTTTAAATTCTCTACAAATTGATACCCATATTCATATATTTGTTGACATATTTTTTTTACCTTTTGATTACAATGGAAATTTGGTAGTAGAGAAAAAAAAATATATAGTGGATCAACATTTTCTTTGTCCATTTTTTATGTAAGAAATTCAATGTGCAAAAAATTTCCTTATTTTTATACTATAAAAAATTGGATGAGAACCCATATTTAAACTTTATTTCTTTGTTGATTATTTTACTATTGTATAAAAATTATATAAAAAATGTTGTCGCACATATATAACTTGCATAAAAAGCATAATATATATATATATATAAATCAATGGGGCCATGGGGGAGCTATGATGTCCCCGTGAAAATACTTATATAACCTTAACTTAAAACAATTATGAAAAAATTACCTAATTTGTGCTTCAATCAATTACAATTAACAAGTGATTCCTTAATTAATTCAATAAAAAGGCCAGATAAACTTTGCCTTTATCATATTCAATTCTAATGTTTTGAATAAACTCAATAATATATCAATTATATACTATTCTATTCTATAAAATAAAATATGAGTTATTTTATGTAAAAAATAAATTTTTTTTATGTTTTGTATAACTTTTTATTTTTTAATACAATATCTTATTATAGTTTGACTGTCAATATTTAATATATTGCTATTATTTTATTTATTTTTTTAAAAATCAATCAATACTAAATTTTGTAAATCTTTACATGGTGCCCCCAAGTAAAGCTTTGATTTCAGTATTAACAATAAACTGTTGTTGCAAGCAGCGTAAATGAATGCATAAAGAATTAAAATTTTGTTTTAATTAATATTTTAAAGTAAATCAATGTTTCTTCCATAGTCATATGGATGTCAAGTTAGTTACAAACTTTTAATTTGGAATTGATATATTACTATCGAGTAACACTAAGCCTTAAATCTCAGCACGCATAGCGTGCACAAAAGGCTAGTAAAGAATATAATGCAAGTGTTGATTAGGTTCTAGCATTAGCTCAATGAATTTCGGAGAGTGATGATATATGATAGAATTCTAGTACCCTCAAATAAATGTAAGAGCAATGTTATCTCGGTATTTTTGTAAAATGAGTTGTACTACATTCGTCTGTCCAACAACCTTACCGATAACAAAAAAAAAAATAAAAATATGAAAGTATTAGTTTACTAGTTACATTTCCGTGTAATGTACAGATATAATTTTAGTTTAAGTTTTGATATATTCTTTAGCTTTTGTTTTTGAGATGCTCCAGTAAGGAAACTATAGTTTATTGGCTAGTAATCTATATTAGTTTATTCTATAAATTATACTAAGAGAAGCAAATCAATGTGGAGTTGACAAGTGTCACTCTATGATTCCCTTATTTTATTTTACGTATACTACCTCCGTTTCTTATTATTTGCAACGATTTGACACTTTTTCTCTCTACTTTATGTCACATTGTTGCAAATAATAAGAAACGGAGGTAGTAGTTTTTGTATTCATGCAATCTGTGCGATGATCTTCAAATATTCGTTAACAGCATTAGTCTGGTAATAAAATTAATAAGTTCCCTCATTATTTTTAAAAGCTTTTAAATAATTTTTTTTAAAAATTTATTCTCGCTTATTATATATTGTAACTTGTAAGTACATTGCAAATTGAGTAAATAATTTATTTTTCTAAAGGATTCATTATTATTTATGAATTAATTTTGAGTGTGTAAGAGAATTTGAATAATACACTTTTAGAATTAATTATACTTGCAATTTTTTAAAATTTTGATTACTTATGTTAAACCAGTTTTTGTGCACGGAATGCGTGTGATAATCTCAAAATATTCGTTTACAACAATAACTTGACAATAAATTAATAAGTTCTCACATAATTTTAAAAACTTTTATATAATTTTGAGTATTAAAAGAATTTGAATAACAATATAATTTTACAATTGAAGGGTACTTATAATTTTTTTAATTGTGATTATTTGTTTTAAATAAGGCAATTAATGATTTTAAAATTTAAATATCAGCATGGACAATTTAATACACAAATGACAAAATTTTTCCCCACTTGACTAAAAATTATGTAGGATGAGTATGAGTAGTGTGGGATTCAGTTGGACACCGTCGCGACTTCTCCCTTCCCTTATATAATAAGATTATTAAAAAATGAATTAACTAGTAAATGTATGCTTAAATAAAAAATTGATTCTTTCTTTAACTATATCAATAATCGTACTATTCAATCTGCATTGTACTGTTTAATACTTCTTCCGTCCCTAAAATGTTTGCTATATATATTCTTCTTTGCAGGTGTCCCATAAAGTTTGCCACATTTTCGTTTTAGGGTCCGTTTACTAGAGCGAAAAATATTTTCCCTGAAAACAGTTTTCCTATTTTACATTGTTTACTTTGGGTGAAAAAATAAAATGTAAAACTTTGGATGAAAACTCATTTTACACCCTATTGGAAACATTTTCCTCCAAATTTGGAAGTAAAACTTATTTTCCGTGCAAGTAAACAATGGAAAATTTATATGAAAATGAGTTTTCCAACGTAAAATGTTTTTCAGGGAAAATCATTTTACATCGAAAATGTTTTACACCAAAGTAAACGGACCCTTAAAGTAAATGGTACAACACATACTCTGTTCACTTTTTACATCTACCTCACATTCTACCTACCCATTTGATGAAAATCTTAAAAATTAAAGTGCAATTATACAAAAATGTTGTAGGGAAATATTACCTTTAAAATCAAATTGAAACGAAAATGTGGGTCGGATTAATTTGATGTATACGAATGCCGTGACGTGTATAAAACACTGTCTTAGAAGCAAAATCGCCCCGACTATGGTGCAATCGGTGATGGCGTTGCCCCCCAAGATTTAACACGACGATCCTCCTTTCTGTGCACGCAGAAAGAAGAATTTGGAACTCACAAAATGCTCAGAACAGAAATGAAGAAGAAAAGACAGAGAGAATAATTGCGGTTTTTGTTTTTCGTACATAAAAACTGAGTCCTGAGACCAGTATTTAATGGCAGAAGAAAAACAACTGTTGGAGAAAATTTTGGGAGCAGTAAAGTTGAGGGGAAAAATAGTAAAAGCAGTTAAAACTCAGTCAAAACGGTAAGTTGTGGGTGCGTAACTGACTAATCACATAATTATTGGAACAACAGTTATGACGAGGCCCAAAAACGTAGGCACACCGCCCCACGCACGTGTCACGAGCCGAGCCGGACGGACGGCGGCGGCGGCGCGCGCGTGGGGATGCCCACTTCCTCCCACAACACTTCAAATACAATAAATGACAAATACATTAATAAACAAGTAAAACTCCCCTCATTCCTTCAATGTGGGACAAGCTTTTACATTAAAACTTTAAAACCTTCTTCTTCCACTCCATTACTCCTTATCTTATGCATTATTTCCAACAATCCCCCACAAATGCAAAGATAAATCCAGAATTAAAATAAATGCCTTGAATTTTTTATTTTTTATTTATTTTTTTTTATATTAAAAAAATGAGTTCTGAGCATATCAAAATAGGTTCGATACTTACACATTGGTGTCTTTCGATTGAACCAATGCATAGTGAAGATTAGGCAACCCTATCATCAAAAGAGTGAACGAGTCTTGAACTCCCTTGACTCAGAGTTAATCCTAGTAACACGTATCTTACCAAAAACATTGTGAGTTCCGCGATAGCAACCATCCAACATCTGGCCAACACACTTGGGATGCTCATGAGTGGCTTAGAAAGACAGCCCAAGTCTTTCGCAAAAGGTGGCCAAACCTTCAAACTCACGTAGGTGATTCCATCAAGTCTATCTCATAGACCACCCAAACCCTGGGATATGAAATCATTAAGAGTTTCGACTCAACCTCTTAAGTTCAAACGGTGAATTTATCAAGTCCGTCTCAACAGGACCACCCGAATCCCGGGCTATGAATTCATTAAAAGCTAGTGAGCTTAACCTCTCATCTTGTACATGTCATAGAAATGGGAAGTGTACAATCATGAGTCTTTCCATGGCTTCGTTAGTCCACACTAATCCTTGTATAAACAAGGTCGGGTATCCACCATGAATTCCTCAACTAACAGGCTTTCAACCCCATTTGCCTCGACGTATCAAGGACCAATCTTCTGTTTAGTCCTTTAGTTAAAGGATCTGCTAGATTCCTCTCAGATCTAACATATTCCATAGTAATAACACCATTTACAATTAATGTTCTCACAGATTTATGCCGAACATGAATATGTCTCTTTTTTCCATTATAAGCACTGTTTTTAGCAACACAAATAGCTACCTGTGAATCACAATGTAAAGAAACAGGTGGAGCTGGTCGCCCCCACAATGAAATATCTGCTAACAAATTTCGTAACCACTCCGCCTCTTGCCCGGCCAAGTCCAAAGCAATGAATTCGGACTCCATCGTTGACCGGGCAATACAAGTTTGTTTGGAAGATTTCCAAGACACAGCTGCACCACATAAAGTAAACATATATCCACTAGTGGAACTTACCTCATCATTGCCAGATACCCAGTTTGCATCACAATAACCTTCTAACACTTTAGGGAAACCAGCATAATGCAAGCCCCAATCCATAGTGCCACGTAGATACCTTAAAAGGCGTCTAAGAGCATTCCAATCTTCTCTATTTGGGTTATGGGTATACCGACTAAGTCTACTAACTGCATAAGCTATGTCAGGCCGAGTGTAATTCATTAGAAACATTAAACTCCCAATTATTTTAGCATGTTCAGTTTGTGACACACTATTACCATTATTCTTTTTCAAGTGAACGTTAGGATCATAAGGGGTTTTCACTGGCACAACATGTAACGCCCCAGATTTTTGGGCTATTTTCTTTGTAATTATTTTTAATTCTGTGTATAGTCTAAATTCATTTGGACTATTTATATATTGATTATGATTATTTTATTACGTGATTTATTTGTTTTATTTTATTTTATTTTAATTAATTAGAATTTTGTTTCTTAATTTTCTAATTAGTTAATTAATTTTGGGCCAAGTGCAATTTGAACATGATTAGTCATGCTTAAGGGTAGTTAGCCCAAATGAACTTAAAAGCCCATTTGAGCCTAAGCCCAACCGGCCCCTTATGTTAAGTGGCTTGGTTTTGCCACTTGCCTTGCATTCACACCTTAACTAACTTCTATAAATAGAAGTAGTAGTAAGGCTTGATGATTTATTTGTCATTTGATCATCTTTTGCCACATTTAAACACTAAACACTCTCCCTCCATTTGCTCTCCATCCCACACGCCATTTTGGCTTGCAAAACACTTATCATTTGTTTATTCATCTTTTCTAGCCCAAACTTAAAGATTCATCTTCCATTTGATCTTTAAGTGACTAAAACACAAGTAGCCTTCTTTGCCTAGATCAAGACTTGGGTGTTGGGTTTGATTTTTGGGTTAAGTTCGAATGGGTGTAGCCGTATGGTTCGTGGGGCAGCCGTGCAATAAGGGCGGTGTTCGAGGGTTGTGGCCGTGTGGTGCGTCCGTGCAAGACCGTGATGGGGGCCGTGATGAAGCCGTGATGTACCGTGTTGCTTGGGACGTGTGGTTTGGGTTCCGGGCAGCAAGTTTTGTGTATTATTTTGCTTAATCTTCCATAAGGTAACATACTATCTCAACCTAGTTTGTATACCTTGAATTATAGTATAGATTAGATAACTAAGTTAGATCGTTTTGATGATTATGTTCCTATTTTTATGCGTGATTCTAATCTGATTTTGGATTGATTTTATGATGATTTCTTCTTGAATGTGTGAATTTTATGATTGAATAAGTTAGTATTAAGTTTGATAATTATCATGTTCAAGTTTGATGAATTTTGGAAATTAGGATGTTGAGGAATTTGTTATTGAACGTGTTGTTCTATGCGTGTATAATGATGAGTTTGGATGAGTTCTTGGTTGAAGTTCTTGAATCTTGATTGAGTTCTTGATTGAAGATCTTGAATCTTGGATGAGTTCTTTATGAGTTCTTTATGAATATGGTTGAGTTCTTTGGATATCTTGATAAGTTCTTTATGACTTCTTTATGATTCTTTACGAGTTCTTTATGGATCTTGATTATGTTGTGATGAGTCTAGGATTCTTTGATCATGATTATGTAGTCTTAAGTGTAGATTATATAGTCTTGGTTAAAGAAAGTTAAGATAAGTTTTAAGCAAGTTAAGATAAGATTAAAGAAAGTTAAGGAAATGATTAAAGATTGATTAAAGAATGGTATTGTTGATGGTTAGACTCAAGATAAAGGCGAAAAGGCAATCTTGAGGATAACTTCGGTGGTTTACATGTTATTTCTTAAGTCAAGGCGTAAGATGCAACTTAAGAATTAAGTAAGAATGTAAAGAAAAGATTAAAGATTAAAGATTTAAATGTTTAGCTTGATTTTACTATTAGACGCCTAACCTTAGAGTAAGATTCTAAGGCTTGGGTTAAGACGTTGCCCCTATCCTAACCGCGGTATTGGGATAGTAATTACCACTATGTCGTCTCCGAATATGGATTTCCAGTAAGATTGGTTTCATGGGGTTGGGAGTAAGATTCTCAATCCTGGCATAGTTGGAAAGTTCGTTCGCGTAAGAGGCGTTCGTACGTGCGTAGTCCGGTCTAATATGTAAATGATTGCGCCAAAGATTAAGTAAGAATGAGATTAAGATTAAGAGTTATTATTTAAGTTTAGAGTCGAGTATTGGGAGTTAGTCGAGTTTTGGGATGGTATCGTTGATGTCGTTATTATTAACGTTATTGTTGTTGGATATTGTTGATTTGATCTGTTGTTTTACATGATCGTATGTTGTATGTCTGGTTTGGTTGTTTGATGTATTCTATGATCATGTGTATCCACGTTAGGGTGGGACAGCTATGTTACTCGCCACTGACTGTGGATTGTTGTTAATTTTTCAGGTTACTCTGATGATGTCGGTGTTGCTTGGCTTTGGGTTGGGTGAGTGCCGATGTTCTTTCCATTTGTTTAGTTTGTATTTCGTTTTCAGTTTTTAGTAGTGGTATTTGTATTTTCTAACTTTGATCGTATTTGGAGTTATTTAGTAGTATTGATTACTTTTGGGTTTAGTATGTACAATCTTGTGGGTATTGTACTTTTGGTTTAGTATATATATATATACTTTTGAGGTTATGATTTAAATTTTTAAGTATTTAAGTTTGTTAGATCTGACTATTCGACTCGTCGGTTTCTTCCGCACCGGTTTAAGCGAGTCGGGTCGTCACACAACATCAAAACTATTAAATTTCTTTAACACTTTTTCCACATAATGAGATTGAGAGAAGGAGAAACCATTACTTGTTTTTGTGACCTTAACACCCAAAATCACATCAGTTTCACCTAAATCTCTCATTTCAAAATGAGAGGAAAGAAATTCCTTTGTTTCATTAATAACATCAATGTGTGTACCAAAAATCAACATATCATCCACATATAAGCAGACAATTACACAATCAGGTCCAAACATTTTTGAGTACACACAAGCATCCACATATAGTTCTATGGAACTTCTCATACCACTGTATAGGAGCTTGTTTTAGACCATATAATGACTTCTTTAATTTACACACCTTTTGTTCCTGTCCGGGAACCAAAAAACCTGGAGGTTGTTTCATATAAATTTCCTCTTCTAGATCGCCATTCAAAAAAGCATTTTTTACATCCATTTGATGCACAATTAGTTTATAGCTAGAGGCTAAAGCTATTAAAGTGCGAATAGTGGCGATTTTAGTTACTGGTGAGTAAGTATAAAAGAAATCAACACCAAATTTTTGCGTGAACCCCTTTATTACTAGTCTTGCCTTATACCTTTCTACTGTACCATCAGTTCTAAGTTTCCTTTTAAAAATCCGT
Source organism: Salicornia ramosissima (assembly GCA_951394345.1). Taxonomy (NCBI): domain Eukaryota; kingdom Viridiplantae; phylum Streptophyta; class Magnoliopsida; order Caryophyllales; family Amaranthaceae; genus Salicornia; species Salicornia ramosissima. The sequence goes on along the minus strand of OX596238.1, from coordinate 46,977,920 downwards.
TTACATCCAATGGCTTTACTACCCTTAGGCAAATCAACTAGTTCCCATGTATGGTTTGACATTGTAGACTCTATTTCACTATTAACAGCTTCCTTCCAAAAACTAGCATCTATTGAACTCATTGCCTCATCAAAATTTTTAGGCTTATCATCAAACAAATGATAACATACAACATGTTCATTTAATTCATTAACGTTTTCGAGTTCAACTAAAAAGGTTGTCAGAAAGTCAGGACCAAAGCTAGTTTCGGTTCTACGTCTTTTACTTTTCCTAGGTTGAACTATATCATTAGTTTGAACAATAGGAGAAGCAACAGTCATAGAAGAAGAAGATGAAACATATTTATTTGGCAAACCATCCGTTTTCTTTAAAGGGAAAATATGTTCAAAAAATTCAGCATCTCTGGATTCACACATAGATCTATCAGACAAGCACATGAACCTGTACGCTGCACTATTTTCAGCATAACCAACAAAAATAGCATCAAAAGTTTTAGGTCCAATATTTTCCCGTTTGAAAGCGGGTAATCCTACTTTAGCAAGACACCCCCACACTTTTAAATATTTTAGGTTAGGCGCATGACCTTTCCATAATTCATAAGGATTTTTATCAAGCTTTTTATGAGGCACTTTATTTAGAACATTAGTGGCAGAGAGTATAGCCTCCCCCCACATGTTATCAGATAAACCAGAACTAATTAACATAGAATTCATCATATCTTTTAAAGTTCTGTTTTTCCTTTCTGCAATGCTATTTTGTTGGGGAGAATAAGGGGCAGTAAATTCATGGATAATTCCATTTTTCTCAGAAAGTTCCTTCAAAAACGTTGTTCCATACTCTCCTCCCCTATCGGACCTAATTCTTTTAATTTTACAATCCAATTGGTTTTCTACCTCAGATTTATAAATTAAAAACATTTTTTCTGCCTCATCTTTGGTTCTCAACATATACACTTTGGTATATCTAGAATGGTCATCTACAAAAGTAATATAATAACGTTTTCCGCCTCTACTTTCGGTGCTCTTGAAATCAGCTAAGTCCGTATGAATCAATTCAAGTAGCACAGATTGTCTACTAGTTACAACTTTGAAAGGTTTTCTAGAATGCTTAGATTCAACACAAATTTCACATTTATGACCATTACCAACCAGACTAGGAATTAAAGACATGTTTTGTAAACGTTTCATGGAACCATAATTTACATGTCCTAATCTAGCATGCCAAAGATCAATAGACTCAATCAAATAAGCAGAAGTGGAAACTTTATTAATGGATTCAACAACAAATACAGTGTCTAAAATAAATAGACAACTAGACAGATAACCCTTTCCCACAAATTCCCCATTCCGGGACAAGACTAACTTGTCACATTCAAAAACAAGTTTAACACCAGGTTTATTAAGTAGTGCACCGGAAATTAAATTTCTACGAAGGGAGGGGACATACAGTACATCTTGTAAAGCTAATGTCTTTCCTGAATTTAATTTGAGGAGAATTTTCCCTTTGCCAAGCACTTTAGAGCTGCTGGAATTTCCCATGAAAACTTGATCAGCTTTTGCCAATTCTGTAAATTCAGAAAAAAGATCTTTGTCAGAACAAAAGTGTTTAGTTGCCCCTGTGTCTACGACCCATTCTGCTTTGTTGCCGACAATGTTTACTTCAGACACTACTGCTGCAATAACATCATCTTTCTCTTCTGCAATGTGGGCTTGATTCTTGTTTTGGTCTGTCTTCTGTCCATTATTAGGGGTGTCTTTACGGTTGTAGCACTGCCATGCTTTGTGGCCTTGCTTTCTGCAAACATAGCACCCACCATTACCTTTTTCAATTTTTCCATTTTTCTTAAAATTATTGTGTTTTTTGTTACGAACTCCAAGAGATTTTTGATTCTGGTTCTTTTTGTTGGTGTTAGTAGCAGCTTTGTTTTGTTTAGACCTGTCAAATTTTGGAACTGAAGATTCAACAATGTTAGCTTTAACAGAAGAATCATAAGGGGAAGAGTCCTTATCCTTTAGTCGATTGGCTTCTTCGATCTTCATGTGTCCGACCAGTTCCTCAAGAGACATGTCCTTCTTTTTGTGCTTCAGATGATTGCGGTAGTTAGACCAAGAGTCAGGAAGCTTTTCGATCAGAACATTAGCTTGTAGGACCTCGCACATCGTCATACCTTCAGCCAGGATGTCAGCAACAAGGTTCTCGTACTCATGGACTTGCTCCATAATAGGCTTATCATCAACTATTTTGAACTGTAACCACTTTCCAATAGCATATTTCTTCTTTCCAGCATCATCCGTCCCGTATTTTTTCTCCAGGTTCTCCCAAACAAATTTGGCAGACTTATTGTTGATGAAAAGATCAAACAGGGGGTTGGACATATGGCTCAGAAGGTGACCTCGGACAAATTTGTTGTGTTTTTCATATTTCGTGATCTGTTCTTCAAGGGCAGCGGATGCAGTGACATCAGCGGTGGTAGCAGCAGTTGTTGTGGAGGTGGGTCGAACCGGGCAGTCACGAAACAGAACGTAATGAACCTCTAGTTGTTCGAAAAAGATCAGTAATTTTTGGGACCATCGTTTGAAATTAGTCCCGTCTAAAGGTTCGAGTTTTGAGAGATCAGGAAGGGTTTTTGAAACTGAGAATTCCATATCTGAGATTACAGAGAAAGATTTTGCTTCTAACTGTAGGGAAATATTACCTGTAAAATCAGATTGAAACGAAAATGTGGGCCGGATTAATTTGATGTATACGAATTCCATGACGTGTATAAAACACTGTCTTAGAAGCAAAATTGCCCCGACTATGGTGCAATCGGTGATGGCGTTGCCCCCCAAGATTTAACACGACGATCCTCCTTTCTGTGCACGCAGAAAGAAGAATTTGGAACTCACAAAATACTCAAAACAGAAATGAAGAAGAAAAGACAGCGAGAGAATAATTGCGGTTTTTGTTTTTGGTATATAAAAACTGAGTCCTGAGACCAGTATTTAATGGCAGAAAAAAAAAACTGTTGGAGAAAATTTTGGGAGCAGTAAAGTTGAGGGGAGAAATAGTAAAAGCAGTTGCAAAACTCAGTCAAAACGGTAAGTTGTGGATGCGTAACTGACTAATCACATAATTATTGGAACAACAGTTATGATGAGGCCCAAAAACATAGGCACCGCGCACGTGTCAGCCGGACGGACGGCGGCGGCGCGCGCGTGGGGATGCCCACTTCCTCCCACAACACTTCAAATACAATAAATGAAAAATACATTAATAAACAAGTAAAACTCCCCTCATTCCTTCAATGTGGGACAAGCTTTTACATTAAAACTTTAAAACCTTTCTTCTTCCACTCCATTACTCCTTATCTTATGCATTATTTCCAACAAATGTATCAAACATTAAGGGATAGTACAATGTATATTATTTGAGTACAAGTTAATATAAATTCGTTAAAATCTTTAAATACCTTTTATATAGTGTAACCAAAAATTTTAAATTACATCATAAACAATTAATTTTCCTAATATACATTGACATTAATAACAAAAAAATTAAGTAGTAATACATATTACCCACAAGTTAATCTACTCTTATCTAACATAAAATACTTTTTTGACATAATTTAACATAAATTACGTGATTCAAGTTATTTAAGTATTATACAACTTATTTTAGAAAAGTTCAGATCAAATAAAAAAATTCAAATAAGATTAGATTATATCAAAATAATTCAGATCATATCAGACTAGATTAGAAAATTTCAGACCGTATCAAAAAATTATAATTATAAAAATAAATAGAATAGAAAATCCGTATACTTCAGATAAGATCAGATCAAATTAGAAAAGTTAAGTTCAGATCAGATCAGAAAATGTCAAACAAATCAAATGCACCGTTTTTGCTTTGTTTAAGACATTACAATATTAAATTCTAAGTTATTATATAGGTGAAATCTTTTAAAATCTATTAAATACAATAATTTATTATGTAATATATATTAGTGGATGACCATTATATTCCTGATAATAATTTAAAAATATTCTAGACCAGGGTTTGTTCAACAAAACACTAATAGATTGTGTGGGTGTGGGTGTGTGTGTTTGTTGAACTCCGGAATAATTTAACCTAATGTTTTTTATCTATAAATACCCTTTTGATCAAAAAAATTTCCACTTTTTTTCTCCATAATTTCACACGCCTTCTTCTTAATTATTATTTCTCTCTCAAAATAATCAAACCCCTTTCCTCTCTTCATTTTCCCTCTTTCATGTTTTGGAATCCAAAAGGTAATTAATCTATTCTATTATCAAAAGTATTTTCTTTAATATCTTTAATTAAAGTTTTAACCTTGAAATTCATATATCTAATTTTTTTCCCTTTAATGGCTTAATATATATGCGAGGAAAGAGTGAATTTTTTTGCATCGAAACTAGTGATGAATTTTGTAGAAATGAAAGAAATGAACTCTTATTATTGGAATTATTAGAGAAGAAAATGAACAATGTCTTTATTACAAAGGGTTATTCACTTTATATACTAATCTAATAAACACATAAACCACTTGCTAACAAACAAACTACTAGCAATATTTCGAATAAAAAAGTATACAAAAAATACAATAATAATATTAGTAGAATAAATCATACTCCAATACCCCCCTGTAACAGCCCATATTTTATAGGTATTTCTGCTGTATATTTATGTATGACTATGTGATTTTATGTATAGTTCAAATTTATTTTTGAACTATTTATTTTATTTTATGTGAGTAATTTCGATTTAATTCGAATTATTTTATTTTGATTAGTTATTAGTTATTATTTATTTTTATTATTATTTAATTAATTAGAATTTTATTATTTAATTTTCTAATTAGTTATTTAATAATTTGGGCTAAATCGAAGTAAGCATGATTAATCATGCAATTTTTGTAAATTAGCCCAATGGATCACGAGAGCCCAATTTGGCCCACTTTGGCTCATGAGAACCGGCCCCCTATATGGTTAGTGGCTTCATTTGCCACTTGCCTCATGTTCACACCTTAACTAACTCTATATATAGATGAGTTAGTAAGGCTTAAACCTCATTTTGCCATCCTTGTCAACTTAAACACTTGCCATCAAAAGATTAAACACAAAAAACTCCCTCCCATTTGCATCATAGCCACACGCCATTTTTGGCTTTTGAATTCAATCAAATTGTTCATCATCTTTTTAAACCCAAAACTTAAAGATTCATATCCCATTGATCTTTAGGTGATTAAACCTTCATTAATTTTCATATTTTGCATTCAAGATCACTAGTTGGGTTTGGTTTTGGGCTCTTGTTCGTGTGGGTTGTTCAAGTGGGTTCAAGATCGTGTGTGCAAGTGTGGTTCGTGTCGTGACCGTGCAGCAGTAGCCGTGCAAGTGGTGGTTCGTACTCGTGGTCTAAGCCGTGTGGTGGTGCTTGTGTTCGTGGGAAGCCCTGCGTGGTGGCAGCCGTGTCGAAGCTGTGTCGTGCGTGGTGTTTGCTGTGATTGGGCCGTGTTCGTGTGGTGTTGAACAAAGTCGTGCCGTGTGTGCCGTGTGGGTGGTCCGTGTGGTTCAAGTTTCCGGGCTGCGATTTGTGTTGATTTTGTGTGTGTTCTTTACTAAGGTAACATACTTTCTCAACTTAATTGGTGTACTATGTTCCATAGTATAGATTAAATGAACAAGATTAGTTTATATGAAGTTTTGATCATGTTTTTGAGTATGAATTGTAAATCTGATTTTGAAATGGTTTTATGATGATTTTAAGTTTTAAAATGATGATTCTATGATTGATTATGTTAGTATTGAGTTTATGTTAATCATGTTCAAGTTTGGTGAATTTTGGATACTAGAAAGTTGATGATTTTGGGTGTTGAATTGATTGAGTTATGCGTGTATTTTGATGATTTGGGATGAGTTCTTGATTCTTGGTTGAAGTTCTTGAATCTTGATTGAGTTCTTGATTGAAGATCTTGAATCTTGGATGAATTCTTTGAGTTCTTGATGAGTTCTTTAAGGTTCTTTATGAGTTCTTGATTGAGTCTTTAAAGTTAAAGAAAAGGTTAAAGAAAGTGATAAGATGTTGTAAGATGTTTGGTTTACATGTTATTTTCTTAAGTCAAGGCGTAAGATGCAACTTAAGAAGTAACTAAGAATGTAAACTTCGGATTAAAGGATTAAAGAATGTAAGATTAGCTTGATTTCGTTACTAGACGCCTAATTCGTAGAGTAAGATTCTATGTTTTTGGGTTAAGACGTTGCCCCTATCCTAACCGCGGTATTGGGATAGTGATTACCACTATGTCGTCTTTGACATGGATTTCCAGTAAGATTGGTTTCATAGGGTTGGGAGTAAGATTCTCAATCCTGGCATAGTTGGAAAGTTCGTTCGCGTAAGATGCGTTCGTACGTGCGTAGTCCGGTCTAGTATGCGAATGATTGCGCCAAAGATAAGATTGGATAAGTTAGTCGAGTCAAGCATGTATATTTGTATATTTCGCATGATTTGATGTTATGATTTGGGTTGTTTGATTTATGCTATGTTCATGTGTATTCCCGTTAGGGTGAGACAGTTATGTTACTCGCCACTGACGGTGGACTGTTGTTTACTTTTCAGGTAATTCTAATGATGAGGTTCTTGCTTACCTTTGGGTTGGGCGAGCGCCGATGTTGTTATATAGTTGTATTACTGTTATTTTATGATTTCGGTTAGTTTTGAACTATAGTAGTGGTACTTGTATACTTTACTACAACTCTGACATGTATTTGGAGTTACGTATGTTAGTAGTAGTAGTTTGACTTTTGGGATTAGTTGTGTACAAACTTGTGGGTATTTGTACTTTTGGGTTATAGTAATAATATTTTGGGGTTTGTTTTTAATTTTTAAGTATTTTAGTTTGTAATAACCCGAAATTTAGGGCCAGAAAATTTCGCGGGTATTAATGTTATTTTAATATTCTAACTCCAAAAGGCCCGGTTATTTGTACTGTTTAGTTCCTATTTTTCTATCTTTATTCTGAAATTGGGCCTATGACCCAATTTTCCTCCTTTCTTGGCCAGCCCTCTTGATTAGTCAATTAGGTTTATCTTCTATTTAATTTATTAATTTATTATTTATTTAATTAATAATATTTTTAATTATTTTGAATTAGTGAAACTAATCCTAACTATTTCTTCTAGGCCCCCTTTTTGTTCCTGCCTTTTCCTAAGCCTAATAATTGAGCCCAATAACCCTTTACCCTTTTATTATTTATTTAGGGTTTATCTTTTTATTTTAATTACTGATTTTATTTATTTATTTATTTAATAATATCTTTAAATAATTAGTTTGAAATGGTAAAAAAAAAACACCCTAACCAACTATTATACTAAGTTTCCCAAAAATCTCTCTTTTCCTATTGTTACTCCCTCACTCACGGCCCTCCCCTCTAGTTGTTTTTTTTATTTTTTTTTATTTTTTTATTATTGGTTTTCTTATATTATCAATAGGGAATTAGCCCTAAACTTATTTTCTTTTACAAAAATCTTCTACACTTTAATTTTCTCAAATAAAAACCTTCTTTTTCCTCAAAAAAAAAAGCCGTGAGCCTCCATAAGCCAAAAGAGTGATTTTTCTTGGAATTTTGTAGCGAATCAGGTAACTAGACTTTTCCTCTTAGATTTGGGTTAGTTAATTACATAGTTAATTAGGATTAAATCATGAAAACGGTTAGGAAAATTAAAGGAATTAGTATCATGTTAAGGTTAAGAATTTCGAACCATGTGATGAATTATTATGAAATTTTCTTGATCATTTTATGTAGTTTCTTGAAATCTTTAATTGTTTAATAATTATATGTATGAATTTATTTCTTAATAAAATCTTATTATTTCTTGATGAATTTTTCGTGGGAGTTTCTTTACTGTTTCCTTATGAATCATGATTTATTTCGTGGCAAAATTCGTCCTTTTCTTGCTTATAATAATTTAATCTTTCAAATCGGTAAAACTGTCCAGATTTAGTTTACGAATTTATTAAGATACTTATTTAATTCAGATGGCTACCAAAATTTAGGTTGAAGTCAATAATAGTTTACTACAGCTTCTGTTAAATTTTTGTAATTTTTAAAGTTCGTTTACTATGGAAGAAAAATTTGAAACTGAATTCAGCCTAATCTGATTTGTTAGTTATAAAATCACTTAAAAATAGTAAATGACGTTATTTTTGGACTAAATTTATTCAAGTTAAACCTTGAACCTATATCTAGCTTCCATCAAAATTTCCAGATTATTAGAGACATTTTAATGGTGGTTCTTAATTTAATTCTTTAAAATCAGATTGTGTAAAATAGTGTGATTAAATTATTAAAACATGTTATTATTGAATTCTTGGATTTAATCTTGATAATTTTAATATGCCAGAATGCCGTGTGATGTTATGCATAAAAAGAATTAATTTTGATCTTGTTCTTGATTGATCTTGATGATTTAATGTTTATTGTATAATTTATTTGTTATTGTTGAATTTATTTAATTAATTATGATAATTGTATTAAAGCATAAATTTTTGGTAAATTATGTGAAAATGTCGAGTGGCCCTATTATGAAAAGTGGAATTTCTCTCATGTTTTAGGTAATTTATGTAGTTAACTGTATTATATGTGGTATTTAATTAATTATATTAATTGATGAATTTATGTAATTGTTAATTTACTCCTAAGATGTCGTGTGGTACTCATGTATTTTGATCAATGTTAGTTTAATTTAGACTTATAATAATATTGGGGTAATTTAGGAATTATTATTGTTATTATCATTATTACTCATTAAAGGAACTATCAGGGATAAGTTGTTATATGAAGGGTAATAATAATATGACAAAAGGAACAAGTTGTAACATAATAATAAAAGGGTTTCAGGGATAGATATTATATTTGTCACCATAATATTTATTATTATTATTTTTATTTCGGAAATCAATAGGGATAAGTTACAATAGGAAGGAAAGTATAATAAGATATTAATAGGGAAGGAAAGGAAACAGAGTAAAAGGTTATTGATTTGTTTCGATCTCTGGCTAGGAAAGACTTGGTATTTAAGGTGGCCAATATACGTGCCGCACCTCTCTTTCCTGGGACTTCGAACATTTCATTTCCGATTACGGTCACCTAGTACTTCCCAGTATAAGAAAGATAATAAGTTAAGGACGCCCCTGCGATGACGCAAAGGTCATTAATCGGGTTAATAAGTATTAAGGACGCTCCTGCGATGACGCAAAGGTCATTAATCGGGTTAAGTCGTTGCCACTGCCAGACTGCGGTATCTGCGCAGTTCTTGATTCTAGGACATGTAGTCGTCTAGGTAGTTCTCGCAAAGGAGGGCTATTTAGGGGTTATGGCCATAGCTTAGGCTTAGTTCTCGCAAAGGAGGGCTACGGGTGGGACGCAAAGGTTCACCTCGGCATGTTTTAGGAAAGTTGTGGACGCAAAGGTTCACTACGAGCTATAAAGACCGGTCCGCCAAGAAGTTAAGATGATATGATAAGTTGTGAAAAGAAGTTATGATAAGATATGATATAGTATGATATGTTATGATAAGATATAAAATTAGCTAAGTTATGATAATCTATGTATTTCATGAAGTCATTTACAATAAGATAAGAATGGAATGGGATGTATAAAATGATATGTATAAGTCTTCCGCTGTGTACGTCTGTATTTGTACGTTGTAGGTATTCGGGTATGTATGTATACGTATATGTATTTGTATGGTGAACGTATTTTGTGCTTGTATTGTATACGTATTTTGTATGTACGCTAATCGTATTTTGCAGGTATTTTCATACGAAAGGTATACGTATTTTTGTACGTATTTTTTTATACGTATCCTGTATGCATTTTTGTACATAATGTTATATGTTACGTATGGTTTTCATGAACGATTCTATGCTATTATGTGGTTAGCGGTCCCTCATTTAAGCGGGACAGCCTAGTTACTCGCCACTGACGGTGGACCCCCCCCATTTCAGGTGATGATGCAGACGCATAAGTGGGCTCGTATGGATCGGGTTGTGAGATGTGATGAGATTAGCTTAGTGAACCCAGAGTCTATTTATGTTTTTCTATTTATTTATTAAGTATTTATCCCGGCTTGTTGGGATTAAACAACATTTCAATATGTACTTTAGAGTTTACTTTTGGATTTTGAGACTAGTAGTTATTACTTTAATTAATAAAAGACCAATTGTATTTAGAATATGTTATTTTTGTTACGTTTATGCTTAGTAATGATCCATTTGTCGATTTTCATCGTAAATCGACAGTCTAAAAAGTCAGGTCGTTACAAGTTTGTTAGTTCTGACTATTCGACTCGTCGGTTTCTTCCGCGCCGATTTAAGCGAGTCGGGTCGTCACACCCCCCCCCCATAAGTTAGGTGGTGAATAACTCAACCCCAACTTGGACAGTACGTAGATCATAAAATTGGGGAGAAGAAAGGGTTTTTGTGAAAACATCTACTAGCTGGTGGGTTAGCGGGCAGTAGGCAAGAAGGAAAGTTGAATCAAACCCTTATAAAATGACAGTCGGTTTGGATTTGTTTTGATCTTTCATGAAAAATAGGGTTCCTAGCAATGTGGAGAGCAGACTGGTTGTCACAGTGCAAAGTGGCAGGCTTCAAATTACCCAAACCAAGCTCTTCAAATAGCCTAAGGACCCAAGTCACTTCTGAAGAAGCTGCTGACATAGCCCTTCGCTCTGCTTTACTAGAGGACTTTGAAAATGTAGATTGCTTTTAGACTTCCAAGATATTAGTGAAGACCGAAACAATAAAACATAGCCTATAATAGACCTCCTAGAATCTAGGCAAGAAGCCCAATCAGAGTCAGAAAAAGCCTGAAGGGTTTACTGATCAAAAGCCTAAAGCAGTATACATTGGCCTGAAGTGTTAGCTATATAGGATAGAGTATGTTGCAAAGCTTGCATAAGAGAAGTATATGGAGTTTTTATAAACTGACTAAGCATCTGAACAACATTGCTAATATCAGGTCTTGTGTTAGTAAAAAAAATTAGTTTACCAATCAATGACCTGAAGATATCAGGATTATCTAAAGGAAACCCATCAGAAGATTGCAGTTTAATATTAACAGGAAATGAAGTTTTAGCCCTACTTGATAATTCTAAATTACAGTTTTAAAGAAGTTCTTTAGTGAACTTATTTTGAGTTAAAACAATCCCATTATCAATATATCCAACTTTTATACCTAAAAAATAATTCAAACTACCAAGATCTTTAATAGTGAATACATTAGTGAAATAAGTTTTCAATTTATCCATGTCATTTTTGTTAGTTCCAGTAATCAAAACATCATCCACATAAAAACAACAATAACTAAACCAGCTTCTGGTTTATTTAAAAACAAACTGTAATCTAGTTTACTTTGATGAAAGCCTTGATGTTTAAGAGATGCTATCAACTTAAAATTTCATTGCCTAGAAGCCTGCTTAAGGCCATATAAAGATTTTCTTAACCCACAAACTTTTCCATGTGGATTGGGAATGCCTTGAGATACTCTCATACAAACTTCTTCATGAAAATCTCCATGAAGAAATGCAATTTTAACATCTAATTGATAAACATCCCAATGTTTAGTGGTTGCTAAAGCTAGAATACACCTTATAGTTGTACTGTCATCTTTACAACTGGTGAAAAAGTCTCATCATAGTCTAAACCATATTTTTGTGTTTCCCCTCTAGCTACAAGCCTTGCTTTGCATCTTTTTAATGAACCATATCATCAACCTTAGCTTTAGTTTTATTTTGTAAACCCAATTGCAATTATATGTTTTTAATAACTGGTAAGTCTACTAAATCCCAAGTTTTATTGTCTACCAATTCAAGCTTTAATTTCTTTTTTGCATTGCCTCCACTCATTATAGTATTAATGAAGCTTGAGCATATGACTACTTAAGTTCTGAATGAGAAACCATGTGAACTAAATCTTGAACATTCTCAGCCCTCACAAGATTGCACCAATATTTAGATATACTACTGCTAGAATTTTTATTACTACAAATTTAAATATCTAGATAAGCATGTGGTCTTCTAGATTGAGATTGTAATGGGGGAAAACCAGATTGAGACTTATGTATAACAAATATAATGCAGGAACAATAGATGAACTGTCAGTGTTAACTATGTTCTCAAATAATGTAGAATAATGAGGAGCTTCAAAGCTGTTAAAATCAACAGATAATTAGAATCATTAAAAACATCATAAATAGGAGTAATAGAAGGTAAGAAAATATGTTTTGGAAAAACAAAGTCATAATGAGAATCTTGCAAATGAAATGGAAAATGATTCTTATGTTGATATTGTTATTTTGAAACTATCTAAATGCAAAATCTTGTATCCTTTAATTTTTTTGTGGAAGAATATCCTATAATAACAGAAGGAACACATGGCCTTTAGGATCTAATTTTGCTCTATGAACTCTTGAAGTAGAAACATAGCAAAGGCAACCAAATGCTTTTAGATGTTCAAAAGAGGGGCTTAACCCCATATAATTTTTCATATGGAGATTTATGACTTATAACCTTAAAGGCATCCTATTAATTACATAAGAAGAACATAACACAGTTTCACCCTAATACTTAACTGGAATATTAGACTAAAAAGTCAACGCATGCCCTAGTAGTCTCTGTAAATGCCTATGCTTTCTCTCCATATGACAACACCATTTTGTTGTGGACTATCACTACAACTTCTCTGAGATTCAATACCATGCTTACGAAATAGAGCTCTCATTGGACCTTCAGTTAATTAGTTCTTTAGCATTATCAGATCTTACACTAAGAAATTTAGCTTTAAATTGTGTGCCAACATATTGCAAAAAATTATTGAAAATGGCAACAACGAACATCAGACTTAGCTGTAAGAAGATGAATTCATGTAAATCTTGAAAAATCATCAACAATTGTCAAGAACTGATTACAACCCTTATAGGTAGCAGCCTTATAAGGCCCTCAAACATCTACATGAACTAATTGAAAGGGAAAACTTGATTTAATTGAACTTAGAGGAAAAGAGTTTCTAGACAGCTTAGCAACAAGACAAACTTGACAAATAGAGTCCTTGAAATCTTTATTAGCATCACAAGGCCAAAAAAGAAACCTCAACTGACTAAAAGGCAAATGCCCTGTTCTTAGGTGCCAAATTCTAGCATAAAAAAAGTAGATTAACAAACTGATTCGCAAGGTCCTGAATATAACAATTCCCTTTATAAAAAAAACTAGAGAACAATTTAAATCTTGGCTCAATTTATGAACTGAAATAAGATTGAATTTAAAAGCAAGAACAAACAAAGCATCATTTAAAACAATATAGTCATCCAAAACTATATTCCCAACATTTTCAACATTAACCTTTTTGCCATTAGGTATAGTTTTGGAGCTATGCCTAGCAAAACCGTTATTAAATGAATCAAACAAAATAAGTTCACAATAAATATGATCGCTAGCACCAATATCTATCAACCAATTAGATTTAGAAGATGAATGTAAACAAAATTTACCTGCAAAGAGAGCATGTCCAGAACTGTCATTAGCCTGGTCAGATGCTTGTGCACCAGCCTTCTGTTGCATGAAGCTCATCAAATAGTTGTATGGAGCATTAGTGAAAGGCACTACACTCTTAGAAGCATCAGGATTGTCAGTATACAGCCCTGAATCAGTCTGTTGAACATGAGAATATATATGCAGCAACTTATGTTTCTTTAAATGGCTTGAAACTAGGTGGATAACCATGAACCTTGAAGCGCCTTTCACAACTATGCCCTGGAATCTTGCAATGTGTACAATAGAAACTGGAATTTGGCCTCTTACTACTAGCATAGTTCTTGGAATTAGAATTCACAACCCCAGGCGTCATGTACACATTAGCAGGCTTAGAAAAACCTCTTTTAACAGCCAACAATGCAAAGCTGTAGACACCTAATTCTGGCACCTCAGTTAGTTCCCAACGGTCTATAATGAATGTACTCTGTTGCACAGGTCCGGTCTTGAGCTAGTATGCCAAAATACCACCTCATTACCCCTCTCATGCCACTCTCACACTATTTATAGGCGTTTTAGAGGTTCATGACTCGTTTTGGGGTTTTTCGGACATTTTTTAGGATTTTTATTAATTTATTTTAATTATTTTTCAAGCATATTTTTTTTCTAAGGGAATTTTATTCCTTTTAAATTGCATTAAATAATTTTTCTAAGTTAAATACATTTTTCTAGACTTTTTTGTAATTTTTCCACAATTTTCTAAGTTTTTATCTATTTTCTATGAATTTTTAAAATATTTTCCATTCTTAGGGGCATTTTAGTAATTTTACACCTGCATCGTCAACTTTTTCTTCACTTTTCACTCACTTATATTTTTCTAGAATTTTTCCAAATTTTTTTGGCATTTTTAGCGTATTTTTTTTTAAAATAGTCCGAAAAACCCGAAAACGGTCCGAGAACAGTCCAGAACAGACCGGATTATTCCGGAACCGCGTGCAATCTCCCAGAATCTCAAATATTACGGCATTATTACGATAATCAGATAATGATCCCCGTAATCGTATCGTAATCGCATAATATCTCGGAGAATCACGCGCAAAATAAGCAAAAAAATCGACCCGGATCACAGCTGGACCTGTGCCTAAACGCAGGTCCATATTACAAGACCTGCGCCTAGAAGAAGGTCACCAATACTGACCTGCATCTTGACGCAGGTCATGTAACTGGACCTGCGCCTAGGCGCAGGTCGATCTGGTGTCCTCCGGGGTCGATTTTTGCAATCACTGAATCCTGGCATTTGGCGTGCTAATCTCAAGGCTGTAATCGACCGCCGCACACTCCAGTACACATTTATGAGACCTTTTTTCATTCAATGTCAACATGCTTAATTTTGTTTTAATTTTCATTTTAATCTTTGACTTGCATTAATCATGATAACATGCGATTTTGGCTTTTTGTTTGTGCTGACCTATGTTTTAATTCATGTAACCTTTTTTATTTTTAATCCATGTCATCCCTTTTTTTGCATATTTCATGTCATTCTATGTAGCTTTTTATTCATTTATTTTGATTTTATAATTGCACGGGATTCGAGGTACGTTCGCACTTTCAATTTCACTTTTCATGCCATCGTTTTGTTGAACTTTTTTTATCCGATCTATGCGAATTGACTCTTGATTTCTCTTTCGGACTTTTGGCTTCATTCTGGCGTCATAATATTGACTAATTTCAAAGTGGTCACAAAATAATTTTAGGCTAATTTGTGCATTAATCTGAATCGACTTAGTAATTCACAAATTAGGACTAAAATTGAGTTATCTCTGTTGCTCGCAAATTGAACAATGATCTTACAAAAGAGACCTAGTAGAGACCGCTTGCAGACGGGCGGGCCCAATGCATGATTGGCTCATAACCTGTCCCCGAACCCTTACTCTGGTGCACGACCATATGGGGTCGATTGCTCCTGGCTTTCGGTACTTCTTCGGTGTCTGTGGACTGTATAAACACATGGTGGCGACTCCTACTAGTCCGTATTCACGTACAGCGTTAACGAGCATTCAAATCAACTCGTGACATAGGCGGCCGGGTAAAAACGACCCCTACAAAAGCCATTAATAACTCATTAGACATATTAGAGAGTTGTTGCTTAGAAATTTCTTTATGATTTTTCTCTTGAACAAAAATCCTATAAACTTCATTTATATCAGGAAGAGGAGTCATCATCAATACATTTCCTCTCAACGCACTAAAGCACTCATTAAGCTTCATCATAAACCTCAATAAGCGTTGTCTCAACTCTATATTCGGAATTCTTTTAGAAAGCTCACAAGTGCACTTGTTACAAGTGCAAGAAGGATCAGGATCTACATCATTTAATTCATCCTACACAAATTTTATGGTTGTAAAAAAACTCTATGACATACATAGGACCTTGACTCAAGCTTGCATGCTTTTTTTCTAATTCATAAATCTATGCAAGTGAAGCTAAACCAAACATACCATATAGATCATTCTACATATCTTTTGCAGACCTAATATGAAGAACACTCTTAGGGCTCGTTTACATTAGCTGAATAGAGATGAACTGAACTGAACTGAACTTAATAGAGATGAACTGAACTGAACTAAATAGAAGTGTATTAATTGAATTGAACTGAACTGAACTGAATAGAGATGAATTGAACTGAACTGAACTGAATATAATCTGAAGTAAACAAGCCCTTAACTACCTTAGGATCCAAATTATATAAAAGCCAAGATATCATTGTATCTTTCCCACGCCTCATGTTCAGATGGATTTGCCATATAATCTGGCTTAGGAATGGTGCCATTGAAAAATCTAGCCTTGTTCTTAGCAAAAAGTGTGATTTCCAATGACCGCTTCCAATCGTTGAATCCATCACCTCCAAATTTGAACGAAACCAATTGCTGGACATTGGAATCGCTAGGATAAATATAGTAATTGCTTGAGGGATCTTGATTTAGTGGTAAGCTTGAATTACTTTCTCGAACCATTTTGCTCGAACAGTGTTAGATTTAGCGGTAAATTGAACAAGAAGTTTAGCTGAATTTTTTTTGATAGAACAAATTTAACTTTAGAAAAATTCACAATCGCAAAAACTAAGGGAAGAATAAAAAAAAAACAAGAAATCGCAACACGCTCTGATACCATGATGAATTTCGGAGAAATAAACTCTTGTTATTGGAATTATTAGAGACGAAAATGAACATTGTCTTTATTACAAAGGGTTATTCACTTTATATACTAATCCTAACCACCTAAACCACTTGCTAACAAACAAACTACTAGCAATATTATTTAGAATAAAAGAGTATACAAAAAATACAATATTACTATTAGAATACATCATACTCCAATAACTAGACTATCCTTTCTAAAATTGAATTGGTATTTAAATAATTAAGGTGTGATTTAGATAATAAAATTAGAGGAATTTAATTCATGATATTTAGCATGAACTATTCGAACATGGCATCTGATTTTTGAGTGGTTCATTTGATGTTTATATGATTAAAGTTTAGATTTTTGATTGATATATGTGTTTATATGAATTTTAGTGTAGTTTTGGGCATGAATAATTAAGATTATGCAAATTTATGATTAATTAAATTAGCTTATGAATATATATGTTAGGCGCATAATTTATGTGCATGAATTAATTTCTTAATTAAATCTTTTTATTTCTTGATGAAATATTTTTGAGGTTCCTATACTAATTGTTAATAATTCATGATTTATTTCATCATTAAAATCATCCTTTATGGGCATAAAACAATAATATTTGTTAAACTCGTAAATTTGTCCAATTTTAGTAAAATAATTTATTAAAATATGAGATCGAGTCTAATTGCTACGAAATTTTAATTAGATATCCAAATTAGATTAATATGAGTCGACCTAAAATTTTGTAATTTGTAGAGTTCGTTTACTATTTTAGAATAATCAAGTATTGTTTCCAAATTTAACTGGTTGGTTAGTTATTAAATTCCTTAAAATAAGCAAAAAATATTATTGAATAATGAAACTTGCACACGAGTTTGGTATTACGTGGAGATAACTATTCATAAAGATTTCCAGAACTTTAGAAGCCTTTAGGTAAGTATTATTTAATTAAAATGGTGAAAAAAGAATCTGGATAGAAAAGACTATAAAAATTATTAAAATATACTAACCTTATCTTTTGACCACGGAAAAAGTACTATGTGAATAAGACTTATAATATAATAACTCATATGAAAATCGGATCTAAATTCATTAATATGACTATTGCTATTTAAAGGATAAATTAATTATTGGCCTAGAACGAAAAAGTCGAGTGACTAGTGAAACTTTTGTGAGCTTGTGTGCGAATATGTTCTAGTTATGTAAAGCCTTTTATTTGCTTATAATTTGATAGATATTGTGATTGCACATGAATCGTACTTATAATTATGATTACATATATGTATTATATATTTATGTGCCTGTGAATATTATATTAAAGCCTATGATTGATAATTAATTGTTCTTGATTATTCTGTGAAGCAGTGAATTATTGGTTAAGTTTAATTTACAACTAGAATAGATGATATATCTAGATTTTAGCTAGTGATAGATTTGAGTTGATTGTGTGAGATTAGAGCGTTGACTTGACTCGGAAGCGATTGATTGGTAATTTATTTTGAGGACTCGACCTCGAAAGTGATTGACTCAACGATTTATTCTGAGGAATCGACCTCAGAAGCCAAAGCGATTATGTGACTTGATAGTGTTTGCATGATTCACCACGATTTTATACATCGATGTGGAGTAGGATGCCCAACCTTAATGTAAGACTCTAAGACTTGGGTTAAGTTGCAGCCACAATTCCATCCTACAGGGGTCTCTGGACAATTTAGACCTAATACGCCGTCGTATCGATGCGATGTGACACTTTCGATGGGTGTCATGGGCAGGGTGTAAGATGCCTAACCTGGCGTGCTAGGAAAGTTTGGTCATGTAAGCCTTAACCATACGAGCATAGAATGGTCCGAAGTGCAAACATAGATTGATAGATGCCAGATTTTCGGGAAGTATTTCGTAAAAGGTATTTTGAGTAAAGGACACAAAGTAAGAGGATAATGTACATGATATTATTCATTACATAACCGATTACGGACACCTAGTACTCTCGTTATTATATAAAATGATTTTGTAAAGATATTTTGAGGAAAGAACACAAAGTAATAGGATAATGTACATACATGATATTATTCATTACATAACCGATTACGAACACCTAGTACTCTTTATTATAGTGCACTCTATCGAGTTTAGAGAATTGACAGTCGGCTTTTGCCGATGATTAAGAAATTGACGGCCTGACTCATGTATATGAATGTCATGTGTGTCGTTAATTGATGTTGTAGCGCTGGATGCCAGGTATGTATTCTCTTATGGCTAATTACGTGTATGATGCATGACTCTTTTTGATTGTTTGAATTATTCTTCGATTCTTTGAATCCATTTGTAGGTGGCATAGCCTAGTTACTCCCCACTGACGGTGGACCCAAGTCTTCAGGTGGTCAGGTTGAGTAGTTGGAACGTGGGCCTGGATGACTGAATGCGCGTGTGAGCTTAGGATAACCACTTGTTTCTTCCGTTTACTTCTGTACTTGAGTCTCAATTAACCTTTGTATAGGGTTTTGATTTATTTCTTAATGTAAATTATGTTATATTTTTAGTCGAATGTCCCTTACGGTAACAATTTGTCTTGACGTTAATTCTGCTAATGTTATTGCTCCAAGATGGGTCATTACAAAAAATGACATCATCAATTAGATTTCGGAGAGAAATCTATAATAACATCTATTAAAAGGTGCGCGAAGCACTATGGTTGTGCCAAGTAAGCATTAACATAATTTTGACACATATGCAAAAGCGTCATGTCATCACAATAATGTTGGTATTTAATTTTAAAAAAAATACTTCGATTGTAAAGATTTGAACATGGATCTTTTGTATGGAAAGGTTAGGTAGTTACCAACTCAACTCTATTTATATGATGATGTAAATATGCTTCTTTATAACTATATTGTTTTATTGTTTAGGAAAAATAAAGAGAGACAAAAAATATTATTTAAAATAAAAATGGGTGAAGTTAGCACACAATAGCTTTGCTCTAACACAATGGTTTTTGACTAATTGAATTGCAATTCTTCCACAAAATCTATCTACAATCTAAAATATAATTTCCAATTTATTTTGTTCATCATGATACCTAGATTTGTTATTTGTGTTTTCTCATATAGTTGACGTTTGATCTGCAATGTAAATTGAGGGTGATTTTGCCAACTCAAGTTTGTTTCGGTTGTTCTTGGTGTTTCAACAAACGGCAGTTGCCATCCGTGTCAAAAGGTATGTTAATTATAGCGCCTTTATCAATGCATTATAAAAACAAACTGTTGGACCCGGGGCAACGCCCGGGCAAAAAAACTAGGTTTTTAATGAAAAAGTTACCCGTGTACATTATGATTTAAGCAATACTTTGTTTTAGTAAATAGTATAGATTTGTTACAAATTAGTGTACGAATATGGTGAAAGTTTATTATTGGTAAAACAATAAAAGAACAAATCACAATTTTATCAATCTATAAGGCATTCATAGAATTTGTCACAGATGTTTATAATGAAGTTTCAAGAATGAAGTATGTCCTTTGCCCAAAAAAAAAACAATGAACTCTGAAGCGTCAGAAGCTCAAATCTACATAAGCGTCAGGAGCCATGGTGTCCCCCCCTCAAAATGTTCATCTTACCCCTTAAAACTTTTTAAAATATCAATTTGTATCACTCCTGATTATTAAGGAAAGTGATTACAATCTTTGAATTTTTTTAAATGAAAATAGTACAAAATGTAAAATTCAAAAAAATAAAACAAAAATATCAAAATTAATATTTTTAAATTCTCTATAAATAGACATCCATATTGATATATTTCATCAAATAAAAATTTTACATTTTGATTATCGTAGAAATTCTGTAGCCAATAGAATATGGTAAATAAAACTTTTTTTTTTCATTGTTGTGGGATGACCGAATTAAAGGGAAGAAGTTTTTTTTTATTATATAAAGTTTGTTTGGACCGATTAATAGATGTATTTAAACTACCATCACACGCAAAGCGTGCATAGAAGGCTAGTACATTTATATTTCAAGAGTTTTAAATTATGCTTAGTATATATATAATTTATATAATGATTTTTGGAAAAGAAACAAATTAAGTTTTCTAATAAAAAAATACATAAATCATGAATCTGGTCCATCAGTGCCAAAAAATTAGGTCAAATAATACTTGTTTTTTTATATAACGTTTCCCATCATTTTTTCCATGTTTTCTACGTGGTTTGTGCATTATCAAGGCTCGTTAAGAGCCATTTTGCTACATAGTAATTTTTTCCTTGTAATATTTTTCATGTTTTCCAATGAGTTTTCGCAGAAAATAATGATTGAAGCTATATAAAGCAATTATATGAAGGAATGAGATGATTCAAATTTAATAAAAGATTGAGAAATCACCTAAATATGAGTTCGAGTAGTTGTCGTGACAATTGGTGATAATTTGAAATTGATAGAATTGGTTCGAAGGATTTACAAACCCTCTCACTATTTTGGACATAAATTGAGATACACACATCCTTATTGATGTAATTCCAACCGAATTGGAAACTAGCTTCATAGATCTTTCCAATGGTTGGTCACATGCCAAATTCTGACTTAAAACAAATAAGTTACAGCTGTTTAAAGATACTTGTAACGACCCGACTTTTCGACTTGTCGATTTACAAAGGGAAAGCGACATTCGGACCGTTACTAACTTAAATAACAATAAATCAACTTAATTGAATGAATAAATTATCTTTTATTAAATTAACTACTGAAAATCCATAAACCAAAAGTCACTAATACATATAAAGTCTGGAAATTCTGTCCCAACATGCTGGGATCATAAGATAAACTAAGTTAATGTCTCAAACTGTTCTG
Source organism: Salicornia ramosissima (assembly GCA_951394345.1). Classification (NCBI taxonomy): domain Eukaryota; kingdom Viridiplantae; phylum Streptophyta; class Magnoliopsida; order Caryophyllales; family Amaranthaceae; genus Salicornia; species Salicornia ramosissima. The sequence goes on along the minus strand of OX596238.1, from coordinate 46,956,374 downwards.
GGAATACTAAATACTCAAAATAAAATACTAATCTACTCAAGCCCATCCAGCGGAGCCCGCTCTACTCTGCTGCATCGTCATCTGAAACTGAGGGGGGGGGGTCCACCGTCAGTGGCGAGTAACTAGGCTGTCCCATTTAATCGAGGGACCACCAAACACATAATAGCATAGAAATATGCATAAAAACTGTAAAGAAATCTAATACATGTCTTTATAAAAATGTACAAAAATACGTATAACAGTACGTATAAAAATACGTATAAAAGTACGTATGCGAATACGTATAAACACACCTGCAGAAATACGGTTAGAAATACGTATAATCTACGTATAATGTACGTACAATCAACCCTGCAAATACGGTTAGAAATACGTACAAAAATACACTCAACATTCATACATACATGCATCCTTACTCGCATACATACATACCCATAAATACAGAAATACACAGTGGAAGACTTAACATACTGAACTTATACCTTATACTATACATCTTAAATTATCCCAATCCTTAACTTATACTTAACCCTTCTTAAATTATATCATTAATAAATCTTAATCATATCTTATCATAATCTTATCTTAATCATATCATATCATAGTCTTATCTTGATCATGTCATATCATAATCTTATCTTAATCGTATCATATCATGTCTTTCTTATCATATTAGATCATAACATATCTTATCATCACATCTTAGAAATCATCTTAAACTTCATCTTATGATTTCATCTTATCAAATCGTATGATCGTAATATAATATCTTTGTTGGACCGGTCACTTATAACTCGTTATGGATCTCGTGTTTCACCATAACTCCCTAGAACATGCCGGGAGGAGCTCGTGTACTCAATCCCGTAGCGGATCCCGTGTTTCACCACTAAGCTTAAGCTATGGCCATAACTTCCTGGTAGCGACTCGCAGATACGGTTACCAGACGACTACATGTTCTAAGGTCAAACTACTCGGGGGAACTCATGTGTTCGTCCCATAGGGTAGTGGTTCTGACTTAACCCACTAATGACTCGTGTATCATACAGGTGGGTGTCCATATTGTATCTTATATCTTCAATTAATTCAATCATCTCATATATTAGGATAATACTAGGTGACCGTAATAGGAAATGAAATGTTCGGAGTCCCAGGAAAGAGAGGTGCGGCACGTATATTGGCCACCTTAAATACCAAGTCTTTCCTAGCCAGAGACCGAAACATAACATGTATAGCTATTACTCTGTTTCCTTTCTTATCCCTAGTAGTATCTTATGCAACTTCAAATCTTATAATATACTATCCTTAAAATATATGTATACGTATAATCCTATCCTTTCGGATACTAACCTTAATATTACGTCATATACCAATTTGTAACTTTATCCAAAAATATTTATATTAATAGTACTAATATTATTTCGGTCCTCTTAATAATAATACCAATAATATCTTTTTATCCCTTCACTTTACAACTTATCCCTAATAATTATTTTGTCCGTAACTTTTATTATTAATTATTCCCTGAATTAACAATAATCAAATTTAATCAAAAATTGACTAATTCATCAATTCTACACGGCATTATTAAAAATATAACAATAATTAACTATTTTCTAGAATTAATTTAGTTAATCAATATAATTACAAAAATTACCAAAATAAGATAAAAATCATATTTTTCAACAACATTCATCAAGATTAACATAAAAATAATATTTTTAACCCTTCTTTTAATTTCTATACACTCGACAATTAGAAGATAATAACAAGATTTAATTTTTAATTCAAGATTAATCAATATAATTCAATACTATCAAGATTCATCATAAAAATCATATTTTTAGTTCCCTTTTAATACTTAGGTCACTCGAAAATTCAATAATTAATAATAGCATATTTTAATAATTCAATTGCCCTAATTTATACAATCTGATTTTTAAATAATTAAATTAAAAACGACCATCTAAAGATCTCTAAAAATCTGGAAATTTTTATGGGAGCTAAATATGGGTTCAAGGATTTACGTGCATAAATTTCGTCTAAAAATAACATCTTTTACTATTTTTAAGTGATTTTATAACTAACCAGTCAGATTAGGCTGAATTCGGTTTCAGAATTTTATGCCATATCAAACGATCTTTAAAAATTACGAAAATTTAACACAAGCTGTAAAACATTATCACTGACTTCCATATAAAATTTCGTAGCATTAAGAATTGATTAAGTACACTAATAAATTCGTAAACCTATTCTGGACAGTTTTACCGGTTTGAAAGATTAAATTTTTATAAATAATAAACGGACGAATTTTGCCACGAAATAAATCATGGTTAATAATCAAACAGTAAACCAGATACCATGAAAAATTCATCAAGAAATAACAAGATTTGATTGGTAAATAAATTATACAAGATCATACATAAAATCAAGAAAATACATAAAAATCAATCAAGAAATTCATGCTTCATGCTCGACATGTTCATATGAAAACAATATTAAATTTCCTACAATGTTCATGATATGATTCCTAATTAACTATGTGTTTTTCTACCCATAGATTAAAGGAGAAAGCGAAGTTACCTTAGACGCTAAATTATTCCAAGGTACAATAATGGAGGTCACGGTTTTTCTTTGAATGGAGGAGGAGAGGAGATAATTTTCTTTAGGGTTTATAACTTTTGCAAATATGAACAAATTACCTCCTAATAGTCCTATTTATAGAAGAGATAGGAAGAAAGAAAAGAAAGAAAAAATAAATAAATAAATAAATAAAAAAAAAATAATAATAATAATAATAAAACAACCCCCAAATATTTTTAGAGTTGCCGTGAGAGAGTGACTAGAAATAAGGGGAAAAGTTTGTTGGTCAATCAACAAACTTTTGACTAGGTTTTAGGTGGTTTAAAATTAATTTAATTATTTAAATTATAATAATAATCCTTAAATAAATTAAATCAAATAACCTTGGCCCAAAACAAGGAGTGGCCGGCCATGACACTACAAAGGAATAAATTGGGTCTCTGGCCCAATTTTGAAAGAGAAAGGAATTGGGCTAAAAATAGAACAGTCCAATATATAATGGGCCTTTTTGGACTAGAATTAAATAAATATAATTAATAACCGCGAAATTTTCTGGCCCAAAATTCCGGGTCGTTACAATACTAGTCAGATTGTGCCCGAAAAAACAGTGCATGTGGGTCCGATTGGAAAGTAGATGTTCCTGATATTTGCCTATAAATACCACAGTTGTTCCCTTGTATCAGTTAGATCTTTTTTCCTCTTTCTTTTTTTTTTTGTAATCTTTTGGGGTGCGTTTGATTCAACTTACATAAGCATTTCTATGCTTATCTTCAGAAAATTCATATCAGATTAGAAAAATTAAGATCAGATCATATCGTATCCGGTCAAAAATTTTAAAATCAGATCAGAAAAGTTCAAATCAGATAAATTATAACTATAATAATTACTGCAATCTGAAAAATTCAGATCAGATCAATTGAGAAAATTTCAGATGAATCAAACGCACTCTTAGAATAGAATTAGGTTTTTTTCCTCTCTCTATATTACTTAATTGTACTCCAAGTTTCAATTTATTTTAATCCAAGATCTATCCAATCTTTAATTCTTCATTTTTTTTTATGTTTTTTATGATGTATGTTATTTGATTTAGTTTTTATTATCTTCTTTGAGAAAATCTCTTTTTATAGGGTTTGGGGAATTTATGATTAATATATAACATGATTGAATTCCTTGTTCTTTACTTTTTTTTATCTTGTGTTTAATTTTCTAAAACCTAATATATACGATATACATCTGAGTAATATCGAGTTGTGAGCAGAGATGTAAAAACCATCCATGTCATATCACACTTAAGGTTTGTCGCATAACAAAATCTAGTAAATGGCTAGCTAGAAGCTACTAGATAATCTAATTAAGTTATGTGAAGTCAATAAATTGCAAGAGCCTGCTATTAGATTCTTGATTAAAACTTGTGTGAGAATTATTATTGATGAACTTTGTATTTAATTATTCCACATGATTTATCACAGTGAACCCTAACTCTACATCTAAAAAATTTTGATTTTTAGTCTTTTATTTTATTTTAGCTCTTTAGTTTAATAATCGATCTTGAAAAGCTCTTTTAAATAATTTGACTTTTTCAAAATCAAAAGATAATCTAAGCCTTTTCGTGAAGACGATCCCTCCTTTGCTAGCTACACTAGTTTGGTAATTAAGTCAGATAATAATTTTATTTTTTTTCAGGCGTGCAACAACCTATCTCCAGCTCGATCTTGGACAAGTGTCACCCTACACAAACCATCCAATGAGTCAAATGAATCAAACTCATCTTTGAATAAGCACATAAAGAGACAAAAACTAGATGGGAAACATAACTTGGGTCAAGTTCAAGTCCACATTATACCATTAAACAAATGGCTCTTCCAATAATCTTATAAAGAGACAAGATGTAGATGGAATACACGTGAATGTTTAGACTATAGATATCTTATAAATAATTTGGAGTGCAAGGTACAAATTAAATCTCAAACAACCTAACAAAAGAAATTAAAGGCAAGAGTAATGTATTCACATTTGTTATTAATAATTTTCCTCCTTGTAACATGCTTTGCTCAAGCCAAAGTTCCTCCCTCTTCCACATTCAAGTTTGTAAATCAAGGTGATTTTGGTGATTACATTGTTGAATATGATGGCAATTATAGAGCACTAAATGTGTTTACTAGCCCATTTCAACTTTGTTTTTATAACACCACCCCAAACTCTTACACCCTTGCTTTACGTATGGGTTTGGTACGGTCCGAATCGCTTTTCCGATGGGTTTGGGAGGCTAATCGGGGCAACCTGGTTGGTGAAAACGCGATTCTTTCTCTTGGGACAGATGGCAATCTCGTATTGGCTGAGGCCGACGGGCGAATCGTATGGCAAACCAATACGACCAATAAGGGAGTGGTTGGATTCAAGTTGCTCCCTAATGGTAACATGGTACTCTATGATGCTAAGGATGACTTTATATGGCAAAGTTTTGATTACCCAACTGATACCATCTTAGTGGGCCAGTCATTTAGAATTGGTGGGCCTACAAAGCTTGTGAGTCGGGCCTCAGCCCAAGTTAACTCTAATGGGCCATATTCCTTGGTGATGGAACCTAGAGCCCTAGCAATGTACTACCAAAGCCCAAATAGCCCTAAACCACTCTTGTACTATAGGATGCTAAATCTTGCTAAGAGCTCCCTTAAGGAAACAAATTTTAGTGTCACCCCTGAAAGTGATGATAATTATGCTTATGACATAACATTTGCATATCAAAGCATATATGGATCAATGGGAGGAACCTTGGAAATCGCGAGGCTAAAATACAATGCCACTTTGTCCATCTTAAGACTCGGAATTGATGGTAATTTAAGGGTGTATACTTACTCGGATAAGGTATTTTGGGGGGCTTTGGAAACGACTTTTACATTATTTGCCAAAAACTCACCTTACGCGTTATGGGACACTGAATGTCAATTGCCTGAAAAATGTGGGCCATTTGGGCTATGTGAGGATAGCCAATGTGTAGCATGTCCTACAATAAAAGGGCTTCTAGGATGGAGCAAGAAGTGTGAGCAACCAAAGCCAAGTTGTGGTAGTAAATACTATAAACTTGAAGGTGTTGATCATTTCTTAAGCAAGTATACTAAAGGAGATGGTCCAATAACAATTGATGATTGTGGGATGAAATGCACTAAAGATTGCAAGTGTTTGGGATATTTTTACCATCAAGAGAATTCAAGGTGTTGGATTACTTATGATATTAAGACTATTACTAAAGTGTCTAATATAAAGCATGTGGGGTTTATCAAAGTTTCAACGAACTAAATAGTTTTGGTATGTCAATGCCAAAGAGACTATTAAATTGGTAGTGTAATTTCATTTGTGATGGATGTGGATTTCAAAAATATTAATGAAGCAAAAGCTATGAAGTAGTACTATTTATATTACTTTTGTTTGTCACATTTGAAATCTAAACATTATTTATAATTAAACAGAGTATTGTATCTTAAAATTTTCTCAATATATAAGTCAGGCGAACAAACATGGTAATTAAAGAGAAAAAAATATATAGTAAGATCTTATGTTAAATACGGGTCTGGGCCGTACCTGCAAACAAGAGAGAGTCTGACCATACATATGCTCGATCGGGTTCTATTATAAAACCAATTGATAATATAAGGGGTAACCACTAAACATATATATATATACTTGTATTAGTTATTAGCCATACAAGCTCGAATGTTCGATGGGGTTCCATTATAAAACCAATTGGTAATATAAGGAATAACTACCAAACTTATATACGAAGTATTAGTTATTATCTCTCTAATCTTTTAAGGTAAGGCACTTGCATATGGTTAACATGGAGGATCTATTCTTCAACATCTTATTTGTTTGGTCTTAATAAATTGGTACTTCTAGTATAATATCAAAGTTAGTAATTTTTACTAAAACTCCAAAGTGGTTTGCTGGATGGCAAACTTCCAATAATATGAAAATGGGAACAAAAAATTTGATGAAAGTGAAATATGAAAAGCGGACTTAGCTTACGTGGTTATAGCTAAGAGACATTAGACTTGAAGTCTTATCTTCAATTCTCATACCAGCAAATAAATTGATAAATTCTAGGACCTTTTTAGATTTTCTTGGTGTATCTTAATTAATTTGTTAATTAACTAATAACATTGCTTATGTCACTGGCATATATATATGGCGTTGTTAATTGGAAAAAACTTGTCTAATAACACATCGGGTAGACTACCCACCATTAATAATGTTTTTTTTTTTTGAACTGATTAATAATGTATTGTGGTTAATATCGATATTAAAATTCTAGTCATATAATTAATAATATTTAAATATCTCTATTAGTAGTGAGTAGTCTATCCACCAAGTAGGCATAGGCCGTATAGCAATGTCCTTGTTAATTCACTTAATTGGGAAACACATGCCTAGCTAATTAAATAAGGGGAGTGATTGAGCAACCCTAAGGGTTGTCAACCCTCCCATATGTGATGTTTTATTGGTTGAAAATGTATTAAAATATTAATTTTATTACATTTCTTTCTCTAATTTATGACAATTTTATCAATATTTTATTTTTATGTGTCTAAAGGGTTGGAAACCTTGAGGGTCACCCAAGCATTTTCCATTAAATAATGCATGAAATTAAGAAAGTACAAAAACTTTAGTGCCAAAATAAACTACTCGTAATAAATTTCAATTTTGATCAGAGTTTGTTTGGGGTGTTGTTTTCATCATTCTTTGAAGAAACAACAAGAGGCAAACTTTGGAGATTTGTGAGTTTGTGATCTGATCTATTCTTCTCATTTTATATATATATATATATATATATATATATATATATATATATATAGTCAAGATCTGCTAAAAACCTATGTTAAGTTGAAAATTAAAAACTTTCAGTTATGACCGTTAGATGTAGATCAAGAGTTGTGATTAATTTTCGGGTGAAAAACACTAACCACCCAAAGTTACCATTTTTTTATAAAAAAAAAAGTTTCGGTCAGATTTTTATAAAAACTACTTGATTGAACCAATTCATTCACGCTAATTTCATAGATTTCATGCTAATTTCAAGCAGCAATTTAGGTTTTTGTGCATTTTTTTTTTAATAAAGTTTGATTTTTTTTTAAGTGTAGTTCTTCATATTTGATTTTGTATGTACCCTTGTATCTTTGCATGTACCCCTTCATTATTTACCTGCACCCCTTAATTTAATATTTTTTTTGCATTTTTTTATAAAGTTCGATTTTTTTTAGTGTAGTTCTTTTTTAGTGTAGTTCTTCGTGTTTGATTTTGTATGTACCCTTGTATCTTTGCATATACCCCTTAATTTAGTATGTTTTTGTGCATTTTTTTATAAAGTTCGAATATTTTTTTAAGTGCAATTCTTCGTGTTTGATTTTGTATGTACCCTTATATCTTTGCATGTACCCCTTTATTAATAACATGTACCCTCGAATTTTAGTATGTTTCTATGCATTTTTCTTGGAAAGTTCGAATTATTTTTAAGTGCAGTTTTTCGTGTTTGATTTTGTATATACCCTTGTATTTTTGCATGTACCCCTTCATTATTAACATATACCCCTTAATTTAGTATGTTTTTGTGCATTTTTTTGGTAAAGTTCGAATTTTTTTAAGTACAGTTCTTCGTGTTTGATTTTGTATGTACCCTATCATTGCATGTACCCCTTTATTATTAACATGTACCCCCTTAATTTAGTATGTAATATTTGAATTAATCTGGAAATTAATATGTACCTCCTTAAATTAACATGTACCCCTATAAAATTAACATGTATACCTTAATTGTACTACCTCCGTTTTTTTAAAGTTTACTTAGTTTGACTTTGTTACTATTTACAAAGTCTACTTTGACTATCGTTTGTGATTTATACATAAGATAAAACATAGTCATGTGGGGTTTCGTTGGATTCGTTTTAACATGTAGTTTTTAATATCTAGGTTTTATAATTTTTACAAACACACAATTAAAGATATTAATCTTCAAAGTTTTGCATCGGCAAATGTGAAAAGTGAAGTGAGTAAATTAAAAAAAAAAACAGATTTTTTTTTCTCTGATTTTTTGTAAAATTAAATCGACGGTTATGATGGGCTAGACAAAAATCAATGGCCAGGATATTTAGTTTTTAGGTTTTTAACTTCTTAGAAGGTTTTTACATGATCCTGTTCCTATATATATATATATTATAAATTTAACTTTGTTTAAAATAAAAATTTAATAAATTCACACAAGTTCGGCTAAATTTAACGGTACGATATTTTTTTTTTTTTGGTGTACCCACCCGGTTCACCCTTTTGGGCTAATCCGGATTCGGAGCGCGTCCCGGGGTTAAGGTTTTAAACTCCTCCCAACGTGCTTTTGGGGGATCGAACCGTGGTTCTCCCTACCAAGTCTAGCCCCTGACACCACCAGACCAAGACAACGTTGGTTCAACGGTACGATATGATAGCCTTGTATATATTTAACTCTGTTTATATTATTTAGTTGTGACAATTATAAACAGTAAAATTTCGTGTTACGTTCTTCTTTAGTACAGAGCTAATTACTCTCTCAATCTCGCATTCATATATCCTTGTATTTGACACCTAGTCACCAACCTCCTTTCAAAAATAGTTATACAAATAAATTATGATAGTTTAGTTTTAAGGTTTTAACTTAATTGTATTGTGCTAACGAAAATCTCACCTAAAAATGCTATAATGTCATGTTAAAACATAATGTCCGTCTACCATTGAGAATTTTTAAAAGTTAAGAACGACTGCTAATTAGGTTTTGTAAATAAATTTGGCTACTATTCATAATAAATTTTAAGTTTTTTTTTTTAATCTTAGTGGAATGAAGACCTAACTCCTAAGCGTAACTTACACAATAATTTGAATTACCTTGCAAACAAATTTACCTCATTTAATTTATTCCAATTTAATCCAATTTTCAAATAACATTTTAATCTAAAAGTATTTCCCAATTTTTCCGCCGCATTAAATTATTTAGAATTCTCACTGCTCTTTTTTTCTATATACATCTCATTATGATTTATCTTACTTGTATCTACACAATATTTTTTTCTCAATAAATTTGAGTACATTTATTTTAAAAAATTATTACAAGTTGAAATAAAGCTTGTTCAAAAACAAGTTAAATAATGCATCATCTTAATCTAAAAGCACGTTTCTCAGTTTTAGTAAGCTAAGCATTAAAAAAATACTAGTTTAAATATAAGGCCTCCATTTATAAATTTGTCTTGTGCCCGAAATATAAGAATCAACCATAGTTACTAGGAGTGAGCAACACCAGGTAGCCGATCCATTTTTGTAGATTCGAATACTGCTAGAAAAGATTCTATTTAAGAGGGGAATTCCCATTGTAAAAATGTGACCCCGTTGTAGATAATGGAGGTCGTAAATGATTTTTTTCCGTCATAAAAATGTGACCCCGTTATAGAAAAGGGGTTTGTAAATGATTTTTCTCGTCACGATCCAGTCGAAAATAAGTCAATTTTAATATAATTTGGTTTAGGTATTAGGTGAATTTTAACGTCAGCCCAAAAACTGACATAAAATATTTACATTTACAACAAGATTAGGCCCGTCATTAATGGACCAATTTTTTATTATAGAACCAAGACCCAAATCGGTTGTGCACCTAAATTTGGAACTGAATCCATTTCAACCAGTTCTCACATTTTTGGACCCAGTCTCGGAACCAGCGGGTATGGGAGTGAGACGGGTAACCCGTTCACGTAAAAATTAAAAATTGATCAATTTAGCATTTTAAGATATATTTTGGGTGATTATTATGTTGTTCAATATGAACTTGGAGGTAGTTGAGCCTTTTTTTGGGCATTCTAAGTACAAGAATACGGATTCGTTACTGGGTAGTGGGTACCCTCTAACAAACCAGTTTGACCGAGTACCCAAACCCGGATCCATTGCTAACCAATAACCAGGTTCCAATATTTGGATCCAGGTACACTGGGTCCAGTTCTAGACCCGATGTGTCCATACGGGATTAGGTCCAATATCGAGTACCCAAATTTTCTCTCAGTCCTAATAATTTCAGTACATCTATGTTCATGAAAAATCAAGTTTAATAATTCAGATCAGATGACTCAAAATTTTGGTCAATTTTTTTTCTTTTTCATGTCATGTTTAGGTTGAATCTTTAGGGGAGAACCAATATTTTTACATTCCTAGACGTGCATTATATCATTAAACATATGCTTGAATGAAGTAATAGATATTCTATATGCATATATGTTACATACTTACATAGTATCAATATCTTGTAAAGGACGGAGTGATTTTGAAATACTAAACTTAAAAATATACTATATAGAGACTTAATTAATCTATAATCTAATAGCTAAATAAAAGGTGGTCCTTCTGACGTAGTAGTTGGTGGTGTAAATTCTGGTAAAGAGGGAACAAAAGAGACTGTAGTAGGTCTAGGTGGTGCTGTGATGGTGGTCGGAAGATATTGCATGGGGCAAAGAACTGGTGTAAAAGGAACTACTTGGGCTTGGGCTTGGGCTTGAGCTTGGGCTTGGGCTTGAGCTTGGGCTTGGGCCTGAAGTCTAGGTTGAACAGGAAGACCAACCCCACTTGCTAGTGGGGCCATGAAAGGATAATCAGAAGATGGGGTTTGAAAATGGTAAGCCCCAAAATCAATTTGAGGGACCATAAAAGGTTGCATAATGGGCCGATGAGGTCCATAAGGATACTGTAGATGGCTTTGTCCAACAGAACTTGACATCATCTGTAGGTCCAATAATGAATTGAATACATTAAAAACAAATAATCCTTTACATAATAATATATAGGACACTTTTAAATTTGATTGAATATTATAAATGGGCTTGGGCAACCCAATATGGAAGAGGAGAGTTAGGTCACTTACTAGCCGTAGGAAGTTCCATCCTAAAACCAATTGGTGATAGGATGAGTAACTCCTAGACTTATAAGTTAGTTTAGCCTCTCCTCATCTTCCGATGTGGGACACTCACTAGTGCACCATATGGGGTTCAACAGCCACATTTCTATAATTGATGAATATTTGAATATTAGCATGTCTAAAAGCTTAATGAGATGAATAAGAGATATATTACTACATTAATTTGGAGCTGCAAGGATTTGATTTGCTTAATGGCATGGTCAAGAATGGAAGCATGATCTCCCTGCAAATTGCCACAACATACATAATTAGTTCAACTAGTTGTAGCTACTAGCTTTAAGCTCGGTCAGTTCCTTTGGACTTATTTTCAATTTAATTTGTTCGTCTAACCTAAGTGTTGCAACATAGCGTAAAAATGTATATAAGATCATCTTGCATTTTACTCACTTCAAACCTCAAAAATCATACTCCCTCCGTAACATATTAACTGCATCGACTTGATGTTCTTTTCTCTCTACTTTATGTCAAATCGTCGCAATTATTTTGTTACGGAGGGAGTACGATTTACTATTCATGTAGCCAAACTTTGAAAACTTTGACCCTAATGTATACTTGTATATATTATCGTATAGGATTAGACTTGTTGCAATGTTTATTTTCATAATATACATTTTCTATAGTTTTTACAAATATGGAAAATGTAATATCAAATGCATACTCTGATCAGCAAGTATATATGAAGAGTAGTGTAAAATAATTCCATGCTATAATAGAAGTAATTAATAATTTCAAAACATATCAATTAATCCTAGTGAAGAAATGAGGACAAATGAGTAGCAAAATACAAAATTTAATTTTTGCTACCTGTTGCATGCATTATTCGGCTTGTTGATTTGGACTAAATCAATCTAAATTGAATTGAAATGAATTAAATTTGTCTGAATTTAACTAAATTAAACTACATCCTAACCTCAGCAAGAACTGAACTTATAAACTAAATTGAACTTGACTGAAATGAAATATTCATAAAGTCCAAAATAAAGAACATGGCATTTATATGATAAGTGTTAAAAGACGTCTCAGCCAAATACTTAAGTTGATGGTTGAAGTCCACGAATTTATTTTATACTCTATCATGCCCCCTCAGCTCACACTTAAATTGTGGATGCAGTACGGGTTTCCCCCTACCATGCGTTAAACATTTCATCTTGAAAAGAGGGTGGATGAGAATTGAACTATATATAACCTTCTTGCGGCTCTTGTTGATTCTCTATCAACAAGAGTTCGGAAGATTGAGTCGCTAGATAGAGTTCCAAGCTTTTCAAGTATACCTATTATTTAGGGGTGCTTATCGACCGAACAGAACACCCTCAGGCTCTGCTCATTTATTTGTTGGCTCAGCTCGGCTTGGCTCATGAGCTCGTCGAGCTACAAATTTTGAAGCTCAGTTCGAGCTCGTGAAAAAAAAAAAAAAAAAAAAAAAAAAAAAAAAAACTGGCTCAAGGTTAGCTCATGAGCTCGGATCAGGCTCGTGAGCTAGGCTCATGCTCGTAAGCTAGAGTCAAGCACCTTTGTTTAATGATATAAATTTTGAACCTACATAATTATTACTTCATAAGATTAACAACATACCCACCACAATTTAATAATTCAATGTTAGATTAATATAATATAATAATAATTTTTATAATATAATATATTTGTAAAGAAAAATTATTTATAATATTTTATGAATTTAATTAATGGAGCATGTTCACGAACTTTTCGAGCCGAGCTTAATCTAGATCGTTTCGGCTCGTTTAACTCTCGAGTCGAGTTTTGATCGAACCGAGCACGAACTGTTCACGAACATGCCTGACTCATTATCACCCCTAATTATACTATATACCTTGTCACAACTGGGGAGTAATGCGTGTATAGCTTTGATCTTTGAATTTATGCGCTCCCTTCGTTTGTGCTCACTATTTCGTCTCTGTAAATATTGTAGAAAAATAAACGAAAAATTAGAGCATCATCACTTTCTCAAGGCTTAAACCTAATGGTAGAAATAAATGCTTGTAATAATCTCTATTATATAAGCCAAGGTAGAGCTATGATGTCCCCCTCGAAAAGTATATCTTACCTCTCAAAAACTTTCTAAAATCTTAATTTTTATCTCTCCTAATTAAGAAAATTTATTACAATTTTTGGACTTTTTAAAATGAAAATAGTACAAAATATAAACTTCAAAAAAATAAAATAAAAATACCAAAATTCATATTTTTAAATTCTCTATAAATAGACATCCATATTGATATAGTTCATCAAATAAAAATTTTACATTTTGATTATCGTAGAAATTTGGTAGCCAATAGAATATGGTAAATAAAATTTTTCTTTTATTTATTGTTGTGGGATGACCGAATGAAAGGAGAAAAATTTGTTTTTGATTATGTGAATGAGTGTGAATTTCACAGATTTTTCAATTTTCGAACAAATAACCTTTATTTTTTTGTTTGTTTCGACACATTAATATATGTATTTAAAATACAATCGCATGCAAAGCTTGCATAGAAGGCTAGTAAATTACATACAAAGTAGTGAAAGTACCCTATATCAAACAAGATGAAAGTTTCACAATTCTTACATTTGATGAATAATTATGCTGATGTTCTCCATGCTCTACAACTTTTTTTCCTTTCCAATTTCTTTTGACCACTTCTACTTCCTTCAACTTTGGTTCCTTACAAAATTGATTCAAAAAAATTATAGGAACAACATTAAATTTCATGTCCCTAGCTAGCTAATTACTTATTACAAATTCACATTTATTACACGGGTGAGTACCAATTAGATTGTACTCACGCGATGTACATACATTATTAGTTCAGCCCCGATGAACATTAGTATAACTGTATAAGGATTAACGAACATTATTATTCAAATTTTAAAATTATACCAAATGAATATTCGTCATATCAACATATCAACTTAATGAAAATTTATTCATTGTACGTTGCATTTTTATGAATAGGTACTCGCTAGTATACCTCCTATGAATTAAGTAGTTAGTTGCACTTTTTTCCCCTTCTTCCCCTTCATAATATTAATTTAGAGAAAATACACTCATGTGTACCTAGAGGAATTCTCATAAAAATGCAAGTCATAATGAATGAATTGATGTTCATTTAGCTTAATTTTGAAATTTAAATAATGTTCATTAAACATTATACTGATCGATGTTCATTCAAATTAAACTAATATAATCTAAATACTATGAGCACACGTGTGGACTTTCAAATTCGTATCATTTTTTTTTGGCAAAGGGCAAATTTGTATCATAATCTAAATACTTGGCAAAAATTGTATGCAAGGTGCAATATTCGATCTTTACCTTTGATGAATCACGCCGATGCTCCTCAGATGATGAGGACATAATTTGTATAATAGGGTTTGTAAAATTTTCTCCTTTCGAGTTTCTCTTGACTACTTCTGCTTCCTTTAAATTTGGCTCCTAATTAGATTGAATAAGAACATATAAAGTGAGCCATTAAAAAAACTTCCTATCGTCTTTTACATAACAATATTTTATGTATAAAAAATATAATGACAATTCTTTGCTCATATATATAACAACTAATTTATATATATATTTTCAAATATTTTACGATCTAGTAAACGGACCCTAAATTAGCTTCATCAAATTAAGTTTATTTCCAAATTTTCAGGGAAAATATTTTACGATCTAGTAAACGGACCCTAAATTAGCTTCATCAATTACATTGGACTCTCATGTAAGTTATGTTTTATTTTTTGATTTTCTTGAAAGACAAGGAGAAAATTAAATTAAAAGATAATTATATTTTAAGATTAAAGGTACAACACATTAATGATGTTACTATGAGAAGTGAGATATATATATATGAATGAATGACTCCATCCCTACATCTCCTAACATTCAGAGGTTCAAACAGTCATACCACAAAGCATTAGAGTTTTTTTTTTTAGAAAAAAAAAAAAAAAAAAAAAAACCCAGCAAAGCTCTTCATAGCTCATCCCCATTTTATCTGCAAAATCCTTAGCTCTTAAAGAAAGAATTAAAAATGCTATCATTCCTGGCCTCCTTAATATACATTAATGAATTATAGAATGAGACAACGTGTAATAACAGGGCCATTTATCAGAATGTTCTCCTTGAGCGACCGCTCAGGGCCCCTTTTTTGTGGGGCCCACATCTTTTATATGTAGTACAATAATATTTAAAAAGAAAGAAATAAACAGAAAAGCAGTTAGCAGTGAAGTTGAGTCCGTAAATTTCGTAGACTTGTGACTATTCATCTTCTTCTTCATATTATCACAATATTTAAAGTTTCAACAATATTTTTTTTCCTTAATTTTCTCCAATTGGCAATCTTCCCTCAATTATTTCTTAATTACTCTCCTAAATCCTAATTTCCATAATATGACTCTTAGACTTCTTCATTCAACGTTCATAATTTTTTTCCATCTATTTCCCCGAATTAAACCCACAATTAAATTATATTCTCTAATTCTCTTCCTCTCATCTCAAACAATAATGGTGGTCGGCATACGGTGATCGTCCTGATCGGAGAAAATCAGAAAAAATAATCAGGTTTTATTGCTCCTATTTATCTTGTATACAATTGAATTATATAAAAATAATTCCTTCATTTTTTTTAATTATGATGCATAAAAGAAAGTATGAATCGGCTTGTAAAAAACTCAAAAAGAAAAAACAGAGAGAAGCCCTAATTCGATCTCAAAGATGAGCAATTGATAATTTTTTTGCTAAAAAATCAGATTGCTCTAATAGTAATGTCTCCATTGTTTAGGGCCCCTAATTTTATTTTCGCTCCGGGCTCCAAAAAAGCACGAGACAGCACTGAGTAATAATTAATACTACTCCATTTGTCCCATATTAACCTAGGTTGCATGGATACGGATACAGGTTCGAGAACGGGTACAACACGGGTACGTAATACGTCACTTTTAAAATTAAGGATACAGGTATGAAAATAATACATTATGAAATTTTATGAAAATCTTTAGTGTAACTTGGAATTATACTTGTAAAAACACAAATAATCAAGTAAAATTATAAATCTCTTTTCAAAGAATAATAGAAATATGGACAAAATAACTAAAATCAGGTAATTTTTTTAAAAAAATCTAATTAAAAAAAAATAGAGTAAAGTATCAGGTATCCGTGAATCATCGGTATCCGACATGGCCACACGGGTACAACTACCTAAATGAAGTATCCATGCATCCTAGATATTAATTGCTCCACTTTGACCAGGTCAGTGGCACTATTTACATAATCACATGATAACTTTGACTCTATTTAATTTGATATCTGTAAAGACAAATATAGTCATGTGATATTTCGTTTGATTTGTCTCGACAAGTACTTTATCAGGGACGTGCTTGGGCAAGTGCAAAAAGACCTTCAGCACAGAGCCCCTAATTTAAAGGGCTCAATTTAATAGTGGGTATCTCCAATTTTTTTTTTTTTAAAAAAAAAAGCAACTTCGTCTTCCCATCCGTTCTTTTTACGGTACAGTTGTACTTTCTGTTTTTCCACCTTCCAATTTCCAATCAAACCTCCTCTAATTCACGCCTATTTTCAAGGCTTTTTTCCTTTTCCAATTTTACGTTTGAATGATTATGATGTATTTATGTTTTCTTTCATTTTCTCAACTAAAGTTGTTTATTTTTTAATTTAATTTCCATTTTTTTAATTTAATTTCAAAGTCGTTTCTACTACGAGACTACCTTTTTTAAAAAAAAAATTATGTAATATTACTTTGAAATAAAATTACAATATCATTTTTAAAAAAATCTGATTAAGGGGTCCATTTTAATGATTTCAACATGGCCCTGAATTTCCACTGCACAACCCTGTAATTTCTAAACATATAATTTTTTATAATTTTTTGTAATATATATCTTAATATATTAATATTTAAAGTTGTATCTGGAGAATATGAAAAAGTTAGTATTTGGTAAGAAAATTACAATCATGTTTACAACTTCCCAAGTTTGCATGAAACGACAAAGTCTCAAAACTAGGTTTGTATGATACTCCATTATAATGATGTGGAAGAACGGTGCAAGATGCGGACAAAGTTAACATGAAAACCGTTAGGTTCCAAAACGGCTCGTTGCCTTTTTTTGTCGTTGACTCAGGTATTGTGTTTCGTTTTGTCCACCGCTATTGAAATTCTTTACTTTAAATTTTGACAGAATTTAATAAAACTAGTTTTAAAATCCGTGCAATGTACTAGTTATATACTAGTATAAAATATATAGTCTTAAAAAAAGTTAAATTAAAATATTGTTAAATTAAGATAAAGTTAACACGTAACACAATTGCACAAACACATCTTGTTCTAAAGTATTATTATAAATTGTAGATTATATTTCCTCCGCTCCATAATAATTGCAACACTATAACCAGATATGTGAGAGATTTTTGGTCAAATTGTTGCAATTAATATAGAGCGGATGAAATAGATAGCTTTACTCCATATTTTTGTTACCCAAAAAACAATAAAACCAATACTGATAAAGTTAATCCTAGTTACGGAGTAGATCTAATCAAATATAATTGTCCAAAACCAGGACTTTCAATAATTAATAGCTTACACAATACCAAAAATATGGATTATTATTAATTTTTTGTGATTGATTTGGAACCTCTAATAGATTGATGATGATAGAGTATATAGTATATTTTTGGGCTACAACTATCAGATTAAGTTTTTGGTTGAGATGATTCTCTGACATGGTATCAAGAGCCAACGTGACATAGAGGTCATGGGTTCGAATCTCTCCTCCCTCTTCTTTCTAAGTAGAATTAATTAATTCGCGTCAGGTATGGTGGGGTCTGTGCTGCATCCACGTTTCAAGCCTAAAGGGTCTTTCATGTGAGGGGGAGTGATGGAGTATATAACATATTCCGGTGCCACAACTATTAGCTTAAATTTTTGTTTGATATGATTCTCTAACAGATTATTGCTTTAGAACCTCTAGTAGATGATTACTTTTCATTTGTTAATAGATATATAGATCAGACAAAAGCTAAGGATGCTCTCAAAGTATTGGATAACTACGATAAGGTGGTGATTAATAGTGAAATATTAAATTTAAAAAAAAAAAACTATTGATTACATAATTAACGTTTAATTTGATATATATATATATATATATATATATAGGAAAAGGATCAACTAAACGTTTTCAACCTAAAAACCCCTACATTAGATCCTTAAAGGGGTACACGTGTGATTACTAATGACAATCTTTGTAAATATTAGTAACTTTCGCTAAAAACCATTTGTAGCCTTTAAACATCTAATGTACACCTGCGACTGCTAATGTACCCCTTTAAACCATTTTCTGTCTGGTTTTCAACCATCTTTTGGTTTTTAGTCAATCCTTACTATATATATATATATATATATATAGGAACATGATCATGTAAAAACCTCTTAAGAAGTTAAAAACCTAAAAACTAGATATCCTGGCCATTGATTTTTTTTTTAGCTCATCTTGACTATCGATTTAATTTTACAAAAAATCAAAGAAAAAAATCTGTTTTTTTTTTTAATTTACTCTTTTTACTTTTCACACTTGCCGAGGCAAAACTTTGAAGATTAATATCTTTAATTGTGTGTTTGTAAAAATTATAAAAACTAGATATTAAAAAACTACATGTTGAAACGAATCCAACGAGACCTCACATGACTATGTTTTATCTTATGTATAAATCACAAACGATAGTCAAAGTAGACTTTGTGAATAGTGACAAAGTCAAACAGAGTACACTTAAAAAAAGGAGGTAGTACAATCAAGGGGTACATGTTAATATTATAGGGGTACATGTTAATTTAAGGAGATACATATTAATTTCCAAATTAATTCAAATCTTACATACTAAATTAAGGGGGTACATGTTAATAATAAAGTAGTACATGCAATGATAGGGTACATACAAAATCAATCACGAAGAACTACATTTAAAAAAATTGGAATGAACTTTACAAAAAAATGCACAAAAACATACTAAATTAAGGGTGTTCATGTTAATAATAAAGGGGTACATGCAAATTAAAGATACACGGGTACATACAAAATCAAATATGAAAAAATCCACTTAAAAATAATTCGAACTTAAAAAAAAAATGCCATACGAAAATAAGAGGGTACATGTTAATAATAAAGGGGTACATGCAAAGATACAAGGGTACATACAAAATCAAACACGAAGAATTGCACTTTAAAAAAAATTCGAACTTTATAAAAAAATGCACAAAAAAAATACTAAATTAAAGGGGTACATGCAAAGTTACAAGATTACATACAAAATCAAACACGAAGAACTACGCTAAAAAAAATTCGAACTTTATAAAAAAATGCACAAAAACATATTAAATTAAGGGGGTGCATGTAAATAATAAAGGGGTACATGCAAAGATACAAGGGTACATACAAAATCAAATACGAAGAACTGCACTTTAAAAAAAATCAAACTTTATTAAAAAATGCACAAAAACCTAAATTGTTGCTTGAAATTAGCGTGAAATCTGTGAAATTAGCATGAATAAACTGGTTCAATCAAGTAGTTTTTTTATAAAAACCTGAGCGAAACTATTTTTTTTTAAAAAAAATAGTAACTTTGGGTGGTTAGTGTTTTTTACCCCAAAATTAATCACAACCCTTGATCTACATCTAACGATCATAACTAAAAGTTTTTAGTTTTCAGCTTAACATAGATTTTTAGCAGATCCTGACTCTATATATATATATATATATATATATATATATATATGTATATATATATTCTCAAAATTAATTATTGTGTTAAAAGATATACTTCAATAAGTGCTTTTGGACCATGCACATAACTAACCTTAGACAGTTAGACTGATGTTCGGGCTAATGACTTAAATTCGGGTTTCTTATTATTCCTAAAAATAATATTAGGTGTCATTTAATATTCCTACATGCATGACCTCCAGATGTTTGATGGCTCAATATTATTCAAATTTTCTGGGTTTTTTTTATTTATTTTTGATATTGTTCTAATTGATCAATTGATGCCATTGAATTTCTTAGAAGAACTTAAATTTTGCTGTTATTTTGGATAAAATAATACAAATGAATAATACTACATCTACCCACCAATAGTCAACCCACTAAAAATAGAAATAATTACAAATTAAAATCCAACTCAATAAATTTGATTATATTTTATTCTTCTATCGCGAATGGCTACTGTTGCTGATTTAGGTACTCCCTTTTACTTAGTAAACTCCACTTTATTTATTTTTCCAATTAATTGAGAAAAATGGGCAAAAGTAAAGTGTACTAAGTAAAAAGGGAGTGCCTAAATCAACACTCATCATCTACTCACTGGGTCAATTAATAAGTTTTCTCCAAATAATACACACATTTTTTGTACAATTCTTTTAATTTCCCTCATTTGGAGATAAAATTGACGAAAATTAATGAAAAAAAAAATTATTTATTAATAATCACGCGAAGAAGATCATTTATTACTTCAATTTCCTAAAATAATTAATTAACTTTAATTAATTCATAGGTGGTGCTAACCCCTACATCAGTCCATATGTGATGTTATCCTCTACACTCGATCGCAGTAGATCATATTGTACAATACATTTAAACCTAACCTATAGATGGTTTTGTTGTGACTAATTTCCCCTTTGAACTATACATATTTTGAATAGATATTTTTCAACTTCCAAAAAAAGTTTAGGGATTTCAACATATGCATCCATGTGATGGATGGAGAGTCCTTAATTAAAATTAAAACAAAAAATGATTCAAGTAGTGAGTGCTTGCCCCAAATCAAATAACCCCATAAAACCTCTAACAAATACAATCATACAAGTAAAATTAATTAAGTAAAATATTTATACATATCAACATATATGTAAATATGTTTATATGTATATATATATATATATATATATATATATATATATATATATATATACTAACCTTGGTAAATGGATAGCATAGAGAAAGTTCATGGTTTATTTCAGGTAGTGGAGATGATGGAGGTGCATGGAGAGGAACTTGAGATAAAACTTGAAAATAATCATGTAATGATGATGAGTTACAATCATCATCATCATAACCTCCTAGTATGTTTCCTTCAAGGGGGTAAGAGACAAGAGCATTTATATCATCCATAAAACCTTTCATTTGATTATTATCTTTAGGGTTGTCAAGATGGCTACAATTACCTTTACTTATATTACTACTAACATAAGATGTGTTCGTATTAGAACTCAAATTATACGGCACTTTGTTGTCTTCCATTTTAATTTATCAGTTATTAATAAAGTTAATTAACTAAATATAAAATATGCCATTCTCAAATGAATTGACATTGGTTTCATTTATAGCATATCAAAAGCCCAATAGGTTATACACTTACACTCATGATGAGTCATGAGTATCGAGCTCCAGCGCAGTAGCGTTGGAGCAAGGCCGTCTTGAAATTTCTAGGGGCCATGTGTTAAAAATTAAAAATAGATCTTTATTTTATTTGGCATTGAGAGAAAACAAAGCAATACATTTTTATAAAAATATATGAAAATTTAGGATTTTAGACCTTTTAATGGCGGGTCTTGTGCGGTAGGGCATTTGGCACACGCCGCCATATACGACCCTTTGTTGGAGTGCACTTTGCAAACGAGTGGCAGTGGCAAGCTTGGTTCTCAAGTCTCAACAACCACTCTCCCTAAATAATTATAAGGGCAATGTCAACTCAATATATATTCCTGTGAGATAGACGAGCCGTGAACCACCCAATAATCTTTACAATATAATTACCTCCGGGTTTTTTTTTTTTTTTGTGCAACAAACACTTTTGCATGCTTTTTAAGGAACGCATTTAAAGGTGATAACGGACAAATTAGTTTTTAAAAATTTAACACCACTAACTTCCAATCTCCCTCTTGGTTTTGTTTAAATTATGTTAATTAATTCATACATTTATACCCTTAAATCTCTTTCTTAAAATACGTGCAAAAAGGGTTTGTTGCAAGTAAAAAGATACGGGGAGGTATATACAATATATATATATATATATATATATATATATATATATATATATATGTAGAGGAAGGATTGGCTAAAACCAAAAGATGGTTGAAAACCAGACATAAAATGGTTTAAAGGGGTACAAATGGTTTTTAGCAAAAGTTACTAATATTTACAAAGATTTTCATTAGTAATCACACGTGTACCCCTTTAAGTGTCTAATGTAGGGGTTTTTAGGTTGAAAACGTTTTTAGTTGATCCTCTTCCTATATATATATACAGGAATAGGATCATGTAAAAACCAACTACTAAGTTAAAAACGTAAAAACTTCAGCTCTTAGCCGTTGATTAAATTCATTTTAATCTGGTCCGTTGATGTACTTTAATATAATTTTTCTCTCTCCCTCCTAAAAAAAAACGTCAGAGAACTTTGCTCACCAGTTCTCTTTTCACGCCATTTCTCTTTGCTCGCCGGTTATCTTTCTCCTCTCTCAAGTTCATCATTTTTTCAACAGCAATTTGGATTGTCTTCATTTGGTAAAGGTTTTTCTAATGTAATTGTAGTTTTTGGTTTTGTTTTTGCAATTTAATCAAACGAAATTGTTTTAGGGTTTCATTTTCTTTCTAATGAAAAACTAGGTTATGTGAATTTAAACCTATAATCATCCAATGCAGATGTGTTCGTTTTGATTCCGTTTTAATGATCTATGTATGGATTATTTTTGCTATTAATCATTCGCTTTTTTTTATGTCTACATTTTGGATTTCGTTCATCTCCGTTGTTCGATTTTTCCTCCATTGAAGGCTTGAAGCCAAGCTCGCACCGCTGTTGCTCGTCGTGTTGTCGCTGATCGCCATGCCGCCTCTCCTTGCACTGCTGCCATTCGTCTACTAGACTGGTACTACCATCCATTAATCATGAATTTATATCATCACGATATTCTAAATTCGTGATATAACAAATGTACGAGTTTTCTTTTAAATGTACCACCTTTCTTCGAAATGTACCACTTTTAGTTTTGTTATTGTGTAGTGGTGGTTCTTAAGTGTTGTCATGTTGCCACTCTATTTTGTGTTATTAACATTGCTGTTGAGGTTGTTTGTTGTGGTTTTTGGATTGAAATTTGTTGAGTTCACAAATCAAAACTAGAATACTACTATAATAATACGTACTTATAATTCAAAATTTACCACTTTTCTTTAAAATGTACCACTTTTCTTCAAAATGTACCACCTTTTCTCTTCTTTTTTTGCATAGTGACGGTTCTTAAGTGTTTTCAAGTTATCACTCTATTTTGTATTATTAGTTATTATCGTTGCTGCTGAGGTTGTTCGTTGTGGTTTGTGTTATGTTATATTATACAGTTGTCATTTATCCCTTTTTCTTATAATGTACCATTATTTTTGTAAATGTAACCCGATATTGTAAATTTCACAATAAACAATAAATCTGTGTGAATTGTGTTAATGTCGCTTATTACAAACCCCCTCCCCCGCTGCAACTCTCCCCACCTGCTACCCCCTTCGCACCTACTGCTTCAATCCCCCCTTGTTGCACCGCCTCTTAGAAACCCCCTCCCCCCACCCCCACTGCACTCCCCATCTGATGCCCCCACCCGTACCCCTCCCCATCCCTACTACACACATCCCCAATCTAACAAAGCATGTTGACTAGTGCTTGTAACTCCCTCTGTTGCACCCTTCCCCACTCCCCTATGAAACTCCTCTCTCCATCTTGTAATAAATTATTGATACAATTTAAAAAAAAGGTTCATAGTCCTTTAATATGTATCATTTGAATTTAATTATGGTTTTGATGAGTTATTCATAATTACTATGATAAACCTATTAGCTCAACTGGTAGAGCATTTGTGTAATGACACAAAAGATGTAGGTTTGAATCCTACATAGGTTGAATTTTATCATTAAAATTATATATACATTAGCTCTTGTGTTTTTTTGCCAAAGTTTCAAACAATCTTGGAGTGACTAGTGAGTTCATTTTACAACGATGCAATATACATTACCCTAGCTAATTATTGCTTTGTAAAAGACTAGTATGGCATTAATTCTGCTCCTCCCTATATTACGCTATACCCATTTGCTGCCCCTCAACATCCCCATGCCCCCCATATACCCCTTCCCTCTTCGGTAACCCCCTCAATAAAAGTTATATTACAAATTCAAAATCAATAGTATTACTTTATTAGTGATATATATTTTCATAGAATAGAATTTATTAGCTTTGAACCTCCCTGGATTAAAACACACCGTTTACATTTCTCAAGAAAGTAGACATAAGTTAAACACCTAAAATTCTTTCTTTTTAATAATCTTAGCGAATATGATTTAACCTACGTAGGATTTGAACCTACATCTTGTGCAATTGCACAATGCTCTACCAATTGAGCTAGTAGGTTTCATCTTTATACATTTCAACACTATGACTTATTTTGTAATTCCTGATGTAATGGAGGGTACATAAAAGATTGAACAACAATTACACCGGTACATGTAAGATTAGAGGGTACATGTAAAATTACAAGGGCACATGTAAGAGGGTACATACAAGATTACAAGGGTATATGTAAGATTATACAATACCTTCCAATATGGTATCAAATTGCATTCCTACCATAAATTTTATCTCCGGTGGACAACATGGAATCCACTCTTTTGAACCTGTTGGTGTAAAACAAGCACGAGGAGTGAAAGTCATGGTGGTGGTGGAGGTGGAAGGTTCAGCTTGAGGAGTCATAGTGAGTTGATTTATGCTTGAACTAGCAACAACCTCTTCTAAATTTGTTGAATTGATTTCGTCTTCCATTTTACTGTTGCAAAAAAAAAAAAAAATTGGTACATTTTATGGAGTGTAATTTAATGAATTATTTATCTATTCACCAATAACACATAAACAAGATACAAACTACGTTATAAACACTCAACATAACCCAAAATTGAACTAATCTCTGTTTTGTTATATTGGATTTTGCAGTAAAAAAAATATTTGATTAATAGATAATAATAATTGGAAATCAATCTAGTAAAAGATACAGTTTAAAAGAAAAAGGGTACATTACAATAAAAAAAATGGTACATTGTAACAGAAAAAGGTACATTTTATAAATTCATATGCAATACTTGTTCATTTTGAAAAAAAGGGTACAATAACAGTAACAATTACAACAAAACATGGTACATTTGCGAAACGAAGTAGTGCATTTAATTATAAAATGATACATATAATTTAATCACATTCTAATGCATTCAAAAGGCAGTTAAGCAACGATAAAAATAACGTGGTACATTTCAATGTAAAAGGGTACATTTCAATATAAAAGGGTACATGTGAAAAAATGCTGTAGCATGTCATTGAATCCAATAAAACGGTAATGACTATGAAACCCCAGGTTACTCTTATATATGATTGAAACTGCTAAAAACGAACCTAATCTACTTTTTTTCCTAATTCGAACTAAACGAACCCTAGATAGTGCATAATGAAAATGTCGTTTTTGATTATTTACCTCTAAAAATTGTCTATGATTCCTCTACAATGAAAATGCTTACTTCTTCAATTGAATGACAATGAAGAGCTACAATTTTCTTTGAATGTATACTCCTTCAAACCAACAATGAAGATGCTCAAACGAATCGTTCGAATCACTTTGAAAATCGAATCAATCGTGATGTTTCGTGATGAAAGACGTTGAATAATGAAGAAATATAGTTTGATTCTTGATAAAGATGGTTGAATAATCAAGAAAATAGAGAGAATATTTTGAATGGAGAAAAAAAATCTGGAATCCGTTTTTGTGTGTGAGAGAGAGTGCGGTGTTTTTTTTTTTCTGCGTTTATATATGAGCAATGTCTACCGTTGATCTAAATCAGACGGTTAACAATGAATGTTTTTAGTTTTCAACTACACTTAGATTTTTTTTTAACAGATCCTCTCTCTCCCTCTCTCCCTCTCCCTCTCCCTCTCCCTCTCCCTCTCCCTCTCTCTCTCTCTCTCTATATATATATATATATATATATATATATATCTTTGGATCAACATATGAAGGGTCGAGATAATGTACCAACATACTTATAGTTTATAATAAATGTACCAATATTTGTTAGCCAACACACTTATATTCATTATTAACTAGCCTTATGTGTACGCTATGCGTGCTTTAATGTATGAATATCTTATATAATAGACATTTTTATCAATATGGGTATCTAATTGTAGAGAATTTTAAAATATGAATTTTGGTGTTTGTGTTTTATTTTTTTGAATTATATATTTTGCAATATTTTCATTTTAAAAAATATAAAACTTTCCTTTTTAGTTAATATTATATCGTTTAAGTATTTAGGAATTTTTTGAAGGGTAATTTAAACATTTTGAGGGGGACACCATGACTCACCCTTGGCTTATATAATAAAGATATACGGAGTATTTAGCTAGGTACCTACATCAATCCATCTTCTTACAATAAGAATCTTCTCACCTCAACCCAACTTATATATACCGAGGTAGTATATCATAAGATTCTTTCTCAGTAATCCAAATATCTGGTCAAAATATCTTTGACATGCAATATTTTATTATATGTAAACAAAATAAAAGGTTGTCAAATATATACTCCCTCCGTCCCTTAAAGATTGCCCCATTTTGACTTTTGGTATTGTTCATTTAGTAACTTTGACTCTCTATAATTTTATACATGTAAGGAAAAATATGGTCAAATGGGATCTCGTTTGATTCAGCTCAATGTGTATTTTTTTAATATGCAAGTATTATAATTTTTTATTGTACTTATCTCAAGATATTTTAATTCAAAGATGTGTCTCGGGAGATGAGAAAAAGTAAATGGGGCAATCTTTAGGGACGGAGGGAGTATAGTTTATTACATAATAAACAATTTTTTAATATTTTAGAAATATATAATAGTAGATTTGGTTGCTCTTAATTTCCATGGGCATTCACAATTCCCATGAATTTCTTTTTGGTAATGTTGTTTGGTTGACATAAAAAAACCAAAATGGGGGAAGTCACAATTCATGGCCTATTTCAATTTCCCACGAAACATGGGAATTTATTAACCCATCCCTCCATTGGTCATTCAAAATTCCTAGGATTTTCAAATTCACACATAACAACCGAACACATTTAAGCAATTCCTAGGAATTTCAAGTAAGAAATAATTTCCTATAAAATGAAAATATCTATGGAAAATAAAATCCCAAAGCAACCAAACAAGTCCTAATTGGAAAATTAATCTTATTCCAAACTTATCAGGGTTGCCACATGAAGGACTGATTGGCATTTTATGGAGTTATTCATTAGGAGGGGAGGGCGGGTCAGGGGTGTGCCTGGTGACTAGACATTTATTGCAAGTTGCAATAATGACTTCATCTGTCTCTATTTGTTTGTTACATAAGGACTTTTAGCATTATTCATTGTGTAACTTTGACTCTCTTTAATTTTATACATATAAGAAAAAATATGATTAAGTTGAATCTCGTTTGATTTGGCTCAATGTATAGTTTTTAATATATAATTTTTATAATTTTTTATTATATATATCTAAAGATATATTTATTTAAAGTTGTATTTTAGGAATCGTGAAAAAGCAAAAAAAAAACAAACTTTAAGGGACAGAGGAAGTACTAAATACTTCCTCCGTAACTTAATAGTAAACAACAATTACTTTAGGACACTATATAGGTTTGATTGGATTAAGATCGGCAGATGTAGCAAATTAACCCCTAACACTTTAGCTATATGCATGTGCACATTAATCCCTATAACTTTAACTTATAGCAAGTGAATAATTACCCCATGACTTTTTTAAATCAAGCAATCAAACCCCATACACTAGAATTAGGCAAAATTGTGTATATATATATATATATATATATATATATATATATATATATATATATATATATATATATATATATATATATATATATATATATATATATATATATATATAGGAATAGGATTGTGTAAGAAAGAGTGCTTCAAGTAAGAAGGGTTTTTATGTAAGAAAACATCTGCACCGCTGACAATTTTAGATCTAAGGGTTGTGTTTGATCTTTATTTTTTTAGTAAGGGCAAATTGGTAATTTAATTTGATTAGTATATTTCTAATTTTTTTTAGTTTTTTTTTTAAAAAAATTGTTACGCTTTTATTTAAAACCATATATTTATTTTTTTACAAAAAAATCTGCTTATTTATTTATTTTTCTTATAAAAAATCTGTTTTTTTTTTAAATTGTTTAGTTTTTTTTTCCTGATTTTTTATTTTTTTTATATATAAAATCTAGTTTTTTTAATCTAAAATTCTACTTCATTTTTTTTTGTTCGGAAGTACATTTTAATATGTTCAAAATTTCATTAACCATATTCTAAATTTTATATGACATGTTCTAAATTCTATATGATTAATTGACATATAAAATTTCATTTTTTTTTGTACGGAAGTACATTTTAATAAAATAAACCGTTATCCTCTCATATAGTCAATTAGTCATATAAAATTTAGAACATGTCATATAAAATTTAAAACATACCATATAAAATTTAGAATATGGTTAATAAAATTTAGAACATTAAATAAGTTATTTTATTTTATTTTTTATTTTTTACGAATTCCATAGATCAACCTCAATACAAAATATTAAGAATATTTTGAAATAATATTCAATTGTTCAGGTATATAATTTATTATATTTTTTGTTATAAAAGGTCAATAATTTTATTATAATTGTATCATTTTATTTATTTTTTAAAAAATAAGTTTATTCAATTCAAACTTATTGTATACAGTTTTGAAAATATCTTATAAAATTTAAAACATGATGTATAAAATTTTTAATATTTCATCAACTTAAAATAAAACAAACAATAAACTACTTTATAATATGGCTTTTTAATATTTTTAATATTTTAAGCACATATACACATTAGAATATGATGACTTTGTAACATGGTTTTTTAAATTTAGAACATGGTGTATAAAAATTAGAACAAAGCTTATAAAATTATGAACATGTCGTAAAAATTTTAGAACACTACTCACAAAATTTGGAGCATATTAAGATGTACTTCCGAACAATTTTTTTTTTAAAAAAAAAAAACAGATTTTTTTTATTAAAAAAATAATATTAAAAAGCATATTTTTAAAAAATAAATAAATATATGATTTTTTTAATCAAAAAATTAGAAATTTATAAATCAAATTAAATTACCAATTTTCCCTTACTAAAAAAATAAAGATCAAACATCAACCCTTAGATCTAAAATTGTCAATGGTGCAGATGTTTTCTCACATAAAAACCTTTCCCACCTGAAGCACCCTTTCTCACACGATTCTATTCCTATATATATATATATACTCATCTATTTATCTATTCTATATAATTAATGTTCCGACAAGTCTCAGCGCCTTTGGAAGTGGTTGCTGTTCTTGGTGTCTTGTGTGGTGGTGAACTGCACAGTGAACAAATGGTGAGCTAACCCCGGGGTGTTTCCGGGGAAAGACCCTCCGATGCCTAAGTCAGCAATAGGATTCAATAAGAGAGAAAGAGAGAGAGAGAGAGAGTTTGTAGGTGAAAGAGTATGTACCTTTTGATGGTGAGATCATCTCCTATTTATAAGAGAGAGGTTTAGCACCCTGCCGGCCTGTATGGAGGCTGGCAGGGACACGTGTCCCATGGGGACTGGTCATGTAGATCGTGTGCCCAGAGTTAGTTATAACTCTGAGTGGATCGCCACGTGTAAGTCCCTCATAGGTTGAGTCAGTTAGTTTGTTAGTGAGTGGGGCGTGTGCACTTGAGTGGTGCCCTAAACGGGTGCCACGTGGTGTACTGGGTCCACTGCTAAAAGATTCCCTTTGGCTTTCAGTAGCTGCCAGTTTGGGGCTGGCAGCTTCTGGGTCCGGCAACGTGTGAGTGCCTTCGCAGGCGTGGATTACGGGTTAGCGGTCTTGACGCCTGGTAGTCGGCACCACTAGGTGCCGGCGGTTGACATCTTGGCTGGGACGTCAGTAAGGTGGACCTGCCGGTGTACCGGTAGGCCCCCATACAACTAGCCCCCCCAAAAAGTATCAGCATCGTTAAGGTGGGGATGCATTTTAAATTAAGTCACCACAAGATGTCTGAATGAACCGACATGTGTCTGTAGAAGACCAAAAGTTGAGTGGTGGACCCAGTTGTACCATATATAACGTCTCTTAGACTTTTTGCCTCACATTTCACTTTCAAAATTTCTCAAAAAATTTTGAGCTTTCTTTCTCTTCCCTCCTAAAGGCGATTCGAACAGCTTCGTGCCATTTGCATCTTCGACCCAGCTTTTCAGGAACTTCCTTCACTATAATTCGATACCTTTGAAGTTTAACTCTTCAACCAAAAGACAAGGTATGTGTTTAATTTTGAATTTCCTTTGTTCGAATTTTTAACTTTAAAGCTTGGGCGAGTTTGCATGTACGTCTGTTCGAACTCTTTAGTTAAAAAGTTGTGTCTTTCTTCTGTATTAAAGAAGTATCTTGTTTCGTGCAAGAATTTTAGGTGTAAAAACTTAATTTTTGAAGTAAAAATTCACTGTTATGGACAATTTTTGCGATATTTTGCTTTTTGCTTGTCACTGTGCAAAAATGCAATTGCATTGTTTTGCGTGTCGCGCATTATCTTTGTGAGCTTGCTATTTGTGAATTAACTTGACGTGTGACAGTGTAAAGAAGGATGTCAGACGCCAGCGATAGCCAAAACGACAGCCGTATCTTAGAAAGCGAGCCAGATAGTGGCGGTTCGCTATAAGAGAGCGAGTCAGATGACTCGTTGTTGTCGTCCCCAACTGAGGAAGGGCCGTCAGGTAATGCAGGGGATATCTCGGAACGGCAGCCTGAAGGGGCTACCATCCCGAAGGGTATTGGCGGTATTATGTGGAAACTCGCATACTGCCCCCCAAAGCCAGGGTATCCTATTCAATTAAGAAAGGATATTCTGGATAAAAAACTGGCGCCAGAGAAAAGTAAGGCGAAGCTGTCTGCCAAAAGCAGGCGATTGCCTGACTTTTCATTGGCGTCGCGAGTTTTGACAGACTGTGAGGGGACACGTAATTTGACAGGGTTTAACCATGAGCAGCAAAGGGACGTGAGGATTCTTCGTGAAGTACTGCGCTGGACCGGTGAGTCCATGGTAGTAGGAGCGTCAGAGTAGTATTGGTTCTCATCCATTCGCTCTAGTCTGGAATTTGACCAGTATGACACGAACGATGATCCTTCGCGGCCTAACCCCTTCGCTGCTCTAGGTAAAATCTTCAATTTTTTAATCTTCCTATTGCCATTCGTCCTTGTTTGTTGTGTTCGCAGAGGAGGTGACCACTGACAAGGCCCCTGCTGAGATTAATACAGCCTGGAAAGAAGCTAGCTGGGAATGGCAACAGGAAGCAGAACGCCTGCCAGCCATGAACTACGAAGCCATAGACTTTGGCAATGGCGAGTTTCCAAAAGGACACCAAGCCAACTTGATTCCAGACGACGACTGGTACAAGCAGTTGGAGAAGTGGAATGGGGGCCCCAAGGGGTACCTCAAATGGTTTAGGGAAGCATATTGCCTTCCCAACAACTGGGAAGTCATGCTCCCTGGTCCAAACGACGTCATCCTCCAAGCGCCTGACGGGTATTTTGCCGCCTTCAAGGATCATTTTAAGTTTGGGCTACGATGCCCCTTTGATTGGGCAATTATGTCTGTGATGCGTAACTTTTCCGTCAGTCTGGCACAGCTGAGCCATTATCTTTTCGGATGCTGGTGTCAGTACTGTGGACATGCTGGTATTTGAGGATGAAAGTCAACCTTCATGTTATCCGTACCTTGATGACCGTTAAACGGAATAGCTCAGCGACCGGCCGTTACACCTTCCAGACTGCTAGCAAGAAACTGCTCGTTTGGCCTAAAGTGACTTTTCTGAAGCACTACATGAGCAGGTGGGTCTGGGTGAAGGCTCCTGCAGATGCTCGAATAGACATGCCGTTAACGTTCACCGCACTGAGGGCTCATATGGAGCACTTGGCAGTCCGTGACTTGACGGCTGAGGAGCAGAGGACTGTCAACTATTTTAAGGCGAAAGACGGCATCCCGTCCAAGTGGCTGCCACCATGTGGATATATTGTGGAAAACCGCCCACTCGCCTGTGTTGGTCGTTGTGGCGAGATAAGTGCCCCTGATTCTGGTAATTTCAGGCTCCTGGTGCACCTCCTGAAGTTATCGTCTATGTCATTTAGTTAGTTATAATTATGATTATATGTACTTAGTGTCCTCTGTGGGTGTGCAATCTCTTCTTCTTTTTTTTTTTATTGGCAGTGCCTTTTTACACGGCTGCCGTCTAACCATTTCACTTTGCTTGTGTAGATTTGAATATCAAACGCCTGAAGTTGCCAAGAATGGCTAGAGAACAGACGACTCACGGTTCCACCTCTCAAACTACCGGGCGTGGGACAGGTGGCAACAGGGGTGCTGTTAGTAAGCGTGGGGGGCGGGGAACGGCAGTGGTTAGCCGCCCCGTCCAGAAGGAGGCTGTAGCGCCCGCTGTCTCCAAGAAGCCAGGTGCATCTGCCAGAGGTGGCAGGACCGTGACCATCGCCTTGCAGCACAAGAAAAGGGATAGGTCACCGTCTCCCCACCATCCTAAAAAGGGCGCCAAGCCGTCTGCCGGGGCCGCTACTACCAGCGCGGCTCCAGCCAACGAGGGTGTGGCCGCAGCCGTCAGCGAGATGGTTGTTACCGTCGCCAGCGAGCCGCCGGCTGAGGCTGCTACAGTTGTTGCTCCTGAAGCTGAGGTTGCAACAACTATGGATATGGGTGGTAGTATTACTACAATCCTATCCACTACTGAGGTATTGCCCAGTGTGGCTGGGGCTGACGGTCCCACCACCAAGACTGCCGTGGAGCCACCTCTGGTTGGAGAGGCCAACTCAGAGTGGCAGGTGGCGTTAGAGACCACCGCGAGGCCTGTCACTCCCCTGACTCCCCTATCTGCAGGGGGGTGAGGTTGAGGAAATAACTTCTGCTGCAGACATAGAGTGGGTTCGGCGGCTCGCTCATGAAAAGAGCTTAAAAGCGCCTGAACCAGACAACAAAGCAGCGGCTGACAAGGCTGCAGCTGAGAATGCTACCAACCCTGCTGCCGGCGAGGTATGTTTTCTGATTTTAAGTTAATATCTGCTGCATTTCTCTCTTTTCTCCTTTACTTTTTATTTTTCTTTGATTTGGTACTGACGTCTTTCAGACCGACTCCCCTGTTTGCACAAACCGTTGCATTCAGTATGTAGGGTCGATGCTGACTCGGAGTACCGCCATGCTCCACCTGGGGGAAGGTGGTCTGTTTGCTGCCCATCCTGAACAGAGGATTGGGTCTTTTGGCTTTCCCTTGCCGGATGACATCATCGTCCGTCGCGGTTCTTGGGGGTATAGTCATCTGGACATACCCCAAACATTCCAGCCAGGGCCTAAGCCTTCAGGGCCCCTGTTCCGTCCAGAACCAGATGTGGGCGTGAATGAGTCATTGATGGCAGATTTATCCCAGGCTGGTGGCGACTTGGGGTACCGGCTGTTAAGGGCGAACAGACTGCCAGCAGACTACAATCAAGACCATTGGGTCAATCCTGCTCAAGCCCTATGTCATGACGTTACCTGTGTAAGTATCCTGGCGCTGCTAGTTAATTAATTAACTAATTTTTTGGTGTTATTTGCTCGTATGATTTTGCCGGATGCTTACTGTTATGTTGTTGTGATTTTGCAAGCCGCTAACTCCGCTGCGGAGCTGGCTGAAGCTTTTTTCACTTTGGGGGCGGACCTGAGCGCGGCACGTGACACGTCAGAATCTCTAGAGGTTGTCAACAAGTCTTTGAGCGAAGACTTGGAGAGTAAGAAAAAGGAGGTTGAGGATCTCAAGGCCCAACTCTCACAGGCAAACTTATCCTTGTCCAAGAAGGATGAGGAGATAGAGACTCTGAAGAAACAGGAAGTCGAGGCTGCCAATCTGCTGCTGAAGAAGAATGAAGAGATAAATAATCAACAAAGCAGGTTAGCAGCCATTGCAGAGACAGAAGGCAAGGCCTAAGCTGCTGCTGAGGCTGCCCGTAGAGAGCTGGTGGAGACTAAGAGGCTGCTGAACGCCACCATCGCCGGGGCCGTCATTGCCAAGCATGATGCTGAGGCGTCTGTTGGTGCTTCTAGGAATAGGGTCAAGGCGGAGAAGGTCAGAGCCTACCGGGAAGTTAAGGCTGCCAGGGCTGATGCCAATTTTGCTGCCCAAAAGGCTGTGGAAGGCTTTGTTGCATCCTTTCGCCTTCGCCACTTTTGCAGCAATCGTTTTAACGGCGGTTGGGTGGCGGCAATGAGGTGTGTTCTGTCTCTTCACCCAGGCTTTGACTGGGTGGCAGTTGAGACTGCTTTTGTTGAGGGTGTAGGCAACCAGCCCCTAAATGAGGCTGACACTTTCCCAGAAGAGCATGTTGGGAACCTGTCACCTCGAGTAACAGGGGTGCCGCCTACTCCTGCGGAGGCAGAGGAGTCTGAAGCTACCGTTATTAAGGAGCAACCAACGACGTCCAGTCAAGTCGGTAGAACCGAATGACGTGTTTGGCAGCCTTCTCCTATGTCTTCTTGTGGTTCTAATTTTTGATTTAACTTATTGTGATTTCGTACATATTTGTTGCTTGTTGTAAATATTTAGGATTTCTCCTTTTTGTGCTTCTTTTTGTAAAATGGGTTGCATGCCAGTAGAGCAAGAATCCTGTTGTAACATGCTGCCAGTCATTACTGGCTTTTGATCTATAAAATATTATTGAAGGAAAATACTTTTTGCCTTTTATTTTATTTTTATTTCTGTAAGTACTATTTAAACCGCACTTTTTAACTTGCATATAGTTACTTGATTTTTTGATTGGCAGAGCTGGTCACTAGCCTTAGCTGCGAGAGCTATCTGTGGAGCTTACTAGCTGCCACACTTTCTTATTTTAGTCCAGCTGTTGGATGGCAATGGCCTTAGGCCTTAGCTTTTTAGCTAACCATCGTAGCCTGTTGGTTGTGGTCCATGACATTAGCTTTAAAAGCTATATGTGGAGCTCACTGGCTGCCACACATTTGAATTCCAGCCAGGTTGTTAGATGGCAGTGGCCTTAGGCCTTAGCTTTTTAGCTAACCATCCTAGCCTGTCGGCTGTGGTTCATGACCTTAGCTTTAAAAGCTATCTGTGGAGCTCGCTGCCTGCCACACATTTGAATTCCAGCCAGGCTGTTGGATGGCAGTGGCCTTAGGCCTTAGCTTTTTAGCCCACCATCCTAGCCTGTCGACTATGGTGCATGACCTTAGCTGTAAAAGCTATCTGTGGAGCTCGTTGGCTGCCACACATTTGAATTCTAGCCAGGCTGTTGGGTGGCAGTGGCCTTAGGCCTTAGCTTTTTAGCTAACCATCCTAGCCTGTCGGCTGTGGTGCATGATCTTAGCTGTAAAAGCTATCTGTGGAGCTCATTAGCTGCCACACATTTGAATTTCAGCCAGGCTGTTGGATGGCAGTGGCCTTAGGCCTTAGTTGTTTCAGCTAACCATCCTAGCCTGTTGGCTGTTATGCTTGATGTCGCCAGGTCATAGGATGGCGGTGGCCTTAGGCCGTAGCTTTTAGCTAACCATCCCAGCCTGTTGGCTGGTTTTTTTTTTTTAAAGCATACTTAGACTGCAAAGTGATGTTTTGGACACTGTTGGATGGCAGTTGTCTCCATCACATAGTCTATGCAGTTGTGCATAAATAAATAATTAAAGCATGACACAAGGAAGGTGGCTCGTCTGGCCTTTTATTAATGTTGTTGCTAGGTTGTACATTAGAATACATATTTAAACGTATAAATAATTTCATACATAGTATTTCTTGAGCACCCTAGCATTCCACGTATTTTTTAATTCCTTGCCTTCCATTGTAGCTATCCTATAGGCTCCAGGGGCTACCGTCTTAGTGATACGATAGGGGCCTTCCCAGTTAGCTGTCAGCTTGCCCTCTCTGTTTTGCTTGTCAGTGGCATCTGTCCTTCTGAGAACCAAATCGCCATCTTGCATAGGTCTGTGATGAACTTTCTTGTTGTAGGCCCTTGTTATCTGATCCTTGTATGCTGCCTGACGAAGTTCAGCTATGAGTCTGACTTCTGTCAGCAGATCAAGGTCTTGTCTGAACAAGTCATCATTCAACTCTGGTTGGTATGCTTGGAGTCTGAAGGATGGCAGACTCACCTCTACTGGCAAGATAGCTTCGTGGCCAAAGGTAAGTCGGAATGGCGTTTCACATGTTGCCTCCTTCTCTGTCGTTCTATTTGCCCACAGGACGTCAGGTATTAGATCTGCCCATTGGCCCTTGAGGTCTTCCAACTTCTTCTTCAGAGCGTTCAGAATTTGTTTGTTGGCAGCTTCTGCCTGCCCATTGCTTTGAGGATGAGCTACTGAGGCGTATGCCATCTTGACCTTTAGAGGTTCTAGATACTGCTGGAGGGGCTTGCAGTCAAACTGGGTGCCATGATCGAACACTATTGCCTGTGGGAGCCCAAACCTTGTAATTATTTGCTCCCAAATAAACTTCTTCACCTGGGCAGCTGTGATGGACACTGTTGGGATGGCCTCGATCCATTTGGTGAAGTAATCTATGGCTAGTATTAAATTTTTTTTCCCCCCTTTACCTTTGGTGAATGGACCAAGGATATCCATTCCCCATTGGGCAAATGGTATTGGGTTGAGTATTGGTTGTAGGTCATTTGGCGGCGTGTTGATCATGGGGGCAAACTTTTGGCATTTATCGCACCTTTTGACATATTCTTGGGAGTCCCTGAGCATGTGGGGCCAGTAGTAGCCGGCACGGATAGCCTTCAGAGCTAGGGCTTTGCCACCAATGTGATTTCCACAAATACCCTCGTGGATTTCCTCGAGGATTTTTTAAGCTTCGAATTTCGTGGCACATCTTAGCAGAGGGAGATGGAAGGACTTTTTGTAAAGTATTCCTTGGAACACACAATACCATGCTGCCTGTCGTCTTACCTTAGCAGCTACTGCTTTATCTGCTGGTAGAACCCCTGTGTTCTTGAACTCCAGGATGGGATGAAGCCATTCCCCTACCGCGTTGCTAACGACAGCCACTGCCAAGCTGTCAATAGCCTTTCCCTGACGTAATTCGATCATGACATGTCCCCCCCAGTTCAGATAGTGGTGAGGTCGCCAGTCGAGCCAGAGCATCTGCCTTTTGATTGTCGTCTCGTGGGACCAGTTGCATCTTAAAAGACACTAGATGTTGAATCAATTGCTTTAAACGATCCCTTTATTTAACAATGGTGGGTTCCCGAGCTTCTGCTGTGCCTTCCATTTGTGTTGCCACTAACTGAGAATCTGTGATTAACTTCACTCTCTCTGCCCCGGCGGCTATGCATAGATGGATGCCAGCTATTGCTGCCTCATATTCAGATTCGTTGTTGGTGGCTTTGAAATTAAACCGCCAAGCGTATCGGTGCACTGTGCCGTCTGGGCTGGCTATCTCGACGCCGGCCCCAGATCCTGTGTTGCAAGATGATCCGTCAGTGTGTACCGTCCACACCTCAGAGGGATCAGTGGTTGAGAATTGTGTTTCTGCGATGAAGTCTGCCAGAGCTTATGCCTTGATGGCGTTCCTTGGTCGGAAGGAGATGTCGTATTCGGATAGTTCAATTCCCCATTTCATCATTCGCCCAAAAGACTGCCAGTTTTTGCAAGGCTTTCTCCAATGGATGGTTAGTTAACACCATAATTGAGTGAGCATCCAAGTATGGCCGCAAGCGTCTTGCCGCCACCATAACTGCGAATGCCAGTTTTTCTACTGAGGTGTATCTGGTTTCAGCTCCTGTAAGCACATGGCTAACAAAGTAAACTGGCAGCTGCACCTTCTCTCTTTCCACTAAGAGTTCGGCTGCCACAGTGTTGTCATTTGCAGAAACATACAGTTGGAGCTGTTGTTCTCCTTCTTCTGGACATGTCATGGTTGGCAGCGTCTTGAGATGGTCCTTGACCTTTTGGAAAGCGTCTGACTGCTCAGCTCCCCATTCAAATTTTTTGTTGGACCTCAGTACTTTAAAGAAGGGTAAGGCTTGAGATGCAGACT
Organism: Salicornia ramosissima; assembly: GCA_951394345.1. NCBI lineage: Eukaryota > Viridiplantae > Streptophyta > Magnoliopsida > Caryophyllales > Amaranthaceae > Salicornia > Salicornia ramosissima. The sequence goes on along the minus strand of OX596238.1, from coordinate 46,917,639 downwards.
TGGCCATGAATCTAGTGAGGGCTGCCATCCTGCCTGTCAACTTCTGCACATCCTTGATTTTAGTAGGCTCTGCCATATCTACTATAGCTTTGATTTTATCTGGGTTGGCATCTATGCCCCTATCAGATACCATGAACCCTAAGAATTTCCCTGACGTTACTCCAAATACACATTTCTTGGGGTTTAACTTCATTTGAAATTGTCTCAGAGTTGCAAAGGTTTCTTGTAGGTCAGCCAAGTGATCTCCTGACGTCTTGCTTTTGACATGGTGTCATCCACATACACCTCAACATTTCTCCCATTCTGCTTTGCAAAGACCATGTCGACTGGTTTTTGGTATGTTGCCCCTGCATTTTTCAACCCGAAAGGCTTAGCCTTGTAACAGTAGACGCCAGCATCTGTGATGAAGGCTGCCTTTGTTCTGTCGGATTCAAACATGCTGATTTGGTGATAACCTGGAAAGGCATCCATGAAACTAAGTAATGCATGGTTAGCAGTGGAATCTACTAGTTGATCTATCCTTGGCAGTGGATAGCAGTCTTTAGGGCAGTGGCGGTTGAGGTCTGTAAAATCAACGCACATCCGCCACTGTCCATTTGCCTTTTTTACCATTACAACATTAGCAAGCCACTCAGGATAGTCACAAGGTTCTATGAACCATGCTAATAACAGTTTGTTTATTTCATTAGCTACAACATCATTCTTTTCAGCAGAGAAGGATCTCTTCTTCTGCTTTACAGGCCTAAAATTCTCATATACGTTAAGTCTATGTTGGATTACAGAGGGGTGGATGCCAGGCATCTCATCAGCAGAAAAAGCAAAGACGTCAGCATTGGTTTGCAGTAGTTGGACGAGATTGATCTTCACATCAGCTGGCAGCTTCTTGGAGGGGTACTTCCTCAACCTCGTCTTCCGGCTCAGCTCGAGGTGTCTTGTCATCCTCAGGCCGACCGTGAATGTCCTCCATGGAGACCGGGAAAACCTCTGGCTCCCTCTTCCTTTTCTTCTCAGTCCTCGGTGGTGGTGGGGGGGGGGTTTCATGGCTGTCACATAGCAAGAGAGAGCAATCTCTTGGCTGCCTCTTATCTTTCCTAGTTGGCCATCATCAGCTATGTAGAGCATTGTCAGATGGTAGGTTGATGGTATGCCCTTGATGTCATTAATCATTGGCCTCCCCATGATGGCATTATAGGCTGCCGGTATGTTGATGACTAGGAACTCCACCATTGCTCTCTTAATCTGTCTACCTTCTCCCAGCTGGACTGGCAGTTTGATAATGCCGTCTGGAGTGACTCTAGCCCCTGTAAACCCGCTGATGGAGTAGTGTACTAGCTTCAAGTATTTTTCTTCTATCCCCAGCTTGTCAAAGGCCTCCCTGTAAAGTATATTGGCAGAGGAACCGCCATCGACCAGGATGCGATGAACCTTGCAGTTGGCAATTGAAAAAGTGATTACCAAGGGGTCATCATGAGGGTATATGATCCCCTTGGTGTCCTCTGCTGAGAACGTCATTTCTGGCTCATCTGCCGGCCCAGGCCAGTGCCTTTGATTGTTGAAGTTTACTTGGTGCCTTACCTCCTTCAGACTAGCTTTGGCGCCGCTAAGTGTACCCCCATGAACGGGCCCACCTGTGATTGTGAAGATTTCATCCCTGTGTTCTTGTTGTTTATCCTTCCCTTTCCATCCTTTACCGCCAGGCTGGCGGTGGATGAACTCCTCCTTTCTTTTATATTGGGGAAATCGCCCCTGCCGGACCAAGTCCTCAATGTTTTCTTTCAAGTGGGCACACTCATCAGTCATGTGCAGATAGTCATTGTGGAACTCACACCACCGCTTTGGGTCACGATTCAGTGTGGTCATCTTCTTTGGCCTCCTCCACTTTTCGTCTTCCTTGTGGAGGGCATAGATTCTCGATCTGGGTACCGACAACTCAGTATAGTTGTCGTACCTTTCTGTCCTCTGTTTCTTCTCTGTCAGCGCGACCTCTTTCCGGTCTGGGCCGCGATTGTAGTATTCTTTCCTTTCGAACGGGACCTCCCGCTTGTATTCTTTCTTGACTGTCTTTTCCTCCACCACTTTCCTCTCAGTATTCGAGCTGCCAGCCCCCCGACTGAATTCCTCAGCCCTGATATATTCGTTGGCTTTTCCCAAAACGCCGGCCAACGTTGTCAGATTTTTCCTGCCCAGATATTGGCGGAAAGGATGTTATTTGGATGACATACTACAAGGGGGGGGGGTGAATTGTAGTATCTAGTTCCTATTCTAAATTTTGCGGAAATTAAACTAAATGGAACAGGAACAAGATAAAACAAGAAAGGCGAGAGATTTAGCGAGGAAACTTTCCAGGGCCCAACTGGAAATAAAACCTCGACCCACTAGGGATTTCTCTAAACTCTTCACTATAATAGGGCCAACAATCATTACAACCTATTATAGACTCTGGACCTAACTTGAGTTCCTCTACAAACTCAAGTTCCCCACAATTGTTCCCCTTAACAATTTGTGCTACTCGACTTCAACTCTGAAGTCCTCTCTCTCAACTCTCAGACTTAGCTCTAAGTCTCACAATAAAGGTTCACTCAAACCCTTCACCCAAATTACAATTCTGTAATACAAAAGGAACTCACTCGAGTTTTCACTCTAAACATAATACTAGAATTCACTCAAATTATAGATCATTTCCCCTTTACAAGAATTTACTCAAACCGTTGCACAACTCTCAAATACAGAATAATACTTATAGGAACAATCATAAGTATGATGAAGGAACAATGGAACTTATGGAATTAATATGGTACTGACTTAATTTGTGAAACTAAAGATTTTAGCTTTGTATATCATTTTCACTAAGTCAGACACTTTTTGAAACTAGAATTAGAGTTCTATTTATAGGAAAAGGTTGTATTGGACACTCCTCCAATAACTAACAGTGACTCCTACAAAATAGTCCACTAACACCATGTTCCTTTACATGGAACCAAGTATGACCACTAACTCTACTAACTGATGAACGTGGGATTTGAATGATGTCAAAAAGTAAACGTGCAATTTATAATTAACCTAATGAATTAAAATTAAATTAAGAATCCTAAGCTGATTCCAAAAACCACTCCTAAAAAGAATCAACCACTCCTAAAGACTCTAAAAAAAATCTTTTATTTATAAAATCTTATTCAGATTTTATTCTAAATTAATTCTAACTACCTAACAAATTTCCTTAAAACTAGGAAGCTAATTTATTTAAGCCACTGTATCATTAATATTCTAACTAATTAAAATGCATGTTACTTAGACTCATCTATATTAACTGACGTAATATTTATAGACTTGTAAAGCTAGTTGTTCCTTTGTTCCTTGGCTAAAGGAACAACTTAAAGTTCCTTAACCCGAAGGAACAATAACCACATACTTTTATGTTCTCTTTTCATATTATGATAACACTTCCTTACTGACACAGTACCATACACATAATTCCATAAGCACAGTTCCCTTGGCTTAAGGAACAACTCAAGTTCCTTAACCCAAAGGAACAACACAGTTCCTACCATACTTTGTTACCTTGTTCCTTACATGAAGCCTAGCAGTATACTCATACAATCAGACTTCTTCTTTGGTGCCTCCAACTCTGGAGCTTCTTGGTGGTTGTTCCTCTCAGGAACAATGCTGTTAATGTTCCCACTTAGGAACTGCAATGTAGATGTTCCAACTCTGGAACTGCAATACCTTGTTCCCTCATAGGAACCTAGTTTCCTATTTGGAACTTCATATGTAGCTCCCTTAAATAGTATGCAGAATGTCTTCATTCCTTGATTAATTAGGTCGTTGTTCCAACCTTAGCTAGAGCTTGTTCCTCTTGCTCCAACACTGGAACTTGTGTTCCTATATAGGAACTCACTCAGGAACTTGCCTACAGGAACTAGCCTATTAAGTTGCATTGGAAACTTCATTTCTTCTCTTTTGAGATTCCTCCTTGGGAGCTTCATTTATTGTTGTATACATCAATTTTATACATCAAGATCAACCTTTCATCACTTGTTCATGCACATCTCAACACACAAGTTAGTTAGATAATCATCATTTGTTTATAATCATCAAAACCATACATAACTCAACAATTTCCCCCTTTTTGATGATGACAAACAAATGATGCTTATCACACATTAAACAATAAATTGATGCACATTTATTCCCCCTCAATTAAGTAAGGTAAGAACAATTAAACAAGTGATGCATACAATGCATGATGAGGAACATATTAGAAGTTTCTTTATAATAAAGAACATATATCACAAAGGAACGCTGTTATCATGAGGACTTAGACTTGATTATTTAGACGATAAGCATCTTACATATTCTTCCCCTTTTTGTCATTATCTAAAAGGGTATATTGCCACATATTTGCTTTCGGTAAAATTATGCACACATAAAGACATATGTCACTCTTAGCACCATTAAGGTAAAACACTTGTTTATCCTTTAAAGCCTCCAGGCCTCAGATTTTAACTAGAATGCTACTACTCCACAAATTTCCAACTCACCATCCAAAGGGCAACTTCAAAACCAGTGAAGGAACTTGACAAATAAGTAAATAAAAGTCAAGCAAAAATAGGTTTTAAAGTTAGCTTGAAGATTTGTGAACAAAAATATTAGGCTCAAAAGATATATGAAAGAAATTATTTGAAACATTTGAGTAGAGGGAACTATGATAATAAGACGGGTATTGTGCTCTTAGTTTAGCCTTTTAATCGAGGTTCTCAACAATCATTAGAGTTTTTCTATCCACGTACACCTCACAATTTGCAGCCAAATGTAACACATATTCGCCTAGACATGTATCCACCAGGTTCCCTTCACATCAACAACCAACTTTAATAAAGATCGAACAGATTCATCAATGGAACTTGAAAAATCTTCAGCTTCATACATAAGTTCCTTTGATGTTTTGTTGTTGTTCCATCCACGTTTATAAGTAATAATCTTCAAAACCATCAACCACTTTCTAGGAAAATAAAATTTTGACTACCCTTCATCTTTTTCATTTTTTTTCGTTTTTTTTTTTTTGTTTTTTGTTTTTTTTTTTTATTATTTTTTTTTTTCTTTTCAACTTTTTTATTTGGAAGGGTGTCGTTACATGTAGATATAGATTCCTAGAAATTCAAAAACCAATAGAAGATTAAACTTACTTCTCCACTTTTAATAACTCCACCACCAAATATATAAATTATCTTGTTTGTTCCTTCCTTATTTTCCCTGAATTCCTTATCATTCTTCCTTTTGGAACTTAGAAGAATAGTCTCAATAAATAACTTTTTTTCAGAAGCATACATAGAAATGCAATAATATATATATGCTTCTTATTTCCTCCACTCTTCAATTGACACCACACCACAAACAACATATAACATGAATTTTTGTAAAGATATTAACTAGCTCAAACATCAATCTAGTAATATTAGCCATCCTCATGCATACATCGATCTAGTTATAGAAGCTAAAACATGTGAATTTGGCTTCCACTTATTTTCGATCAACAGTTAGCAGTATGGACAGTAAGGGTAATATTACAAAGACATCAGTGAGTCATCAATAACTTTTTAACTCATGACTATGTATTAAACGTAACTTATTATTGTGGTGACATCTTTTCTTATGAAAGATTATGCCTAAAACCTTCTGTATTCCCCCTCAATTTATATTCACCTTTTAATGAAAACTCTTTATGCATCATCGAACCATAAAAGGACAAAATTTATTAAATTTGAGCATACGGGAAATCGAAAAGTAGAATGGGAGGATGTGAATGAAATAAGGAATTATGAGGATAAGGATAATTAAGTGATGTAAAGTGGGTTAATAAAGTTGGCTCAAGTATAGGTTTGTTCCCTCTAAGATATTAAGAAGGGTTAAATTTATGTGGGAACTTACCTATCTTGTTCCATCAAAGTTTCTTTCATTGTTCCTTTGGCAACTTAGGATTTCCATGTTTCATAGCATCCATTGTTTTATTAAGAAACCTCTAATACTCTAAGGCAAGTGAGTATGTCATCTTATGACACAAAAATTAAGTGTGACATATTGATTTTAAATGTACATAAAATACTTTAATTTAAAAATTTTTCTATAACCCGATTAGACAAATATTTTGGAGAAAGAATTCTTTAATGCTCAAGTCATATTTCATCAAGTCTAATCTTATTCCTTTTAACAGTCCATATGCATGAATAGGTAAAAATTAGAAAGGCAAATTGATTCATGGAATTCACATAAAATATCATAAGCTTCACAATAATGCTCATTACTTATGAAATTATCAAAGATACTAAATTCTGAACATGAACCACATACCTTACTGATTTTTTCACCACATATATTAAATTAATGACTGTTGTAATTTCGAGTTCCTGAAGTGCTTGTTCCATCCTTTTGATGCCTTCAAATCTGATGCAACCTCCCACTTCTAATTCGATTCTCATCATGAGTTCCTTGATATTGTTCCTTTCTTTGGAGGTTCATATCATACATCATCATTGGTCTTTCAACTTTCTCTTAATCGTTGACATATAAACCAAGAAAGTTGTATTCCTCCTTTATGCTCATGTATGCAACACAACATAAGGTTAATGAACCTTACATTGAAATTTATTAGTTGAACCAAATAAAATATTATCAATACTAATATGCACAACTAATAAATCAGTTCCTTCTAAGTAAAATGTTAGATTTGAAAGTATTTTCAAGAAGGAACTTAGAAAATTTCCTATAACATACCCGAGGAACTTGTGCTCATGGATATGAAAAGGAAATGTAGGATTTTTAAATCCTAGATAGGTTGTTCCTCATAAGCGTCCTTAATCAAGACATCATTTAAAAACTTTGACGTTTATTTAGTACAACCTATATCCCATACAAGCAACAAAAATAATAATACAAATACCTTTAGGATGGAGCAAAACTTTTCTTAATTCAATACCTTTCATATTGTATATATCCTTTGAAGCTTACCAAATTCCTTATCATTGTGCCGTGCTCAATGAACTTGTTCCTGAATACCCATATTAGTTCATGATTTTTGGTATTCTAGAAGAGGTCCAAGGTTTCACACCTTGTTCCATTCGAGCTTATTGAGTTCCTTCTGCATAAAACTTGTTAATCACAATAATAAACATATATATGCAAAGAATGCACAAAATTTCTTTAGTTGAGATCCAAATTTGAAAAATATGAACTTCCTCAACTTTGAGAACTTAACAGGAACTTGGTTGTGGATATTGATTGAGTTTAAATTTTGCTTCATGTATTGGAACTTGATCATCATCCTCAAGTTCCTCACCATCAGATATTGTAATTTATTCTGTTGCCTTTCATAAGTGACATATTTTCATTAAAGCATTGCTGATTCCTTAGGGACTTGGTCCATAGGAACTTGCAACTTTACAATTATTCCAACCTGTTTGTTGGGTACAAACATTAGACTAAAAATATGTTCACTGTTTGTGAAGCACATTATCATAAAATTTTAACTTTGAAAGCTTTTGATCAATACCTTGTACCTGTAAGAACATAAAACTTTTGTAGAACTAGGTTCAAGGTTACAATTCAAAATTGAAAATATTTAAAAGCAAAATGTGATTGAATCACTCGACAAAATATATGGTGAATCGAACCTAACTTACCAACCTTGCATGGAATGATTTAATCTTTTGTGTTGCTGTAAAAATTTAAAGTTCCTCCACCATCACCCTCTAGTGAGATTAATTTTATTTGACTTTCAACATGTTTAGAACACTCGTTGAGATATTTCGAGATGTTCCTCCTCACTGGGTGCTGCTAGTTCCTTTCATACTTTCTGGAATCTGTCCGAGTTCCTTTAGATTTTTAGAGCTTCATTTTCTGTTGGAACTTGTTCCTAATGTTATTGTTCCTTTTCAGTAGGAACTCTGTCATGCTTTTTTCTTTTCCTCAAATATAATCATCATTCTGGTCTAGAGATCAGTTCCTATGGAATATGTCGAACCAATCTTAAATTCATTATTAGCCATGTCACGAATATATGAGGTGTGTCCCTTCAGTCGTTATTTCCATTTTAGGTTGTATATAAATGTTTTCTGAAATTCAAAACCCAAAGAAAACTTTTGTGCAATCTCAAGATTAGTAGGTTAGTAGAAAGAGATAATATACTAAAGCATAAAGAAGAATAAACATAAATTTCAAAAAAATACTCCCTTAGAATGTAGTTCCACCTGTATAGTTCTAACATTCTTTAAGGAAAATATGGAATGAAGTTTATGTTTTCTTCATCAAAACTAGGTTCAATCAGAGTAAGAACAAGAACTTTTATAAGTCTTGATTTGTTCATGTGCCATAATCCAATATATTCTTAGTTTCATCATCAGTTCCATTGGGAACAGGTTGAGTTCCTTTTATCCATGGAACTAGTCTTTATGCAATTTGTACAAAATAATCTCACACGCTTAACCTACTAAACATTTAACTTTGACCAGCAAGATTTGCACAAACTTGAAGGGATATTAATTTTATCATGAATTAAATGTAAACAACATAACTTAAAATAAAGAGACAAAGAATTTAAATCATATCATAATTAATTAAGTTTCTATAAAAAATATCATAGAGACTATTTCTCAACATGGTGCATATGATATAATACGTTGGTTTTCATTCTGACTCAAAGGAACTTACCTGTCAGTGGAACTTGTAATGATTTACGCATCTCAGCCTGTCAAGTTCCTTCAGGATCTGCTGAGTTCCTCAACCTTGTTCCAACGGGTACTCCAGATTCTTTTATTCTCTTTTCTTGCATGATTCTAATGTTGTCGTTTAAATAAATATATTTCAATCATGATTCAAACCCTGAAAAAAAAAAACTCTTCTATCCTTGGACATTGGTACCCAAAATTTCGGGTCCTTTCATGTTAGTAACATTAACGAATTTTTATTTTTCAACCAATTTTAGTGCACAAAAAAAATAAATGCTACTAGTAAGGAACAACATATATTTACAAAAAAATATTATTCAAGATTCTCATAAGGCATGAACAACTTATTCTTTGGCAAGAATTGTAATAAACGTTCATTATATTGCCAAAAAAAATCAAGTTCCAAGCTGTTGGAAATTTGAGTTCCAAGTCTGTAAAAAGTATTTTTCTAAAATAATTTTCCTTGTAAAATATCTTATAAACTGTTTTATTTTTTAATTAAAAAAATTCAAATCATTTTGAAAAGAATACGTTTGATATTCAAACATACAAAAAATCATATTTGATAAAATCAAAAATCGAAAAAAAAATAAAAAATAAAGTTTATAGAAATAATACATGGAGTATGATAAATTCAATGCAAATATATAAATATTATATGAAAGATAAAATACTGACCTTATAAGCATTTGTCTCTGAATTACATTTACCTTTCAAGAAAACATGTATTCTCGTGAGTTCCTCTGAGTAAAGCAGTTTGAGTTCCTTAACAGTGCAGGGTCGAGTTCCTGTATGTATTCATCCTTCCAGGAACTTCCTCCTCAGGGTTGCCTGATTCCTGGAGGAACTTGCTCTGATACCAATTGTTATTTGGATGACATACTACAAGGGGGGGGGGGTGAATTGTAGTATCTAGTTCCTATTCTAAATTTTGCGGAAATTAAACTAAATGGAACAGGAACAAGATAAAACAAGAAAGGCGAGAGATTTAGCGAGGAAACTTTCCAGGGCCCAACTGGAAATAAAACCTCGACCCACTAGGGATTTCTCTAAACTCTTCACTATAATAGGGCCAACAATCATTACAACCTATTATAGACTCTGGACCTAACTTGAGTTCCTCTACAAACTCAAGTTCCCCACAATTGTTCCCCTTAACAATTTGTGCTACTCGACTTCAACTCTGAAGTCCTCTCTCTCAACTCTCAGACTTAGCTCTAAGTCTCACAATAAAGGTTCACTCAAACCCTTCACCCAAATTACAATTCTGTAATACAAAAGGAACTCACTCGAGTTTTCACTCTAAACATAATACTAGAATTCACTCAAATTATAGATCATTTCCCCTTTACAAGAATTTACTCAAACCGTTGCACAACTCTCAAATACAGAATAATACTTATAGGAACAATCATAAGTATGATGAAGGAACAATGGAACTTATGGAATTAATATGGTACTGACTTAATTTGTGAAACTAAAGATTTTAGCTTTGTATATCATTTTCACTAAGTCAGACACTTTTTGAAACTAGAATTAGAGTTCTATTTATAGGAAAAGGTTGTATTGGACACTCCTCCAATAACTAACAGTGACTCCTACAAAATAGTCCACTAACACCATGTTCCTTTACATGGAACCAAGTATGACCACTAACTCTACTAACTGATGAACGTGGGATTTGAATGATGTCAAAAAGTAAACGTGCAATTTATAATTAACCTAATGAATTAAAATTAAATTAAGAATCCTAAGCTGATTCCAAAAACCACTCCTAAAAAGAATCAATCACTCCTAAAGACTCTAAAAAAAATCTTTTATTTATAAAATCTTATTCAGATTTTATTCTAAATTAATTCTAACTACCTAACAAATTTCCTTAAAACTAGGAAGCTAATTTATTTAAGCCACTGTATCATTAATATTCTAACTAATTAAAATGCATGTTACTTAGACTCATCTATATTAACTGACGTAATATTTATAGACTTGTAAAGCTAGTTGTTCCTTTGTTCCTTGGCTAAAGGAACAACTTAAAGTTCCTTAACCCGAAGGAACAATAACCACATACTTTTATGTTCTCTTTTCATATTATGATAACACTTCCTTACTGACACAGTACCATACACATAATTCCATAAGCACAGTTCCCTTGGCTTAAGGAACAACTCAAGTTCCTTAACCCAAAGGAACAACACAGTTCCTACCATACTTTGTTACCTTGTTCCTTACATGAAGCCTAGCAGTATACTCATACAATCAGACTTCTTCTTTGGTGCCTCCAACTCTGGAGCTTCTTGGTGGTTGTTCCTCTCAGGAACAATGCTGTTAATGTTCCCACTTAGGAACTGCAATGTAGATGTTCCAACTCTGGAACTGCAATACCTTGTTCCCTCATAGGAACCTAGTTTCCTATTTGGAACTTCATATGTAGCTCCCTTAAATAGTATGCAGAATGTCTTCATTCCTTGATTAATTAGGTCGTTGTTCCAACCTTAGCTAGAGCTTGTTCCTCTTGCTCCAACACTGGAACTTGTGTTCCTATATAGGAACTCACTCAGGAACTTGCCTACAGGAACTAGCCTATTAAGTTGCATTGGAAACTTCATTTCTTCTCTTTTGAGATTCCTCCTTGGGAGCTTCATTTATTGTTGTATACATCAATTTTATACATCAAGATCAACCTTTCATCACTTGTTCATGCACATCTCAACACACAAGTTAGTTAGATAATCATCATTTGTTTATAATCATCAAAACCATACATAACTCAACAAAGGACCATCACGTAATCCTGACATCAATGCCAGGACTGCAACCTCTTGTTGCATGTCAGGAATAGTGACGGCCTCGGCCGTGAACCTTGCTATGAATTCCCGCAGGCTTTCACCCTGCTTCTGCTGCATTCCCATCAGCTCGCTCGTCAGTCGCTGTCGCCTCTTATTGCTGACGAAGTGTGCTAAGAACCTCTGAGCCAGGTCGTCCCACCTTGAGATGGTGTAGGGTGGCAGCGATTTGAACCACTTTTGGGCAATTCCAGTCAGTGTGGTTTGGAAAACTCGACACCATGCACTGTTGGCAGTTGTGTACAGCTGCATGTGTCCTTCATTTGCAGAGATGTGATCCTCGGGGTCTGTGGTACCGTCATACTTGCCGGTCGGCATTTTGATATTAGGAAGATCTTCATCATTGATGGAAGCTACAAACGGAGTCCCTTGAGGTTGGACCCTGCCGACTGCTACCGGGCAACTTCTCCTTCTGACTACCTCTAAGCTAAGGCATTCTCAGGCCCGGGCTGGACATTCTCAAACCTGGGGGGTGGTTGCATTTCCTCATTTCCATGGGGTGTGTAGGGGTTTCCATGGACAAATCGAACTGTCCCATTCTAAGTCTTCTGCCTCCTCCGTATGTAGAGACTACATCTTGGAGATTGGCGTTACCACGATTGGGACCCTCGGCCCCTTCTTCTTTTCTCCTGAGCTGGAATTTGGGGTGGTTCCAGTCAGGGCGTTGAGTACAGCAGCAACGTTGATCAGTTGCTCAGGCGTGAACTGGGCCAGTGCTTCAAGATTAAGCGGGGTACCTTTTCCGTCCCCCTTAACCCATTGTCAGTGCAGGTTTTCTCGCTGTGAGGTCTTTGTCCCCCAGTTGCATTGTGCACGTGGTTTCCATTGTCTTGCGATGCCATTTTCAGAGGTTCAAGTTTCTTGAGTGTCTAAGACTTTGTCAGAGTGTTTCTTGATTTTTTTTTTTGGTGAATCTTTTACGTAAGCTTTTTGTAAAGATTCCCCACAGACGGCGCCAATTGTTCCGACGAGTCTCAGCGCCTCCGGAAGTGGTTGTTGTTCTTGGTGTCTTGTGTGGTGGTGAACTGCACAGTGAACAAACGGTGAGCTGACCCCGGGGTGTTTCCGGGGAAAGACCCTCCGATCCCTAAGTCAGCAATGGGATTCAATAAGAGAGAAAGAGAGAGAGAGAGAGAGTTTGTAGGTGAAAGAGTATGTACCTTTTGATGGTGAGATCATCTCCTATTTATAAGAGAGAGGTTTAGCACCCTGCGGCCTGTATGGAGGCTGGCAGGAACACGTGTCCCATGGGGACTGGTCATGTAGATCGTGTGCCCAGAGTTAGTTATAACTCTGAGTGGGTCGCCATGTGTAAGTCCCTCATAGGTTGAGTTAGTTAGTTTGTTAGTGAGTGGGGCGTGTGCACTTGAGTGGTGCCCTAAACGGGTGCCACGTGGTGTACTGGGTCCACTGCTAAAAGATTCCCTTTGGCTTTCAGTAGCTGCCAGTTTGGGGCTGGCAGCTTCTGGGTCCGGCAATGTGTGAGTGCCTTCGCAGGTGTGGATTACGGGTTAGCGGTCTTGACGCCTGGTAGTCGGCACCACTAGGTGCCGGCGGTTGACATCTTGGCTGGGACGTCACCCGGTGTACCGATAGGCCCCCATACAATTAATTATTACTAAAATAAAATATCTGACATCTTCATTTAATACGTGTCAACTTCTCACTAAATTTTTCCCTCCTAAACTTAACTTTATTTGACTTTCTTTCTTTTTAAAAACTCTCTCTTTGTTGGTTTGTTTTTTATAATATTTTCCTTTTTAGAGTCTTCTCCTATATTATTGAAAAATTTGATACTTAGGACTTGTTTAGTTAAGATTATATTCAGTTTAGTTCAGTTCAATTCAGTTCAATTCAGTTCAGTTCAATTCAGTTCAGTTAATCTCTATTCAGTTCAGTTCAGTTCCGTTCATCTCTATTTAGTTCAATTAATACACTTCTATTCAGTTCAGTTCAGTTCAGTTCAGTTCAGCTCTATTCAGCTAATGTAAACGAGCCCTTATTGCCTATTGGTGTAATGGTGTTCGGATATGGATATTTATTTAATTATTTATAGCTTAACTATTAGAATATTCCATCTTTACTTAAATTTTAATAGCTTAATTTTGTTGCAATAATCTTATTACAATAAATTTAAAATTATATAGCTAAGATTAATATAAAAATATAATATTTTTTCAAAATGGTACACTTCCAAGTGTAACATTGCTACTGAATAAAATAGAAGCCACTAACAATAATAATATTTATACATTGGTCATTGTTTATTCATTTTTTAAATAGCTTTTCTGAATAGCCACTAACATTACATGGGCACTTTTCATTTTTGAAATAGTTGCCAACAACATAGATCGAATAATATCAATACATATTGACAAATCGCTATTTTTTTTTTAATAACTTTTTTTAACATGTTGAATAAGTAATGAATAAAATAGGCAAAACTACAAAGCAATTACTCTATAATATTAGAATTGAACTAACTATAACAACGTTGCGCTTAATTAAAAATAAAATTAAAAGTTCAAAGTTCAAAATTAATTACACCTCTAAACTAATCTGAGTATGATGATACAAAGTTATCATTCAATGGTTGGTCTACTTGTCTCAAACTAATCAAATAATTTCATTCTTGTCTTCTTTGCTGATAACAAAGATCCCAACCTTCTTAAATTAAATTTATTTTGATTGTCAATTTTCTATTTAGGTCTTTATATTTGTGTTAATTTTTTTTTTTTTATAAGGTAAGGAATTCCGGTTAGTCTCTAAAGTAGAGCCAACCTAAGGCATCTTTTCTTAGGATTAAGGAAAGGAAAGAGGAAAAAGGATGATGTCATCTTTTCATAGTTGGATTACTATGTCCCTCATATGCAATGTAATCAGCGGCCTGATTGGATTCTGATTTAACTAAAGTAACTTAGGTCTAATTGTATGTCAGAAACTAAATTTTTGATTTCCCGAAGAATTTTCCAAATATTTGTGCTATTGATGTTTGTCATTTTTTGTATGTATTGAACTTGGCTAGTATCAAGACAACAACAAAAGTTTTAAGACTTTTAGTTTTGTCCCTCTATTTACACTTGTCTAGATTCTAGCTAAAATTGTTGAGTTAACGTCACACATGCATGCTAACAACTGCCAGCGGCCCAGCGTAAATATTCCCGGTTTACGTCATATTGGGCATGCGATAATACGTAGGCGATGAATGGACAACATTTTCAAAGCCTGATATGAACACAATGTTTGGTTCGCCATGTGACACGCTTATTAATTATGAGCATCTATTCACAAAATATTTAAACTTTTATAAAATTTGTCAAAAAAAAGAACTTTTTTCCTCAATAATGCTAAGAATAATACTAATTATCAAAATGTTGCTACTTTTCTCCAATTCCTAAATTGTCGTCCACATAGGTGGTTCAATAAGTTTTATATTTTTTTCGGTTTTCTTGACAAACCGCTACTTTACCGACGAAACAGTAGCGGTTTGTCAAAGTGAAAAAAATTGCAAGTTTCCTATGTAATCTATTGGCTTTCAACCTTTAAAAAAAACACTGCACATAAACCGCTACTGGCAGTAACGATTTTTAGACAAACCGCTACTGCCAATAGCGGTTTTTCTTAAGCTGAATAAAAACTACAATTTTTTTTTACCTATGCTGACGTAGATGATAATTTGGAAATTGATATAAAAGTGACTGCATTTTAGGAATTTGAAAACTTCCCAGTGGAAAGAGATCTCAAAAAAGACCTTTAAAAAATGTGTTTTATTAATAACTTGTTCTACCCAGTTAAAAACAAAATTTCTCTCTTCGATGAAAAATTATTTTGAGTATAATTAGTCCCCCACATTCACAATTTCTCAAAAAAATCTTGATGTCTACTTTTAATATTTCCCGGCAATATAATTTTTCTTCATTTTATGGAAACAAAAAAAAAAGTTAGAGCTATGGTTTTCGTTTTCTGGTATTTATTGTGACATAAATAAAGAGGCGGGGACGCTTGGCATGCGCGGGGTGCTCAATCGATTAGGGCCCAAATAAAAACGGCCCCTTATTTATAATAATAATTAAAAGCATATTACTTATTGTTTACAATAATTAAAAGCAATTGTTGCATGGATTAGTAGTAAGCTTAACAAAATTAGGGTTACAATTAATCTCAATACTCAAGTCATAAGTTCAAATCTCAAAGAATTATTTTTTTAATTAGCTTTTAACTAGTTTTTGCCCGTTCGATGAACGTGGTGATTTTAAAAAACAAATTGAGAGTGGATATTATTAATTTGAATCAAATTGTTTTATTTATTTTTTAAAATAAGGTTTAAAATGTATAGAAGTTAAAAGAGATTAATTAAGAAATAATGAAATAATTCTAGAGATCTAATGATTAACAAAGGGGGAAAAAAAAAGGGGGAAAAAAAAAGAAGTCATTAAGCTTAAAAATAACACATGGCTGGGCTGAAGCAAAGATTAACAAAGGGATGACACGTGACAGTTAAAACTTCCTGTTTTAAATATTTAAGTATAGGTTTGATTTTTTAAGAACGTTATAATTTGACAAATTGGGTCTACTTACAAGAATATGTACAAGGCCTCCGTTAACTCTATCCCAGCCCTAATTAAGACGGAGCATGGCTTTTTATGGTGGGATGGTGGGATTAGCCGATTAGCCATTGTAAAATTAGGAAGAAGGAGTAAGGTTGCGTTTGATTTATCTGAATTTTTTTTATCTGGTCTGAATTTTTTTTATCTAGTTTAATTTGATCTGAACTTTTTCTGATCTAATTTGAATTTTTCTGATTGTTATTGTTATTATTATAGCTATAATTATTCTGATCTGATCTAAAATTTTTGTGATCTGATCTGAATTTTCAGAAAATTTAAGTTGAATCAAACACACCCTAAATGGGGAAACTAATTCTTTTTTGTTTTTAACCTAGGTTTACCTATTTAACAGGTTACCTTAGATATAAGACTAATTTGAGAAGAGTACAAGTATAAATGTATAATTACGATTAATTATTGGGAAATTATAATTGGTAACCGTGTGTTTTTAAACTTTATCATTGGTAACCCATGTTTATTAAGAATTTTATAAATGGACCTATGTTATACATCAATTGTCAAATGTGACATTAGTAATGGTGATTAGTCGGATTTCAACGTAAATATTGACGTTATAACCCAATTTTAAAGTAAAAATGTTTCAACTCAAAATAAAACACTTTGTTTACTTCTTTTTGAATTTCTCATGGGCTACCGTTATTGGGTGAATTAGCAGATGTTCTATCGTTGCTAATGTCATTTTGACTGTATTTAATTTTTTTACGGCATTTTTTTACTTTAGAATAGAGTTCTAATGTCAAATTAGATTTTACTTTGAGTTGAAACTTTTTTTACTTTAAAATAGGGTTCTAGCATCAAAATTTGACGGAACACCTTTACTAATGTCACCTTTGACAATTGATACATAACATGTGGCCATTTATGGAATTCTTAAAAACACAGGATCACCGATGACAAAGTTCTAAAACACGAAATCACCAAAGATAATTACACTTAATTATTTATGAATAGTATTGGAATTTTAAATAGGAAAATAAAAGAAAAACGGAGGGATTCATTTGTATTGTAATCTTGATGTGGATTGTGTTTGAGCTCAAGTCCAACCTAACCAAATTATTTAATGTAGTACATACGTTTCTTTTTAATCGCAACGATTTGACATAAAATAAAGAGGAAAAATGTCTAATCGCTGCAAATAAAAAGAAACATAGGCTGTAAAGTCCAAATCACCCCTTGTATTTTATAAGTATCTAGAATCAGTGTAGATTAATACTACTATAATTTACATTGATGCCCCCGGACAGAACATTTGGTGTCGGAGCATTAAATGTCATTTTGGTAACAAGTCATAAATGATGTTAATGAAATTAAAATGAATTTATAATTTAGAAGGAAAATCAATATATAATCCTATGATAGTGTTAGCAGTTACCTTATCACCAATTTATCTAATGTTGTTCATCAATGAATTCATATCCAATATCACCCTTAACCCTTCCTATTGGTAATCAATGGTATAGAAAATAAGAAGAATACTTAAGCTTGAAAACGAAAATACCACAATTTAAAGTCCACGGTATCTTCCTCAACAAAATTGTAGGAAAATATTGCCCTGTGTGTATTTCATTACTAGGTGTCAAATATATACAAAGTTACTAAGCAAAATATTAGGCAAAGATCACGGCAACATCACAGTAAGCATATCATGATCTTTGGCCATAATATATTCTATCCTAATAAAAGATATATGCTAAAGATAATATTACACATAATCAATAAAATATTTACATATATTTTATATACTCTAATGCACCCTTGCAGTCGCAGCGGGAGATGGTCGTACGCAGAGATTGTCCCGAAAATCATCAAATAAGACACGAGGTAGTCTTTTAGTGAAAATATCGGCAATTTGGTAACGGGAAGGGACATGAAGAACACGGACTTCACCACGTTTGACCTTTTCACGAACAAAGTGGATATTCATTTCTATATGTTTAGTACGTTGGTGTTGGATGGGATTTTCAGAGAGATACATTGCACTAACATTGTCACAATAGACTAATGTAGCTTTGGTGATCGGAAAATGGAGCTCAAGAAGTAAATTGCTATAAAAATTATACATTAAATCAATTTCTATTACCACAATTTATAAACAACAACTAAAGGGACCATAACTGTCAGTAATGGGCTTAATAAGCATTGAGGGGACATTTCCACTAACATCTATCCCGGTACTAGACTACTAGTGGCCGTTGTTCTATGTTGCATGATATTCTTGGGTACGAGCTACGAAGTCAACAACGAAAGTACTCCATTATTATACTCCCTTTGTCCCTATTTGATTCCTCCATTTGCTTTTCTACATCTCCCGATACATAACTTTAAATATTAATATCTCAAATTATGCATACGAAAAAATTATAAAAACTATGTTGGAACTTTATGCATAAATGGACTTGAACATGTGAACAAAGGAAGAGGAAATAAGGCAAAAGGGGAATCGACACGGGACCAGGTCGCACCTCGCGATTTCTCACTGGATCGTGGCCCTGTTAATTAGTTCATTTACTCGGATGTTTTGCCTTGGATACTTTTATGTATTAAAGCTTGTTTATTAGGCTCTAATAATGAATTAAGATGGTATTAAAACATGATTAAATCAGAATGTAAAGAGCTTGCATTGTGAATGATATCTTTACATGATAATAGCACAATTTAAGTCTCATGAATTCAGATTTTATTATGGTTTTAATGGTGACTCTTCACTCATCTTTGCTGATTTCTTCTTGTGGTTTTGGCTATAAATAGTCATGTTATGTTCACTTGTTTGGTATGGGAAAAGATGAGAAATTCATATCACCTCTTACAACTTGCTAGCACTTAGAAAATCCTTGCAAACTTTTCTAAGTGTGTTAAACACAATCTAAAATACAAAGCTTTTAGGATTCACTCTTAGGATCACATAGAGTGAATAATCTCCATTGTATCTCATTAGTTATTTCGTGGTAACCCAGTGGTCCATAGTGGGACGAAATTAAACTAATAGGAAAACGTAACTTCCGTGCCTTGTAGATTCATATCCGGTTCCCACTAACACATTCCCTAACAATCTATTAGTTTAATCTTTTTGTGACGGATATGAATACTTCAATGGTGGTTTGTTTGATGGAGATGATCAGTTGCGGTAGTGTTACATGGAATGATCAATATCATGATGTCTTGATGTAAGAAGATAATTCAAGGATACTTCATGGTTGAAAAAATTTCAAGTAAGAAGTTCCTTGTTATTTGCTTTGAATTTTACTTATTATTTAATAATTGTTAAAATTCATGTTGAATGATGCATATTGTTTTGGTTTTCATAATGGATTTATAACTTATATGGAATTTGTGAAAGCATATTGCTAAGTGCAATCATGGTCAAATTTCGTGGTGGAATAATATTTATTATATTATTTAGTGGATTAAAGTTCTTTAGTCCATGTATGTACAAAATTTACTATCAATATTTTAATAATTTCAATGTCATATAATTGGTATATATCCACTTTTGTTAAAGGGGGTATGTTAAACAAGATAGTATTCTTATGATGGTTTATTCATATATAAAGATTATTTTGTTTATGTTCAATTTGGTTGTATAAGTGCATATATGTAGCAAATTTTGATGACACAATTTATTTGTTTGTCAAAATTTGTATATATGGTCTTTTTAAATTCTTATACATGGAACCAATTTGGGATTATTTTGAAATTATTGGGGACTTTGTCTTTCATGATATCATGTATATACATGGAAAAAGAATTTTTTATTCTTTGGGAGAATCATGATGAATATGATAAAGTTTTGTTGATGGTGAAAGTATGTCAATAAAGATGATTAATATAATCATGTAAATTAGCATGGTAATAATGCTAATGAATGACTAATTTTATTATTCATGAATTAGGTGTTAGTTAATTTTGTATGTTATAATCTATTAATGGGAATCAATGGACAAGTGCATGTTGTTTTGTTTTATTTACAATGTTTATTTTTCCATCTAATTTCTTACTAGCACTATACTTTTTTAAGTATGGTTTTTAATGTAGAAGAGGTTTTATTTGGAGTAATTAACCACTTCATGGAGGAATAAATATTATTTCCTTGTTAATGGTTAACGGTTAAATGCATGATAAATATATATTTATTTTGTTTACCTTGGTTTAAAGGAGAATGATGTATCATATTTTTTTTTTAATATGGTGGTCAATTTAATAATTGATGGTATTCTATGGTTTAATTAATAGAATTGTCCATTTGTTAAACATTGTTCATGGGAATATTCCTTGTATTTGATAATCAATGTGTGATTATGAGTACTTATCTTCATAAAGATAGTATGGTTATTGTGATGAATATTTTCACAATGTTGTATTGTGTTTTTGTTCTCATAGTAAATCAAAAGTATAAGTGTTTATATTTCTAATTTTTGTAACATATGAATACATGGAAAATTAGTACATATGGTTTTAAAATCTTATACTTGACATTGATTTATGAAATATTTTTCGTTTTTCGGAAAATATTGTATTATACATAATATTTGTATAATGAGAGATATAGTTTATTATCTTGAGCCGGCTTTATAAATTAATAGTATAACTGCTCATATTGTCAAATTTGGTACCCTTATATTTTTCTCACTAGTACCCTTATGTTTTTGCATTTTTTCAGATGTACCCACTTTTACCCAACTTTCTCAGAGGTACCCATCAACTCATCTACCATTAGTCAACCATAACCTGATTTGCATCCTCACTGACGGTGTTAGATGAGAGTAATTACTTAAGTTAGTTAAGTTAAAATGCATAATTAAAAAAAAGGAAAAATAAAAATAAGAGGGAATTAGGAACTGTTTCCTTGGACTGAATTTTGTTGAACTGATTTTTTTTTTATATGTTTCCATTTTTTCTTATTTTTTTTAATTTGAATATTCTTTATAATTTTTTTTTTAAAAAAATCCGATTAGCCCCGATTTGCGTTCCCGATTCGCCTCAATTTGCCCTTATTTATATATGTGTCAAAAAATTATTTTCTCATGGTTTTACGGGTCATTTAAACTCTTAAAGGTCATATTTGATATCGAAATTTGCAAAAAACGATTCGATTAGCCCTAATTTTCATTCCTGATTCGCCTAGATCTGTGCGCATTAATCTATTTGTAAAAAATTGCTCTCTCAAGATTTTATGCGGGCAATTTTAACCCTTAAGGGCCAGATTTTATGTCGAAATTTGCAAAAAAATAACATGATTAGCCCCGATTTGCGTTCCTGATTCGCTTCCCTTTGCACGCATTAATTATGTGTAAAAAAAATTCTCTCTCAAGGTTTTACGGGTCTTTTTAACCCTTATGGGTCATATTTGAGTTTGGAATTTGCAAAAAAAAATCTGATTAGCCCTGATTTGAAAATACTAACTAACGGCGTTAGTATTTTGAGTTGGCAGCATTGACATTCTGGTCGGAAAAGTCAGTCGAAAACTGTTGCCGAAAAGTCGGATGGAAAACTATCACCGGAAAATCGGCCGAAAAAACTCACCCGGAAAACCGTCTCGGAAAAATTGGCCGGAAAACCGTTGTCGGAAAAGTTGTTTGAAAATCGTCACCGGAAAAGTCGGCCGGAAAAATGTTTTCGGAAAAGTCGGAGAGAAAAACGATGATGAGAAATTAATAATAATAATAATAATATTAATATTATTATTACCATCTTAAGTTAACATCGTTAACTTAAGTTAATGTCTCATCATTAAATTGGTTATGTATAATTAACGATCATAAATTGATGGGTACCCCTGAGAAAGTTGGATAAAAATGGGTAAACCTGAGAAAACGCAAAAACACATGGGTACTAGTGAGAAAAACCCTACTTAATTTATAAAAATTATTTTATTTAATTAAATAATATTTTGATATACGTATAATGGAAGATAAATGTTTTATCTTTGACTTGAACTATTTATTAGACGGGTATACTTGATGATATTATGTTAGTTTATTATGGAGGAAAATTGCATATTAAGATAATTTTCATTAAGTTTTTTTTTAGGAGGTAATTCTCTTGATATCCATAATAAAGTTGCATATTATTTTTAAGTATTAATATTGTCTTGAAATTAAATAGTGAAAGGGATGTAAATTGGTAAATGAAGTATTTTGGACATAAATCCATGTTTTATCACTAATTATTGTGATTTACTTCAAATATATATCAATTGGTAATTATGTATATAATGGAGTCACATACATGTATGTGCGATAATTTTTATGTATATGATGATTTTATATAACATGGGGTCGCAAGGGTTTATGCAATATATTTTAACTCAGATGAATAATTATTTAAATATTATTGAGTTGAAATAGCTTAAAAATGATGGGTTTAACCTATTGGACAACGTAAATGAAATAAAACTCAATTTGACGTCTAATACAACGTTAGATCTCAAATTCAATGAGTATAAAATTTCATTTGATAAGTTGTTGAATACTTGGTATGATTTTAATTCCAAGGTATGTGGTAATTGCTACATGGAATTTATCTTTCATGATTTCCATTATTTAATGAGGAAAAGAATTTAGTATTCTTGAAAATCATGATGAATAAGATAAATTGATATTCTTTATTATTTTTTAGTATCACATTTGGTAGTGAAAATAATAAATTTTCTAATCTATTAAGGGGTGTGACAAGAAATTTTAAAGAATATGTTTGTAATTATTTATTTATTTATTTCATTATTTGTTTATTAATTTATCAATTAATGTATTTATGGTTCATAATGTAATATAATTTATTTTATTCAATTGTAGGGGTTATCTCATTCTATTACCAAGTAAAGGTAATGAGGTATAAGTAAAGGTTGAATGCATATGTATTTTATGATAAACTTCATAAATTATTTCTTAAATATAATATTTAAGTAGTACTCTAAAGTATAATTAGAGTATGTTATGCATTTGTTGTTTATACTCAGATTTATATGCATGTTTTACACTAATATTGTGTGTATGGAATTTTACATATGGTTATAATTTGAGTATAGATTATGACGGGTTTGTCGTCATGTATAATTTTCTTAATAATAAGAAATTATGTTTGTGTATAATACAAAGTGAAATATGATGTTCATTTTTTTCAATGAAGTCATGATTGATAAATCATTAGTATAAGTGTATATATATCAAATTTGTAGACATATAATAATGTGTCAAAATTTGTATATATGGAGGAGGAAATCTTATACTTGGATTGATTTATGATGGAAATGATTCCATGATTTATTAATTTTATACTTATTATTATTGGTATAAAGTGGATGGAAGATTTATTTATTTTTCATGGTTATTAATTTTATACTTATTAATAGTATAAAGTGGTTGATTTTTATTCTACATACTATTTAATAGATGGATGTCATCATAAAATTCTTTGGTATATAAAAGAATGTCTTATGCAAAAAGTTTAATGAATTAAGGAATTATTATTTCTATAAAGATGATTTCTTTATGGAGGATTTTCATAAAGACACATAGTCTTTATGGAGGAGGTTTTATTTTTCATATACATAGAGATGGTATATTTTTATGGAGGAGGTTTATTCTTTATAAAGATATTATGTCTTTATGATGGAGGTTATTTATTCATAATGATAGTATTTCTTTGTGAATGGTGTTTTAATTCCTTGGAATCCAATGAGATAAACTTGCATGGTATTTTATATTTAATATATAAAAGGATATATATGTGACATATTATCTTGTAATTAAATAGATGGTGGAATGATGGTAATAATTTTTGTTAAGATTATTCCCATGGTTTATATCACTAGTGTGTGATATGTTACATTGTGATTATATTGTTAACAATGTAGGATTATATTTATAATGTTAATTCACGACTCATGTGCGACAATTTTTTATGGGCGTGATTTTATAAATATAATTAAAGTCGTGATAAAGAATTTTGTACGTTATAATTTAACTTGTAAAAAATCTTTGGCCAAAGTTTCATCAAGTTAATAAGGTTATATAAAATTCTGAAGGGATGGTTAAAGCCTATGATACAATCTCAATGAAATGAAACTCAATTTGACGTCCAATACAACGTTGGATCTCAAATTCAATGAGGACAGATTTTCATTTGAGTTTGTGAGCACTTAAAATTTTTATCATCCTGAGGTAAGTGCTAAAACTACTGCAATGATAAAGGAGGTTGAATTTTTAAATTCTTAATAGATCTTTGAGATTAGCTCAATTGCAGGAGCATGTGCGTAAAGATCTACCTATATGAGTTAGAAGTTTGGCTGCTTCGTCAAGTTTTGGGCTTAACTTGAAACGCTCATGAACGGATACGGACACCATGGCTTCTAAGGTGTAGAGGGCTAAAAGACCTTTGTTAGTGCTTGTGTGTATTGTATCTTTGGTAATTCGTAGTGATTGTATGATTCAAAGCTTAGTCTATCATTGCGATTGGAATTATCGCAAAGTATACTATACTAAGTAGGAGTTCAATCTTTAAGATATTTCTATTTATGCATGAGCATGTTATTTTGTGTTGATTTTTGTGAGTTGTGGTTTTAAGCTTGTCAACATTTATGTCATAAATGGGAGGAGGATTGTTGGAACATTTATGCATAAATGGGCTTGAACATGTGAACAAAGGAAGAAGAAATAAGGCAAAAGGGGAATCGACACAGGACCAGGTTGCACCTCGCGACCCAGTGAGGTCGCGACTCGCGACTTTAGGTCGCACCTCGCGATTTCTCACTAGATCGTGGCCCTGTTAATTAGTTCGTTTACTCAGATGTTTTGCCTTGGATACTTTTATGTATTAAAGCTTGTTTATTAGGCTCTAATACTGAATTAAGATGGTATTAAAATATGATTAAATCAGAATGTAAAGAGCTTGCATTGTGAATATGATATCTTTACATGATAATAGCACAATATAAGTCTCATGAATTCAGATTTTATTATGGTTTTAATGGTGACTCTTCACTCATCTTTGGCTGATTTCTTCTTGTGGTTTTGGCTATAAATAGTCATGTTATGTTCACTTGTTTGGAATGGAAAAAGATGAGAAATTCATATCACCTCTTACCACTTGCTAGCACTAAGAAAATCCTTGCAAACTTTTCTAAGTGTGTTAAACACAATCTAAAATACAAAGCTTTTAGGATTCACCCTTAGGATCACATAGAGTGAATAATCTCCATTGTATCTCATTAGTTATTTCGTGGTAACCCAGTGGTCCATAGTGGGGCGAAATTAAACTAATAGGAAAACGTAACTTCCGTGCCTTGGAGATTCATATCCGGTTCCCACTAACACATTCCCTAACAAACTATATATTTGGAAAGTATGATTCGAGACAAATCAAACGAGATCCCACATTACACTTGAAGCTTGAGAGAATTCTAAGTAAACAAGAAAAAGAATGAATATTATGTTTATTGATAATCAGAAAGAAAACCAAACCCATGTACTCCCTTCGTAACGCAATAATTTCACCTTTTGCCAAAAATGGGTGTAACAAAAAAAATTCACCATTTCACAAAATTTCCAGTTTTGGCATAAAAAAGTTATCTAAATTTACAAAAATGCCATTACTTAATAACATTAAAGAACTCATTGAAATTTAAACATCAAACCAAATTTATTACCAACTTAATTACTCCCACCAAATTTATAACTACCCATTTAAAATATTCAACTACCCACCCATTTATTCATCTATCTCAACCAATTTATCATAAAACCTAACATATCTAATCCACTCATCTCACTTCCCAACCCACCCAAACCCATACCCCTCTGTCTTCTCTCTTCTACCAATAATTCACGAAGAACCCAAGTTCTTCATCTCATATCTATCCGCCGTTTCTCTCTCCTCACTCACTCATCTTTCACTTTTCTTACTTTCTCTCTCTCTTCGTTCCCTTCAAATCGCCATTCTCATCTTCAAGGTTGCTGTATCTCTTTATCTCTGAGTTCCCCCTTTTTTAACTCGGCAAAACCCTAACTTTTTCGAGTACGAAAATTTTTCAATTAATCATGGTTGATTTTACCTTACTCGAACAAGCTCATGAGAATGAAAACAATGTCCATTTTAAAGTTGTTATTAAGCTTGCTTTGGATATTCTGGGTGTTGGCTACAACAAGCATTTCATGAACGTGTTTCTCAGAGGAGAACACCATGAGCTAATGGGTCATATTGGTGCGCCTGCTTTCTAAAATATCATGAATCAGTTCATAGAAGAAGAAGAAGAAGAGAAAAAAAAGGCTATATTTGAAGAGAAAAAAAGGGAACGGATCGTGGTTTGTGCCCTACCAGCCGTGGAGAACAAGGAACTAAAATCAAGGGTGGAGAAAAGAAAAGGGAAGGAAAAGGTGAGTGAAGGCAAAGGGAAACATCGAGTCCCTTATACAAGGCGTAGATCTAAAGTTGATGCTATGAGAAGATTGAGGGGTAAAGGTTTGAAGATTTATGATTCTGATGACGAAAAAGAGGTTGTTCCTCTGCATAAGGAGGTGAAGGATAAGGGTAAGGGAGTGAAGGAGCATGTGCCTCTGCATGAATAGGTAAAGGTGAAGGTGAAGGAAGAACCTGTTGACATGGTGAAGGAAGACTTAATGTCAGATGATGAAGTGCAAGAGATTGATGAAAAGCTGTTCGAGTACCTTTTCATGGTTGCTGAGGAACTAAAGGAAGACGAGTTTAAAAAAAAATTGGGTTTGATTCATTTTTTTTTGTGTGATTTATGCTGCTGTGATATATGCTGGTTAAAATTTATGCTTTGCTAATTTATGGTTCTGTGATTTTTATTTCTGTGATTTATGGTTCTATGATTTATAATTTTTTGGGTGTGATTTATGGTTTTGTGATTTCTGGTTCTGTGAATTTTATTATGTTTATTTTGTTATGTGAATTATGTGCTATGAATTATAATTTTGTGAATTATGTTCTATGAATTTATTATGTTCTGTTAATTATGTTATGTGAATAATGGTTCTATGAATTAAGTTCTATGAATTTTATTATGGTTCCCTTGTGAATTCTGTGATAATAGGGGTGCTGTTTTGCATATGGCAGTGGTTGTGGTTGGATTTACTTTGTGTACACAGTCCCTTTGTAGGATGAGTCCCTATGTGGAATGAGTGCCTTTGAGTGTGTGTTTTGGATTTAAGGCTCTGTTTTGGATTTTTAATTGGATTTATGGTTCTGATTTGGATTTGGATTTATGGTTCTGTTTTGGATTTTGGAATTGGATTTATGGATTTGTTTTGGGTTTTTTAATTGGATTTGGATTTATCATTTTGTTGATTTATGATTGGTTCTGTTTTGTGATTTGGCAGTTGCTTTGGAATGAGTCCCTTTGTGTACATACTCCCTTTTTGGATTGAGTCCCTTTGTGTACAAATTCCATTTGTACAATGAGTCCCTGTGTGTACATAGTACCTTTGTGTGTGTGTGTGTGTGTGTGTAAGGGGGGAAAAGCTGATATTGATGAATGATGATTATGTAATTTCAAAATAAGTGCAGCAAAATCCCAATGACATGTTGGAGGGATATAGAACATATATGTTTGTGTTTTTGTCAAATTGTGTGTGTGTTTATTGAGTCCCTATTGTATGCCCTGCAACCCAAATGATGAAGGGACTCAATACAACTGAATAACATAACTGTTATATGTTGCTCTAGTTGTAATAACTATTGAGAAACTATATAGTTATTGTTACATGTGTGATACAGTTGCCTGATGGTGTGTGCAGTGTTGAAATGTTTACTTAGAGCATGTAAATAAAACCAATGCATTTCATTCAATTCCATTCCATTCCATTAAGCAAAATAAACATAATAAAATAAACCATAACAAGACTGCCCTATAGGTTACCAAAAAAAAACCTGCATGTTCAAGTAACCAACATTTTACATAGGAACTCAATTGTGGTTACTTGAGGCAATCTGTCAAATTGATCAATGGTTCATGAAGGAGTATATTTACATGATGCACTCCCAAAACATGTTGCATTCAATTCATGTCCCAAAAAGTTGTGTATTCTTAATATTTACCTAAGTAGTGTTCCCAAAAAGTTGTTCCATGCACCATTCATACTTTACTCAATCATTTCTTCATATGATTCTTCATTGTCACTATGTTGGTCCTGGAGTCCATCAAGATATGCACTCCACTGCTCTTCTTGTTCAATGTATGCATTTATGAACTCTAGAGTGTATCCATTGCTGTCATCTTCATTCTCTGTGTTTGTTTCTTCCCCTTGTGCACCACAAACCTCATTCAAATAGGCCACTAAATCATCTATCAACTGTTGCTCAACTTCAATCACATCTGGCAATTTTCCAAGTCTTTCTAACCTTTTCTTTCCAATGTGTGGAACCTTATAATTGTTTCCCCCTTTGACCTTCAATGCTTCCACCAGGACTAGTTGTAGGCTAATAAATGCATGCCTTATTAGTGTTGGTTGAAAGTCTTCATATGCCTCATGCACCATCTGAATTAGGTCATCCACATCTTTGGGAAATGACTGATATTGTAACTCTGAAGTGCCCTGAATAATCCCAAATCTAGGACATTGAAATCAGGTGACTGTGCTGGTTGATTTATGATATGCATATCAAACCCATCTGATGATGCAGCTGCCCTAAATGCAGGGTCTGTATTTGCCAAGTGTGGCCTTGCATTATCCTGTTGAATCAGTATTTGTTTGGGCATGCATGCTGGCCATTTTTGTTTAATTGCTGGTATGACTTGGTTGATCATCATGTCTCTTGTAACTTGTTGATTGACCTTAGTGACTGCTTTGGTTTCCATTGTCCCAGGTGGTCTGTTTTTACTCTTTTTCATAGCCCTTTCCTTTGAAACAAATGGAAAAATCCCAAATTTTCCATCATGTAATAATTCTCCATCTTTATTGTATATAGGCCTAGATGTCACCCCCATGAACATAACATTGATGTTGTAGTTCTTTGAATTAGAGGTTCTGTAGGGATCTATTTCTTTGGGCAACAAGTAAAATCTTCTTGTGGTTGGGTTAAGATTAAACCACTTTTCATCAATGTGAATTGTGTTGTTCATGTCTATAAATCTGGCCCTACTATTTGTTGTTGCTGGTTCAATATGTGAAAGAACCCACTTAATCCTATCAATCTTATTTTTATCACTAACATTGGGATGGTTTGGACTTGTGTGTGCTCTAAGTAAACCTTTTTTAAGTAGCCTAAACACATGCATATGAGAACATTTTAATGCACCTGCATATGCTCTATAAGATTGTCTTAAATGAAGTGGGGCTGACTGAAGCCACTCTTCTTTGTTTTCATAAGTGGGTTTTCTACTTACACGACCTCTTTTCAAAGAATTGACATCAATGGCTGCCCCCCCCCCCCTGCTATTTGTTCTTGTGCTCTATTCATTATTTTACTAACAGTGCTTTTGTGACATCCAAGTTCCTTGGTTATTTTTGCTTGGACTCCATAAGGTAGTTTACCATCCTTTTTCAATGCTAAACAATGAAAAACAATTTGAGTTTTTTGTGCATTTGTCAAGTCTTTAGGTTCAGGTCTAACTAAGTTTCTTTGCCATGTTTCAGTGGTTTGTACTGATGAAGCAAGGAGACCCTCCTCCATTAACAACTGATCCATAGCAAAGAAACCATCATCAAAATCATCATCCATTTTGGACAGCAGGATGAAGATTTTAATAGGGTTGTTAAATTTTATTTTTATTTTTGGTTTTTTTATCTGTAAATTTTTAACTGAACTAACTAGTGTTGTGTGTGCTGTGATGTATTGAAAACTGATGTAAAATTACCTGGAAATTAGTGTTTAGTTCCTCCACAGTTGGTTGTACAGTAGGAGATTATGGAGGACAGGGTGTAATTTTTTGGATAGTGTTTAAACAGCATTTATGGCTGTTGGATGGGGTATTTATAGCCTCATTTAATGGTGTATGATTTTGAACATTTTATGAAAAACTGGAGGGAAAAAAAATTTCGCTAAAATTTTGCCAATATGTAAAAATTTCCCTCCATTACTGCTTTATTGTGACGAAAGCAAGGAAAGGGGGGGGGGGTTTATTACTGCTGAGTTGGACAGTAAGGAACCCACACAAAAAAATGCTTTTCATCTTTTCCCTCCAAATACCATGTGGTCCCAAATACATAATCTAAATTAATTTTCTCTCCTCTACACAATTCTAACACACTTAACCCATTAACATCTTTTGCATGGGAGTCCGCAATTTTCACAAAGGTGAAATTATTGCGTTACGGAGGGAGTATATATAGTTGTATACAGCCAAAGCCAACTAACTAACTCTACTTAATTAATACGTGAAAATAAAATAAAAGTACACACGTACAAATTATTACAAGGCTAATAATCCTAATATTATTAATACACCAATACCCCCCTCAAGTTGGAGGTAGGGATGAAGTAGAGCGCTCCAACTCTGACTTGAGTAAATTAAATTGAGGAGAAGTTAATGTTTTAGTGAGCAGATTAGCAAGTCGCATAGAAGTAGGAATATAGCTGAGTTGAATCAATCCTTCCAAGACTTTGTCACGAGTAAAGTGACAATCGATCTCTATGTGTTTCGTACGTTCATGAAAATGTAATGCAGATTGATTATCATAATGTAGAGATACAGGTGTCAAAATTTTTTACACCAAGATCATCTAGTAGACGAACCAGCCATGTAATCTCTGAGGTAGCAGAAGCCATGGCTCTATATTCAGCTTCAGATGATGATCTTGAAATGGTAGTTTGCTTCTTAGACTTCCATGAAATAGGAGTTCTTCCCAACAGAATGAGGTATCCAGTTACAGATCTTCTTGAATCTGGGCAAGATGCCCAATCTGAGTAGGCTTGTAAAGTAAGTTGTGCAGAAGCTTTCAAGTGAATCCCCTGTCCAGCAGTATCTCGAACAAAGGCCAGAGCATGTTGCAGAGCTTGAAAATGTGGCATTCTGGGTTGTTGCATATATTGTGACAAAGACTGAACTGTGAAGGCCAAATCTGGCCTAGTGTTGGTGAGGTAATTGAGCTTCCCAACAAGAGTTTAGTAGAGTTCAGGCTGTGGATACAGTGTACCTTCTATGTTGTTGAGTTTGAGATGCAATGGAAAAGGGGTTATAGCTTTATAGGGTAAAGGAAAAGGGCATGCAACTAAAAGATCTTTTGTGAACTTATGTTGAGAAAGAATCATACCATCATTAGTATGCAGAACTTCCATACCCAAGAAATAATTGACCACACCTAAGTCCTTTATACTGAACTTATGGTGTAGATGAGTTTTTAAAGAATCAATAGTATGCTGATTATTACCTGTGAGCAATATATCATCTACATAAACTGCAGCAATAGTTAAATCAGAGCCTGACCTAATAAGAAATAAGCTATGATCATTTTTGGACTGGTGAAAACCTTGAGCTTGAAGTTCAATTTGCAATTTATAGAACCACTGTCTAGATGCTTGTTTAAGGACATATAATGATTTATTTAGTTTACAAACTTTATTTCCAGGATTTGGTATGCCTTAAGGCATTATATATCATATAAACTTCTTCATATAAATCCGCATGAAGAAAGACATTATTAACGTCTAATTGCTTGTATGAGAGGCCATGGCTTATGTGCAGCTACTGCCATAATACATCTAATTGTGGTCATTTTGACCACAGGTGAAAAAGTTTCTTCAAAATCCACACCATATTGTTGTTTATAACCTTGTGTTACCAAACGTGCCTTACATCTTTCTAAGGTTCCATCTGAGTTAAGTTTAACCTTATAGACCCATTTACATCCTATGGGTTTCTTTCCATTTGGGAGGTCAACTAAAGTCCATGTTTCTGTGTTCTAAAGCCTTAATTTCTTTATGCATTGCCTCAACCCATTCTGGGTTTTTGTGATGCTTCTGTGTAAGAGTGTGGTTCTTGAATTATAGTTGGATATGGTTCTGTGCAAGCAACAAGGTTACGCCAATTTTTAGTGATGCTAGAAGGGCAGTGATAATCCATAAGATATGCAGGGGGTATTCTTGTTCTTTCTGGTCTAGAATTGAATCATAAGAAGGAGGATAAGGTGCAATAACAGAGGTAGAATTAGGAGGTGCAATGGTAGGTTGAGAAGAGTCTGGCTCAACCATTGTTGGGTTATATGTTATAGGAGTAGATGATGAAGGATAGGAAGAAGAGTTGTTTCATAGGATGATATAGTAGTAGGGTTACTTATAGTAGGCAAGAAAATATTCTGAAACAAATTAATATGATAATGTGGTTCAAGATTATGAAAAGGAAAATTATATTCGTGAAAAACAACATCTCTTGTGACAGTGATTTTGTAGGTTTCTAAATCCAGAATCTTATACCCTTTTTGTGTAGTTGAATATCCAATAAAAACTGAAGGCTTAGCTCTAGGGTCAAGTTTAGTTCTTCCTTGTTTCACAGTAGAAGCATAGCAAAGACACCCAAATGTTCTTAGGTGAGTGAGATTAGGTGGGGCATAATACAACTTTTCATAGGGTGTAATATTTCCTAAAACTGACAAGGGTGTTCTATTTATCAAATAAGATGCACACATAACACTCCCCCCCCCCCCCTAGAAAATTGAATTGGTAAATTAGATTGAATACATAATGCTCTTGTTAACTCTAATAAATGCCTATGTTTCCTTTCAACAACTCCATTTTGTTATGGAGTTTCTCTACAAGAGGTTTGATGTAAAATTCCATGTTTTAGTAATAGTAATTTCATATCCCCTTCTGTTAAGTCAAAAGCATTATATGATCTAAGTGTCTTAATTTTGGCTTGAAATTGTGTAGCAACATATGAAATAAAATTCTCAAAGACTTTCACAGAATCTGTTTTATATTTCAACAACTGTATCCAAGTAAATCTAGTTTTGTCATCAACTATGGTTAAAAATTAAGTACAACCATTCTGAGTTTTAGTATGATAAGGTCCCCACACATCAATATGTACTAATTGAAAAGGAATAGAACTTTTAATAGAACTAGAAGAAAAACTTAGCCTAGGTTGTTTAGCAGCAGAGAAAACTTGACAAATGTTTTGTTTGACACACTCATTTACATCACATTGAAAAGGTAAAAATCTAAATTGAGAAAAAGATAGATGGTCTAGTCTTAAGTGCCACAATTTAGCATTATTTTGGACAGAAATGAAGCAATTCTTTGATTGAGGAGAAACAATAGAAGCAGGAAAATGAAATTGATCAACAAGATAGAGTCCATCCTTTGCCTTACCAAGAGGAATCAGAGGCCCTTTCAAAGCATGGCCCTGAAGAAAACACTGAGAATTATCAAAAATAAAATCATATTTCATATCTTGACAAAGCTTTCTTATTGAGATTAAATTGTATTGAAATTCAGGAACGTGCAAAACATTATTCATGACAATACCAGGGGTTAACTCAACTGTTCCAATGTGAGAAATAGAAATTTTTTTCCATCAGGTATAGTTATAGTCATTTTTGAATCAAGAACCTTATTATAAGTTGTGAATTTATGTATGTTAGTGCATATATGATCAGAAGCACCACTATCTAATACCCATTTATTTGAAGAATATGAAAACAAGCAAGATTTACCTGCCAAATTAACCTGAGAGTCTGATTCAATTTTGTTTTCTGCACTTTGAGTCTTGTTGATGTAATTCACCAAGGAGGACAATTGTTCTTGAGTGAACCTTGAGACTGTAGCACTAGCAGCATCAGTGGCAGCAGTGTCATCTGATTGAAAAGCAGAAGCAGCTATCTTGGTGTTATGAAATCCCTTATACCCTGATGGAAATCCATAATAGTTGTGACCTGGGATCTTAAAATGGGTCAATAATAGTTTGATCCAGGTCTTCTAGGATTAGTAATAAGTCCAACAGATGGGGATTTTTGCCATGTATTTGGTCTAGATTAAAAAGGAGCTGAAGGTCTAGGGGAAAAAAAACTTTTTTTATCAGCATAAAAGGCTATGGCCGGGTTCCATACTAGCAGAGTTTTGTACCAATTCCTTATGTGATTCTTCTTGGGTAAAATAATGATAGACCTCAGAAATTTTGGGAAAGGGTTTCTTCATCAATATATTTCCTCTAATATTAGCAAAAATATCACTCAATTTCATCATGAATTTAACCACAATCCTAGATTCTTCACGATCTTTAATTCTCTTAGTTAAATTGAAGGTACATTTATTGCATATGCAATATAGGAGAGGGTTAGCATCATCTAAATTGTCACAAATGGCTTTGAAATTTGTATATAATTCAGCTATAGACAAAGAACCTTGAGCTAGGTTATTCAATTCTTTTTCAAGATTATTATTCCATATATCTTTTGCAGATTTAAAAGACAATACACTTTTAGCAACTTTTGGTTCAAGATTGTAGAGGATCCAAGCAATTACCAGATTGTTGCAGCGCTCCCTAGGGCTGTACACCGGTCCAGAACCGGACCGGACCGGAAACGGTTGGACTGGTGGACCGGAATCCACAATTTTTGTGGATCGGGACCGGACCGGTTCAATTCTGGTCCGGACCTGGACCGGACCGGTTTTGACCGGTTTCTAATTTTTTTTTTTTAAAAAAAAACTTTTTTCCTCTAACCGGTCCGGGTTTGGAACAGAATTTAAATTACACTTTTTTATATAAAAAAATTATTTATTAATTTTTTTAGATTCCGGTCCAAACCGGTCCGGACCGGAACTTACCAAGTTTGGACTGGACCGGACCTGTGGATCGGAATCGCAATTTTCATGGACCGTGGACCGGACCGGTCCGGACCGGTTTATGAACACCCCTAGCGCTCTCAAGCATCGTGTTCGAATGCGGAATCCTCTGATGGTTTTGCAATGCTTCCAGTAACAAATCCCAATTTGTTCTTGGCTGAGAGAGTTACCGCCATGGATTTCTTCCAATCGTGAAAATTATCCCCATTAAACTTGAATGAAACCAGTTGTATAGCATTGGAGTCTGAAGGATGGATGTACTATTTGCTGGAAGGGTCTTGATTTAATGGTAGGACAGTTATGGCTGCCATTTGAGGATGAAGAGAAGTCGGAGAAAGAGGGGAAATTCAGGAAAATTGATTTTCAGAGAAATTGAAATGCAGAGTAATTGAGGGAATTGATTTAATTGAACTTTGAAGAAGATGATGATGAATTAGAAAAAAAAAAAAAGGAGAAAACAATTTGAAAAAAAAAGTGGCTCTGATACCATGAAGCTTGAGAGAATTCCAAGTAAAGAAGAAAAAGAATGAATATTATGTTTATTGATAATCAGAAAGAAAACCAAACCCAAGTATATATAGTTGTATACAACCAAAGCCAACTAACTAACTCTACTTAACTAATACTGTACTTGAAAATAAAAGAAGTACACAAGTACAAATTATTACAAGGCTAATAATCCTAATATTATTAATCCACCAATAACACTATTTTACATTACCTATATCAAATTACATAAGGTCAAAGTAACAATGTAAATAGTAACAAAGTCAATTTGGAGCAATTAAATGTGGACGGAGAGTGTAATTAAGATCATATTAGCCACAACAACATCATATCCTTCTACACTAAAAAGCGGATAACGACTGCTCAACTAATTAACGTCCGCCAACGGATGGTACTGTGTTGTTGGTGATTATCTCATTGGAAAATACAGATTTATCGTCCGTCTCGCGAACGGTAATTAAATTTATACCGTCGGCTTTCTAAAGTTGACGCCGGCCATAGTGTACGCCCTAATTGGTAGTAAATCAATGAAAAATGAAGACGAATTTCTTCATATGAATTTTATTACTAGTGTGAATTAAGGCGGTGAGCCGAAGGCGTTCAAACACCAACCCCATTTGGTGGTGTAACCATGTATAAATTGGCGGAAGGTGACATTTGAGGATACCATGGCCCAAAACCAATTTTGGTAAACATTGAGGATTGCATCATCATTTGAGGTTCATATGAATATAGCATATGATTTTGTCCAATACATCTTGACATCATCTGTAGATAGGTCCAAAAATATAAAAATAGAAAAAATATAAAATTATTTATATAAAATTATCTATAGGAGAAGTGAATAGAATAAAGATAGATGTAAGGAGTATTATTACATTAATTTGGAGCTGCAAGGATTTGATGTGCTTAATAGCATGATCAAGAATGGATGCTTGATCTCTCTATAAAATTAGTATTGCCACAAAATTATTAGTACTCATCAAAATTACACTAAATAATTTTTACAAATTATATATAGTCTCTCCGTTTCACAAAGACCCTATTGTGACTTTCCATTTTGCACCTTCCATAAAAAATAAATGTGACTTTTATTCTATTCTAAATTTATCTAGAAACTGTGTTTCTTTAGTTTACTATTGATGTTCTCCACTAGCTTTTATACACAACCTAAAATGAGATCGATACAACATTTAAAACCCTAGATTTTTTTTTTTATATATATATAATTTTAAAAATAAAACCCTAGAGCTTAAACATTGGTCCATTAGCTAAATACGATATTAAGTTTAGCAAAATCTTTTTATAATTTTATTATAATGGTGGATGACCCACCATGTTCCCACTTGCTTTGTTGTCACAACATTCTCTCTCTGGCCTTATTTAATTGACCCACACGGCCTCCGATCCATTTACTTTCATTTATTTAATTTTTCATATTTTAGTCATGAATAGTATAGTTACAAAATCAAATTACATCATCAATTAATATATGGATCAATTAATAAGAAAAATTAATTGAAATGTACTGTAATAAAACATTGATATGTGCATATACATACTTTATATTATAAGAGTTGTAGAGTTGTAGTTGAGAAGATGAGTTGCAAGAGCCCACGCTTTTATGAACTTGTTCAACAAGTACAAAATATCACGACCTTAATTACCTTGTCACAATTTGGTAGTAATGCTTGTATAGCTCTTATCTTTGAATTGATGCGCTTCCTTCGTTTGTGTTCACTTGTTCGTCTCTTCATACTTCCCTGTTTAATCATTTTTTTATTAAACGAAAATAAAGTTAGGGCCGCCTAATTTTAAGGAACAGCTAAATCTTTTCAGCTTATTACACATACATAAACTTATCTGAATTTATTAAACTTGATTCCCGACTAAAACCTATTATTGTGTTTATTGAACCTGATTAACCTGATTCTAGGAAACCATCGAAGTTTGATGTCACACCTAATTGAACTAAAACTTATCAACTTAATTAAACATGATTAGACTAAATCACCTAATTTCAACTTATCTAAAGGATTTTTTGTCCAAAACCCCCTAAACTTTTAGGGGGTTTGTGAAAAACCACCTTAAATAAAAAGAATTGTCCAAAACTACCGGAATTATACAAAACCATTGTTGACCCATACCTTGATGGTTTTGGGGGAGAGTTGACTATGGTTTTATACGTATTTTTATGTGTATCTTTATACGAATACGTATTCTTTTACGCATTTGTGTATTTTTATGTGTATTCTTATACGAATTCATATTTTTATATTTATTTTATACGAAATAGGTATAAATATTTTTTAAATGACACGCGAATCGAGGCTATCAGTGAATACAGTTTGGGGTTGATCGGGTCATTTTCTGCGAATTCCGACCACAAAACGGACCCCATAAGGGTTAAAATGACTCGTAAAACCTTGAATGGGCTATTTTTTTCCTGATACGTAAATCGATGCACGCAAGTCAAGGCTATTCATGAAAGACGTTCTCAGGTTGTTTTTTTGCAAATTCAGACCTCGAAACAGACTCATTGAGGGTTAAAATGACCCGTAAAACGTTGAATGGACTATTTTTTACCTGACCCCGTCGATCGATGCACGCAAATCAGGCTATTTTCTATCTGTGAACCTCGATATGCGCGCATCGATCTACGTGTCACAAAAAAATTGTTTGTTCAAGGTTTTATGGGTCATTTCAACCTTTAAGGGTCCGTTTCGAGATTGGAATTTGCAAAAAATGACCCAATAGCCTCGAATTGCGTCCGTTTCAGGTCATTCATATTTGAATTGCGTCCATTTCGGGTCATTCATATTTTTACAATTATTTTGACCCGAAATATGTATAAATACGTTTTTTAATGACACGCAAATTGATGCAATCCGTGGACGCAATTCGAGGCTGATCGGGTCGTTTTTGCATATTCTGACCTCGAAACTGACCCCATAAGGTTTAAAATGACCCGTAAAACCTTGAATGGGCTATTTTTTTTCTTGACACGTAAATCGATGCACGCAAATCGAGGCTATTCACGAACGTCGTTCGGGGCTGATCAGTTTGTTTTTTTTGCAATTCGAGGCTAATTGGGTCATTTTTTGCAAATTCCAATCTCGAAACGGACCCTTAAAGGTTGAAATGACCCGTAAAACCTTGAACATACTATTTTTTTACACGTAGATCGATGCGCGTATATCAAGGTTAACAGCTGGAAAATAGCCCGATTTTCGTGCATCGATCGACGTGTCAGGTAAAAAATAGTCCATTCAACGTTTTACGGGTCATTTTAACCCTAAATGCGTCCGTTTTGAGGTCTGAATTTGCAAAAAACGACCTGATCAGCCCGAACGACATTCGTGAATAGCCACAACTTGCGTGCATCGATTTACGTATTAGGAAAAAATAGTCCATTCAAGGTTTTACGGGTCATTTTAACCCTTATGGGGTCCGTTTTGTGGTCGGAATTCGCAAAAAATGACCCGATCAACCCCGAACTGTATTCGCAGATAGCCTCGATTTGCGTGTCATTTAAAAAATATATTTATATGTATTTCGTATAAAATAAATATAAGAATATGAATTCGTATAAGAATACACATAAAAATACAGAAATACGTAAAAGAATACGTATTCATATAAAGATACACATAAAAATACGTATAAAACCATGGTCAACTCCCCACAAAACCATCAAGGTATGGGTCAACAATGGTTTTGTATAATTTCGATAGTTTTGGACAATTCTTTTTATTTAAGGTGGTTTTTCACAATCCCCCTAAAAGTTTAGGGGGTTTTGGACAAAAAAACCTTATCTAAACTAAAACTGTTTTTTTTTTTTTTTGACATGAAAAGAATGCACCATAGGACTGAAACCTAAGTAGAGTATTTTTTTTTTTTTTAAATTAGTATATCAACTTATTACAAGCTAGTTGAGGAAGTAATACTTTTACTTTTATCTACATTTTATACATTTTCAATAATAACAATAACAATTTATCTACATTTTATACATTTCCCACCAAATGCTATTACGTAGTGTTTGGATATGTGGAATTCATTTCAAATTGATGAATTCAATTTCTGAAATTAAAATATTACAATTTAAATGACAATTATTTGTTTGGGTTGTTTTTAGAATTTGAAATGACATGATTTTGTTAAGTATTTGAAATATACCACATTTTCTTGTTAAGCATTTGGGTTGAGAATTGGGTCAAATCCAATTCCAAATTTTTTTACTTGTCAAACATCTAATTTGACTCAAATCTATTATTTAAAATGAAATGCTTGTATCCAAACATAGCATTAACATTTTCAATTCCAATAATAGATTATCTGCAGATTTAATTTTCCTCAATTCACGTACAACAGTCAAAACGTAAATAATAAACTGAAACGGATGGAGTATATTATTACACTTTGAACTACTTTACAATTAATGATTTTAACAATTTTCTTTATTTTTTCTACT
Organism: Salicornia ramosissima; assembly: GCA_951394345.1. Taxonomy (NCBI): domain Eukaryota; kingdom Viridiplantae; phylum Streptophyta; class Magnoliopsida; order Caryophyllales; family Amaranthaceae; genus Salicornia; species Salicornia ramosissima. The sequence continues at coordinate 46,877,732 of OX596238.1, read as the reverse complement.
TTATATCCCTTTACATTATCCTTGAAAAGTCAAACAAATATTATTATTATTTTTAATTTAATGAAAGAGTCTCCTTTATATTTTACTTTTTACCCAATTCCTTAAAGTTTAACTAAATTGGAAATGTACTAAACAATAAGAAACTAAGGAATTATAATTTTTTTTGATATATACAAAATTACCATATATACTAGCTTAAGTTGAACATCATAGGAAATCGAATTCAATTTTTTAAGGGAATAATTACATTAATAGGTACCAACTATTGCACTTTTTATTTTATAGGCATCAACTTTTGATTATTCACCAACAGCACGAACTATAACATAAAGTTACAACGATAGATATGGATGACTTATAAATAGGTATGAGTGACCTATAAGTTGCAACAATATTTAGGTCATATACCTATCATTGCAACTTTATGTAATAGTTCGTGCTACTGGTGAATAATCAAAAGTTGGTACCCCTATAAAATAAAAAGTGTAATAGTTGGTACCTATTAATTTAATTATTCCTTTTTTGGTATATTAAACTAAACATTGAACATATACTTTGAATATAATAGCTAGGATGAATGTGGCAGTATTCTCACCTTTGAGGAATGATTTAGTTGTCCTTTATTATTATGTGGCGGCAACTTAATTTGCTCAGTCTCTAAAAGCAGTTTTCTGTTCGAATCCCCTTTGTTTACTTCTATGTCCTTGAACTTTGATTCCTTGTAAACAAAAAAATTGGAAAAAAAAAATTAAAAAAAAAATGTCAGAACGGTGAAGAGGAGGCATGATAAACCTAAACCACAAAAATTGAACACTTCATAAATTTCACATATTCCCGGCAAATACATTAACGGTCCGTTTGGTTGTTGGTAATAAATTTTGGTAATGGTAATGAATTTATAGTGTAATTCTGTTAAGGATGAACTTTATAATCTCCAAAAAAAACAAATTTTTATTCCAAAGCTTTAATTTTCTTCTCATTTTTCATTCCCATCATTACCATTAGAGAGGGTGGTATTTGATGGGAATGGATATTTGTGAAGAAAATTAAATAAATTGGAGCTAAGGTAGCACTACCATGGGAATGGATTTGATTTCCCTTCCCAAATTTAGTTATAAATTCATTATCATTACCATGATTTATAACCGGTTATCAAACAGGCCGTAAGGGCTACATATAAGCATTAACTACCTTTCTTAAAATGGAAACTATTTAAGAAATCATGACAAATTTGCACATCATTTGAGAAATAAATGTTTAATTTAAGCTTTTATTTTTATTTTAAGCATCTTATATGCAGCCCTAAGTGCTACATATATCATTTTTCATATATTAAATTCAAGTTTGCACTTGGCAAATTCAAGTCTGCAAATGAATGTTTACACTTGACAATAGATAGTGGTACTTTTTTTATTTTTGACTTATATAGTAAAATGATAGATTTTACTTACCCCTTGTTTGTAGACTACTCGATCCACTAATTATTACTGATTTATTCTCTTCTGCTTTTTTGTCATGTATTTATTACTCCATACAATATATATTGTTGGAAATTGCTTACAATTTTTTTATGTAATGATTTATCACTACTATTATGTATTTCGAATCAACCGTGGATCTATATGAAAAAAAAATTATTGCGTATTCATTGACAAAACTTATACTATTTGATTTATATTGATCTTTTCAATTTCAACTTCAACTTCTATATGCAATTAGGATTCAATCTTCTACATTTTAAGGCCAGAAAATTCAATTCATCAATTTTTTACTTTATGGTAAACAGTTATACACCAAGGCATGATACAATAAAAGTTACTCATGACTAGTAGCTTAGCTTAGCTTAGACATATAACCTAAATTAACTATACCGTATATATATATATGAGGATTCAACTTTAACTCAATCAACAAACAAATTGAAAATTTTATATTAACAAAGTTGAGGGTGTGCTCTCTCCACTTTAAAAAATTAAAAGTTTCAGTTCTAATATTTTCAAATAAAGTTTGATCAGGTGTAATAAATTAAATCAGGTTTGATCAAATATGACCAGGTCTAATTATTTTTTATAATCAAGTTTAATAATAAGTTCAGGCCTAATAAATTGAACAGACGCACCGTGAATTGACAAAACAAAAATTGATCAATTTAAGTATGTAGCAACTACCTTAATTAAGTACACAAAATAATTATGTACATGAATGTATATTATATATATATATATACTAATTAATTAATTACCTCAGTAAATTGATAGGTTTGAGTAAGTTGGTGGTTAATTTCGGGCGGTGATGATGCGGTTGCATAAAGAGGAACTTGAGACAAAATTTGAAAAATATCATCCAAATTATAATCTCCTATGTTTTCCTCGAGAGGGATATCATCCTTAAAACTAATATCACTAACACAACAATCAACATAAGAAGATGTGCTTACACTAGAATTCAAATTATAATGAGGCACTTGGTGGTCTTTCATGATTTCACTACCAAAAAAAAAAAAAAGTTGACTAATTAATTAATTAATTACTAGCTTCTTCTGTGATTCAATTTTTTTAATTTTGCATATAATTGGTTTTAAATGGATAAATAATAAACCCTAAGTTCTTATATATATAACAAAAGGTTAAAATATATAATATTGCAAAAATCCGTTTTTCAAACTTCACCGCCACTTGAATGACCAGTTGCTATTTTCTGGATTAGAAGGGGGAGAGGGGAGGGGGGGTCAGGGAGTGTGCGTTGGAATTGTCACTTAGTAACTTAGCTTGGAGTGTAACTCTTAAGTGCACATGTGACATGTTAATAAATTGGGTCTGGTCGGGTTAGATCTTAGGGTTAGATATATGATAAAGTTGACCCGAAATTCGATCTGAAATTTGATTTGGGATGAATATGATAATTTGAATTAAGATGTGAAATACTAGCTAATTGATACAACTCAAATTTTAATCCGATCCAAAATGTATTAAGGGCTTGTTTACTTCAGATTATATTCAGTTCAATTCAGTTCAGTTAATCTCTATTCAGTTCAGTTCATCAGTTCATCTCTATTTAATTCAATTAATACACTTCTATTCAGTTCAGTTCATCTAATATATGTAAACGAGCCCTAAGTCTTAAATTTATCTGATCTGAAAGCAATTTAGAATTATTAAGTTGTATGATGCTCTTTTTTTTTACTTAGTTTTGTTAGGATCATACTTATAAAGTTGCTTTATTACGGCATGTTTGGTAGCCGGTCATAAATGATGGTAATGGGAATGAATTTATAACTAAATTTGGAAGGGGAATCAAAATCCATTCCCATGGTGGTGCTAGCTTAGCTCCAATTTATCTAATTTTCTTCACATATATTCATTCCCATCAAATACCACCCTCCCCAATGGTAATGGATGGGAGTGAAAAATGAGAAGAAAATTGAAGCTTGGGAATGAAAATTTGTTTTACATGGGGATTATAATGTTGCTCCTTAACAAAATTACACTATAAATTCATTATCATTACCGCAACTTATTACCAACAACCAAACGGGCGGTTAATGTAATATGAAAATAATGACCAATTACATTACATAGACATTTATATTGAAATTATCTAGTAATAATATAGAATGTGTAACAATTAATATCTATGGTGGATAATAATCTGTAACAATCTGATTCGAAACTACCTATCTGTACTGAAATAATCCAATCCAAAACCATCTAAACCGATGAATTACTAAAAATCAATTCAAATCTAAGACTATTCGATCCGATTTTAATAATTAGCCTCGAAACATCGATCTGTATAGTGATCTGATCTGAGAGCATGATGATTCGAATAATTGAACTTGAAGTAGTCCAATCTGATATGAAAGTGAACCAAAAATAAATAGGCATGAGATATGATCCCATCACTGGTGTATGGGGGCACACCAGCACACTGGTATGACCATACCCATTCGAAGCATCTCTAAGACGCCGGAGTAACGAGAGGCCGCCACATCTCGTGACGACATCCCAAGGCTAAGAGAACCCGTAGCCTCCGCTAGTATGGGGAGAATGCAAACTCACCCAAGGACGGCAGAGGTCTGGTCCCAACTTCCACGTGGCGCCACTCAAGACCCCACTTGAGCACCTGGGCCCACAACATAACAAGCTAACTAACTAATTAAGGAGAGACGTACACGTGGCGGCCATCCAGGCCACCACTCAGCATAATAACTAACTAAGATTCTTAGGCTGGCATCAGCCAACCACAGGGTGACACGTGTACCCCAGGGTGCCGGCATCTACCAAAATCTTCCTCTATAAATAGAGGAGGATGAACCTTATTTAAGGTACATTCTAATTCTCATATACTCTCTCTCTCTCTCTCTTCCTTTGGATTGAATCCCCTTGCTGACTTAAGCATCGGAGGGTCTTTCCCCGGAAACAACCCCGGGGTTAGCTCACCGTTGTTCCTTGTGTGCAGGAACCACCACGAGGACCACCACGAAGAGGCGCTCCTTCGACCAAGCTTAAATAGGACGGAACAATTGGCGCCGTCTGTGGGGATCTTACAACAAAAGCTTGTCCTAAAATCTAAAAACACACAAAAACAACCGTCCTAAAGCTTCGACGATGGACCAACAACCACCACAAAAACAGCCTTCCCAACAACCTCCTCTACAACAACCACACAACTCCACTCAAAACCAAACCTCTGTTTATGTCCATACTGACACCGAGAAAACCAAAACAAATCCCAAGCATAAGAAAAAATCTGTAACAACCCTGAATTTTCCGATATGAAAATAATACTTATCACCAGAAACAACAACTCAGAAAATCTCAAGGTTGTTATGCCGCGATAACTAATTATAGTCACCGCAAGGCTAGTGGTTCTACCTGAAAACTAATAATTAAAAGATTAATTAATTAACTATTACAATCCAACATAATAAACTTAAAATAGTTATTACAACCCAAAGACAAATTCTAAGTATAATTAAATGACAGCAGAAGCCTTAATAAAGTCTAAAAATCCAAAAGGAATGATCACACTCTTTAACCCGACAAGCTGGACACCATCAAGCCCCTGCACATTGATCATTGTAATATCAGCCAAAGGCTGAGCAAGATTTCCTATTTTAAATAAACAAAACTAACCAATGTGCAGGCAAGACATATAGGAATATCTTGCAAATCCAATTCAATGTTGTACAGGGTTAAATAAACAATATAAATAAACTTTAAATCAAACCAGAATTTACTTTCGAACAGACTTGTATCAAACTTTCTTTCTTTCTAAAACTTTATATGATCAATACAATAAACCTTGTGAGTAGGAAGCAACATTACTGAAAAGGTCTAGTGAGCTAGCTAGGCTCACCAGAAAAGAACACCAAAGCCCCTAGTATGCATACCCCTTACATGAGACGCTGTTAACTCAAGAAGGAAGACAATTGGCAAGAGTATTGATCAACATACCCGCGACTACTAAATATAATGGTTGAGACGAATGTTAGCTCAACATGCTTCCAACTCGGAGAATACCGCTTACCGGCAAACCCCAAACTTTAGAAATACAAAAACTCTTAAAAATTGAAAAAACTTGCTCATGCTCAAATTAAATAAATCTCAAACTAAATAATATAGAAGAACTTCCTCTTGATAAAATAAATCTCAAACTAAATGAATATAGAGGAACTTCCTCTTGATAGAATAAATCTCAAACTAGTCTCATTGAGGAACTTCCTCCGAACAATATAAATCTTCAAATTTCATAACTTCTTTCAAAATAAAACTTTAATAATAATATTTTCAATTCAAATAATCAAGCTTTATAAAAGGGTTTCACAATGTAAGTTCTCAAAACAAATCCAACAGTATCAATCAAACACATATAAAATAACTGTACAGGTTTAGTAAGAAATCTTACCTTGTCAGCAACAAAATACAAATCAACCTCAAATGTCAAGTCAAAAAGGTTCTTCAACAAACTCGCGATCTACAACATAATAATAGTATATAAGCCACTTGACTTACAAACTACCTATACTTGTTACACTACAAAAGTCATTATAAGTCAACTATACATCTATCCAAACTAATCGGAATTTGCTCATACATCAACCAAATATCACTAGATACTACCAACCTATAACCCAAAATTATAATAATGGTACTTGACAATTAATTCACACATCACAATCAAACACTAGTTACTACTATTCAATTAAAATCAATCTACTTATATACTAACAATACTTGTATACTAACAACACTAATATACACAACACTTATATACTAACAACACTAATATATACAACACTTATATACTAACAACACTAATATACAAACAACACTAACACTAGTATAAGTTGTATATCTAATAATAATATATCAACTATATATATTAAAATCACAATCAACAATGATGCCTAACAACATATTATAATAGTTCTAAGCATGATTTTCCCCAAAACTTAGGGTACCACATAACATCAAGAACACTCAAACAACTATAAGAATAAACTAACAATTATACTAACTACATAAGTAAATACTTACATATAAATCAACTAAAAGATGACATGATTCAATTTTCCCAATTCAATTACTCATAAACCCTAACTTAACAAAACCCTCAACTAAAACAACAAATAAAACAAACAAATTGAAACAAAACTTTATATCACAACATACTTGAATAAGTGAGGTAAAATTACTCAACAAAAACTAAAAAATATGCTCTTGAAATCTGATTTTTAACCCAAACCCTAGGGTTCCAAACTCAATGTTATTATCTTCAATCACTAACAAACTAGGAGAAGATGAAGTAGATGGATGGAGAATATGAGTGGTAATCTAGACAAAGAAAGAAAATATAAGAAAAATTAAAAAAAAAAAAAAGAAGAGAGGGGAGACGAACCTGTGAGCTGCGGAGCAACTTCAAATGACTCTACTTCCTATTGTAAGTTTCATATCCCTTTTATTGTTTTTTTTTTCTTTTTCCTTTATTTTTTTATTGTTGTATATATATATATTTATTTATTTAAATATCCTTTTATTTTACTTATTTAACTTTCTTACTACTTAGGGACTTAATTAGTGATCTAATAACTATTGGTCAATTCTAAAGTTAAAGTGGAAAATAAGTTTTTTTTTAAATATAATGAGATATAAAAATTACTTTCGTAAAATTATTTAATGTAATAATTACTAGATAAATGATATAAAAATACAGGGTGTTACAAAATCTGTCGCCCAGGGAGATTCTTCAAAGCCCTCCAAAACATCCCTCCTGGAGGCAATCCAACAACAATTTACCCTTGAGCAGCTGACCAATGCAGCAGCCGTCCTATCTATGCTGGCAACAGCCACCCCTATTACCCATCCAGAAATCCAGCAGAAAGTTACTATGGGGGGTAATGCCGAGGCTACCGCCCCGCATTCCCCAATAAGAAGTATACAGCCCCTGACCTCAGCCAATGAGGATCGGGAAGAAGAGGATGAAGAAATAGAGGAGGAGGACGCTGAGTCCAACCCTGTCATACTGGAAGCCCCCCCTCAGGTCCCGCGGCAGCCCCAGCAGAATGCTGTGCAATTTCAGACTGCCTTCACACCCCGGCAACGTCCCAACAATGTCTGGCAGCGCACTGCTGGGGGAGTTCCCGGAGGGTCCACAGCTCCGGCCCACCGCGCTGGATGGATCACTCCACAAGGCTCTCCCTTCTTTCAGCATATCCTGGATGAGGATATGCCCCGGATCAAGATGCTCATGTGCCGTTATGACGGCACCTCAGATCCGGCAGACCACATTTGTGCCTATGAAGGGCACATGCAGCTCTACACGACAGTAGAGTCGGCATGGTGTAAAGCGTTTCAGCTGACCTTGACTGGGGTTGCTCAGAGCTAGTTCAAGTCGATAACGGCGTCTTCTGTGGCTACTTGGGAAGAGCTCTCCCTTAGATTCTTGGGTCACTTCGTGAGCAACAAGAGGAGGGAAAGAATGACAGGAGAACTCCTGGGGATAAAACAAAAGGAGAATGAAAATCTCCGAGCTTTCATCACACGCTTCAACACTGAGGCAGTTACCATTCCTGACATGCAGCAGGAGGTTGTTGTCCTAGCTTTAATGACAGGACTGAGGGATGGACCATTCCGAAAGTACCTGGGCCAGAAGAATTATAGGACTTTGGCGGAGGTATTGAGCAAAGCAAATGAGTACATTAGAGCTGAAGAGTTCAGCAAGATGGGTAGCGGAGCTGCATATGCTAGCAGCTCCGAGAAAGAAAAATTTGGGAAGAAAGAGTTCAAAAGAGAACTCCCTACCGACAGCAAGGATACTATGGGCGGTCCTCCGCGAAGAAGGAGGTTGTCGTAGCTGAGAAGAGGCCTAAGACGGAACGGTATGACAGCTATACCGAGCTGACTGTTCCCAGGGCTAAGATATATGAGTTGCATAAGAATGAAGACACCTGGCGGAGGCCAAGAAAAATGCATTCCCCAAACAGGGACAAAAGCAAGTGGTGTGAGTTCCATGAGGACTACGGCCACATGACGGAAGACTGCCAGCATCTGAAAGATAACATAGAAGATCAGGTACGCAGAGGGTACTTCACCAAATACAAAAGAAAAGCTGAGGTGACGTACAAAAAGCCACGGGGTGGCGGAGGAAACTGGAAGGGCAAAGGGAAGCAACACCAAAATGAGATCCTGGTGATTACTGGGGGGCCCGTATACGGCGGAACTTCCAGCGGTGCTAAGGCAAGCCTGAAGGAGGTCAGGCACCAAGTCAACTATAACAACCAACGGCACTGGCCGACACCTCCAGAGATCCCGGACATGTCCTTCACAGCGGAGGATGCCAGGGGGGTAATCTATCCTCATGATGACCCTCTGGTCCTCTCCTTCACCATCTCCAACTGTTTGGTCCACCGCATCCGGGTTGACGGCAGATCCTCTGCCAACATCCTGTAACCGGAGGCCTTCGACAAAATGGGCCTGAAGTTGCAGCACCTGAAGCATGTCCACTATTCTATCAGCGGCTTCACATGAGCAAGGGTGACACTGGAAGGCATCATCAAGCTGCCGGTCCAATTGGGAGAGGGGCGTCAGATTAGGAGAGTCATGGCGGACTTCCTAGTAATGAATGTGCCGGCGGCCTATAATGCTATAATAGGCCGGCCACTGATTGGCGACATCCAGGCTATTCCGCCAACTTACCAACAAACTATGCTATATGTGGCGGATGACGGAAAGCCTGCGAAGATCAGGGGCAGCCAGGAAGAAGCCAGGTCTTGCTATGTGGCAGCTATGAAGCCCCCACCACCCCCACCCATCGTAGATAAAAAGAGGAAGAGAGAAACTCCGGTGGATCCTATACCGCTGGAAGATCTGCTGTAACCTGGGTCCAAGGAGAAGCCCAAGCCTGAGGAGGAAACGGAGGATGTCCAGCTGGCAGATGATGATGTCATCAGGACTGTGAAGATTGGGAAGAATCTCTCATCTGAGCTGAAAGTCAATCTAGTTAGTCTATTACAAGAAAATTCTGATGTATTTGCTTTTTCTGCGGATGAGATGCCAGGCATCCATCCTAGTGTTATAGAACATAGACTTAATGTAATAGATGGAACTAAGCCTGTAAAGCAGAAGAAGCGAGCCTTCTCTGCTGAAAAGAATGATGCAATTAAGTCTGAAATAAACAAACTTTTATCAGCGGGATTCATTGAGCCCTGTGACTATCCTGAATGGCTTGCTAATGTAGTAATGGTCAAAAAAGCTAATGGACAGTGGCGGATGTGTGTTGACTTCACAGACCTCAACTGCCATTGCCCAAAAGATTGTTATCCACTTCCACGAATAGATCAATTGGTAGACTCTACTGCCAACCATGCTTTACTAAGTTTCATGGATGCTTTTTCTGGATACCATCAGATAAGTCTGTGTGAGTCTGACAGACCCAAAACAGCATTCATTACGGATGCCAGAGTATAAGGCAATGCCTTTTGGTTTGAAGAATGCCGGAGCTACCTATCAGAAATTGGTTGATAAGGTTTTTGACAAGCAAAAAGGTCGTAATGTTGACGTTTATGTAGATGATACTATTGTTAAAAGCAAAATAGAAATCGATCATCTGGCAGATCTGCAAGAAACCTTCCAAACCCTCCGCTATAATCAAATGAAACTTAACCCTAAAAAGTGTGTGTTTGGGGTTAGGTCAGGAAAATTTCTGGGTTTCATGGTTTCTGAAAGGGGAATTGATGCTAATCCTGACAAAGTCAGGGCGATATGTGAGATGCTAGAGCCTAAAAGGGTAAAAGATGTCCAGAAACTAACGGGAAGGATGGCATCTCTGATGAGGCTCATAGCAAAGTCCGCGGCGCAAGCTCTCCCATTCTTCAAGGTTTTGAGGGCAAACAAAAAGTTCGAATGGGGTGAAGAACAGAGCACGGCATTCCGGCACGTCAAAGAACATTTGCAACATTTACCAACAATGACACGACCAAAGGTAGGGGAAACCCTACAGCTATACATATCAGCTTCTGACAATACGGTGGTAGCAGCTTTACTAGTTGAAAGGGAAAAACAACAATTGTCGGTCTACTTTGTAAGTCATGTGCTGACTGGGGCGGAGACATGCTACCCATCCATTGAAAAGCTAACTTTGGCCATAATGGTGGCGGCACGAAAACTCCGCCCTTACTTTGATGCTCACCCAGTTGTCATCCTCACAAATCAACCTCTGGAAAAAACTTTCCAGAAGTGGAAGGCTTCCGGCAGAATGATGAACTGGGCAATTGAACTATCGGAGTACGAATTCAAGTTCAGGCCTCGAACCGCCATTAAAGCTCAAGCTCTGGCGGATTTCATTTGTGAAGCCAACTTCACATCCGAAGCAACACTGCCACAATGGACAGTTGAAACAGATGGTTCATCGTGCCAAACTGGATCAGGGGCCGGCGTCATGATCACGAGCCCTGACGGCACTCATCACAGATACGCCCTTCGTTTCGAGTTTAAAGCTACAAATAACGAGGCCGAGTATGAAACTGCCATCGCCGGCATACATTTTTGCATAACGGCTGGGGCAGAAAATGTAAAGCTAATCACAGACTCCCAACTCGGGGCAAATCAGATGGATGGGTCGTCAGAGGCTAAAGAACCTACCATCATTCAGTATCGAGACGAGCTCAAGCAGTTGGAATCTCAGCTGACGACCTTGGATATTCAGTTAGTCCCAAGGGCTGAATATACACATGCAGATGCCTTGTCCAAGTTGGCTAGCTCTCCTATTTCCAATTTGGGTGGGAGTGCCATGATCGAACTCCGGCAGACTCGGGCCATAGCGGCAAGTACAATTGCCAATACCCAAGTCTCAGACAAGGAATGGTACGATGATATGAAAAATTTCAAGGAGAACGGCGTCGAGCCAACAGAGAAGGCAGAGGCCGCCAAGTTACGCCGACAGGCTCCTTGGTATTGCATCTTCCAGGGAGTCCTCTACAAGAATTCTTTTCATAGACCTTTGCTCCGCTGTGTGTCTAAGCATGAATCCATCAAGAACATGGAGGAAATCCATGAGGGCATATGTGGCAACCATATTGGGGGTAAAGCTTTGGCCTTGAAGGCCATACGCGCCGGTTATTACTGGCCTACTATGATGCAAGATTCACAGGAGTATGTGAAAAAATGTGAAAAATGCCAAAAATTTGCACCCATGATCAATGCACCACCCAATGACTTAAAACCTATCCTCAATCCCATTCCCTTTGCTCAGTGGGGTATGGACATCTTGGGGCCATTCACCACAGGAAAAGGGGGGCGGAAGTTCTTGATAGTAGAAATTAACTAATTCACCAAGTGGGTAGAAGCCATCCCAACCGCCAACATCACGGCAGCTCAAGTTAAAAAATTCATCTGGGAGCAAGTGATAACAAGGTTTGGCTTGCCACAAGCCATGGTATTTGATCATGGCACTCAGTTTGACTGCAAACCTCTTTAGGCGTTCTTAGAGCCATTTAAAATAAAGATGGCATATTCTTTAGTCTCCCATCCTCAAAGTAATGGCCAGGTGGAGGCCGCAAACAAACAAACATTAAATGCACTCAAGAAGAAGCTTGACGACCTTAAGGGCAAATGGGCTGACCTGGTTCCAGAGGTCTTGTGGGCCAACAGGACGACGGAAAAGGAGGCTACTAGAGATACCCCTTTCAGTCTTACTTACGGGCATGAGGCCGTCCTCCCAGTTGAAGTAGGTCTGCCCTCCTTTCGGGTGCAAACTTACAATCCACAAGCTAATGATGCCCTCCTTCGTGAAGATCTTGACCTCCTCGAGGAGGTAAGAGTCATAGCAGAGCTCCGGCAGACCTCCTACAAAGATCAAATTCGTCGTGCCTGTAACAAAAAAGTCCAACATCGTCCCATGGATGTCGGAGACCTGGTATTACGACGGACTGACGCCACTGGCAAGCAGAACAGAGAGGGTAAGTTGTTAGCCAACTGGGAAGGCCCATATCACATCACAAAGACAATATTCCCCGAACCTTATAAGCTGGCAGATATGGATGGCAAAGAATTAAAGAACACGTGGAATGCAAAAGCTCTAAAGAAATACTATATATGATAATAAATGTATCTTTATGGTATTTTTACTCTTTTTCATATGTAATAGACTATGATGGTTAGAAAAAAATGCTAAGGTGAAGACCACTGCCATCTCAAAAGTCTAAGTTTGTAAACACAAGCCGTCAGGGTTAGTTACAATTTGTAGCTAAGGCGAAGGCCACTGCCCTGATTGCTCCTAATAAATAAAAGACAGAGCCTTGAGTTTGTGTTTGCAATTTACTTGTGATTATTTATTTTAATCTAATAAAAACAAAGAAGATAAGAGTTCATAGAGCTGCTGCCACGAAGAGGGCAAAAGCTCTATGCATCTGCTATCTCATCAAAGATAAGAGTTCATAGAGCTGCTGACACGAAGAGGGAAAGAGCTCTATGCATCTGCTATCTCATCAAAGATAATAGTTCATAGAGCTGCTGCCACGAAGAGGGAAAGAGCTCTATGCATTTGCTATCTCATAAAAGATAAGAGTTCATAGAGCTGCTGCCACGAAGAGGGCAAGAGCTCTATGCATCTGCTATCTCATCAAAGATAAGAGTTCATAGAGTTGCTACCACGAAGAGGGCAAGAGCTCTATGCATCTGCTATCTAGTGAATGATAAGAGCTCACAGCACCGCTGTCCAAAGGATAAGGGTCTGTGAAGATGCTATCTCAAACAAAAAGATAAGAGCTCACAGCACCGCTATCCAAAGGATAAGGGTCTGTGAAGCTGCTATCTCTAAATTCGATAAGAGCTGACAGGGCAGCTGCCTAGCAGAGGCAAGTGTTCTGAACAACTGCTATCACTAATAAGATGAGAGCTCCCAGAGCTAAAACCCAGCGGAGGCGCGTAAAACAAAAAAAAAAAAAGAGTTTGCAGAATTGAAATAAGCAAAATAGGTTGCAAGGATATAGTCAAAAAATATCTTGTATTAGATTCAATTGATGTCAGTAATGACCGGCGGCATTTTACAATCCAATCACTTGGCTTGCATTATAGCAAGTGTTACACAACACTAAAACAATAGTTACAAGTAACCTAGTCTATACAATAATTACACTGGTAAAAAACAAGAAGCTGCCAACTAATAAGACGAGAAAACGCCTTTGGAGTACCTTGTCAATAATCGCAACATAGAATTGCGGTACTCAGCTGATCTGCCATGCATCAATGTTGGCACGCCTAAGCGACCAACATGCCTTAGATGCGATGGCAGCAGCAAATGTTTTCACTAAAGCAAAGCGGCCGCCAGCTTGGAGTTGGAAGAATTATCACTGAGGTTGTTCTGGAGGCTTGGAGGTGTCAGCTTCTGCTTCTGACCCTGACGGAGGCATGTCGGGGATCCCAGTGCGGACCGGAGAGTAGTTCAAAAAGAATAAAAAAAGAGGCGGAAAGGCGTCCCAGCTATTTATAGAAAAAAATGTTGGGTCCCACCCTTCTACAATAGGAGGCTACTCGTATTCTTATGACACCTGTCATATGCCTGCGCACGGGGGCCTGCATACCACTCCGACGTCTTGCGACGCTTCCACTTCTTAAAAGCACCGCCAACTCAAGACTTCCCGGTACTTTTGGGGGGGCAGTTGTATGGGGGCATGCCAACACACTAGTATGACCATACCCATTCAAAGCATCTCTAAGACGCCGGAGTAACGAGAGGCCGCCACATCTCGTGACGACATCCCAAGGCCAAGAGAACCCGGAGCCTCCGCCAGTACGGGGAGAATGCAAACTCACCCAAGGATGGCAGAGGTCTGGTCCCAACTTCCACGTGGCACCACTCAAGGCACCACTTGAGCACCTGAGTCCACATCATAACAAACTAACTAACTAATTAAGGAGATACGTACACGTGGCGGCCATCCAGGCCACCACTCAGCATAATAACTAACTAAGATTCTCAGGCTGGGATCAGCCAACCACAGGGTGACAAGTGTACCCTAGGGTGCCGGCATTTACCAAAATCCTCCTCTATAAATAGAGGAGGATGAACCTCATTTAAGGTACATTCTAATTCTCATATACTCTCTCTCTCTCTCTCTCTCTCTCTCTCTCTCTTCCTTTGGATTGAATCCCCTTGCTGACTTAAGCATCGGAGGGTCTTTCCCCGGAAACAACCCCGGGGTTAGCTCACCGTTGTTCCTTGTGCGCAGGAACCACCACGAGGACCACCACGAAGAGGCACTCCTTCATCCAAGCTTAAATAGGACGGAACAACTGGGAAAAATTCATAATATATATTTCCTTGTTTTTTTAAAAAAAAGTTATTTTTTCCCTTTTGAAAAATATTTGCATTTTTTATGCTATATGTTTAAAATATAGAAATAATTTCCTCATAAAAATATAGAAATAATGATTCATGATTTTTTAAATAATATATATATATATAACATTTATCAAAAACGATTTTTATGAGGAATTATGGTCGATCCAATACGGATTGAAATATTCCGAAATTAGATCGGATCGGATTGAAAACCCGATATTTCTAATTTCATAGGATTTGTGGACTAGGCTGAAATCGTCTAGTCTAGATCGGATTATGGGTTTGTTTTAACACCATATTTTTAATTATTTAAATTTTTAAAAAATATTTTTAAACATATTTTAGCTTGTTTTATAAGAGAGAAAAACCTTAAATTTATTCTTTTCAACTTATTTTTTTATAATCAGAACTTATCTAAAATTATTTTCTACAAATTATATGAATAAGTTTAAAAAAAAAAAACCTATGCAAATCCCTTTGTGGGGGTAGCTTTAATTTGTTATTCTCAGAAAACGTTCCAGTGCTATTTTGTTTTGAAGTACATTCATGTTGAATCTGATGTATTCTGTGGTATTTCAGGTCGGTCAATATCTTGAGTCCAAATTGAATTCAGTGGTTTTAAGTTCATTATTTGATTTATACTCGTCTGTCTCAATTTACTTCATATATTCTCTTTTTCATATCCCCGAAACACAACTTTAAATAAAAATATCTTTAACTATATATAATAAAAAATTATAAAAATTATATATTTGAAAAGTACATGTTGAGACGAATTAAACTAGACTCATCATGACTATGTTTTTTCTTATGTATATTAAATTAAATAAAGTCAAAGTTCACATATGAACAATGCCAAAGTCAAATTTGAACTAGTAAATTAGGACAGAGGGAGTACTTTTTTGGATCGGACATAAAATACAAACAGAATCCAAAAGCTCCCCAACTCCCCATGCCCGATTCCAAGAGCACCTCTCCCAACTCCCAAGCCCAATTTCTTTGGATAACGTTATTATATTTTTATTAATCTTATAAGCCAATTATCAAGTTTTATTTCAAAGTTTCGACAGCAAGGCACACCCTTTAGTAATGATGCAGCGCGCATGTAACCTAGGTTGCATGGAAACGGATACGGATACAGGTACTGGTACGATACGGGTACGGGAAAATGCTAACTCAAAAGTTAATGATATAGGGACACGGGAAGATAATATTAAAAAATATATATTTCTTTTTATTAAATTATTAGAAAAAAATTATAAAATGAAGAACAAAAATTATTTATAAAATTTGATTGTCATTATAACGTTAATTTTAATTAATATTCGACGATATTTGTGATTTACATTTCACAAATATCAACTCACTTCACACATTATAATATAAATTTTCATTCAAACTAAATATATAAGTTTTAAAAGAAGTTTAAAATGTGCCCTATAAGTGTCCAATATATGTCTCATAAGTGTCCATATAACTAAAAATATTGGACACGTGAGTTGGTGTGTCCGACACATATTTAGGCGTGTCCAATGAGTGCCGGTGTCCGATACGTGTCGAACACGGGACAGATCACTTGTTAGGAGTGTCCGTGCAACCTAGCATGTAATACAAATGAAGCTGAAGCGGTTAAAAAGTTCATTTATGAGGGGATTATAAAGTTTATTTGTGTAGGGGTTGCAAGGTACCAGTTATGTCTTATTCTCCATATAGGTATTAATTTTAAGGGGTGATTTTGTTTCAAAAGCATTCTACCAAAAATAACCTTTAAAAATGATTACATAAAACAATAATTAATTATGTTTAATTGTAATTAAGTATAATTAATTGAAAGAAATACATGTGTTTTATTTAGGAAAATTGCCTCAAATAAGCCAACCTTGTCGTGATATTCCACAGGTAAACTAAAACCATTAGCCTAAAATTTGGTTTTAATGATGAAAAGTTTGGCTTAAATCTGGATTATTCAAAGGTTGGTTTACTTGTGGAATATCACAAAAAGGTTGGCTTATTTGAGGCAATTTTCCTAAATAAAACACATGTATTTCTTTCAATCAACATTTTTTCACATCTTATCAAATTGTGAGATATAGTTTCTTGTCTCATATGCAACTGATTTGATAGATTATTTTTTTTTTTGATTGAATACCTATGATATAAAAAATTCCTTACAGTTGATATCTATGAGCAATAAACTAAAATTGATACCACTAAAATGGGATCATCCATAGTTGGTGTGTGTAAGGGTTTAATTTGTTCGTTTCACAGGTTTATAATCACAATCCATACCAATCCAATCCAATTAAGTCCTTTTAACTTCATTCCAATTCGTTCTAGTTCAATCTAAAGTCATGTGTCTTTTAAGAGTTTTTGAAATAGGGAGAGAGCTACTCGATTCAATGCTACAAACTTTATTCAAAACAATAATAAATGCAATATTAAATACTGAAGTAAATGTGGAAATAATTAAAGGTGCAAAAGACAATAATAACTTTAAATTGTTGTTAATCAGATTAGATTAATGTTAATTGACAACTTACAAGTTAATGTATATAGTCAAATCAGCAATAAATGAGTTGGGGATCCCTTTACAATCAATGCTTTAATACTTTTATACTAGAATCTTCCTACTTTCTCTTGTAAACTATCAATGTGGGATACAAGTTTTCCCACTTTTGATGTTTTTCATAACTTTCCATGCTGAACTTTTGATGGCCATGTGTCTTCGTGGGCAAACACGTGGGCCTGTATTGATCTGCCACGCGGCCTTGTTACTTGGGGCTCTTTAAGGGCTTCATTTTGGACTGATGTGCTTGGTCCTTTCTTTGGGCCTTCAATTTGACTGGGCCTTGTCTTCCATTTGAGCGAATAAATTGGCAATAACATTTGCCCCTCAAAAGGAGGAAAATTAGCCTAATTTTTCCCCTTTTGATCAGTTCCTTTTTAATTAAGATCCCTAACCTGCCTTTGGTGGGAAAATAAGGAAAGTCTTCGATTTTTGAAATGATTGGTGGTCTATAAATAGCCCCTAATCATTTTCATAAATCATTTTCAAAATCTTGAGATTCTAGAGAGAGGTTAGAGTGAGATTCTCTGAGCAAAAACATCAAACTTGGAACTTTTTTCGTTGATTTGGATTGAGCAACAGGACTTTGGAAGAACTTGTTCGAGTTTAGGGAAGAACTTTACTTTGATCTATTTGTTGACAGTTGCAGGTGTTTTTTCCAACTTTCTTCAGACCGAGTCGTCGATCTTTCAGCCAGGTGTTCGTCTCTTCCTTCTTCCTTTTCTTTGTATTTTATCTTTTGCATTCGGCCTTCTAAACCCAATAGTATGGCCGAATCCTCGAGTAGCAAGGAATCCAGGGTATCCGGACCCGTCTTCTCTTGGTCGAGCTCTAAGACCCATTCTCTGAATATTCCTCCCTTTGTACTTATGCAGGGTACTATGGCGAGGTTAAAGAAGACAATGCGATACAGCCCTCCTCCAGAGGATTCAGTTGGGACCCTTAACCAGGAAGAGAATGAGGAAGAGACGACCGGCCCAGAACTATTAGGTTCTGAGCGGCCAGAGGTTGAGGTAGCCAAGTCCAAATTGGACGAGGAGGAGAGGCCCAGCGTTCCCGGTTCATCTAGAAAGAGAGCAGATAAGTTTTATGATCCGATCATGTGTGGAATGCTAAAGGTCTGCCATGACTTATATGCTTCCAATCTATCCCAAACAAGGGCAGCCTTCATTCATTGTGAAGGTTTTAAGATCGTAGTGCCGGAACCGGAGGCGACCGTGAGGGCATTGCCTAAGAATGTCTTCCCGGTTTATGACGCTGTATTTGAGCTCGGGCTCCGTTTCCCACTTCATCCCTTCATACTGGAGGTATTAGAGGGGTACGAGCTCGGCATCTGGAAACTCACTCCCAATTCTTGGGCGAATATTTTTGGTTATATGGCCACCTGTAAACTGAGAGGTTACAGGATGTCCTTTGGCATTTTTTCCCACATGCATCACTTGAACAAAGCTGAAAACAGCTATGATGCTTGGTATATTCTTAGCACCCGTCCCTCCTATCAAATGATTGTCTCAAAGAACAATAAGTGGAGGAACTGGAGAAATAGGTTCCTTTACGTAGTAGCTGATGACGAGGAGATGGCCGAGAGGCTGAATCGTATGAACACCGACCCCTATCTTTGTGGTCGTGACGTGGATTTGCCCCCAACCCATTATGAGGACGACGTGGTACTCAGAGGAGACCACTTTAAAACAAGAGTTGTTTATACAACTGGCAAAAAATGCCAGTTCCCGGTACTTTGGGTGCCGGATTGGACATTTTTCAAGGACAATAACTTCTTGTCCGCAGCTGGCTTGAGTCAGGCCATCGATAGAGGTAGTTTGTAATTCTTTATTTTTCTATGTTCTGCCTGACTTTTATCTAACTCTTTCTCTCTTTCTTTCTTATATTTTTTATTTTTATTTTTAGAGAGATCTATGTCGAAGCTTACTAAAGAGAAGAAGGAGAGGCCATGGGCGACGCCTATCTCGACGAACTGTACCAAGCCAAGGCTAAGGCTTGGGCAGAGAGGAAGGAAGAAGCAAAGGTACATATATATGTATATTATTATTATTATTTTTTTTTTTTTAGTTTTTGCCGAGTAGGTCGTTTTTTTTAGTATGGTTTGCAATACCCCCACTCGCCCCATGTTTTACTCTATCCGACCACATATGGGCCGAGTGGTTCGTATTTTGAAGGTTGTTTGCAACAGCCCCCCTCGGCCCTCATGGAGGCCGAGAGGGGGTGTTGTGAGAAACATCAAGGAATTGCCCCACTCGGCAACTATGCGTGCCGAATGGGTCGTATTTGGAAGGTTGTTTGCAACAGCCCCCCAGCAACATCAAGAAATTGACCTGCTCGGCAACTATGTGTGCCGAGGGGGTCTTACATGGGAGGTTTTTTGCAACAGCCCCCACTCGGCCCTCATGGAGGCCGAGAGGGGGTGTTGTGAGCAACATCAAGAAATTGCCCCACTCGGCAACTATGTGTGCCGAGGGGGGTCTTACATGGGAGGTTGTTTGCAACAGCCCCCCTCAGCCCTCATGGAGGCCGAGAGGTGGGTGTTGTGAGAAACATCAAGAAATTGCCCCACTCGGCAACTATGTGTGCCGAGGGGGTCTTACATGGTAGGTTGTTTGCAACAGCCCCCCTCGGCCCTCATGGAGGTTGAGAGGGGGTGTTGTGAGCAACATCAAGAAATTGCCCCACTCGGCAACTATGTGTGCCGAGGGGGTCTTACATGGGAGGTTGTTTGCAACAGCCCCCCTCGGCCCTCATGGAGGCCGAGAGGGGTGTTGTGAGCAACATCAAGAAATTTCCCCCTCGACAACTATGTGTGCTGAGGGGGGGTCTTACATGGTAGGTTGTTTACAACAGCCCCCCTCAGCCCTCATGGAGGCCGAGAGGGGGTGTTGTGAACAACATCAAGAAATTGCCCCACTCGGCAACTATGTGTGCTGAGGGGGTCTTTCATGGTAGTTTTTTTGCAACAGCCCCCCTCGGCTCTTTTAGAGGCCGGGAGGGGGTGTTGTGAACAACTTCAAGAAATTGCCCCACTCGGCAACTATGGGTGTCGAGTGGATGGTACTTGAGCTTAGAAGACTTGTTCTAACATGTGTAACTCTTGCAGGCGAGTGATGCCCCATTAAAGGGGAGCAAAAGAAAAGGTGTCAGCACTTCTGGCATCAAGAAGAAGGCTAAGACTCCCTTCCTTCCTGCTGATAAAGGGAAGCAGTCGATGACTCCTGAGGAGCTTAAGGAGTTGGAGACCAAGTTTACCCCTATTCTGGGGAAGGGGTCGACTGCTGCAATGTCGGTCTATCAACCAGGGGTTAAGGAGACCCCCGGCGTCATGGCTTCGCCAGATGTTTTAGCCGACATTTCTCAGTCGGTTTCTAAGAACATTCCGCCATCCATCAGAGATTTGGCGAACAAAATGGGAGGTAAATACTACCCTCACCGTGTTAGAACCCTTCGGTCTGTGTCAGGTAAAACTATCTCATCTTCACCCTCTCATCCAGACTCAATAGTGCTTCCTATTTCTGACCCTTCAGGAGGGCCCACTGAAGAAGAGGTCGAGAGCATGTCAGGCGGCTCTTACCTTCCCGGGTACTCCGGGAAGGAAAAATGTGATATTGTCCGAGGGATGCTCAAGGGAGCTCCCAAGGAGGTAGCCCACAACATGAAGGGCTTTCATGATGGGTACATCATGCCCATTCTATACAACCTGGCTGAGGTATACTTTCAATGTTAGTTTTAATTTTTAATGTTTTAGCAATTTTTTGTTCCAAACTAACTTTTTTATTTCAGGCCATGTTGAGACTGGACGGCACCAGACAATGGCGTACCGCTATGGTTAATGAGGTTAAACAATGTAGGGTTGAGGTTAGTGAAAATAAAGATGCTGCTATGTTTACTACCCTTCGACAAGATCAACTAACTGGTGCTACTGTGGAATCACAGGCCGACACCATCGTCGATCTGAAGGGCCAGTGTGCCTCCCATCTGACCAAGATAAATGCCCTAATTGCCGAGCGGGATAAGTTGGCTAAGGAGAAGAAGAAGGCTGAGAAACGGACCGACAAGGCAGACAAAGCTTCTTCTTCTGCCCAGGCGGCTCTTACAGAGGCCGAGGCGCATGTTACCCAGCTCCAAACCGAGAAGAAGGAGCTGGAATAGGAGGTCGCTTCCTAGAAGAAGGGGTTGGTGGCCAAAATCATTGCGGCCGAGGAGGCTTATAAAAAGAAAGTCGCCGAGGCTTGGGACGTGGCCTACCAAGGTCATAGCTTCGGTCATCTCAGTCGTGCTATAGACTGGGTGGACATGAAGGACCTGGCCCAGACAGCAGGTCGCTCCCCCCCACCCCTCCATACCCATCTGATACTGAAGAAGAAGGGGAGGATGAAGACGCCGGCCAACCCAAAGACGAAAATGATAACGATGATGAGGCCGAGACCTTATTGTAGTAATCATTTAGTTTAGTTTTTATTTTTGTTTTTGTACGCGGCTTGTCCGCCATACCTTGTAATAAACAAATTTTAATTAATATGATGAGATTTATTTGAAACAATTCTCGATTTTTGAATTTATTTTTTGTACTTAGCATTTTTATTATATATCATTTGTATGCCCCTGAGCAATGTAGTCAGTTTATAAAGTCTGGGTGATTGCTCGTTGAATTACGTTGGCAATCTTGCTTTGCGAAATAAGTCAAGGGGCAATCAATCAGATACCTGATTGCCCTTAAACCGAGTGTATTGCTCAATGTGACTTTTACTAATTTAGGGCTCGGCCCTACCTGGTTGAGTTATCTTTTAACTTAGGGAACAATATAAAAAATGTCCTTTATTGGGCCTAAAACAGTCTTTATCAAGATCTGCCACGTGGAAATTAATTTCAAAAATTGGCCTTTATTTTGGGCCTAAAATAATTAGGCAAATTTTTAGGAGTTTTTATAGCAAGCCACCTATTTTGGGCCCCCAACTTGTTTTTAGGAGCAATAAATGCTATAGGGGTAAAATTGGAACAATGGTAGTGTTTGAAACTTCTATAAATACCACTTGCTTCCTTTGCATTCTTCACAACTCATTTTACAATTCCTTGAGACAGAAAGGAGAGAGAGAAGTTCTGAAAAATCTTTCCAACTTTGTGAGAAAGAATGTCTAGCAACAGGTTGCCCATGGAGAAGGAGAGCAGCAGCAAGCTTCCAAGGGGGAAGCGTGAGGGCATTACAAACGATGATGATTTCACCCAGTATACATGGAAGGTGAAGTTATGGGATGAGGGAGAGAAGTGTGCTCAGGAAGGTGAGAGCTCGGTTGAAGCGGGTAAGCGTCCAATGGAAGAATATGAAGGTTTCCTGGACGAAGAGCGTTTATTAAATATGAAGTATAATGCGCGGCTGAATGAATGGGAAGAGATGAAGAAGTGCCCTCCTGATGATGAGGGCTCGACTCGCGATGAGAAAGGGAAGAGGGGCTCCAAGAAAGGAGAGAAACGGCTGCGGGATAAGAATAACCGAGGGGTTATGATCCGGCCAGTCTCGAATGAGGAGGAGTACAGGCACAGGGTCGAAGAGGCCTGGGATAGAGCGTATCCATACAAGGACTTTAGATATTTTCACGAATTTCTGGACTGGGCCAACGAGAAGAGCTGGTGTGCGCAAACTGGTCGGCCCCATCCTTCGACTCCTGTGATACCTAACCCAGATGAGAGCGATTAGGCTAGTTGCACTTAGGAGTGCCTTTTAGTTATCGCAATAGTGTGCAAGCCTTTTAGTTATGGCAAGTGTCGAGCCTTGCCCATTTTGTATTGCACGCTATTTCTTAATTTATAAAAGACTTTATTTTATGGTTTATTTAAGTCGTCACTTATTTGATTATTTGTGTAGTAGCTCGGCACTAAGTGGCCGAGACACCTGTTTGTTAACAACATAGATTCTTCGAATGGCTCGGCCAATTCCAGCCGAGGCACCCCTTTAGTGAATCATTTTAGATTTACGAGTCGCTCGACAATTACAGCTGAGGCACCCTTTAGTGAATCATTTTAGATTTTCGAATGTCTCGACCAATTACAGCTGAGGCACTCTTTTAATGAAACACCTAGAAATGTATTAGGGGGCATGGGTGGCCACCCGTCATCCTCGTGAAACTTGTCACTATTGGCCTCCTTTTTTTTGGGGTCAACCAATGGGGAATAAGAACTTGGGGCTTGGATTAGCACCAAGGGCATTCGGTCTTATGTTTATAAACGAAATATTGGACACTAGCCTTTAAAGTATTCACTTTGAAAGTGATGGGGCCTTTTGGGACCTAGTCCTGCCCTTTTCATTAATATTGAATTTGATTACATTATCTCTAACCGAGATCTTACATTGAAATATGAAGTATTAAAAATAATACTTAGATTATCCATGTTCCAGGATGGTACCTGTATGGTTCGGTCAGGTCGGTTGGCGTCGAGTCTTATGTCAAGGAATTCAATCCTAAGGACTTCCTGTTTTATCTTGACCGCCTAGGTCTTTCTTTTCCTTCCCGACCTCTCATTAGTGACTTCGTTTGGATTGTCAGCAACCTTACCCTTAAGTGTTGTTAGATAGCACTCTCTTGCTGTTTGTTGGTCACCGTGAACCGTGCTAATTTCTCCATTGTTGCACACATATTTTACCAACATGAGATGAGGGACTATAACAGCCTTGGTAATGTTCAGAGTTGGCCGGCCTAAAATAATGTTGTAGGCGACCAATTCCTGCACTACTAGAAATTTGACAAACATGTGTCTCGATTTTTCTTTCGTCCCCATCCTTATTGGGAGGGTTACTATCCCCACGGGGTGAACGGTACCTCCTCCAAACCCTATGATTGGGTGATTGATTGGCTGTAAAGCGTCATCTTGGAATCTCAGCTTCTCCAAGCAAGCAAGACTGATGATGTCGGTGGAACTACCCGTATCAATTAGAATCCTTTTGACTTTAAGATTCGCAACTTTGAATTCGACCACTAAAGGGTCATCATGTGGAGTTTGAATGTTAGGCCGATCCTTCTCGCCTATTAGAACTTCAGGAAATGTTTCCTCCTTCTCCGAGACCATTACTTGGGAGAGACTTCAGAGATGTTCCTTAGTCCCTCTGATAGTTGGCCCTCCGAAAACGAATCCTCCTGAAATCATAGCCACAACTTCAGTGTCGGTCTCTTCGTCATCTCCATCCTTTTGTGTGGTCTTTCTCTGAAACTTGAATTTGGATTTTACGATGTAAGGTTCCAACATACCCTTTGCTACAAGCTTGTCTAGCAATCGCTTCAAATTGAAGCATTCGTCAGTATCATGCCCCACATCCTTGTGATATTGGAAATACTTGTTGGTGTTTCTATGTTTGGACGAACCTCTTAAAGGCTGCGGAACTTCAAAGTTGAACTTGTCCTTGATTTCCATAAGGATGGCATGAGGTCGTTTGTTGTACTCATGGGCCGACTCGTAAGTGCGGCTTTTCTTGGGAGCCTTTTGCTCCTTATGAGTATTTTTAACCGTCCAAACCTCTCTCTTACGGTCCTCCTTTTGAATACTCTCACCATGTTTGGGGGCATTCTTCGTTTCGGGCTGGTAGCCGAACAGATTTCCGTAGCGTGGATGTAAGACTCGGCCTCCATTAAAATTTCTGGCAAGGACTGGACTTTCTTCCTTACCATCTCGAATTTGAACCGTGACTGGTGAAGCCCTTTAACGAAATTGTCAAAGGCCACCCCTTCAGGTAGGCCGGGTATCTGTAACATTTCTAGGTTGAATCTCTTGACATATGATCTCAAAGATTCATTCGGCCCCTGCACGATTTTACCGAGGTGCATGCTCGTCTTCTTCTCTTTCTTGTTCGCCATGAAGTGATGTGCGAAAACCATGCTGAGCTCGGTAAAGTTTTGTATGCAATGGTCCGGCAAGCTGCTGAACCATTTTTGGGCCACAACCTTCAGTGTTGCTGGAAAGTACATGCACCATGCTGCATCATCTACCGACTGGGCATACATCAGGTGCTTGTAAGTAGCCAGGTGATCATCAGCATCAGTTATGCCATCGTAAGGCTCAATATGGAGCGCTTTGACTTTGGAGGCCCTCGGGGCTGTCAAGATGGCGACTGAGAATGGAGACTTCCATGTGATCCCTCCAGGAGGGTATGTTTGAGGTGGTTGTTGAAACTGAGTGGCCAGTTGCATATCTTCTCTGAAGGGCTCGGCTTTGAACGAACCTTTTGGCATTGGGGTAGGAGTATGTACTTGTGTTGAACGAGACATAGTCCGCAGAGAACCTCGGTAGGTGGTATCCTTCATAGTTGGAGTTGATGTTGTATCAGAGATGTCGACTTGAGAATGTTGTTGTGACTGTTGTCTCTTTGCTTTCAGATACTCTCGAGCATATCTAAAGGCTTGATTTGTTTCGCTGATCAACGGCTCCCTTCTTGGTAGAGTGGGAGCCTTGGTCGTCTTCACCCGTTGGGTGATGTTCTTCCAATCAATCTTCGTTGATTTGGAAGGTGTTTTCTTCTTCTTGGTGCTGCTTGAGACCTTTTTCCTTCGTAGGTCGCTCTTGGGGTTGGCCGGATCCTTGGTTGGCCTTGAGGGCTCGGCTTCTTCCGGGGTCGGCCTAGATGGCCCAGGGTCAGTCTTGTTGACCTGGCCTATCATGTCCTTCACTTGCGTGACAAGCGAATTCCTTAGGTCGACCATTATGTGTTTCAGTTGGGAGAGAGAGATCAGCTGATCCTCCTCAGGAGAGTGGGCCTCGTTTTGCGGTCTTCTCCCTTCGAGGAGGTCGGTCATGATCTGTTTTTCTCTCGCCCGACTCATGGTCGTTTTCGACTGTTACTATTGTGGTTTTTGAAATTTCGGGAGTTTTTTCTCCTAAGTTTGTCATAGAATCGTGCCCTCCCACAGACGGCGCCATATGTTTTAGGGGTTTTTGAAATAGGGAGAGAGCTACCTGATTCAATGCTACAAACTTTATTCAAAACAATAATAAATGCAATATTAAATGCTGAAGTAAATGCGGAAATAATTAAAGGTGCAAAAGACAATAATAACTTTAAATTGTTGTTAATCAGATTAGATTAATGTTAATTGACAACTTACAAGTTAATGTATATAGTCAAATCAGCAATAAATGAGTTGGGGATCTCTTTACAATCAATGCTTTAATACTTTTATACTAGAATCTTCCTACTTTCTCTTGTAAATTATCAATGTGGGATACAAGTTTTCCCACTTTTGATGTTTTTCAATACTTTCCATGCTGAACTCTTGATGGCCAGGTGTCTTCGTGGGGTAATGTCACGTGGCCCTGTAGTATCCTTCCACGCGGACCAGTGAGGTGCAGCCACGTGGGCCTGTATTGATCTGCCACGCGGCCTTGTTACTTGGGGCTCTTTAAGAGCTCCATTTTGGACTGATGTGCTTGGGCCTTTCTTTGGGCCTTCAATTTGACTGGGCCTTGTCTTCCATTTGGGCAAATAAATTGGCAATAACAATGTGAGATCTCGTTTGATTCGTCTCGGTGCATACTTTCCGATTATATAATTTTTATAATTTATGTTATACATAATTCAAGAAATTAATATTTAATGATATCCGGTCCAATCATATCTATTCCAATGTCATCCAATTTTATCTAATTTCGTGAAGAGAACGAGCCATAAAAGTTATTTTCTTCTATATTAAAAAGTAAATAATTATTGAGAGAAAGCAAACCAAATTATTATGTTTTATGTTTTTTATTTTAGATATTTTGAAGGAGTCAGTTTTAAGTGTTGACAAAAATCCAATTAACAAAAGATTAGAAAAAAAATATATACTACAGACCAGCAAGACGGCAAGAGTTACATCAATGGAGGAAAAAAGAAGAGGGGGTAGAATATATTGGTCGTGGACTAAGTATTTACTATTAGCTGTTATATACATTTAGCACATTCCCAGCCAATGATATTGCTCCATTTGTGTCAGAAATAAATGTAAGTGGTCCTGCTTACAAGTGAAGACAAAACAGTAAGTGGACAAAAAACGACACCCTTGGGACAATAATTATGTTACACAGAACAATAATTGCGTTGCACGAGACAATAATTATGACATTCATTTAAAAACCGCTAAATGCAAACGGCAGCTAAGAGTTTATCATTACTCCTGGCCGTCAAGTTGAAGTATATTGCATCAGCCTGACATATACCAACATTATTTACAACAAACAAGTTTTGCCAAAAAAAATAAGTAAATAAATAAATAAATAACAAGTTAGCCGATTTTTTTTTTCCGGATAAAACAAGTTATCTGGTTTGGTTTTGAATAAAAATATAAATTTTGAAATTTTTTTTTAGGATAATGTGTGGATACTACCCCCTATTGCATGTCACCCGACCCAATTTTAGTCAATTACACGCATCTGTAAGGAGGATATAATAAGGAATCCTCGCAAATGCGTGCGATGAGAATCGAATCCAATAACTCGTGCCTGGAATTCTAAAGTCTTAACCACTGGGCTATGGCTTTATCCTCAAATATTGAACTTATTCCATATAATATTCATGTTTTTTTTTTTTTGAAGGGGATTTTGAATTTAAATTTGAATACAATGTTAACAATGCACAGGCCACAAAACATTTCCATTCCGAGATATGATTGACATATAACTGATATGTATACATATCAACTATAAGATAAACAAAAACTATAGGATAAACCAATAGTTGATATATATATATATATATATATATACATAACAGATATGTACTAATAATTTCGCTTCCATTCCTACCCATCTGACGTACAATGTAGATGGCCAAGATGGGTATTATGTATGTACTGCATTATTTAGGCTCTGTTCTTTAGGACTGATCTGGTCTAATCTGATCTAATCTGATCTGATCTAATTTGTTTTGAGTTTGTCTAATCTGATCTGATTTGAGTTTTTCTGATTTTATATTTATATTTATATTTATATTTATATTTATATTTATATTTATATTTATATTTATATTTATATTTATATTTATATTTTTATTTTTATTTTTATTTTTATTAGGGACAAAAATTTAATGAGCCCAAAGCCTCAAGCTCATTTCATTTCACCTCTTCAGTATTTTACTTTTCATTCTTTTCAAACCCTTCATTCAATCTGACTCCAAAACCGTCACCGAAAAAGTCGACCGAATAATCACCGCCGGAAAAGTCATTCCAAAAACCGTCGGCGGACAAGTCGTCCCGAAAACCGTCGCCGAAAAACACGGCCTTAAAATCGTTGCCGGAAAATTCGGCCAAATAATCACCGCCGGAAAAGTCAGTCCGAAAACCGTCGTCAGAAAAGTCGTCCTGAAAATCGTCGCCGAAAAACTCGGCTTGAAAATCGTCGCCGGAAAAGTCGGTCGAATAATCACCGCCGGAAAAGACGACCGAATAATCATCGCCGGAAAAGTCATTCCGAAAACCATCGTCGGAAAAGTCGTCCCGAAAATCGTCGCCGGAAAGTCGGCCGAATAATCAACGCTGAAAAAGTCAGTCCGAAAACCGTCGTCGGAAAATGTCGAGCGGAAAAACAATGCTCGAAATAATAATAATAAAGAGTAATCTGATCTGATCTGATTACTGTACCTTTTAAGCCCAAAAGAACAGGGCCTTATTCCCTCACTTCCATTACCTTTTGTTAATTGGAATTTTGTCAATACTTAAACTCTATTTCAAATTATCTACAATAAAAAATAAAACATAATCATTTGGTTTGATGTGTCTCAATAATTATTTACTTTTTAATATATAACAAGTTTTCTTATTTATACTGATATATATAATTCAGTTTTTTCACATAAGAGCATCCACACTAGTTACTGTAGACACCTAAATGTGTCTCCCCAATGTAGAGACTAATGATGAACGTACCATATTGCCAAAAGATAAAACTAAGGGAAATTGACGATGAAAATGCACAATATACCAAAACCAATTGCCCAAACCGTGTTTAAAGTGCCTTGGAAGCAAATGTTAGGTTTTGCGATGATTACGGGATTTATTCGTAATTTTTCTTCATTTTTAGATATTTTTTATATTTTTCGCATGCATTTTTCAATGTTTATATTCATAAAAAATAATAAAAATGTCTTTTTGCATCACAAAATATTTTTTAAAATCATAAAAATAATTTTATAATTTATTCATATTTTTCTATATTTTTTATCATATTTTTAGAGCTTTTATGGATTTTTTAGGATTTCTGCATGCTTGGGGGCATTTTCGTCATTTTCGAATGTTGAAAATTGTCCCGCAAAGCATATTAGTGTTTTTCATACTTTTCATAATTTTTCACAATATTTAATAATTTTTATGTAATTTTTCAGAGCTTCTGGAGATTTCTAGAACATTCCGGGACGTTCTGGGCGTTCCGGAACAATCTGGAACATTCTAGAACATTGCGGGACATCCCGGAGCATCCCGGGACACCCCGGAATATTTCGGAATATTAAAATATTACAGAATATTTCGTAATCACATAAAATCAGATCATGATCCCGAAAATCGCGCAAAATCGCCAAAAACGTCTACGGAAGCATCCGGAAGCGGCCAGACATGCGCCTAGACGCAGGTGGGCTGCGTCTGGGCGCAGCTTTGGTCCTCCTCGGGGCTTCATTGCAGCTTCTGGTCTATAAATACGAGTACTTCCAAGCGTTTTGGGACACACCAATACCACGAACCATCCTTCTGCATTGCATACTTACATCCTATACCTTTCTCTTCCATCAAACAACCCTCAAAACATCATAAAACACATCACAAATCACCAACTCAACCAACTTCAAACAAGCATATTGCGTTCATCATCGTTGATCCCTCCTTGGTTGTTCTATCAAAGCACTACCAGGTACAATACCTGAAGTCTCTACTTCAAATCTATTCATTTTAAGTTTATTGTATATTTATAAATCATTCAAAATGATGATCTTTGATAATGGTTAATGTGTTTAAAAATCTGAACGTTTTATGTGAATTTTAGTGCTTAAATTCATGTTTGTCATATTAATGTTAATATTTTAATTGTTGTTTTAATCTCATTGGCCATTGATTGTAAATTTTCAATATTGATGCATAATAATTTATGACTCATATTAATCAGATTTGTTATCATGTATTATTTTAATAGAAAAACTTCAGTTATTATGTCGTTGATAAATTTATTTTTTAATATAATGGTTTATTTATTAAATTTAATATTTTCAATAATTATCATGATAATAATCTTGATTAATTTATGAGTCATAATAGATCTGGTCTGATCGTGATTGAAATTACAATTATTGTTATTAACGTTGATATGATATCTGATTTTAAGTATTAAAAGTCTCATCATATAATTATTTCATATTTATGTTTTTATTGGTTAAACAGAACATCGAACCACTTTTCCTGGAACACACTTTGAACCTGCACATATTTTTTTTATTTATTTTTTATTTATTTATTTATTTATTATTTCATTCATTATATGTTTTATTCATATTTTTATTTGATTTATTTTCTAGGATTTTTAATACTGACTTAATTTAAAGTGATCACAAAAGTTAGTTTTGATTTGTAAATAAATTAAACTCGCTTAGTAATATGCGTTCTTTAGGGTATAATATGAGATATTTATGTATTCGGGATTAATAATAATTTGACCACAAAAAGAGACCTAGTAGAGACCGCTTACAGGCGGGCGGGCCCAATGCACGATTGGCCCGTAACCTGTCCCCGAACCCATACTCTGGTGCACGACCATATGGAGCCAATTGCTCCTGGCATTGGTACTTCTTCGGTGTCCGTGGACTGTATAAAACGCACTATGGCGACTCCTACTAGTCCGTATTCACATACGGCGTTAACGAGCATTCAAATCAAACTCGTGAGACGTAGGCGGCCGGGTAAAAACGACCCCTACAGTTACTCACAAGGATTAGCTTGCAAATATGAAGAATTATAAACTACAAGCTCAATCATTGTGGAGGAAGAAAACCTATAGCTAGCACATGTTGGAGCATGAACATCGAAATCATTACAAAATCTTACTTGAAATCATTACAATAACATCGAAAAATTAACATTTTTATAGTCATAAAACTACATTTGGTACAAAATCTTAAGGGTATTAGAGCATCTCCAACGGACTCAAACAAAGACTTGCTTGCAATATCTATGTTTTTGGAGCTACAAGCTCTATTGGTGGAGCATCTTGGTTAATTTTTTAAAAAGGTTTTTAATAAATTATGATTGTATATATTGTACTAGATTAGTCCCGTGCTATGCACGGTTTTATAAAAAAAATCTGATAAATTTGAAATTTTGTTAGACTATAAGTCAATTGAAAATAGATATAAATTACGTAATATAAAATCATTACATCAATAAAAAGATTTTAGTATAAATTCTAAATGATTTGAAAATGGACAAAATAAATAAAATATTATGATATTAAAAACATTATATTTATCATTAATTGCATATCGAAAATAGAATAATGGAGTTAATGATATTTAATTTTTCAAAGTATGTTAAATGCTAATTAAAAGAAAAGAAAAAAAAAAGAGAGAAGATGATGTCATAAACAATTTTGGAGGGAAAATTTTGATTTAGAAATTGACATGTGTACATTTTTAGATGGGGATGATGTCAGCAACATTCTATTTTAGCATATACTATAGATATTAATAATAATTGTTAATAAAATGATGACATATGGGACCTACAAAAACCACAAGTAGTTATAGTTTTCCACTGAAAATATATTGTAGCTTGAATTTATTGTTGTTTGGATATATAATATGGCACACAAAGCTACAAGTGGTTGTAACTTATGAGTAGAGATGCTCTTAGTCCATTCTTGAAATAATAAGGGTACCTCATAAACTTCTTGGCTCAAAAGTTTGAATTTTGAGGGTAGCAAAAATTCATATTAAAATTAGCGTTTTTGTTTGGAGTTGAAAGGTTGAAGAAGGGTTATTTTTTGGGTTTTGGAATGGAAAGATTTTATCTTTTTTTTGTTTGGGTTTTGGAATGGAAAGATTTTGTCTTGGAGTGAAGTATGGTGCTACTAAAAGTCTAAAAGGATTAGGTTTAACATTGATTTAATACCGTTAGCCAATAATGGTAAGTGGGCTATTTACCATGTTCCCAATTGTTACCATGAATCCATGATTGATGATTGATGATTTCTATAATCATATTCCCCTTACGGCCCGTTTGCTAGTCGGTTATAAATAGTGGTAATAGGAATAAATTTATAACTAAATTTGGAAGGGAAATCAAAATTCATTCCCATGGTGGTACTACCTTAGCTCCAATTTATCTAATTTTCTTCACAAATATCTATTCCCATCAAAATACTACCCTCCCAATTAATAATAGATGGGAATAAAAAATCAGAAGAAAATTGGAGTTTGGAAATGGAAATTTATTTTCAATAGAGATTACAAGGTTCATACTTAACAAAATTACACTATAAATTCATTACCATTACTACAATTTATTACCAACAATCAAACGGACCGTTAGAACCACAACTCAGGGAGGGCCACAAGCGTATAAGATGTACAATTGAATTCAACCAAAACATTTAGCAAGCAATCAGCAATCACGGTTTAAATCTCATTCATGCATAACAAGTAATTCAACTAATAAACTACTTAGAAAAACTTAAATTACACACATATAACCAAATAAAATACATAATCTACTTATCTTACATAAAGAGCGCGTTGCTCCACATCTTGTAATAAGCATTTAAAATAAAAATGTAGAAAAAAAAACTATGGTAAGTGCCTCCACATTGCAGGACGATCTCTAGAAATCAGCAGAATCTGGGAAGAGAGGTAATCAAATGACGGCGAATACAAGTCATCTGGGCCAATGACTTCTTTAACATTCTGAGGACAATTACTACTACTGTCACTAACAAATGAAGGCAACACATCATCTTTTAAGCAATCAAAGACATACAATCCAAGTCCAGAAACAGCCATAACCATGTTTGAGTTCCCCCAAACTTGTGTCAATGCTTTGTGGTGAGAATGAGCATTGGATTCAGGTACTGTGTAGGTATTTACTATCTTTTGTTTTCTAAGCGAGAATTGGAGCACCTGTGAGTTCACCTGCTTCTTTACTGCTGATATAACACTGCTGCACCCAAGATATACAGAATCCCCTCTAGAAGATATGGACTGAACGCTTGTACCAATCTTAGGTATCTTAAGTCCGATCCCAGATGGTTGTCGGAAGTCAAGGACGTTTATTGAATCAGAAGTGCAGAATACACCATCATTCCCTTCGGCTTCTGATGAACTTGCTCTGCCACATCACATAAACA
Organism: Salicornia ramosissima; assembly: GCA_951394345.1. Taxonomy (NCBI): domain Eukaryota; kingdom Viridiplantae; phylum Streptophyta; class Magnoliopsida; order Caryophyllales; family Amaranthaceae; genus Salicornia; species Salicornia ramosissima. The sequence goes on along the minus strand of OX596238.1, from coordinate 46,843,984 downwards.
TTGTTTTTTTAAGCAAAGAAAGCTAGCATATGACTAAATTTCATGATTATATTCATATAGCCTTTTATAAGGCTATGTTCTGTTCATATCATTTCATTTTTACTTGTTGAAATCATGTCAGAACACACCAATCCAAGTCTTGGAAACTCAAAAGTTCAGATTACATCAAAATTAGAAAAGGGGAATGTTAAACTTCTTTTGTGGAACATCCTAAAATTGAAGAAATGAGGAGAGCAAAACTTTCTGTTCTCATTGTAATTTCAGCAATACTAAAATCAATTCTGCTGGTGCTATTCTATTGCTCAATATGCATATAATACTTTTTTTTTAAAGAAATGCATATAATACTTTAAGATGAGTATTGTTGCATTATTGAGAAGCATTTATAGCTCGTTTGGTACCAGATCATAAACGAAGGTAATGTGAAGGAATTTGTATATAAATTTGGAATGAAATTCAATATACATTTCCGTGTTGGTGTTAGTTTACAATCATTTAATTTTCTTCGCAAAATCAAATACTGCCATTTCAAGTGGTAATACATGGTAATGAAAAAATGAAGAAAATACTACCATTTACTAGAATGCTTAGTTACATTTTACCAAAAAATATTTACTAGAATGCTTAGTTACATTTCCACAAAGATGGTAATGTTGTTTACCTTACTAAATTACACATAAAAATAATTGTCATTACCATGATTTATTACCAACAACCAAACAGGCCATTATGATAAATTTGACATATATTTGAACAAGAAAAGTATCATGTAACATAAAGGCAACCTTTAATCTTCACAAGGAAGAAACTATGAACATATCAAGCAACAAACATTAGTACATTACCAAACAAGGAATAACACATAACATAAACCAAAAGAAACTAACCTTTGGCGGACTCCTCCACCTAATTCAGCATCAGTATTATTCACATGAAGAGCTGATATTCTGCGACCAGAAGTTGAAATTGTTAACAACGCTCGAGGATTAAGCGAGCTCACATCCCAAAGAGAAATAGCTTCTGTTTCAGCTATAACAGCTTTTCCTCTGTTTCTCCATTGCAATGGACTAGAATAATCCATCCCCACCACAGGCTTTAGAACATCCCACTTCATGATCTGCTCACCATCACGGATGTCAAATACTTTAACAGCTCTCTGGCAACTTGCAGTCGAGATAATTAATGGTCCACAAGGTCTATACCACCATTGTCGATTTTCAGAAGACATCATGTTAGATAATGCATTCCTTCTGTGCATGATATTATCCGGTAACCGCCCTAGAGCGACTCTTGGATTGGTTGTGCCAGTGTTATCTTCAAGGTGGAAAGCACAAACATCTTTGGAGTAGAAGTCCCATGAACAGAAACCTGAGTCCAAAGTATTTCCAGCAGAAGCAGCCACCACATATTTTCCAGAACACCCATCAGCACTGGGAGCACGAACTAGCCAGCAATCCCTCCATATGTTTTCTGAAATTCCTGCTGGTGGCCTGTATTCAGCTTTCTCCTGCAAAAAAGAAAAAATGATGGCAATATAGAATCTCATAAATTGCTGCTCCATCTAACAATTATGTAATTCAGCTTGTTGATTTCATGAGTAGCAAACATAGATCAAAAGTTAAAAGTATAAATTTTCATCAATATGGTATTTTTCGTACTTCCTCCGTTCCAAATCAAACACAACAAATCATTTTGCACGCATTTTAAGGAAGTGATTTAAAAGTGTAAATGAGAAAATTAATCAAAATAATTTTAATACAAATAACATATAATCTCATTCTTGATTGTATTAAAATTATTCTAATTAATTTGCATGTTTATACTCTTAAATCTCTTCCTTAAAATGCGTGCAAATAATTTGTTGCATTTAAATTGGAACAGAGAAAGTATACAAAATATCCCATCAGTCCAACGGTTTGGATCAACTTTTAGCTCAAAATTTGTAATCTTTTACCCAAACTCTATAACGTTTTGCATAATAAGTTAGTGGCTTTATTATGTACTAAAAAAATTCCATTTTGTAGCGAAACTTATCTCATTAGACCCTACGTCCTAACTGAAGTCTTGCTATTTTTCATGAGAGGAGTTGTGTGAAAAAGGTAATCACAGAAGGCCTTCAATAATGAACAAAAACCACTTGCACTTCAAATCAACTGTATTATGTTACTATAGATGCATCACAAGCAATGTTGGAAACTTAAAATTCCCATAATCCAAGCAACTTAAACACAGAAATGCCACAACTAAAATTTATGATCCAATTACAGGAAGTATAACGCATGGTTCTTTTATGCAAAGGAAGGAAGAAGTACCTCACGATTAGCAATATCATAGAACGAACAAGAGCCATCATCATGAGCTAGAAGAACTGATTCTCCTTCCGAGACAAACCATCCCCCTGTGGATGACTTGCGCCCAATTTCGACCAACTGAGTAATCGAATCTTCATCCATTTCCTCTTCATTAATCATTTCTGGTCTATTCTCTTGCTCATCAAATTCATCAAGTCTCTCATCAGCTTGCAAATCTAGTTCAACATCATTTGTTCCCCTAAACACACCTGAAACCCTTCTTGATGTTGAAGTTTCAGCATCATCTGCTTCTTGTACTTTATTAGCAACCAAAGCACGAGTAACATCCACATTTTTTGCACCAACCTCAGACTGCATCTTGGTTAAAGAATCCAGAAACTCCATTGCTATTGGATCCTCATCGACAATATTCTTCGAAACTTCTTTCGGATTTGATCCAGCATTGAGCTCCATAGCATGGGTTTCACCACTCTGGTAGCCGGAAGATACTTCTTTCGATGAATTCCTGCCACGCAACAATTTATGATGAGGAAATAACCTTGCTTCAAGCTCCTCACAACTCAATCCTTTCACAGATACTTTAGAAGAATCAATTTGCATAATTTGAGTGTCATCATCTGTTCTGTGTAAATTTTCAATTTCAATGCTATCGGAATTACCCACATTACTAGAACAATCAGCAGTTTCATGTGCACTAGAATCCGCTACGACATTTCCCATGGCTTTCTCAATACCCCAAATTTTCTCCTGAATATCCGAAAGTATAGACTTGGACTCATCAGTATTATTCGAATCAAGCATTTCCTTTGTCTTCTTAATATCAGAAGCAATTCTCTTCACCTTCCCTTCCAAAAATGCAAGCTTTTCATGCAACTTACTATTTTGCTTGCGACCACTCGCGCCCTCCTGGCTCGACCCTTTCTCCTTACCGGAATCCAAACCTTTAAAACTCGTTGTTTTCACATTCAACCCTTTAGAACTACTGTCAATCTTTCGCTGATTAGCATTGAAACTATTCTCAGCCTTCAAAACACCACTTTGATTTGCATTTTCTGCATCAAAGTTCTCATCTTTCTCACCCTTATCAACACGCACATTTCTTAGACTACTAACATTCAATTTTACAGAGTTCACAGAAGATAAATTATCCTCCTTTCGAGCACTAATTCTCGAAACATTCTTATTTTCTTTCCCATCAAGGGAAACCCTACCCCTATCACTTGCCTTCTGATTCAAATCCCTAAACCCCTTTTTATCCAAAGTTTGAAATCCACCAACCCTTTTCAAACTTGCTGATTGACTCCTACTCGAAGAATCACCAGCAGAACTCCTAGTTTTCCTCATATCTGATAAAATTCTAGTAAAATCAGAAGGGCTAGGACTCCTACCTCGAGATTTAGACCTGGGTTCAGCGTCAGAAACCTTTGGCATTGGTCGAATTATAGACTTTTGAGTTGTAGTAGAAACCCTCGAAACGGATCTAGTATTAACGGTATCTTTACCGATGGACTTCCTTCCACTGACAGATAAAGAGGGTTTTTTCTCAGAAATTGGAGTTAGGGTTTTGGTAGGTACTGAAGGTGCGATCTTCCCAGCAGAAGCTCCTCGATCTTTGATTCGACGAGTTGAGGCCGTCGACATTTGATGAAATTATAGTTTAGGATTTGACAGTTAATTGAAGAAGATGATTGAAGCTTAGATTGAAAAGGGGGAAATTTTTTGGATTTTTAGATAAAGTGAGCGGGAAGTGAGGTTTAATTTTTGAGGATTTGAATTAATTCGGAAGAACATGAACGCGGCTCGCCTAATTTTTTAAATTTTTAAATTTTTTTTTTTTGGAAAAAAAAAGAACTCTCTTTTGGGAACACAATTATTGCTCTAACATCTAAGGCCCACGGACTTGTAAATACGAGTACGAGTACTAATCTCTATATGGCCCATCTTGGTGGGTTGTCTTCACCTTTGCCCAACTATCTGATTTACTTCATCTGTAAATGAATTTTCTTGCAAGATGTGTTATTTTGAGATATTTTTGAATTCTTACAAAACAATAGAGGTGATCATGGGCTGGGTCGGGTCGGTTTAGGGCCTGGCCGATGCAAAAAATCAAGCACATAAAGTGGGCTAGTTTGGGCCGGGCTTAGTTCGGGCCCAAATTTCTTAGCCAAAGCCCAAAATTTAGTACGGTCTTGGAGGGCTTTTCGAGCTTTTTCAATCCTAGCCTAAAAAGTAACAAAAAATGCTAATTTTAAATGTTCAAGGCTCATGCGAAAAGAAAAAAAAAATCGGGCCGAGCCAAAGTTCGGGCCTGATTTTTATCTCCAAAGCCCGCAAAAAAAAAATAGGGCGGGTCGGGCCACTTTGGATCAACTCTACAACAAAATACCAACTTTCCTCTTTTCAGTAAGTTTTTACTTATTTCATCCTCATACTTTTACTAATCTACCGACAAAATACCAACTTTCCTTACATGGACCACTTGAACTTATTTCTTTCTCCTACTTTTACTAATCTATAAACTTAAACATACTTACAAAATTAATTTTGAAGTCTGTGCCGAGGGGTTTGTTGCAAGAATTCGTTTAAGGAGGAAGTATTTTAATTGAACTTATCAATTGAAACTTATTGAGCTGATTTGACTTCATTGGAACTTATTGACCTGACTAGATCTTATTAGAACTTGTTGACCTGATTAAGGTGTATTACACCTAATTGAACCTTATTTGAACTTATTGACTTGGGTGGAACTAGACCTGATTGGAAATTAGTACTCCTTAGACTTGATTTAACTGATTAGAACTTATTAGACCTGATTAAACTTATTACACCTGAATTGAACGTATTTGAACTTATTATACCTAAATTGAACTTATCTAAACTTATTAAACCTGAAACTTATTTGGGTTAGGGTGTTGATCTAGCTTTCATGAATACAAATATGGAAGTAGAGAGGATATGAAACAGGTATGGAATACACTGCTTTGTAAAGAGCAAGATACGATAAAAAAATTTAAAAAAATTTATAAAATTTTCAATATTATTTGAAATACTTTGGTTTAATTATTACAATGAGATAAGAAAAATCTTTAGGAAAATCTATAGTAAAATATGTAAAAAAAATGTTAAGATGGTGTAAAGTATCGGGTATATCCTAGAAGTTTCGGTATCGTATATGATTACTTCAACGAAGTATTTGTGCTACTTAGATGTGGATAAAGGAATCGACCTAATTGCTATCTTGGTTATTTTGTGAAAAAAACTACAGAAGGTTTCCAATTTACCTTAGTGAGTAAAAAACTTATTGCAACTTTAAAACGATATACATACACTAATTTATTATTAAACATTCGATACTAATTATGTTACATGATGTATACGCTGCCTATATTTAGGTTTGGCTTTTTGGGTGTGATTTGTATTAACTGAGTCATACATAGGTGTTACGGAGTAGTTCGGCAAAGAAAGACGAATTTTGGAAGCATTGAAGCAATAAGGACACGCATCCGAGCAGATATGAGAAGCCCTGGGTGGGTCTGGAGTCGAGAAGTTGGTGATAGAGCACCTGGGTGGGTGGTGGCTGCACCGGGCGGGTTTTTGGGCAAGGTTGTTCAAGTCGTGTGTTTGGCTTGACCTCGCACCTGTGCGGGTTTCAAGAGCCCATGCAGATCTGAAGCTTGGCTCATGGTTTGGCTTGTATGACTGCATCTCACACCCGGGCGAGGCTGTAGGCACCCGGGCGGTTCCTGGACAATGCTTAGTGTTGTCTCGTGAATGAAGGCCACACGCAATCGGGCTGAGTTGACCCGGGCGAGTCCTGGGTGTGGTTTTTTGGTTGACTCGTATACCCGGACAAATTTCTTCATACCCGTCCGGGTTTGTTCAGTTTCTAGGGTTTTGTTCGTCTATTTGTCGAGTAACTTCGTAATTAGTTTAAATAGGACTTTAGGGTTTTATTTCTATTTACCCTAATTAGTTAAAGCCACAAAAGAGAGGAAAACAAATTGAGAGTTTTAGTGAGTGAATTCTTGGGAGAATTACCAGTCTCTTAATTGTATTCCTGATTTGATTTCCATAGTAAAACATAATCATACCGGCCAGGAGGACGTAGCTATCACATTGATAGTGAACCTCGTTAAATTTTTGTGTGTTATTAGTGTTTATCATTTGTTTGTCATTGTAGTTTGACTGTTTTCAGGCTTCCGTTACAACATTATGGCTCGTCCTTTTCACGGGTTTATAATTCTATTTCAATCCATTCTAATTTGGGAGGTGAGGGAATACTAGTGTATAATATTTTGAATAAGGTGCAAAATGGTTTCCACCCCAAGTTTTATATTTTAATGTTCTACTCAAAACCAAACAATGTAAAATGCAAAAAAAAAAAAAAAAAAAATCAGGAAAAATGGTTTATATCCTACCTAACGGACCTTAAAAGGAAAAGGGAGGATGGAGGTCTTAGTCTAGGGCTTAAGACTTTAGAAATCCAGGCACAACGTTGTGACTCGTGAGTTCGATTCTCACCGCACGCATTTGTGATGATTCCTTACCTTTCCCTTACAGTTGCGTGTGTTGACCAAATTGGGTCGAGTGACTTACAGTAGAGCCCGATTTAAAGCCTAGTATCTCACACATGATCATACTAAAAAAATTAAAAGGAAAAGTTAATTTAATAAACCTCAACTATTGACACTCTTCTACGTACTCTATCTTAACTTACCAGTTAGGTCGGTTCCTTATCACCATAAAGAAGGACCTTACAAATAAAAAATTACATATCGAGCCGAATCAAATGAAATAAATTTGACTATACTTTCCTTATTTATATAAAATGAAAGAAAGTCAAAGTTACAAAATAAATAGTAACAAAACTCAAAATGTAGCAAACAAATAGCCACTAACCCACTAGTAAGTTGCCAACATGCAATCCAAAAAAATTACTGCGTTTAATTACACACTTTCTCTGTTTCAAAATAAAATTATCAATCAAATCAATTTCCTTTAATTCAGCAATTAAAATTTCCATGAAATGCACTCTCTCTGTTTTTTAATTACACACTTTCTATTTTGGATATATTTTTTAATTTATCCACTTTTTACATTTATTAATTTATCATTCTCAAGTGCCTTTTACATATTACGGAGTATCTCTTAGTTTTGACTAACTCTAATAAAATTGCATTCTTTTCCATACTCTCTCTTACTTTTATACAACTTTTAATCTTCATTTATTTTTTCCCTAATTCCAATAATTTCTTAGTCATGATGAAAACTCAAGTCTGTAAACACTTTTTAATACTTTATTGGTAAAAAAACGGAGAAAGTAATTTGTTATACGAAGTAGTTGTTTGATTGCTTAAAATTTTATAAAATGAAGGAAATGCAAATTATTAGAAATTTGGAATTACTACAAAACATAGGAATTATCTTAGCACAAAAAAAAAACCCACACAAGAATTATCTTACAAGTCCCTTTATACTCCGTGATAAAAAATTCCCCTAATTTCAAATAATTTTGGGTAAATCATGGGAAATACAATGTGGGATGGAGGGTACGTTCTCTTCAATTTTTTTTATCAGGTCTCAAAACTTATCAAATTTACTCAGGTCAGCTCAAATAATCAAGTCAGCTTTAATAAATTTAATCAGGACCGGTCAAGTCGAATAGAGGGTTTTACCAAAATAATGTTGAGACCAAAACTATTTACCCCGCCATTGAAAAAATAATTACAAGAATGCTGTCCACGTAGAAGAGAGAGTGTTCATGTTTTTTTTTTAAAAAATTATTTGTAGCAAAATCGCTATTTGAAATAGCGATTTTGTTTTGTATGGTAAATTAATATCTCAGATAGCGATTTCCCCTTAATAACAGCCCAACTTTGGTCATTATTCTCTACAATAAAGACATTGATTGAGTTTTTTTTAACCTCAACAACATCGCTATTTGAGATAGAGATTTTGTTAAAGAAATCTCTATCTAAAATAGCGATTTATGCTATGTTAAAAAAAATAAAAAACAAAGCTAACAGTATTTTGGTAAATACTTTTGCTTCAAACATTATTTTGGTTAAACACTGAGTCAATATGGGGAACAAATTACAAATTTAATTCTCATATTAACCCAACAATGCCAAACATTATCTCATCTCCACACTCCACAGTAACCATGGCTTCCCTCGTTCTCTCCCCTGTGAATCCTGTTCGTCATTTTCCCCTGTCTCTTTCATCACCTTGTTCTTGTTCATGTATTTCTTCAAGAGAGTTTCAAAGTTATGGTGGAAACTTTCAATCTTTACAATTGGGTTACACCCAGAAAGAAAAAAGACACCCTCCCAAGCTTCAAGTATCTGTAACTGAGTTTCCTCCTCCACCTCCACTGCCATCTCCTGAACCTAAGGAGCTCATTTCTTGTTTAAAGCTCAAATTATTGGTATATTTTCTTTGTCATTCTATTGTTTTGGTACTGTTTCTATGCTCCACAACCCAGAGTTACAGCATCAAATCGAATCATTTTATGATGTTGATTTAACCCTTTTTAATTTTTTTTTACTAACTTTTTAATCCATTATTTGTGACTTGTGATTCTGGGATTTTGGTTTGTGAAATAAAAACGGATTCCTTACATTATACATAAGTTCATTTGTTAAATAGCTTTGCTGCTGATTATGCTTTTCTGATGGCAGTTAAGGTTTTGCAATGCCTGTTCATGGCAACCAAATCCTTAGGGTGTCATTTGGTTGCCATGGGAATTGAATTCCCATAGTAATTTTTATTTTACAGGAAATAAATTCCCATGTCAAATTCTTAGAAAATAAGTATGTGTGTTTGGTTGAGCATCATAATTTGTAATTGACGCATTAATCTTTATTTACGGCGAGTTGGTTAATAATTTCCTACACTTTGCAGTAATTTCCATTTCCTTGGTTAATACACTCCATCTTTATTCTTAACCAAAAGGTAGCTTAACAATAAAAAGTGGAGTGTGGAGAAAAAATGGAGTGCATAAATCACTATCCCAATTCCCAAACAACCTCAGATAGATAGTGTTTAGCTTTTAATTTGGTCAAGAAAGATTTCGGGGCCAACTCTAACATGAAAATTAGTCCACTTGAATAATTAAGATGAAGGGATATTAAACTTTAAAGTGATAGGTCATTGTTTTTTTTTTTTTAAATAAAGGTGAAAAAGAGGAGTGATTTCCTTGAATATAAAATAAAACTATTAGAATAATATTATTTTGGGGCCTCTGTACTCCTGTAGATTTGGAGCCATGTGCTATTGGTCTATTTGCACATGCTCATCAACCCCCTGAATTTGGTGGAGATTTTGAGATCATATGAGTGGCCAAAAATTTGATCTATGTATAGTATTCTGATGCCTTGTGTTTGTTGAATGAATGGTTATGTTATTAGCATTTTGGTTCAATTTCAAGAGATTTTTTGTTTGAGGATTTTGTACTTGCAAACTGATTATTATTGGTTGATACTTAGTTATGATGTGATTTTGAGATGCTTTTCCACTAGCCATTGCTTTGTAGGCTATGTGTAGCCTAGGAACAAGAAAAGCCTGGTTATACTTGTTATGTTGTTTTGCTAATATGTGCCATTCCTTGACACACTTGACAGTTTGCATGCCTCTTATCATTTGTGATAGGGGGTGAAAGAAGAATAAGCAAAAACTAAATTAGGCAAGACATACAATTCTAGAAAGCTACATTATGTAGGGAGTTATGAACTATTGCAATTCCGGCACTTGCAGAAGTGAACTCTTAGACCTATCTTCTGCATATTATTACTATGTAAGAATAAGTGTTGATTATTTTACTAATTTTCTGTTTGAGTTGATATTGTTGTAATTGTAACTTGTAAGAGTAATACCCCCTTCATCACATCAATGATCCTAGGGTGTTAACTAGGAAATGTTTATAGCCACTAGACAAAGGTGTAAAAAGGTTCAAGAAACTTTAAAAAGATTTATTATTGCTAAGGTATTGGCATTAAATATAACTGCATAATGGGTATACTTAAAAGAGGTACAATAGTTCTAGAATTCTTGTTGAGTAATAGCCGAATGGTCGTAAATTCTTGAGCAAACCTATATCAAGCAACAAAGTTATTTAGCCATGTGAATTTGTGCTTATTGGTTATTATTTACCTAAAAAAGGGAATTTGTTAAAAGTTACTCTTCTAATACAATAACATTTGAGTGTTAATTTTTAGCTTCTAACACATGTTTGCATTGAACCAAGTATTATTGATGCAATGATTGTCATTATATGATTTCATTTCCTTTAACCTTTTTCTCTCTAGTTTCATATGTTGTACATATGCAATTTTAGCTGGGATTTTTCTTGTGGACATATGGCTGGAATGATAGTGGAAACTCTTTAAGAGATTGCGTCTGTTATTAAAGAAGCCAGTGACTACTTTGTAGAGATTATTATTTGCCGCAAGATTGCTATAACAAGAATAGTTTAAGGGCCATGGCCCATTAGTATGCTGCCTAAGTGGCTAGAACTTTTGTAAACGAGCATGAATATTCTTCTTCATCTTAATTATCTAAAGATCAAAACTTTTAGCCAATTTTAAATGCATATTTAGAAAAAAAAAATGAACCCTACTAGGTGCTCATGAGTTGGTCTTATCTTAGTGTTTGTTTACTTTTGTCTAGTATCAAATTGTTTTCTATGTGATTAATTCCCATGGAAAATATTAATTCATGGGAAGTAAATTGCCTTGCCAATTTCCTAGGTAATGGTTTTGGGTGTTTGGTTGCACATGGCAAATCGGAATTGACACAGGAATTTCTAATCACGAAGGGAGGTGTTGGTGATTAATTTCCTACACTTCATGGGAATTTTCATTTCCCAGGAATTTATATTTCCTATGAAATGCAAGTTTTCTGCATACCAATCTACTCCCCACATTGTGTATTTCCTAGGAACTCCAAATTCCATTGGAAGTTAGAGTGAACCAAACCATACATAAGAGAATGACTACCTCCGGTCCAAATTATGTGCAATTCAATAATATTTTATACCTCACAAAAAATACCATGTGTTATACATAATTTGTTCTGAAGGTAGTAGTTGTTATTCTAGCCTGTAGGTTTTACTAGCTTGGATAGTCCAATGATCCGTAACTTTTTTAGACCATTGTATAAGGAAAATTCAATAAGATAAAATCATGGGAAGTTAAATACTTTGATTGGAGTTATTACAAAGAAAACAAGTTAATGCTTTGTGGTCATTTGTCTAATAAGTGAAGCATCTATTGAGATTATGTAGCTATGTTACTCGGACTCTGTTAGAAGTGTTGGACACGGGTATGTATCAGTGTCGGACATGAAATTTTTTAAGAAAAATATGGACGTTTTTGGTTCAAAATGAATTGTCTAAGTGTCATACCACGTCCAATGGTCAGTATTCGAGTGTTTGGCACAGGTACTTGAGGTGAAATAAAGAGCCGTGTAACATAGGTCTTTAGTATTTAAGGACAACAAAGACTATTAATTTGACTTCTTTTGAAATTCTCTCTCTTTCCTCCTTCGATATATTTATTTTTCCTATTTTTGAAATGTTATTCTAATTTTAATTTATTTATACATCTGACTGGATTTGATTTAGAAAGGAAATATGAACCAATTAAAGCATTTTTGGCATATAAAAATTGACATCACTGTCCACAGTTGTGAAGTTTGAGTCAATCTTTGTCTTGCATATGGGCTATGGTAGTGTCTAGAGTTACCTATCTTAATCTCTCGTTATAAGGTTAAAGTTTCACAGCACCTTTTCTCTGTAGAACAATAATTAGGACTTTAGTAGCGTGTTGTGCTGCTACCCTGGAAATTATTGATGAAATTACAAAACTATGTTTGAAGAGGTATGATTTACTATTGCTGTGATCTTTGCCTTTCGCCTAGTAGGAGGGTTCTCTATCTCTGCTTTCATGTGACCAAGAATGGCTTTGTTCTTGGACTCCTATTTTCTTAAAGATTGTCTCACACTCTCACTTGCTTGCCCAGTAAGTACCTCCGCTTTTTTTTTTTTGGCCATGACCTAGTGATCCATATAAACTGGCCATTTTGTGTCTAATCTAATAGTTATTGTTGAAACTACTTTACAGAATGTACCATACTACCATTTAAATCCTTCTCATTCTGTTATGGTGTGAACGCTCTCAATCGGTGACAACTTCCTATTCCCACAGAGAATGAGTGGGATGATCTGGCTTGGAACCAACGTTTCCAATTCTTAATTGTCCTCCATTATTCTTACTTTCCTTGTTTGGATGTTCTTCCTAACTTCCAATTCAGCCTTTAGTTCCTTTTCTCCTCTTGCTCGGATATTCTTCCTAAAACTTCGGGCTTAGTGCCTTTGTGCTTTATTTCCCTTGGTTGAAAATTAGCTTCTGTGTGATCTTAAGGGCCAGACTGTGTACATCTTACTAGTCTACTACCATTACCCCATGCTTCAAGATGGAGTTTTTAGAGGCATTGGATTAATTTTATAGTTAATGTTGATGTTATTTCACTTGCTTGAGGAACCAATTGAGTTCTTTAGATCATGACCACCAAAAACCAATCTGAAGATAACTCTTTGTCCAGTTTCACCCCAGTCTGATGATTCTGGAAGTGGCTATTTGAACAATTTTTATAATGGTTTACTCTCAATAGATTGTCCTATTCATGTTAAACATCTTTTTAGTTTTTCTTTTCCTTTTGGTTACAAGCTTGCATCTTTTTTCCCTTATGAATTTGCCGTCATCCTTTTGCACTTCACCAGTTCAGTTGATTTCTTTCATTTTTTGCATTAGATGTTTCAATTTTATCAAATACGTGTCAATTCAGGGTTTTAGCCTTTTATGTATCAGGCATAATCTTCATGTATTTTGTTGCTTCAATACTTCTCGTCTACCGATACCATCTTTAATTTTAGTTTTCACCATGTCATCACCTGTAGATTCCATACATCTTTGACTCATCATCACTCCCTTTCAAACTGGTCAATTAGCTATTTAGCTCCTACTCACTGCTCTAAGTCTAACCACTGTGAAATCACTCAACTCTTCCATGGTTTATTAGATCTAACCTTATTAGGCAAGGCAGAGTAGCATAACAAATCAATAGCCCATGTCAATATATAGAATTCAATTTATTATAAAAGATGAAGACAATAGACTGATAGAGGATTGGGGAATTGGGCCAGTGTTACCTAATTCGCTAGTAATCTAGTATGAGATTTCGTACAAATGCACAATTCACTATATATATATATATAATTTGGCTAAAAATTACCAATTCAATGGCTGTTCACCTTTTTTGGTTCGAGGTTTACAGTGTGGATTTATTGGAGCATCCGTGTGGAAAAGAGTCTTTTGTTGGTAATTTTGAACTAATCTTTTTATTTTTTCTTAAATGTTTTTTGCTTTTGTATTCTACACCAGTATCGTACCCTTGCACTCCAAATAACGATTTTTACTATTTCGCCCGATGCATATCTTTTGTTACATTATCATTGTCATATGAGTTTTTATTTACATTCTTTTTACCTCTCCCCTCCTTTTGTATGAATGTATTACCTGAAGTTTGTTTTCTGAAGCTATCTCTGCATTATTATCACCTAAAAGGTAGACCCTAGTTTTGGTTTGTGCCTTGTGTGCCAGATGAATATCGCCATCATATACCTAATTTCAGGATATTTTTTTTTGATTGGTGATTCATATTTATTATTATTATTTACTATGCTTGAATTTCAATTTGATTTGGATGGTTTACCACAGGGTGCTGTCTCTGGGCTAAACAGAGGTCTTGCAGCAAGTGAAGATGATATGAGAAGGGCAGATGATGCTGCACGGGAACTTGAGGCTGCTGGTGGACCCGTAGACCTCTCATGTGATCTTGATAAACTTCAAGGAAGATGGAAACTGATATACAGCAGTGCTTTCTCGTCCCGCACTCTAGGAGGGAGCCGCCCTGGACCTCCCACTGGAAGGCTTCTCCCAATTACTCTTGGTCAGGTCTGACAATCTATCTTGTTTTTTACACTGACCTCTAATAGACTTCTTGAGTAATAATAACTTTTAACGCCCTTCAAAAAGGAAAAAAACTTATAATTGTGGCAAACTTGTACTCCCTCCGTAACATATTAATTGCAACGATTTGACATTTTTTCTCTCTACTTTATGTCAAATCGTTGTACTACCTCCGTTTCTTATTTTTTGCAACACCTACTATCAATGGAAACTACATATTATTTGCAACACTTTCACTTTATCTATATTTGGTAAAGAAAATGGAGATAAAATTACCTATCTACCCTCACTTAAAAGTTGTTATCCCCTTGTAAGTTTGCCACCTACCATCATTAATAATAATAAAAAAAGAGAGTTGTGACCCCACTTCCTTTTTCCCTCTTTTATTTATCTTGTGGTCCCCTTTATCTCTCTCTATTACTACATAATCACATGTCCTTCAATTCATTTAATCACTCCTCACAAATTTTGTCTAGGAAATTGTGCAACCTAAAGTGTTGCAAAAAACAAGAAACAGAGGTAGTAGTTATTTTGTTACGGAGGGAGTAATAAATAGGACATGGTAAGAAAAATGAGTAAAAAAAAAGGGTGAAAGAATATAATGCGAAATCTCCTTAATCCTGTTATGAACAAGAACATCTCTCTTCAAGGAAGTTAAAACCTTCATGGAATGTTAATGTGTTTGGTGCTTGCCATTACTACTGCATTTGGTTTCTGTACGGTGATCCACAATTGATCGTCTGACCAGAAAATTACTACTATATCTGGTTTGATTGTGGTGATCTGCACTTGATCATCTGACCAGATACCATAATATAAAATTACATGACTCCATATTGGCTGAAAACCAAAAATGACCTAACCCGACTCGAATAGAAGAGAAAGAACTGTGAGTTGCCCCATGTCTGACTAGTATGGCTTATGTAGTACTCCTTTGGTCCTTCCATTTCCATTTGTTAGTTACGTTTGGAATCTTGCACATTTATTTAGGTAAATAGGTAGTGGAGCTGATATATAGTATTTTAATTGAATAAAGTTAATCCCAATGCTCGATCAATGCTTTGTAATGCGCCAACATAAAATGTTTTTGCTTTAATTATTTTCACAGAATGTTTTTGCTTTAAATTAATTTTGTCGTTATTTACTTGTATTTTGGCTTATTAGCTGCTAATTGATTTTATAAGCCTTTTTGGTGATTTTGTACTACAGTAAGGACAAAAATCAATTAAAGGGAGTATGTAGTATAAATATTAGGAAGTAGGGAGAGGAAATTATCAAGAGAATTTTGTAAGGAAAGTTTTTGAGAGTTTTGACCGAAAATCACTTAGGAGATTGCAACCTAAAGTCTTGTTATTAATTAGAGTCGCATCTTATTTTTCAAATATTATCACCCACATTCTGCTGTTTATCTTCCTCTGTTCATTCAGCTGTGAATTTTTCAGTTTATAGTGTTTGAATGTTTTAGAACATTACATGCTTTTGATAATTTATAGCAATTATTTATTTATTTGAGCCAATCACACTCAAGGTAAATTTAACCATGATATTACTATCATAAATGCTATGGGGGTGTTTGGTGGGGAGAGTTTTAAAGAGAGTTTAGAGTTTTGGAGAGAGTTTAGAGTTTTAACTAGTAAAAACTCTATTTAGGGTGTTTGGTTAGAGAGAGGATTAAAGAGGGTTTTGTACCAAAAACTCTGATCAAAACTCTCTTTTGAAAAAGCTGGGTAGAGGAGTTTTTTCAAGAGAGTTTTGGAGAGAGAAAATAAATTACTATTTTGTACATATTATTAAAACTTAAATTTGTTTTGAAAAAAAAATGTCTATAAATGTAATTTTACATGCTCTAAAAGTACAAAACTCTAAACAATCAGCTAAATGTTACCAAACACATTTACACAATAATTATTTAAATCAGCAGTCAATTCCTCTGAACAAAAAAGTAATCATCTAACCACAAACTCTAAACTCTAATCACCAAACAGAAATTTAAGACCAATAAGATTGCAACAAAAGGGAATGTCCGAAACAAAATACGTAATAAAAAAAAAAAATCCTCAGTAGGGAGTATCACTTAATCTATTATATGCTAATCAGTAATAACCAAATTATTGTTAATCAACTATACCTCAGACACATAATTTGAATCCAGTTGACCCACACTAGACCTGATTTGAATGACCAGCTAGGTTGCACAGTCGGGAACGGGTTCAGAAACGAATACGGATACGGGGACGGGGACGGAAAACGGCAAATCTAAAAAAATAATGTTAATGGGTACGGCCAATGATAATATGAAGAATAAGAATCGTTCCTAATATGTGGACTAATCGGGTTCGGGGACGGCTATCCATATGAAGTACCCATGCTACATATATGACCAGTTATGATTGTAACTATAATACTCAATATTATTTTAAAACGTTGGTTCTGTAATTGGAGTCAAAGTTTGCACTTTGCAGGTACTGTTGTGCATTTACTAACTGTTTCTCTGAACAGGTGTATCAACGAATCGATGTTGTTAGCAAGGATTTTGACAATATTGTGGAACTTGAATTAGGTGCACCATGGCCCTTTCCACCTCTTGAGGCTACTGCTACATTAGCCCACAAATTTGAACTCATAGGTTGATTTCTCTCTTAGTCTCTATCTTTTTAGACTTATTTTCATTTCAATCCAGAAGCACAAGGCCTTAGAATCTCGTTTTATAGAGTTGTATGAATGAAAAATGCTTTTTTTTTTCATGTGTTTAGGAACTGCCAAGGTTAAAATCATATTCGAGAAAACAACAGTAAAGACGAGTGGAAACCTATCGCAGCTACCTCCATTAGAAGTGCCTCGGATCCCAGATGCATTGCGGCTACAATCAAATCCTGGAAGCGGCGATTTTGATGTCACTTACGTCGATGCAGACACACGTGTCACACGAGGAGATAGAGACGAACTTAGGGTTTTTGTCATCACATAGACTCTCTATAACAAATTTCTTTTTGTTCTGACGAGGCGTCTTGGACACTGGTTCATTCCTCCAAAGAGGGACTCTTTTTCTGTTGATACACATATATGATCTATGTATGATAATATGGAGATACATGAGTAATATAGAACACAAATGTACAGAAAATACTATGTATGTGGGATTGAAATGAGTTTTTGTACACTGTTAATAATCAATCCATTGCCTAATAATCTATTATGATTACTATTTATACTGGACTTTGGGTGACTTTTATTTTCATCTTGGCTGAACTCTGTAACATACTTCCTCCTTTTTTTTTTTTTTTTAAGATGCAAACACTTTTTTTTTCCACGTATATCAAGGAAGCGATTTAACGGTGTAAACGAGCAAATTAATTAACGAAAATTTAAGATGTGTCATATGTAATCTCATATTTTCTTGTATTAATTTTTTTGCGGAAAGATTTAGTCATTTATATCGCCAACTTGCTCTCTTGATACACGTGAAAAAAAGTGTTGCATCTAAAAAAACCCGGAGAAAGTATTAGTTAAGCAATATAGTTATGTACTGTATAGTGGTTGGAGAAGAATAGAAGATCATTGGATTTGGGTCAGTTCTGTTCAAATTCTCTTAATTAACAGAAGATAATTTATTAAAAGTAAAATAAATTAAAGTTGAATTCATAAAAAGTTGACATGTGGCACAAACACATTATACTTCCTCCGTTTCAAAATAAGTGCAACAATTTCAATTTTAGGAAGTATCAATATAAATACAACAATTTTAATTTTCCATTTTTGTAACCTTTTTCTTTCTATCTCTCACATCATCTCATATCCCACTTTCTCTCTCTATCCCTTTTACTCTCACAACAAAAAATTGTCTAGGAGTCCGTGCCACCCCAATTATTGCGTTTTTTTCGAAACGGAGGAAGTATTTTAAAGTATTGTATAGATTTAACAAAGGGATTTGATAGTATAAACAATAAAATTATTGAAATAATTTTAACTAATTAATTTGTTTGTTTTAATGTTTAAATTTCTTTTTTAAAATGCGTGTTGAAAGGGTATGCAAACCAGAATGAATATTAAGAGTGTATAATATTATGGCATCAAATATAATATTATGGCATCAAATGATGTTGATAGTGTATCGGGCTAGATTCAAAACCAGTACGGGCTAGTATATTTAGAAAAACTTGGAAAATTCCATGCAATATACTTAAGCTTAATCCATGATTGCATTTAGGGGCCGTTTGGTTATCAAAGGGGAAAGAGAATCACTTTAAGAATGGAAATGGGGGAGAATGGAAAGCAAAAGTGTTAGATTTAAAAGGTTGTTTGTTAAAAAAAAAATACACCACCACCACCCCAAACCCACCTCCACCACCCAAGTTCAAAAACAACCCCCACTTCCTCCACCACCAACGAAACCACCCCCCCTCCCCCACCCCTTGCCGGCGCCACCCCCTCCTCCACCACGGCAACCTCCTCCCCTCCCCCACCCCTCAAAACCCTAACCCTAACCCTAACCACCCAAATACCCAAATTAAAAAAACAACCCCCAACCACCTCCACCACCCCCAGCCGCACCGCCTCCCCTCGCCGCCCCTTCGCCACCCCCTCCCCACCACCCTACAGCCCCCAACCACCCCCCACGAACCAAAAACCCCCAAATTCGAAAACCTGGTTGGGGGCTGTAGGGTGGTGGGGAGGGGGTGGCGAAGGGGCGGCGGGGGGAGGTGGTGCGGCTGGGGGTGGTGGAGGTGGTTGGGGGTTGTTTTTTTAATTTGGTGAGGTGGGTGTCGTGTGGGGTGAGGTGCGGTGGGTGGGGCTGGGCGTGAGTGGGGCGTGGGTGGGGTGGGGCCTGGGTGGGTGGGGCTGGGTTGTGGTGGTTGGGTGGGAAGGTGGGGAAAGGGAATGGAAAAGATAGGGGGGAGGGAGGGTTTGTAAAAGTGTTAGAATAGAGGAATGGGGAGGGGAAAGGGAATGACAAAATTGGCATTACAAACACTATCAAAGGGAATGGGGGCAGTTGATTCCTATTCCCTTTGATCAATACCCCCAACCAAACACACCCTTAGATTATTGAGAGTTAGTATTTTGTACTTAAGTTAGTTAATCCTCAAACTAACTCTAACTAACTTCTAACTCTCCTCCTCTCTCTTATTTAGCTTCTAAGTCTATATATAGCCTCTCCCCTGTATCATTGAACTCAACTTTCTGATTACTAATTTCTATTACTTCAATATACTTTTACTTTGTAATTCTCTTCATGGTATCAGAGCATATCTCGAATTGAGATTGGTGTGAGTTTGTTTCTAGGGTTCGAATTGATTCAAGAAAGTAGATCTTGAAGGTTGATTGTTGAAGCTTTAATGGCGGAGGCAGCTAATATTGCAACTGGCGTTGCTGGAGCAACTGTTGATTTGAGTCTTGATCCTTATTTTGTGGCCAATTCTGACAATCCAACTGCATCTCTTACTCAGGTACTGTTTAAGGGTACTAATTTTGAAAATTCTTTGAAAATCAATTTCCTTTCAAGGTTTCAGAAAAGGTAATAAAGCATAATAAACCTACTGATTTGATTAATTTTGGTTCTGTTCAGAATCACAGTGTGGTTGTGCCACAGGTTGGTATTGATAATAATACTTATATTGCTGATGATTCTGTGAGTAGATCAGACACAAATTTTGTGCTTGATCATGATATAAGTAATGATTATAATGAGGTTTCTGTTCCCAATATGGTGCCACAAAGCTCAGGTAATGGGCAGCATTCTGGTTCTGTGAATGGTGCTAATTATGATTCTGATGTAAGTACTAGTAATGATCATAATCACTGTATTTCTTCTAATATTTCTGAAAACTTAATTGTAGATTTATGCAATACTCATTCTTGTTCTGAAAATGCTCCTAATACTGGTGTAATTAGTAAAAGGACTATAGTTCATCCTAGCAGGTTTAAGGATTACAAAATTGCTTATTTACCTCATAGATAGGGATGCTACAAGTCAGATTGAGTCTCAATCTTTTTCTTTTGCTGTGAATTCTTCCTTAATATGTGAGCCTAAGTGTAACGACCCTGATTTTCATGATATTTCTGCCATGACTTATGTGTATTTATGTGGTGTTATGTATAGTTCAAATTTATTTTTGAACTATTTATTTTATTTTATGTGAATAATTTCGATTTAATTCGAATTATTTTATTTGCAGTTATTATTATTTATGTTAATTATTATTTAATTAATTAGAATTTTTATTATTTAATTTTTCTAATTAATTATTTAATATTTTGGGCTAAATCGATTTATACATGATTAGTCATGTACTTTTTGTAAATTAGCCCAATTGATCACGAAAGCCCATTTTTGGCCCATTTCTCTAGCTAGGCCGGTTGGCCCTTGTGTTTGATGGCAAATTTTGCCACTTGCCTCATGTTCACACCTTAACTAACCTCTATATATAGAGTAGTTAGTAAGGCTTTATGATCCATTTGCCATCATTTGCTTTTGCCATCAAAAGATCAAACACAATTCTCTCCATTTAGCCTTATGCTTCACGCCATTTTTGGCTATTGATCATCACCAATTGTTCATCATTCTATCTAATACCAAACTTAAAGATTTAACCTCTATTGATCTTTAAGTACCAAAACACAATCTAAACCCAATTATTTCATTCAAGATCATTAGTTCGGGTTGGGTTTTGGGGCTTGTTCGTGTGGGTGTGAAGCCGTGTGAGTGCCGTGTTGTGGCTCGTGTGAGAGGCCGTGCAACAGTGGTCGTGTACGCGTGGTGGTCGTGCTGTGGTGGTCGGGTTCGTGGCCGTGTGGACAGCCGTGCAGCAGGAGTGGTGCACCCGTGTTGAGGCCGTGTGAGTGCCGTGTTGTGTGGTCGTGTGGCTCGACTTTCCGGGCAGCTTCTTGTGTTGTTTTTGTGTGTATATCTTCAATAAGGTAACATACTTTCTCAACTTGATTGGCATACTATGTTTCATAGTATAGATTAAATGAATAGGATTGGTTTTAAATAAAGTTTGATCATGTTTTTGAGGATGAATGTAAATCTGATTTTGTGTGGTTTAATGATGATTTTGATGATTGAAAATGACTATTTTATGTTTGATTATGTTGGTTTTAAGTTCATGATGATTATGTTAAAGTTTGATGAATTTTAGATAATAGTAAGTTGGTAATTTCATGGTTGAAAGTTGAGTTATGCGTGTGATGTTTGGATGTTGGATGAGTTCTTGGTTGAAGTTCTTGAATCTTGATTGAGTTCTTGATTGAAGTTATTGAATCTTGAATAAGTTCTTTATGAATCTTGGTTGAGTTCTTTGAAGTTCTTGATGAGTTCTGGATGAGTCTTGATAAGTTCTTGGTTGAGTCTTGGAAGTTAAAGAAAGTAGTATTGATTTAAAGAAAGTTAAAGATAATGTTAAAGAAAGTTAAAGAATGATTAAAGAAAGTGGTTAAGTGTTGGTTAGACTCAAGATTAAGGCGTAAAGACAATCTTGAGAATAACTTCGTGTTTTAAACTGATTATTTTCGGGAATAAAGGCGCAAAGGCAATTCTTGAAATTAATTAAGTTATGATTAAAGATGTTAAAGAATTAAAGATTTGTTAAAGATTAGCTTGATTTCGTAACTAGACGCCTAAAACTTAGAGTAAGATTCTATGTTTTTGGGTTAAGACGTTGCCCCTATCCTATCCGCGGTATTGGGATAGTTGGTGGTCTTACTATGTTGTCTTCGGATGTGGATTTCCAATAAGATTGGTTTCACGGGTCTTGGGAGTAAGATTCTCATTTCCTAACATAGTAGAAAGTTCGAATGCGTAAGATGCGTTCGTACGTGCATAGTCCGGTCTAGTCTACGAATGATTGCGTCAAAGATAAGTTTGGATAAGTTGGTTAAGTCGAGTTTATTATTGGATGATTGTCGCGTATTCGTTGTTTTGATTTAGATATTTGATTTGTGCTATGTTCATGTGTATTCCCATTAGGGTGAGTCAGTTATGTTACTCGCCACTGATGGTGGACTGTTGTTTGTTTTCAGGTAATTCTGATGATGAGGTTCTTGCTTAGCTTTGGGTTGGGCGAGCGCCGATTTTATGATTTTGTTGTACTTTTGTTGTTTATTGATTTTGGATAGTTTTGAACTGTAGTATGGACTTGTATACGTTGGTTTTTGGACTCTGACATGTGATTGGAGTTTATCGTATATTAGACTTTGTAGTTTGACTTTTGGTTTAGTATTGTACAAACTTGTGGGTATTTGTACTTTTGGAATTATAATAGTAATATCTTGAGGTATTAGTTTTTATTCTTAAGTATTTGAGTTGTTAGTTATGACTATTCGACTCGTCGGTTTCTTCCGCGCCGATTTAAGCGAGTCGGGTCGTCACATTAAGACATATAATCAAGCAAAAGTTTTTCCAGAATGGGTAGATGCTATGGATAAGGAACTGCAGGCCTTAGAGGATAATCAAACTTGGTTTATAACTGATTTACCAGTTGGTAAAAGAGCCATAGGGTGTAAGTGGGTTTTTAAAACTAAGCTTAATCCTGATGGGACTATAGAGAGGCATAAAGTTAGACTTGTTGCAACAGGGTATCAACAAATTGAAGAGGAAGACTTTACTCAAACATTTTCCCCTGTAGCCAAGGTGGCTACTGTCAGAATAATCATTTCCTTTTCTACTTTGAGAGAATGGCCTATCTATCAGTTGGATGTGAATAATGCATTCCTCCATGGTTTTCTTGATGAGGAGGTTTATATGAAATTTCCTCTAAGGTATAGCAAAGGTAGCACAGGACAAGTGTGTAAACTTAATAAATCTCTTTATGGTTTAAAACAAGCCCCTAGGCAATGGAATAGGGAATTACCTAAATTTTTAAAATCTTTAGGATTTATTCAATCTAAACAGGACTATTCTCTATTTACTAGAACTAAGGATAGTCAATTTTTGATTTTACTTGTATATGTAGATGATATTTTGATTACAGGAACTTCAAAGATCCAAGTTGATAGTGTAAAGAAACAACTTGATGTTGCTTTCACTATTAAAGACTTAGGTCTTTTGCATTACTTTCTTGGAATAGAGGTGCACAGAGATGAAGCAGGTACATTCTTGTCTCAGAAAAAGTATATCAAGGATATACTTACAGATGCAAATTTACTCAATTGTGATGCCGTTTCAACACCTCTTTCTACTGGCCTTAAATTGTCTACTGAGACAGGAGAAGATTTGGATAAACCAGAAACTTATAGAAGAATAGTTGGTAGGTTGCTTTATCTTGGAATAACTAGGCCTGATTTGTCCTACACAGTTCAGCATTTAAGTCAATTTATGCATACTCCAAAAGTTTCACATATGAGAGTTGTGATTCACACTCTTAAATATTTGAAAGGAACCTTGGAGTATGGCTTGTTCTACCCTACTAAGTCTGATTTGCAGGTACAAGCCTTCTCTGATTCTGATTGGAATGGATGCCAGTTTACAAGTAGATCATTGAGCTCATATGCAATTTTTATTGGAAGTCATTTGGTGTCTTGGAAGACCAAGAAGCAGTCAACAGTGAGCAAGTCCTCTACTGAAGCTGAATATAAGAGTCTCTCTGCAACTGCTAGTGAACTAACCTGGATTGAAGGGCTGCTACAAGAGCTAAAAATACAGGTTCAACTTCCTATAAAAGTCATGTGTGATAACACTTCTGCAGTCCATCTTGCTCATAACCCCATGTATCATGAGAAGACTAAACATCTTCGAAGAGAAATGCATTATGTGAGGGAGCAAGTGGAAGAAGGAACACTTGATATTCAACATGTTCCAAGCACAAAACAATTGGCTGATGTGCTTACAAAGCCTCTGGCAGCAACTCAACATCAATTGCTTTCTGCTCAACTTGGTGTTGCTTCTCTAACTCAGTCTGAAAGTAGTCAGAGTGGCTAATCAATTTACTTTCTGCTCAGGCTTGGTGTTAGTGTTTCTGTTCTGTTCTTCTTGCTGTAGGAATAAGCTAGGGTGTGTATTAGATAGGATAGTTAAGTATGGGTGTGTATTGAGAGTTAGTATTTTGTACTTAATAAGTTAGTTAATCCTCAAACTAACTCTAACTAACTTCTAACTCTCCTCCTCTCTCTTATTTAGCTTCTAAGTCTATATATAGCCTCTCCCCTGTATCATTGAACTCAACTTTCTGATTACTAATTTCTATTACTTCAATATACTTTTACTTTGTAATTCTCTTCATAGATACTATTCATTTAAACCATTAACAAATCAATCAATTCAGCCTACAAAGAGAAGATAATTAGATAAATAATTTTATAGCTTATGTTGTTCATAAATCATAATCATCCTACTTTATTTTGTTTCATCTTGTGTCTATTATTCTCCTTCCATTATTGATCAGACTTAAATTATTTAATAAACTTTGGCCTTTTGTCTACATTAATTAATAAGGAAAAAAACCGATGTTCAGTATACATTAATTTGTAAGGGAAAAAAGTACTAGATGATTATCGGTATATTCGTATTGATGAGTATTTTTTTTGTTATGTAAATTTCATAAATTATACTTAGAGAGGAATAAAAACAGATAAGAAAGTTTGATATCATTTTTACCAATTTGGTTTGGTTTGATCTGATCTAATATTTCTATTAATTTGAATTTTATTTTTAATAAGTACATAAATATCTAAATAATTAAGTTGGAGTAAACATAGCGTAATTGGGATAGATAGATAGATTCAAAAAATAAGCAAATTAAATAGTTTATAAAATATGAAAGTATTGTGTCAGACGGTCTGAGCACAACATTTGGTCGGACCATCGTGCAATTGCAGTTTTCACTCGTGAAAACCACAATCAACACCAAGCATGACGACGCAAACCATCCAGCCACACTTTTTGGCAAATATTATGATCAAAATTAGTGCGAAAGTACAATAATTAATCATCTTCTTTATGCGAAATCAGTTCGAGTTTGGCTATGGCTATGGATCTCAATTCGATATTTTTTCAGAAACTTCATCTTTATTACAAATATTATGCAAGGACGATGAAGATGATGAAGATCATTAGTGCCAAAAAGTAGTAATTAATCTTCTTCTTTATTCGAAATCAGTTTGAGTTTGGCTATGGCTACAGATCCTCAGATCATTTTGATATTTTTCCAGAAATTTCACCTTCATCTTTATTACAAATTCTACGAGAAGATAATAATATACCAATTAAAGCTGGATTTATAACCTGGAATACTTACCTCATAACCTGAAATAATAATGTATAACATGGAATACTTAACTTATAACCTGGATTGTGTTTTTGTTTCACCTTGAATACTTGGAATTATAACATAGAATACATAACTTACTTATAACCTGGATTACATAACCTATAACTTGGATTGTGTTTTTGTTTCACCTGGAATACTTGGAATTATAACTTGGAACACTATACTTGTAACCTGGACTATGTAACTTATAACTTAGATTGTTGTCCCACATTATATTAGTTCCAGGTAAGTCAGCTTATGTTCCAGGTAATTTAATGTGTATTCCACGTAAATCATGTTTTGTTCCAGGTAAGTCAAATATTCCTTAGGCTTAAGTCATTTTTTCCAGTTAAGTCATTTTTGTCCCAAGTAAGTCATTTGTTTTCCTTGTAAGTCCTTTTTAATTCAAGGTGATCGAAGTCAAATATTTTAGGGATCAAGCTTTTTTTTGGTTCCAGGTCAAACTTTGTTTGTTCCAGGTCATGTTTTATTTGTTTCAGGTCAAATCTTTATTTGTTTCAGGTTAAAGTTTGTTTCTTCCAGGTTAAAGCTTGTTTGTTCCAGGTCAAAGTTTGTTTGTTCTAGGTCAATCTTCTGTTCTAGGTCAAACTTTATATTTCCAGGTTTTGTTCCAGATCAAACCTTTTCTTCCAGATGTTGTCATCAATTGTTTTGTGTTTTGGATCTGCATTGATTTGTATTTTTCTTTTGGGCTGGATCGCGCACGTTTTTTATATAAGTTTCTCTCGTCCAACGATAGTATTTGTGTCAGACATATCCGACACAATACCATCTCTTATAAAATATAGATTAAAAAAGATCCATCTATAAATGTGCTCAGTACTCAGTAGCTTGCATACAATTCATGATTCTTTCGTGCCCAAACTTTGTTTCCTTAATAATTTGGGACTTGTTATGAGCTCTGATCTCAAGCACACATTCATGTGAAAATAGCATTGAAAATTGGTGCTATTAAAAAATTAACGATGCCCATAACAACCCCTAATAATTATCTTCAGTTTTCCATTATTTGATTATCTTTGTTTTCTTCTTAACTTTACTCACATGATATTCGTAGAACATTATAACAGTTTTCAATAGTTCACAATTCTTTCATGTCTTAACATTGTTTGCTTTGTTTCCTTCTACTCTCCAACTCACATTATTCCTAAACTCCATCTCATGTTTTAAATTTTTGATTTCATTTATTTTAGGAAAAATTATCAAAAATAAGCTAACTTTTGACCGATCTTCCATGATTAAGTCAACCTTTTGAAAATAGGTTAAATAATTATTTAATATATTAGTTACCTGTTGTTTTAGGTTACTGTTATTATTTAAAGACAAAATAGGTTGAATGATTGTAAAATAGTGATAAAAAACAAAAGAAAATAACATGCTAAATAATCATTTAACCTATTTTTGATAACAAGGTTAGCTTAATTCTGAATTTTTAAAAGATTGGCTTAATTGTGGAAGATCGACCAAAGGCTAGGTTGGCTTATTCTTGGCAAGTTTTCCTTTATTTTATACTTAATTTATTCATGGAATCATGGGTAATGACATGTATTTTTTTTTTGGTGAGAAGGAGGGGGCAAACCCCCAACAAAAGAAACGAAACAAGAGAACTAAAAAAGAAACGAAAAGAAGCAGAAAACAAAGCAAACAAAAAACAAAACAAAACACCTAAAAAAAGAACAGCCTACATAAGAGAAGTAGGAATGAGCCTAGGGTAAGCAACTCCACGAAGATCTTCCAAAATGATATTTCTGAGGTCCCTTGGGATGGTATCAAAGATTATCAACTTTTGTTCAGCTTTCACCCCCCGATTAGCCAACCAATCGGCAGCACGATTGGCTTCTCTGAAACAGTGCCCCACTATGACCTCCCACCCTTCTCGAGTGATCATGGCTTTACATCTTCTCAAGATATGAATGTAAGGAGAGTTATTTGGAGTAGCTTCCAACAACATGTTGACAACAATCTGGGAATCAATACGGACTTTGAATTTTTTGTGTCCACTATTCCATGCTAGAGCTAAGCCCCTCATTACAGCAAGAAGTTTGGCTCTTGTACTTGTGCAAACTCCACAATTAGCAGCAAAAGGGTCAAAAACTTCACCAGTGCAGCTTCTAATTATGCCCCCAGCCCCTGCATATCTTGGGTTGCCTTTGGCAGCTCCGTCAGTTTGGAGGCAGACCCAACCGAGTGGGGGGGGGGAGGGGGGCTTCCCATCTCACGAAATTTTCCACTTTTCTTCTTTTAACCGAGCTGCTTACTTCTAGCTTGTCAAAAGCTCTTATGATGTCACCCACTCGAGTATAAATAAACACTCCTTGATCAATAGGGATATTTCAATTGGGATTGAAACTTCACTCATTTCTCCAACGCCACAACCACCAACAGGTAACAACAAAGATCAGTGGCCAATCTACACTATGAAAGGTACCTTTTTCATCTAGATTACCACACATCCACTCTTGTAAGCAGCTCTGGAATTGCATTGCTTCTAATTGACCACCTACCTCGTTCCAAACGGCTCTGGCTGCAGGGCATGAACGCAGGATGTGTTCAACATTTTCCTCCACATAACCACAAACCAGGCATCTTGGATCATTAGTGAGATGTGGAAGAAATCGAGTAGCATTTGTCATCAATTTATCTTGGTAGGCCAACCATAAAAAGAAACGAATTCGTTGCGGAGACTTAAATTTCCACACTTGTTTCCAAAAAAATTATCTTGAGGTCTGTCTTCACTTAAAGTTTCATTGCTTCTAATAATTTTAAGGGCAGAATTCATGGTAAACCCACCATTAGGGGACCCATTCCAGAAGATGCTGTCCACCATATCCTCCTCCTCTATCAACTCATGGGTAGTGATTTAATCTAGGATCGAGCTTGGAAGGAGGTCGCCAAATAATTCTATTTTCCATCCACGAGTAGAGTCCCATAATTCTTCCACTGTGGCCTCACTAATATCAGCAGGAACTTCGGTTGTAGCGTGATCAATTAGAGGCGAGTCTATTACCTAGTTATGTCTCCAAAACAAGGTATTTTTGCCATTCCCAACAGCCATGCTGAAGCCCTTTTTTAGGACTTGGAGATTCTCAGTGATGCCTTGCCACGCATTCGATACATCTTTCTTTGGTTTGAACATATCGATGTCGCATCTACCTTCACAATACTACTTATGTCGAAGAACACGAGACCATAGTGACTGAGGTTGAAGCCTTTGGGGAAATGTCTCCCCTCGAGAACATCCAAGACCATCTTGCACACACTCGGTTCCACCTTCGATTCTCCCAGTATCTTTAATTTAGGGATTGGACCAAACCCAGTAGTACTTATCAAGATGGGGCAATGATCTGAGGCTATCTTGGGAAGATTAATTTCTCACGGCTCCTTCTGGGAAATTGAGCCTCCATTCTTCATTTTCTACACGTGAAATTAGGACCAGAACAACCCAGTAGTCGTACTTATGTCGGAATTTTTGTAACTGGGTAATGACATGTATGATATACGATGTATAATGTATATATATGATTTTATCCATACACTTTTTATTCAGAAAAAATATTGTTAATTACCCTTCTACCCGTTCTGTTTATTGTTCATGCTTTGATAAATATGTACAACCAATACTACATTTGACCTTTAATATGTTTAATTACATATTATATTAAAAAAATATAAACATTCGATAATCAGGAAGTACTATTGAAACAAATAAACCAATACTATATATGACTTTTTTGTTTGTTCTTAATTAGGAACAATTGTTAAAAACAATCCCAAGTTTAATTTCGGGCATCTTTTACGAGTTAAGTGCAAACTAAGGTATTAAACTTTGCTAAAAATTACAGTTTGGATACTCTAGTTGCAAAAGTTGCAAATAAGGTACTAAAAAGTAACCCCGTTAATTATTCCGTTATTTGCTCCATCCTATGCCTTTTCTTTTTCCTTCTGTACGTTATTTGCTCCGATCCATTGCTTCTACCTTTTTCATTTTTGCATCTCTCTTTCTTTTCTTTTTATTTAATCTTTTCACTCAATTTACATATTTTTTTTTTCAATCAATTAAATTACCATGGTTGAAGGTAACAACATTCCATGGCTTGGACACATTCCAAACTTGTCTCCCCCCCCCCAGTGGTATGGTTTTTTATTCTGCATTGTTTTATTATTTTTTTTCATCAAGAAATATTTATTTTTTAATTAAAATCAATATTTTTATAATTTGTATTTAAATGGAATGAACATGTGATTGTTGCTGTTTATAATAAAGATTCAGTTTAATGTTGATTTCTTGAAAAATAAACAAGTTTAATAGCATAATTTAAGTTTGCTTGATGAATGTTTTCTTTCAAATTATCACCTTAAATTAAACGGAGTTTGCATTTACAATGATTCTATGTAAATCCAGTTTTTCGTTTTTTTCACTATGCTTGAAGATATAAGAGAGGGACTAATGGAGAGATTGCACAAAAAAAGAGATGAGATTGGAAAGAAAGTGCTTTTATGTCCAAGGATACAACAACATGTAGAAATTAAAACACAAAATTTGAACAATCCTAGGCCATCAGCAATCTACTCAGACTTTGAAGGAGAGCAAAGTGTGCATTCATTTAGCCAAGAATACAACTGGTCGCAGACTGAAATGGGATCACAACAGTCACAATATATCACTGCACAAGGTCTACAAGACTTAGCAACTACTAAAAGAAATCAAAACAAGGGAAAATAAAGCTCTAAATTGTTTTCTGTGATATTTGAATAGGATTTATAAACGATCATGACAATTATATAATTGTTTACAACTAACATGCCTAGTCTATGAAGTTAATATGCATTCTATATTACTAATATGCATTCTATATTACTAATTGATTGATTATTTTTCACTTTATTTTGTCTATGATATGAACATCGGAATCATATATTTTATTTGATTTTTGTTGGATCTATTCTTGTTGATTTTTTTATTTTTTTTTGGGTTTTTTGTTCTGGTTGATGATGATGAATTGATGATAGGTTAAGAAAGATAAACCGGGTTAAAAAAATTGAGAGCAAATTTTCTATAAAAAAAAAAAAAATCTTGATAAAGAAATCCAAGTTAACGGTACAATTAATTCAACAATTATTTCATAAAAATTATGTTTGAGTACTCAAACTGCAACTTTTGTAACTACGGTACCCAAACTGCAACTTTTATAAAAGTTTGGTACTCTATAGTGCACTTAACTCCATCTTTTACTATTGATCCCAATTTTAATTTTATTCTTCTCAAAATAATACGAAGCTAGT
The DNA here is from genome assembly GCA_951394345.1 of Salicornia ramosissima. Classification (NCBI taxonomy): domain Eukaryota; kingdom Viridiplantae; phylum Streptophyta; class Magnoliopsida; order Caryophyllales; family Amaranthaceae; genus Salicornia; species Salicornia ramosissima. The sequence continues at coordinate 46,813,096 of OX596238.1, read as the reverse complement.
ATTTCTTCCCCTGCAGATTGGATTCAATGCTCTAAAACCCCTTAGTTAAATTTTAAATATTTTCCTCACTAAATTGTAAGTAGTATTAGATATTTTCCTAGTTTTTAATAGTATTTTTGGTTGTAATAAATTTAGTAGGTTATATTTTTGGATTTTTAGGTCTTATTGTAATTAGAAGGAAATAAATTTAGTAGGTTATATTTTTGGATTTTTAGGTCTTAATTATCACTGTCATCTTCAATCCAGAGCACCACCATTGCCTAACGCAACACAACACATCTTCTCCAACTGCAACACCACCGCAACACCATCTCCGCCAACTAATGTAGCCGAAAATACCACCAACGCCATCATATTCTTAGACCCCCGATTTGTTTTCGATCGTTATAGATTTGTGGGTAGCTTTGATATGTTTTCAATTTGATTTGATTTTGTAGGTTTGATTTGTTTTAGATCTTGTAGATGTAATGGGTTTAATTTTGGTTTAATTTTGTGGGTAGAATTTTGTGGTGGTGATCGAGTTGATTTTGGTTTGATTTTGTGGTGGTGAAAGGTGATGTGATGACAATGGGCGGTGGTGGAGAAGAGAGACAGGTCGTAATTGGTGGTAGAATTCCCGAGGTGAGGAGAAGGTGTGATAGATGGCGGCGATTATTGTTGTGGTGGTAGTGGCGATAGTGGCGGTAGTTGTTGCGGGGGTCAAAGGTGGTTGGGAAAGAGGCTGATGAGGTGAGGAAAGATTAGGGGAAGGGGGATGAGAAGAGAGAAAATGAAGGTGGTGAGGTGGTGAAGAGTGATGAATGATCTAATGATTCCAGTAAAAAAAAAAAATTCTCTTTTGGTGAAGAGTGATTTATTGATTTGGATCACAGTAAGTGTGGTTCATAATTTTTACTATAATTGTTTTTTTTTAATGCAAAAATTAGTTCATAATTATCATTTTATTTCATAAAAACTTTTATCAAACAGCTAAATCTTACCGAACACATTTATGCAAACAGTAGTCAAATTAGCGGTCAAAAACTCTAAACAAAAAAGTATAAACCCTAACAGCAAACTCTAAACTCTAACAGCAAACTCTAACCTCTGTTTGCCAAATAGGGCCTTTATCTTATGGACCGAGATCGAATAATTTAGAATTTAGAAGATCCCATTAAATTTAAAATGCTACAAGATTACAAACAACACTTACTCTGCTCCATATTAGTCGTAAAGTTATTAATTTATAATTGGAATGCCTTATTATTGCTTTGTAAATCATCACTTTTTAAAAGAAAATTGTTAATTAATACTTCCTCTGCTCCATATTAGTCGCAAAGTTTCCTTTTTCACGCATGCCAATGTATAATGTATATTCGTGATATATTTAATTACGTTTTATCAAAAATTATACAAATTAACTCATAATAAGTGCACATCGAGAAGATTTCAAAGAGATCTCACATGACTATATTTGTTGACATGTATAAAGCACAAAAACAAGTTATACGAGTTATTATGAATAGTACCGTAAAATTGCCAACGTTGCAACTATATAGGAGTGAATAAAGTACATTTTATCACACATTTAGGCCCCGTTTTTTTGGACTTCTTCTCAGTTCATTTCATTTCATTTCATTATTGTTGTTGTTATTCACTACAACATTCCATGTTTTTAACGTCCGCCGGAAGCGGACGTTAAATTAGCAGATAGCGGACGTTAATATATTTAACGTCCGCCAACGGACGTTATACCTTTGACGTCTTTTTTTGGTCGCTAATGTGGTGTTGGTAGACATTAAAAACGTAACGTCTGTCTGATGTGAGTAGCGCCCGTTTATAGCAGACGTTAGTTTTGCGTCTGCCATAAGCGGACGCTACTTTAAGATTAACGTCCGCCAATAAGGCGGACGCTATTTTGAAATTAACGTCCGCTTTATTTAATTAAAGCGGACGTTAACTTCCTTGACACGAATTTCAAATTCGCTGCTAAGGCGAACGTAATATATCAAATGACGGACGCTAATTCTTTTTATTTATTTATTAATTAATGAATTAATAATATTCAATATTATATTTAAATATGATCTATTACATTCATAATTTATAACTATTTGCTTCATCCGTTCAATTCACACGTTTTTCCATTCGTTGACTATCTACCTGCTTCATTCATACAAATACCTGTTCCATTGCACATTATAAATATCCATACACAATTTTTCATACAAAGTTTTTACTAATTATAATACCAATCCAATCTAATACAATTAATATTTATACAAATTTGTTACTAGTATTTTTCAAATACTAATAAAAAAAAGAAAGTAAACCTAGCTAAGTTGCACATGTTCCACTGGCCCCTGAGCCGTCATCTGGTCCGCCGCCCGGTGGCCGCCGAAATTGAGACATATCTACACCGCTACCTTGGCTTAAGACATTGCCGTACAACTCTAGAAACTTTTGGATCTCGGCCACCTTCTGTTTTTCCTTATCTCTCTCTCGTTCTATATCAGAAAGTCGGTTATTCAATTGATCTATTGTGGAAGGAGTGTTTGAAGGGTTGTTCGCTCGACTTTGTCTCTTGTAGTACATGTCTGCACTACTCCCCAATCCAGAGACTTTGCCCCTTTTCCTACCACCGACTGTGTAAAAAATAAACCTCATTTGGGGTCTTTTTGACACCACTTGATTCACATTCAGCAAGGTTTTTTTCATAACTCTCCTGCAAACATTGAGATACGTGCAAAACATATAATCAAGTCATTTCATGATTTCAAGCTACGTGCATGTTCTAAAACATATAAGTGAATAGATCAACACTCATTGGTATGGTTTAGGTCACGTTAAAGGCATTTCGGAACGATAAGTAGCCAAAACGACCATTTTGGGTCGTTTTGGAGTGTTTTATTACCCAATTAACATATAATCAAGGCTTTCTCATGATTTCAAGCTACGTGCATGTTCTAAAACATATAAGTTAAAAGATCAACAATCATTGGCATGGTTTAGGTCACGTTAAAGGCATTTCGGAACGATAAGTAGCCAAAACGGTCATTTTGGGTCGTTTTGGAGTGTTTTATTACCCAATTTCAATCTAACCAAGTCATTTCATGATTTCAAGCTACGTGCATGTTCTAAAACATATTAGTGAATAGATCAACACTCATTGGCATGGTTTAGGTCACGTTAAAGGCATTTCGGAACGATAAGTAGCCAAAACGGCCATTTTGGGTCGTTTTGGAGTGTTTTATTACCCAATTTCAATTTAACCAAGTCATTTCATGATTTCAATCTACGTGCATGTTCTAAAACATATTAGTGAATAGAATATTTACCAGAACACGCTTCGCTCGATCACTTACTACTACCTTCCCCTTGCCAGCCTCATCTCGAGCATGCGTATCTAGGTACAACTCCGCATCAGTGGGTAGCCTTCCTCCACTTTTGGCGGCCTTCGGAAACATATATATAGAATTTGATTAACTATTGAAGAAAATGACACTACTGTACATTATTTTAGCAACATACTTACCAATTTACGTGCACGCAGCCCTGATGACATAGATCCCTGACAATGAGAGAGGGGTACGGGCTTGCTCAGATCACCACCTGCCCTATTTTTCTTTGCCTTTAAAGACTTTTCCTGGTAGGTAGGATCCTTAGCATTCTCCATCATTTGCTTGTGGACGTCCAAAGACATCCACCCTGGTACCACTCCTTTCTTCTTCTACGTGACATAGTTGTGTATGTCCTTCAATCGAGTCCCGGCTTTCTTATCAAAGCCCTGCCTAATCCCAGTTTCGATCTCTGGTTTCCATTTGTGATAATCCTGCAAAATCATAAAAACAAATAAGTTTTAAATGAATTATAATACAACTAATTAAAAGATTTTTTCGATCGTACCTTGAAAACATTGTACCACTTATCTTTGGTCACGTTATCGACCATTGAATAGTTCCTCCACGGTTTCTGAAAATACTTCTTGATGCCGTCTGTAATGGATCGTGCTACTAAGGAATCATTAAACCTTGAAAAAAAGAAAATTGTAAAAAATATCATGTTTTCAGCAACAATATTACATATGTAAATAAAAACCAACTAGACAAAATATACTACACTTACCAAAGTCCTTCAGGATCCAACTCCTTCTTGCCTTGCGAAGGAGGTGTATCCTCACCCAAGGACTCGTGATCGTTGTCATCGCCTACATCTTCTGCCATCAAACGAACTTGTTCATCTTCTTGTGGTATAGGTGTAGACGACTCTCCTTCTTCTGTAGGTGTAGATCTACCTCCACCACCCTTAGATCTACCTCCGCCTCTTCTTCCACCTCCACGAGAAGACATCTGCAACATGTTATAAAATAATAAATTATTAATATTAAATTAATGTTATGAAATAAGAACAAATATTATTATCATGACATGAAATTATTTTAAATTATATTAAATGACATAAACATAAAATTACAAAAGTGTAATTACAATAAATAAATTTTAATATATATTAGTAAATGAAATTACAATAAGTTAAATTGTCATTACAATGTAAAATGTTAATGAAAAACATAACACAAAATAACTAAAATGTCTGGAACACATCAAAATAACCATGGAATTTCCATTCATAGTAATTCAGAGTAAAACCCTTACTATACAAATGTACTTTGACCGTGTCCACATCCAAATAATGCTTGTTACGACAACGAAAGCAAGGACACCTTATTTTATCATTGTCATTATAAGCGGGATATTGTAGACAAAAGTCGACGAACCCATCGAGTCCTTCTATAAATTTATTTCTAAGGCGACGCCCATTTAATCTTTGGTACATCCAACGACGCTCATTCCTTCTCATGATTAAAAAATTCTACACAACTAAGATTAAGAGTCATTGAAATTATAAAAGCTACTTAAAGTGATGAATTACAAATAAACATATACTTAACTTTTTTAAACCAAGTTTGTATAAATAGATTCTATTATAAAATCCTTTCAAATAATTATATTTATTTCTTTAAGTTGATACTTATTATGTAGTTAAAGTTGGATTATAATAATTTAGTATACCACTAGCCGCAACACAATTATTATATGCTTCGCATAAAATTTAACCTAAAACTCTAAAAAAAAAACATAAAATTGAAAAACCTAAATTCTAAACAAAAGACGAATAAAATTCAACCTAAAACTCTAAATAAAATAAGTATAAAATTCACAAATCTAAACAAAATAAGCATAAAATTCATTCTAAAACTCTAAACAAAATCAACATAAAATTCAACCTAAAACTCTAAACAAACTTTAAACATAAAATTCAACATAAAACTTTAAACAAAGTAATCATAAAATTAAACATAAAACACTAAACAAACTAAGCATAAAATTCAACATAAAACTCAAACCATAGTAAACATAAAATTCAACCTAAAACTCAACATAAACTACAACAATTTACCTTCAAAATGGGCTAGTCTTTGCCTTCAACTTATTTCACTCAAATTCAAACTTCAAATCAAGCAAATTCAACCTTAAAGCATGGAATTTAAAATTTATAGTTAACATTTACATAAAACAAAGAAAAATAAGGAAAGAAAGAGTTAGGGTTTCAACCTAGAGAAACAAGTGGAGTGAGGACGGTCTCGTGGCCAACGGATGTGACAGCACGACGGCGAGGTGGCGTCGACGAGCGCGAGGCAGCGTGGGGAGGCGGTCGTCGATGGCAGAGAGCTGAGAAGGGTTTCGTGCTATTGGAAGGGATGAATGAACAACTAAAAGATAGAGAAAAATGCTTCTGAAATTGAAAATATAGTCGAGAAGTAACGTCCGCCATAAAACGGACGTTACCTTTAAAAGGCCGACGTTAAAAACGCGGACCTTAAACGACTTAAAATACAAAAATCCCGACTTTTTAACGTCGGCCACAGACGGACGTTAATATAAAAAAAAGCGGACGCTAAGTCAAATTTCAAATTATATACGTTGCCAATCCTAAGACGTCTGTGATAGCAGACGTTAAATAAAAAGGCGGACGTTAAATCAAATTTAACGCCCGCTTTCAGGGCGGACGTTAAAAGGCAGACGACAGAAACACGGAATGTTGTAGTGATTATTATTATTATTATTGTTATTATTATTACTAATATTATTATTGTGCATAAATATTAATGTAACACCCCGTATTTTTGGGGTTAGAATTTTAGATAATAAGTTTGTCTTTCCTGTTGTCTTAAAAATTTATTTCGAAAACTATTAATGAATTCCCTGTTTTATAAATGGAAAATCTTTTTAAAATTATTTTCCGGGAATTTATGTTATTAATATTTTATAAAATGTGTCAAACAAATTTCCCTTTTGATGGCCATCCTATATTCTTTCATTTGGCCCCAACCGTTAGGTTCCTAAAACCCCATCTTAAAGCAATTCAAGGTTGTGGACCGACTCAAATTTAATGTTGAATTAATGACGAGTTGGCTAAGTAGGGGTTAGAAGTAATTTTAGTCCCTTTCTTAGTAACCGGACTTAAATAGTCTTTTCATATGATTTCTGGCCCAAGTTAAAAGTTGGCTTTGAGAATAATAATCCAGTTCAGAAATTCATTTCAAGCCCAAAAACTATTTCAGTGTTTGGACCATACTTCTTACCTTGGCTCAAAATAATTCAAGCCCACTTCTTTTCCTTCTTTTCTTTTGATCAGTTTTCTATCCCTTTAATTATCTTATCATCCTATTTTATTCTATTATATCTTTTAATGGATGTAACCCCATATTTTCCTAAAGGTGGTTATACATTTATCCTAATTATTTCTTCTATTTGTTAACCAATAATACCCTTTAATTATGTCATTCCCTATATTCTCTAAGCTGTTACCCTTTTCCTCCTTATAATTATTTGGACCAGGATCATCTTATTTCTCCATCATTTTTTCCTCTACCTTTCCTTTCATTTTCCTTTAATCCTTTTATCCTGATTATTTTATTTATTTTAATTATTCTAACCATTCCTCTTAGTTTCTTTTAATATCTTTTAATTAAATCTGCCCCTATCCTTTTCCCCTTCCTTTTATTTATTTAATCTTATGACCTTACTTTATCCCAATTATTAAACCCACGTCCCCTTATTAATTTATTTTATTTTATTCTATTCTATTCTATTTTCAACCAAAATTAGCAATCTATATCTATTATGACTTAATCTAAAAATCCAACTTTTACTCCTAACTACCCTACTAGATTTTAGGAAGAAAATACCCTTCCTCACTCACCCAAAAACCCACAACGGCCCCCTTACTCTCCTTCCATAAAATTGTTTTATTTTATTTTCCTAATCAATAATACCAATTCATATCTATATTTTACCACACCTAAAAAGTCACACCTTTTATCCTAAACACACTACTAAAATTTAGGAGAAGAAAACAATCCCCTTTATTCCATAAACCTACTCGGCCCTATGATATTTTTTATGGCTTACAATCTTTCCTCCATCAAAACAATTCACAAAAACACCTCTAAAAATCCTTGCTTGGAATTTACCCTCAAGATTGGAACAAGAAGTAAAAGAAACACTAAGAAGCTGTGTGACACCTTGAGATTTTCGAACTATATCTTCCATTAATAGGTAATTAGATTGCTTTGCTTAATCTTTAGGATATATTAGTTGTATAATTTTTAGAATAGGTTTAGAATTGAACTATTTAGAATTGTTTAGAACTGTGTTGATTATATTTTGAATTATTTGTTGGCATATTATAGGAATTGTCGAGTGGTTTATATTTAATTCCATGATGTTTGTAGAATTATTTACTTGTTTTATTATAATCCATGCTTGTTTCATGATTCTTGCTAGATTAGAATTGATAAGAATAATTGCTGAATGATTATATGCATTGTTCGAATATGAGCCGTGTAATACTGATCTTGTCCGAACATTTTCCATGATAAAAACTTAATCTTTATGTTAAAATCTTGATCTATTATTAGTCTTTAATGATAATCTTGAATTAATTATTAATCTAGTATAATTCTTGAAACATAAAGATTTAATCTTGATTTCTCTTTTGGTTAAAACCATGTGATATCTTGGTGTAGACAACTCGTACTTGAAAATCTTGAATAATAGAACGAAGTACCAATTTTTATTTAATTAATTTAGTATAGTTAATGAAATCTTGATTTATCTTGAATTACAAAGAAATAATTAATTTATGTTTTTTTTATATGAAAAAGCTGAATGGAATATCAAAATAAAAGAGTAGATTATTACTAGTTTTCTTGATAAAAGATTGATGTTTGAACTTGTTCTTGAAATTATTTTAATTAATAATTTTAAAGCTTATACTGTAATTGGATTAAAATTATAAAACCCACCAACGAGGTTCGAAAATGTCGGGAAGAATAAAAGAAATAAAAGCTTAGATTTTTATGGTTCAATTAATTAAAAGACTAGAATTCGATTACGTTCTTGAAATTATTTAGCTAGTTTAAACTCGTATTTTATATGGTTATCAAATTGATTTTGTGAATTATGGTGATGAGTTATTGTGTTGATATTATTGCATGTGCCGTGTATAGATGGTAAGTTACAGGTAAGATTTTGACTTCTGAATACTTGTTTACGATTAAATTATGTTGTTGAATTATGATTCTTGCATACCTTTATGTTTGAACTTGTTAAATTAAATGAGTATTGTTGATTGATGTTTTAAACGTGTGGTGTTGGTCAATGTCGAGTACAAGAGTCCTGGTCTAGAATTTGAGTCATTAAAGTCGAACTAGAATTGAATGACAGTCAAGTCTTGTAATTGAAAGTCAAATTGTGAACTAGAAAGTTGAACTTGAAAAGATAATAAACTATGAAGTGACCGCCCCATCTAGTGGCTAAAGTGCCATGAACATGGGTATAGTCGAAGCCACTGCTTCTTCTGCGGTTTTGGGGTAGTTCTGGATCCCAGTGCTTGGGAAGTAGATCCTTTGTGGTTGACCCGACATGAGACAAGGAAAATTGGGGGAAGTAGATCCTTTGTGGTTGACCCCTTACGAGCATATGACTGTGTCATGGATTAGCACTTGAATTGAACTAGAGCTTGAAAGTCAATAGTGGAGTCTAGAAGTCTAGAATAGGATTAAGTTTGTCTTGAGAGTCCTGGTTGAACATTCTGTTATGATTGGTTTCCGCTGCGTACTTGAGTGTAAATGCCTTTGATTGATTTTCCTGTTGACTTGTTTGACTGTTCTGTTAATCTGTTCTAATTATTATTGTAACACCCCGTATTTTTGGGGTTAGAATTTCCGGAAAATAGATTGTCTTTCTAGTCGTCTTAAGATTTTATTTCGAAAACTATTAATAAAATTCTCTGTTTTACAAATGGAAAATCTTTTAAAAGTTATTTTCCGGAAATTTATGTTATAAATATTTTATAACGTTGTCAAACTATTTTCCTCTAATCTGACTATCGTATATTTTCTCTTGAACTCAACCCGCTAGGTACCTAGAGCTTCACCTTATGGCTATTCATGGTTGTGGACCGAATCAAAATTAATGTTGAATTAATGATGGATTGGCTAAGTAGGGGTTAGAAGTAATTTTAGTCCCTTCTTGGTAACCGGACTTGAATAGCCTTTTGATATGATTTTTGGGCCAAATTAAATCTTAGCTTATCCTGAAATTGGGCCTATGACCCAATACCCTCTCACTCGGCTGGCCCCTCTCTTGTATGTCCAACAATTACTATCTTTTTAATTTATGGTTAATTAGATAATTTAGTTAATTATTTGATTAATAATATATTAATTAATTATTAATTGAATTTTAAACTTAGTCTAACATTGAACTAAGTAACCCTAATTTGTCTCTCAACAACCCTACTCTCACTCCCTACTACACGGCACCCCTCCCCTTATTGTTGTTGCTTTTGTTTTTTTTTTATTTTTTTATTTTATTATTTATTTAATTAAGAACATTACATGTTAGTATGTTACTACTCTCCTAATTTTTACCCTAATCTCAAAAGCTCTTAAAACCCTAAAACTCTCCTAGCCTGGCCGTGTGGTGTTCTTGTTCCAAAGGGGAAATTTTTCTTGGATTTTAATGCGATTCAGGTAACTAGACTTTCTCTCTTAGATTTGGGTTAGTTGATTATATAATTAATTAGGATTAAATCATGGAAATTGGTTAGAATTAGTATCATGTTAGGCTTAGATTTTTCGAGTAGTATGATATGATATTTCTTGATATGTTTATGAATCTTGATGAATCTTTACATGTTTAATTAATTTTATGCTTAAATTAATTTATTTAATTGTATGTTTATATTGAATAATTGTATAAAAATTGTTGACTCTTGTTCTTGAGTACTTTCTTGGAATTTCGTGTGACATATGGGATACTATGATGAATTTTGCAATATTTTCTTGAATTATTACGACAATCTTTAATGTTTAATTGTTATTTTAGAGTCTTGAATTAAAAAGAATTATTTTGTTCCTATTGTTCTAAAATGTCGAGTGACTTAGAATAATTTTAGGGATTAAAAATCTTATTTTTATATTTAAATCTTGCTAGTTCTTGATTTATTGTTATTAATCTTTAATTAATCTTTAATTAAACTATGTTATTATTGATTCTTGAAAATAATCTTGATGTAGTTATTTTGGCCTTAAAGCCGTGTGATGTTATGATAAAAAAAAAGGGACAATTTTTGATCTTGTTCTTGATTAATCTTGATGAATCAATGTTTGTTGTATAATTTATTTACTAATTAAGTTAATTTATTTAGTTATTGATGATTGTATCTAATTAATTGAAAGTGTCAATTTTAGTTATGTTCCTCAAAAAATGTCGAGTGGCTTAAAGAAATAAAGATAGAATTTTTATCATGTTTTTAGGTAATTTTGTTGTTAAACTGTGTTTTATTTGATTTACTAAATTATTTATATGATGATTATATGAACTTATGTAATTATTAATATGTTGATGGAAATGTCGAATGAGTCATATGGTATTTTGATCAATTTCGGTTTGATTTGTTTGACTTATGATCATATTAGAAGGTATTTTAGGAATAATTATTATTATTATATTAATTATTATAATTAAAGGAGTCAGTAGGGATAAGTTGCAATAGGAAGGGAAGGTAAAATAATATAATAATAATGAAGGAAAGGAAACAGAGTAAAAGGACATTGAATTGTTTCGATCTCTGGCTAGGAAAGACATGGTATTTAAGATGGCCAATATACGTGTCACACCTCTCTTTCCTGGGATTTCGAACCTCTCGGTTCCAATTACGGTCACCTAGTACTTCAAGTTTTGGTATACTCTACCGGGTATTAAGGAATTGACGGCCGGTATGAGCACCAATATTACAAAAATTAGTGGTCTCAAGATGGCCTTTAGAAAAGACTTAAAAGAAATAGTGGTCTCACGATGGCCTTTAGAAAAGATAGTATGTATTACGGACGCCCCTTTGGTGATACACGAGTCATCAATCGGGTTAAGTCGTTGCCACTGCCAGACTGCGGTATCTGCGCAGTTCTTGATTCTAGAATATGTAGTCGTCTAAGTAGTAGTACACGAGCTGCTATTTAGGGGTTATGGCCATAGCTTAGGCTTAGTTCTTGCAAAGGAGGGCTACGGGTTGAATACACGAGTTCACCCCGGCATGTTTTAGGAAAGTTGTGGTGCACACGGGATCCACAACGAGCTATAAAGACCGGTCCAATGTTATGATTTGAATATGATAAGATAAGATATTTATGTTATGAAATGAAATGATATGGTATGATAAGACACGTATTTACTGAAGAGTATTTGATATGATATTATAAGATATGCATTTCATGACAGGTTGCTGTCGTATGTAGGTATTGTATGATTTCGTATATATGTATACGTATTAGGTTGTAGTTTAAGTCTTCCGCTGTGTACGTCTGGTATTGTATGTTGTACGTATTTGTATATGTATGTTGTACGTATTTGTAATTGTATGTTGTACGTAGTTATGTTTGTATGTCATACATATATGTATTTGTATGATGTACGTATTCTGTACCTGTATTGTACTCGTATTTTGTATGTATCCTAACCGTATTTTGCAGGTATTTTATACGTACTTTTATACGTACTTTTGTACGTATTTTCGTACGTATTTTGAACGTATTCCGTATGCATGTATGTACGTATTTTTATACGTATTTTTGTACGCATTTTTTTATACGCATTCCGTATATAGTCTTGTACGTATTTTCATGTATTTTGTATGGTTTTCATGGTTGATTCTATGCTATTATGTGGTTAGCGGTCCCTCATTTAAGCGGGACAGCCTAGTTACTCGCCACTGACGGTGGACCCCCCCATTTCAGGTGATGACGCAGACGCATAAGTGGGCTCTTGTATGGTTCGGGTTGTGTGATGATGTGATCAGTAGAGTGAAACATGGTCTAGTTTAAGTTTTATTTTTATTAGTCAATGAGTTTATCCCAGCTTGTTGGGAGGATACAGTTTACCCTTATGTATTTTTGTATTTATCTCTAGTCTTTTGGAACTATTATTTCAGTATTTTGTTAATAAAAGAATTTTAGATTTTGAACATTACATTAAAATTAGGTTTTATGTTTGGTAATGATCCGTTTGTCGATTCCCTTCGTAAATTGACAGTCTCGAAAAGTCGGGTCGTTACAATTATGTTCCTAATTGTGTTCTACTGATTAAGTAGAACAATCTAATTACTCCCCACTGACTGTGGACCCTAAAATCCTTTTTCAGGTACAAGAGAGGATTAATTGGGTTACGCAAGGGCTGGGATTGTGAGTAAGCGAGAATAGTAGTTTAATTATCTTGATGTCAATTTCTAGCCTTTGTAATAGTTTTAGTGGATTTTCCATAATTGATTAGTAAACTTGGACTTTGATGATTTAGTTATTTTGGACTATTTATTGGTTTAATTGAATAATTTGAATTAAGTTTAGAGCTTCCGCTGTCATTAATGAATTTGATATTAAAAGTTTTTGGTTAATAATGATCCGTGTTGTTGTTTTCTCTGAAAACAACGTTGCTAAAATGCGGGTCGTTACAGTTAATATTTCCCATAATAGAAAATCTAACACTGGAAAATGTATAAACCAAATGAAGCTATTATTATTGTGTATTAATATTATTATTATTATGATTATTATTATTTTTATTAGTATTATTATTGGGTATTAAAAATTTCATTGAGGTTAGGATAATAATTTTATGTAGACACCACCACCACCATCCCTGCATTCCATTATACTAGCCTTGTGTGCACGCTTTGCGTACGATGATATTTTAAATATATCTTTTAATTTTCTAAACAAATACAAAAAAAAAGGTTGTTTGTTCGAAAATTTTGAACATTTTTCAAATTCAAGCCCATCCACATGATCATAATAAACTTTTTCTTTTTCATCAGGTCACCCCACAACAATAAATTAAAACAATGTTGAGTTCTTATATTCTATCGGTTATCAAATTTCTACGATCATCGAATGATATTTATGTGAAAAGTTATATCAATATGGGTATCTATTTATAGAGAATTCAAAAATATAAATTTTGGTATTTTTATTTTATTTTTATGAATTTTATATTTTGCAATATTTTCATTTTAAAAAGTTTAAAAATTATAATAACTTTCCATAATAATTAGGAGTGATGCTAATTAAATTTTTGGAAACTTCCGGGGGGCAATACAAACTTTTCTAGGGGGGACACCATGGCTCCCCCCTTGGTTTATATAATAGAGATGATAGAGATAGACAACTTCACTAATTGAGATTTATCATCCATATCCGTATTTTACGACATTCACAACGAGTCATATATCCATGCTTACTATTTTATTAAGGGTGGGTTTGATTTGTTTGTATTTTCTGATCTGATCTATTCTTAATTTTTCTGATCTCATATGATATGATTTGAATTTTTTTGAATTGAACTGATTTGATCTGAATTTTCCCGATCCGATCTATTCTGAACCTTTCTAAAATAAGTATTAGAGTGCTTAAATAAATTGAATCAAACGCACCCTAAGAAAACGAGATAAATTTCATAACTATTCATAACGAATGCTAAGTATAAGTTTTTTGCCAAATAAAATAATACAATTATGTTATAAGAAATACAGAATTTTGAGAAAAGAAAGAGGAGGAACTTGCATTCTGTAATTTCAGATACAATACAATGGAAGGAGTTCGTCAATATTTATTGAGAAAATTTCACTTACCATTACCCAATATATCAACTTCAAGCAACTATTAGTATTAGTAATAAACTAATATTTGTTTGTCCCATTTTGACTTTGCACATATGACAGTGCACATGTTTGACCGTAAATAACTTTTGTTGTATATATGTGTAAAAAATTATAATAATTAGATATTAAATATTAATAACGTATTCATTGAGACTAGAGATGACAATGGATCTTGGATCTGCCAGATCCATTTTTGAGGATCTGGATCTTCATATTTTGGATCCGCGCGGATTCGGTTCCTCTGGGAAAATGCGGATCTGGATATGGATCTTGTTTATAGATCCGCAAATCCTTTTTTTTTTAATAAAACATATATTAAAATAATGATAGTCTTATAAGTTATATGAACCAAATGCCCAATACTCCAAAGCGTAAATAGTTCATTACCCAAAGTTGATTATGTAAGGAAAAATTGCCAAGAATAAGCCAACCTTTGGGCGATCTTCCACAAATAAGCCAACCTTTTGAAAATCCAGAAATAAGCTAACCTTGTTATCATTTAAGCGAAAAATAAGTCAAATGATTATTTAACATGTTATTTTCTATTGTTTTTTATCACTATTTTAGAATCATTCAACATATTTTTTGCTTTAAATGATAACAGTAACTTGAAACAACAGATAACTAATAGATTAAATAATCGTTTAACATATTTTTGGCTTAAATGATAACAAGGCTAGCTTATTTCTGCGTTTTCAAAAGGTTGGCTTAATTGTGGAAGATCGGCCAAATGTTGGCTTATTCTTGGCAATTTTTCCATTATGTAATGTATGAATTTTGGGATGTTGCTTATGTTAGTTTGTTAGTACTATGTTAGTAGTGGGTTTTAATTTACATATTAATTGTGTATATGATGAAATGACAATTTAAGTGCATTAAAAGTTTTAATTATCTCATCTAGAAAGTATAATATAAGAGGATCCGTTTTAGATCCAGATCCGCAGGATCAGGATCCGTTTTGGATCCAGATCCGCAGGATCTGGATTCTAATTCTATGGATCCATTGGATCCAGAGCGGATCTGAATCTAGGTAGAAAAAGCGGATCTGAATCCATAAGGATCCGGTCCAGATCCAATCCGCCGTCATATCTAATACCTTATATGACTGTATTATGTTTTATATGTTGAGGAAGTATATACAATTTGACTATTATCAACAACAAATATAGTTTAACTATATCCTTTCCCTCATTCATCAACATCATAGCAAAATATTACTTGTTTCACGAGGTGGTTTTTTTTTTTTTTTTTTTTTTTTTCCTCTCTCGTTTGGGATCTCATCAAAATTTACAAAGCAAAGAGCCAAGTGCCAAAAAAAAATAGACGTTAGGGGTTCCTGTAACGGCTAGTTCTAATTTAAAAAAAAATTGATATGAAAATCAATTCCCAAATTCCAATTCCCACTTTTGCAATTTCTTTCCGTTACTAGCACTCCCTCTTTCCCTCCTACCATTTGCAGCTCTCTTCTCTCACTGCAATCAATACTAACACAATCTTCTCTCAATCAGAAACAATCTTCTTTATTCTTTAGTAAAAAAATCAATTGAAATTTTCAAAAACAAAATCTTGTACTAATTACTGTGTTTTCGTTTGGATCTTGGTGAAAGATTTTGAACTTCAAAATTACATTCAATGGCTCCAACCCCATCTTCTTGTTCTAAATCGAATCATAATCACTATACTCAAGTCAGAACCCCACAATCCAAACAACGTCTTCAATTCAATTCTTCAAAGATTTCACACCCTTCACCAAACCCTAATCAAAACCCTAATCACCCACCTGCTGAACACCCAGTTGAAGTCATTGGAAGAATCCGGAATCTTCCCGAACAACCAATTAAAGATGATAACACCCCCATTTCTAATTTGCTTCAAATAAACCCTAATCACCAAACAATTCGGGTCAAGACCGAGATCGGATACCGAGATTTTACTCTTGATGGGGTTTCTTCCTCAGAAGATGATGACCTTGAAGGGTTTTACAAGAAGTTCATTGAAGCTAGGATACTTGGTGTTAAAATGGGTGCTAAATGTACTGTAATGATGTATGGACCCACAGGTTCTGGTAAGAGTCATACCATGTTTGGGTGTTTGAAGCAACCTGGGATTGTGTATAAATCTTTGAAGGATATTTTAGGGGACAAAGAAGTTGGTAGTAATGGGGATGATAATGGTGAAGAGGGGAGTAGTAATGGGGTTGGGATGTTTGTGCAAGTTACTGTTTTGGAGATTTATAATGAGGAAATTTATGATCTTTTGTCTTATGAAAAAGGTGGATCTTTCAATCTTTGGTCCAAGGGCAGTGCTTCTAAGGTAAATTTTTATTTTGTTAGTCTTGTTTCTTTAGAATTGTTGATTTATAAATACTTTTGGGTTGTTAGTTCTTGTTACAGATGTATAGACTTTTAAATTCAGCACATAATTTTATACTTTAAGAATTGTGGTTGTGATTTGTGTTGCTTGCCTAAATTGTGGGTTATGCTGATTGATGTTTTGCAGCTGGTTTAAAAATTAATAGTATCTAGGCTTGGAAAATTGAAAATTAGGGTTGTGAATTTCCAAATTTCTCTTTCAATACTTGATATGATACCTTCTCTAATTTGGGTTTAGTGTTTTGTTATGACAGTAAGCTTATACTTAAGGTTTGAGAAGGTTTTAAATGAACCCTAGAGTAAGATTTTTTTTTTAATGGATAAATGTTATTGACAACTGACAGTGAGCCCATATGATTTCAATTACATTATCATGAGATGAAATTCCAAATTTATCTTTTAACAATTAAGCTGGTACCTTCTCTAACTTGGATTTAGTGGTATGTTATGATAGTAAGCTTATAATTAAGGTTTCAGGAGGTTTATCATAAACCCTAGAGTTGGTAAATTCTAAATGGATGAATGCAGTTGACACCTGACAGTAAGCACTGTAGGTTTCAGTTAATTTGTTATGACTTATGAGATGGATTTTAATACATAACTTGCCTGGTTCATAGTAAACTTATTTATTCGGACTCGGGTATCTGTGTCCGAGATGTAAGAACTAAGAAGTGTCCAAGTGTCGTACCCATGTCTCAGAGTCGAGGATTTGGGACGGATACTTGAAGTAAAATGGCCCAATATGAATTGTCCAAATGACTCATGTCTAAGTGTCGAGGATCTGACACAAGTACTTAAGTAAAATAAACAGTCCAAGTAACATAGAAGTATCTGGTGTTTTCAGCATATTAGACCATTCTTGCAAACTTTCAAATTACTGATGATCACAATGTATTTGCTTTGTTATTGCAATCATTATGTAACTGTAAATGTCAATTTGAAATCCACCCCTTCTCAATCCAGGTAAAACTAGAGGTGATGGGGAAGAAAGCAAAAAATGCTACTTTTATATCTGGAAATGAGGCTGGAAAAATTCTTAAGGAGATCCAGAAAGTGGAGAAGCGAAGGATTGTCCGAAGCACAAATTGCAACGATCGAAGTTCAAGGAGCCACTGCATGGTTTGGATGTTTTGTTTTTAATCTTGCCATTCGAACTAATGTGTTGGAACTAAAAAAAAATCGGAGGAAGTATGATATTAAATTATGAAGTTTCTGACATTCTCCTTGTGTATTGATTGATTATGGCAGATAATCTTAGATGTTCCAACCGTTGGTGGGAGGCTGATGCTCGTCGACATGGCAGGATCAGAGAACATAGAACAAGCAGGTCAAGTTGGCTTTGCAGCCAAAATGCAGGTAAGATTAAGCAGCAAATTGCAGTGAGTAAAACTTGTTACATTTCTGAAGAAATAAATCATGGTTTTGACTTCTGTTTATTTTTAATACTTTTGTAGACTGCAAAGATTAATCAAGGTAATACAGCTCTGAAGAGAGTTGTTGAGTCTATTGCTAATGGTGATTCCCATGTTCCATTCAGAGACAGCAAGTTAACTATGCTTCTGCAGGTATACAAGAACTTCATGTTGGTTTCTGCTATATGCTATTATCTATGTTACCTGGACTCTTCATTTTACCTCAAGTACCCATGTTGGATCCTTGATACTCGGACACCTTTGTAATTTTTTACAAATTAGCCGAGTCGGACACTTGGACACGTACCCATGTTGGACACGGGTATATGAGTCCATGTAACATAGGCTATTATGCTGGACTTTTTTTTCCTAGTTGTGTATGATTTTGGACATTGGTGCATTGGTTGATTGTAGGATTCTTTTGAGGATGACAAGTCAAAGATACTGATGATATTATGTGCAAGTCCGGACCCGAAAGAGACACACAAAACAATCTCTACACTCGAGTATGGAGCAAAGGCGAAGTGCATTGTGCGTGGCCCACATACGCCTGTGAAGGATAAGTTCAATGAAGAGGATTCTGCTTCTGCTGTTATTCTAGGATCAAGAATCACAGCAATGGATCAGTTTATTCTGAAGCTACAGATGGAAAACAAGCAGAAAGATAAAGAGTGCAGTGAAGCAAAGATGTTACTTGAGAAAAAGGAAGAAGAGGTTTCACAGTTAAGGGCAAAGCTTGATCAAATGGGAAATGGGAAGGTGTTGTTGGGTGGAAGCGAGGAAGAGATCAATGAGAAAGTTGATGAGTTGATACGAAAGGAACTTGAGAAGAGGTTAGAAGATTGTCAAAAAATGGCTAATGAGTATGTTGAGTTGGAAAAAAGAAGAATGGAAGAGAAGGTACAAAGACAACAACAAGAAGTTGAAATGCTGAGGCGAAGATTAGAGGAAATGGAGGTGGAGCTATCATCGCGTTCAAAGGATGGAAGTAGTGATGGTAGTGGGGCGGAGTTAGATGGGATCGGCCTTGTCAAAAGGCTGAAGGAAGTGTATGCTGATGAAGATCCCGGCATGGAAAAGTCTATGGATTTGGATATGGGTGATCAAGAATCATATGCTCGTGAAGTGATCATAGGCCAGTATCCCTCAAGTAATCGAGGGATACTGGCCTATGATCAGGGCAGTACTTTCAGTCCAATATTGGGTGAAAAAACATATTTGAGCACAGTTTATGAGGAGGAAGAAGTCGAAGCTGAAGATGAGGATGAAGATGAGGTCGAGAAGAAAGTAATCGAGGAGAAGAAAGTCTCAACAACGCCACAATCTAGTGAAGTTCTTCAACTTACTCCATCTTCTAGGAACACAAGGATTCAGAACATATTCACCTTGTGTGGTAACTACAGGGAACTTTCACAAAGAACACCGGAATTTTCTGAAACTATATCGACAGTCGAACATCATAATAGTAGTCCTATGACCCCAAAGAGTGCTACGACCAAGCCTCAGAAGGAAAACTTCAACCCAATATTAGCAAACGACAAAAATGAGGATGTCATTGAAGTTTATGCAAAGTGGGAGGCAACAAAGGAAAACCCTGGAAAGTTTATCAACAAACTCAAGGTTGTGAAAGATGCAAGCTTAGCCGATTTGAGGAAACTCATTGAAATTCATCTTGGTGTTGATAAGCAAGACTTCACTTTCTTATCATTAGCGGTAAACACATTACATTACATTCATCATGTTTATATATATATATACCTCAAACATCATATAATAAACCAATCTCATGAATGGTTTATTGCAGGATCCTACAGGAGCTCCAATATCAAGAGAAAAGGAAGAAGCGGTGTTAGCTAGCAAACTACCAACATGTAACAACCAACTAGGAGGGCACTTAGCGTGTTTGAGGCCGAGCAAAGGAGGACAAAGTCCAAGTGTTGTTCCATTCACTCCAATTGAAAACAAACTTGGTGCAACCCCTGTTTCTTGTGCAAAGAAGTTGTTGGTTAATGAGTGTTTATCATCATCAACATCACCTAGTTTAGACTCTAATCTGGGTTCCACTCCTTATATTACTCAGCGTCGATATTGAAAGCAGCAAGTAGTACATAATGCCTATGTACTCTATTGTGTTGTATGATCAACTTTTGTGTATCACTGACTAATGTGAAAGTGTATTGGTATATATAATATGGGTTCTTTTAGCTAAAATTCTCATCTTTGTACTTTCTTTAATCTCTTGCTCATATACTCTTACAGTCTTACCCCATAACATGATGCTAACTAATAATAGTGCTAGTAACATGATGCCCAGAGATAAAATAACAAACAAAACAGAACTAATGCATTATGGTAGCCTCCAGGAGATGACACCGTGTCCATTTAGTACTTTCTCTGCTCCATATTAGTTGCAACATTCCCTTTTTCATGTTTGCCAATGTATAATTTGTATTTGTAATATCTTTAATTCTGTTTTATCAAAAATTATAAAAATTCGATCACAATAAAGTACACATTGAGACGATTCAAAAGGGATCATGAATGACTATATTTGTTTACATGTATACAACACAAAAGCGATCCCGCATGACTACAAGAGATTATGAATAGTGCCCAAATTGACAACGTTGCAACTATATAGAAGCAGAAGAAGTAGTAGATATTAACGAAGATGTGAGAGAGGCATAAATATTTTTATTTAATATAAACTTGGTCTTTTGGCAAGGACGTTACCCTGGTCGCAATCTTTTTATTTATTCATTTATTTTTGTCATTGCTAAATTACTACCTAAATTATTATCATTTAAATTAAAGTTGTTTATAATAATTGGAATCATCATTTTAAATGGTGTGATGATACATAGACTAATGACATAGGACAATGACGTGAAACCTACGTAGTGCAATACAGTGCGATGAACGCCTTTTAATAGATTATATAGATATTAGTGGGGAAAATACAATGCGTTTTTGGTGCAACTGGCCGCGGCGCGCTGATAAATAGGAGGTTATGAAGTTAATTTTTGTATGAGGTTACAAATACTTTGTAACCAAACTCAAATACTTTGTAACCTCATTTAAAAACTTTGTAACTCAATTAAACACTTTGTAAACCCACTTAAATACTTTTTAAACCCAAAAAACACTTTGTAACCCACTTTGTAACATCATTTAAACACTTTGTAACCCAAAAAACAATTTATAATTCAAAAAAATAGTTCGTAACCCCAAAAATACTTTGTAACTCCAAAAAAACACTTTGTAACCCCACTTAAACACAAAAAAAATTTGTAACCTTACTTTATAACCTCAAAAAATGCTTTGTAATCCTACATAAACACTTTTTAACCCCAAGAAAAACTTTGTAACCCCCAAAAACACTTTGTAACCCCAAAAACTCTTTGTAACTCCAAAATAACACTTTGTAACCCCACTGTAACTCCAAAATAAAACTTTGTAACCCCACTTAAACACTTTGTGACCCCAAAAAATACTTTGTAACCCCACTAAAGACTTTATAACCCCTAAAAACGGCCACAACATTTGAAACAATGCGGCCAACCGCATATAAGAATTTGTGGGGAATTTATTAAGGGTAGGTGCTTTTAGTATGGTTTTGGTTTTCAATTTTTTGGTATTTTATCTTTTACAACCATATAAAGGATCCAAAAACTAATTTAACATATCATTATAATTTTAAAAACTGGTGACAAAAAAGTAATACTATTTAATATGATTTATTTATTTATTTTTTAAATCTAAAATAAAACTGAAAAAATTACCAAATGAGGCCTAAAAATTAGATTAATAGTGTGAACTGTGAAATGTCAATAACTTAGTCCCTAATTTTCTACTCCCTTTATCTACAATCAATTGCTACAATTTGAATTTGGTAATATTTACATTGTTACTTTGACCTTGTTTTATTTGATATAGGTGATGAAAAATATAGTTACGTGGGATCTTGTTTGATTCGTCTCGGATCTTACTTTCCAAATATATAATTTTTATAAATTTTTTTCTTATATATAATTAAAGATATTAATATTTAAAGTTATGACTCGAAAGATGTGGAAAAATAAATGGATCAATTATTTTTGGACGGAGGGAGTGTTATAAATTAAAAGGGGCAAAACCCTCATCGTCTCACCCATTTTTGTCTTTCTTTCTCCTCTAGAAATCAATGCTCCGTTAGTAACGAAAAGATTTCAACAATTATACTTTTCATGGATTCCCCGGCAAAACTTCTTAATGTAAGTTTAGAACACTAATCAGACCCTAATAATTTTCAAATAATCAACCCACTCTCAGCCTAAACCTCTTAGTTTCTTACCTGCACACCACCACCACCACCACTACATGAGTCGCCACCACCACCCATTTCAACTCAGTCTCCCCCTATGAAATGGAGCCAAAATGACAAAAAACTGAGCCAACAATGTAACCAACCAGATCAACCCATTAATTAATTAAGCCACCACCCTTCGTAATCGTGCCAACAATGTAACCAACCAGGTTGTGGGTTCGAAATCGAGCATTGGAGCCTTCAAAATCGAGCATTGGAGCCTTCAAAATCGAACTGTAAGCCTTCAAAATCTAGCTGCCATAATTGCTCTTTGTTTTCGGGTTTGATTTTTGTGAGTTAGAGGTTTAATTTGGTGCTCTAGGTTTTTTGGGTTTGTTTTGGGTTTGGTGTTTGAGAGTTCTAGGTTTTTGGGTTTGATGGTGTTGGTTTTGATTGTGGTGGGTTCGAGTGGTGGTAATTGGGTGGCTAGGGTTTGAGTTGCTTGGGGTTCAGTTGGTGGTTGGTTGGTTGGGATTTGGTAGTAGTGGGTTGGAGTGGTGGTAATTGGGTGGCTAGCGTTTGGGTTGCTAGGGACTCGGGTGGTGGTGGTGGTGGCCTGGTGAGGTGGTGGTGATTAAGTTAATTTAATGAAGGGAGTAGGGAGGATTATATATTGTTAACAATGTAGTGTTAATGTTTAATGAGAAATTATATTTGATGTGTAACTTTTTTTATGGAAAGACTACCCATATACACTTACGACCCGTTTGGTTGTTGGTAATAAATTGTGGTAATGATAATGAATTTATAGTGTAATTTTGGTAAGGAAGAACCTTATAATCCCCATGGAAAGCAAATTATCATTTCTAAGCTTCAATTTTCTTCACAATTTTATTCTCATCCATTACCATTTGAGAGGGTGGTATTTGATGAGAATGGATATTTGTGAAGAAAATTAGATAAATTGGAGCTAAAGTAGCACCATCATGGGAATGAATTTTGATTTCCCTTCCAAATTTAGTTATAAATTCATTTCCATTACCATCATTTATAACCGGCTACCAAACGGGCCGTTAAGAGTTGTTTGATTGTCAAAGGGGAAAGAGAATCACTTTAGAATGGGAATGAGGGAGAATAAAAAGCAAAAGTGTGAGAGTTAATTAGGGGTGGGGGAGGGGAGGTGGGTGGTTATGGTTGGTGTTGGAGTGGATTGTGGGGTGGTTGGGTGAAAGGTGGGCAAAAGAGAATGAACAAGATAGGGGGGTTGGGTTTAGGAAAGTGTTAGAATAGGGGAATGGGGAGGGGAATAGGAATGGCAAAAATAGTCTAACAAGCACAATAAAAGGGAATAGGTGCAGTTGATTCCCATTCCCTTTGATTATTACCCCAAACCAAGCACACCTAAGTTTATGTGATCTCCCACATACATAAGGTGTGTGTTGTTATTTTATTGACTTGCCAAAAATTTCCTCTTATTTAACCCCGATCTTAATCATTTTTTGCTCAAATTCTATTGGTTCTCTCTATCTCATTTTATTTAACGCTTTTGTTGGATTGATTGATTGTTAATCTCAAATTGATTTGGATAATTTATATTATGAAATAGTTTCGGAAAAATTGTAGATGTTAATTTGAAAATTGAAATACAATTTGTTGACCAGTACTATTTCAATTTTTTAGCGGAGTCTTCCTTTTCCCCCCTTTTAATCACTTCTTTTAATGTAATATATGCAGTAACTAGGTAGTACCCGTGCGATGCACGGCTTAATTTCTTTTAATGTAATATATGAGAACAAATATGATGATAATTAGCTAATCAAATATTGAATTTGCATGAATGTAATTAATGTTTATTGAATACTTAAAAATGACAATTAAGACATTATATAAGAATCACAAATGACGTTGCTGTGAAATTATATAACAATTAAGACATTATATATATATATTCATTGAATATTTAAAAAAAAGACGATTAAACCATTATATTTATTAAATATTTTTTTAAAAATTCAATAAAGACATTATATTATAATTAAGGAGGAGGACATTTACCTCTAAGTGAAATAATTTTGTGTGAAATTTAAATGATCTTGCTCATTTTTGTATAGTTTAGATTAAAATTGACTTGCTTCACGTCTTCAAATTCACTAAATATTCCATAATAGCCCAAACTATGATTGAATTATGTCATATATAGTCCTTAGATATACATTTAAACATTAAATTTTATTAAAAAAATATGTATAAATCAATATAATGAATAAATCGCGAGTGTTTTGATTTTTTTTTTCTAATTGAACTTGTTCTATACCATCCTTAATGCTCCAAATATTAATTTTTTTTTTTTATGTTCTAATACAGGTTAGGAGACAATGTACAATCTAAAGATAAAAAGTAGGAAAATGATTTTTCTTTAATTTTTTACGTGAGAAAGGAGTTAATTTTTATTTTTTTAAAGGTAAATTTCACTATTAGGCAATGGAGTTCTACACTTTTATTTCTCCAATGTATGACATTAAAATCTTACCTTCTTAATTTATTTAATGTGATTTTTTTCCCAATGTATTTTCCCCAACATTAGAAAGGCATAAGCTATATTTTTTTTACTTGACTATGCATTATTTAGGAGTGAAAATCTTATTTTAAGAAAAATAATCATATTTGATCTTGAAAAATTCAGATCAGATCAATTCAGAAAAATTCATATTATATTGGAAAATTTTAGTTCAAATCGGAAAAACATAACTATAATAATAACTACAATCGGAAAAAATTAAATAAGATCATAAAAGTTCATATAAGATCAGTTCAGAAAATTTAAGATCAGATAAGATGAGGTTAAAAGATTCTAGACGAATCAAACGCCTCTTAGTGGTGAGAGTTTTAGACAGGTATAGATAATACCGAAGCATATGCTCAGTTTATTTAACTAACGTATTTAGATAATTTTAGTGGTTTGTATTTTATATATATTATTACAAAATAAGTTGGTGGGTTTTTTTTTTTTTGAAAAAAAATTGGGTGTGTAATGTAATCTTATTCTATTTTTAAAACTATCTTAATAAAATAAAAATGAAAGATGACCATAATAATGCTTAAAATAATAGTAATTATAATTCATTTAAAAAAGTCAAAAGTAGTTTTAGAAAATAAAAAAACATTTAATGCTATCCTATTAAGTAGAGGGGGCTTTAGGAGGGAAGAGGGAGAGTTTAAGAGGGAAATTTTGTTTTTAGTGGTTTTCCTTTTAGTATATAAGTATAGATAGATAGATAGATTAGGGCTATATGTAAGAATTAAATGCATTTGCTAGAATGGTCTAATTATATAAATTGAGTTGGTCTAGTAAAAAAAAAACACACTTGCGTCAACAATTCATTTGCAATCTGGTGACCGATGTAACAGAAGCAAGAGAACAAATGGGCATACCTTTGGGAATCCAACACAACAAATTAAGACTACTTTTACTTTTCCAAATCTTACTAGGAGAGAGAAAATATATTTTTGTTATTTTTTTTTCAAATATATATTACAAAAAGTACAAATCCAAAAAATAAAATAAAAATGCCAAAATTTATATTTTTTAATTCTCTACAAATAGAGACCCATATTGATATAGTTTTATAACTTTAAATTTTTAGTCCTTTTAAAACACTTAGGGCTCGTTTACATTAGCTGAATAGAGCTGAGCTGAGCTGAACTGAACTGAATTGAACTGAATTGAACTGAACTGAACTGAACTGAACTGAACTGAACTGAATAGAAGTGTATTAATTGAACTAAATAGAGATGAACTGAACTGAACTGAATAGAGATTAACTGAAACTCTGAACTAAATATAATCTGAAGTAAACAGGCCCTTAGTAACCCCATAAATACTTAGTAATTCAATATAATTATTTGGTAACCCCTTATAAACATACTTAGTAACCCGATATAACTATTTGGTAGTTATGTATAATTAATTTAGTTCAGTATAAAAAATTAACCAATAACCCATAAACATAATAAGTAACCCCAATGACATATACTTGGTATAGCTACATGAACTATTTGACTTAGTCATAGTAATCGCGCCGACTCACACTATATAACTTTATTGACCCATAGTTAGTAACCTCTAAACCATGATGGTATCGTCACTTATTATTAGTAACCCCCTCATTTAATAAGTAACCCGATTATACCATACCAGTGACCTCTTTATATCACACTACTAACTTCATTGACTCACTCTTAATAACCCGCTCATTCAAAGAAGTAACCCCTATAAACCATACTAGTAACCCCACTGATTCAACTTGGTAACCCCACTAATTCAGGCCTAATAACCCTACCGAGTCACACATCCACTAAGTCAGAGTTAGTAACCCCTCTAAATCATAATAGTAACCCTACTATAAATAATTAATAACCCCATATATATACATAATGACCCCTATAAAATAATTAGTATCCCCTTTATAAATATTTAGTAACCCCCATATAAACATGTAGTAACCCTATCTAAATACTTAGTAACCCCATATAATTTATTTAATAATACTATAAGTTTAACCAGTAACCCATTAAAACACAATAACCCCATTGATTCACACTTGGTAAATTTTGTATACCATACTAATAATCTCTTTATACCATACTACTAACCCAATTGACTCAAAATTAGTAACTCTACTGACTCATACTTAGTAATCCCATTTACACGGGATAATGATTTTGGGACTCCCCAATTTGATTTTGGCACTCCTCCCCCTTTCACATGAATAGTAACATTGAGGAGTGCCAAAATCAAATTGGGGAGTGCCAAAATCATCACCCACTTAGGGCTTGTTTACTTCAGATTATATTCAGTTCAGTTCAGTTCATCTCTATTCAGTTCAGTTTAGTTCATCTCTATTTATTTCAATTAATACACTTCTATTCAGTTTAGTTCAGTTCAGTTCATCTCTATTAAGTTAAGTTCAGTTCAGTTTAGTTCAGTTCAGTTCATCTTTATTCAACTAATGTAAACGAGCACTCACACGTAGTAGCCACACTTAGCTTACCCACTCTTAATAACCATGCTAAACCATACTAGTAAGTTCACTGACTCATACTTGGTAACTCACTGATTCAGGCCTAATAACCGCCACCGTCTCACACATAGTAATCCCACTGACTCAGAGTTAGTAATTCATCAAGATCATAATAGTAATCCCTATATAAATAATTAGTAACCCCTTATATATACGTAGTGACTCATATAAAATACTTAGTAATTCCATATAAATACTGAGTAACCCCCATATAAACATGTAGTAACCCTATATAAATACTTAGTAACCCCATATATATAATTTATTTAGTAACACTGTAAATTAACTAATAACCCATTAAAACATAATAAGTAACCCCATTGACTCACACTTGGTAACCCTACCGATTCAGGCTAAGTACCCCCACGGATTAAGCCTTAGTAACCCCACTAACTCAGAGTTAGTAACCTATATAAACCATAATAGTAATCCCAATATAAATACTTAGTAAACCTATATACATACTTAGTGGCTCCTATAATATACTTAGTAACCCCTTATAAATACTTGGTAACCCCATATAAATATTTATTAACCCCATATAATTAAATATTGAGTAACCCCATATAAAAATACTTAGTAACCCCTATAAAAAAAATTAGTAATCTCTGTATAAATACTTAATAATCACATATAAAAATACTTATTAGTAACGGCTACTTCGAATATAAGTACTCTTGTACTTAGTAACTTCATCTAAAAATACTTAGTAAACCATGTGGAAACTGCGGGTACAGAAAAGGGAATTGGAGTGAGGGCTAAATGAGTTAAGATCCTCTAGAGTTGAAGCTTGTGTAGAGTTGTAGTCATTGATCTGGATTTGTTTGTTTTGGATTTGCTGAAATCTACCAAATATAGAGGATCTCAACTCGTTCCAAAATATCAACATAAAAGGGGAGAAAGGAGAGACGATGACGAGTGGTAGGGTCACGACTCAGGAATTTCATGGATGGCTTTAAAAAACAAAAGAAAATTTATCAGCAAAGGAAGACTGTCTTTTGCCGTGAATGATTGAATTAGCTAGCATCAACAACAACCAAGGATATGCCTTTTATTTGTGGATTTGCAAGTTTCGAGAAGTTTGGTGGGAGTCGTTTGAGATTTTGGAGGTGATTTTGATTGAGTTTGCTTTGCTTAATTAACTATATTTGACCAACATTGCGATGTTAGTTGTTTGTGTTGCTTCTGAGTTTTGCGACTACATTAATTAGTGCTGGAGCAATTGCAAGAGGTGGAAGAATAGGAGAGCAACAATGGAAATTGTAGTCTTGATGTAGAATAACTGATAAACCCTGATAGAGTTTCTAGTAACAATCTAAATGGTGAGAAAGGAAAGAGAGAATTAGGGCCGGCCACACCATAAGTTTAGGGTGTGGCCGGTCACATCATAACTTTAGGGTGTGGCTGGCCACATACAAGAATTTGTCATATAAATTTATGACAGAATCATGTGTAAATCGGTGTAATTAATATATTTTTTTTTTCAAACTTTTGTTTTTGAATTTATTATATATAGCCCTTTTTTTAAAATTTTTCCTTTAATGTTTTAGTGAAATTTATTTCTTTTTCTTAAGCAGTATTATTCACTGCCTATATATGCTTAGATTGTACTCCCTCCGATTTTTTTTTTAAAATTTACACATTTGGCTTTTCATCATCAAATTTCGACTTTTCACATTAAGATCATGTACAGATTGTAATATATGGAGTTCCATAATTCTTGCAGATTAACTCATCTTGAGTGCTAGATTACTGTTCCGACTTCCGTCCAAAGTGAAGAAAATTGATACACTTAAGAAGCTGAAACAAGCATGCCGCGACAGCCAAGAAGATGTTTATGATAAACTTCTTGATTCTTTCTTTGATCAACATAATCTAAAAGACGAGCATACATATGCCAATACCATGGTCGATCATGTTGTGTGCGAGAATAACAATTAAAGTCCCAAGTAATCAAATCTCAAGCTAAGACTACAATAATCGACAAGATCAGTGACACAATTTTTTAAAATTTTTTTGGCAATATCAATGACACAGTACAATTGGCATGATCAAATTTATGGCTAGACATAAGTTACACTTGCATTCGCTTACTTATGGAATTTGGAAATGAGCATGAAATATCAATATATGAATTGTTTCATTATTCGTTATTTCCAGGTCTTTGCATCCAATCTTGCAGCAACTAGTTGCTCGGCCTTAGTCTTGGGCTGACCCTATCCCATAAAATTGCTAAAGAATAGAGGTCTTACTCATCCCAAGTGTAGCAATTTTCACTTTCTCTTTCTGGGAACCTTTCTCCTTGAGGTATGCCCAGAATTTCTGGTGTTAGCTGTTCTTAATTCCTAAGAAGCTTTTGAGGAAAATGTAAAACGAGACTTAGCAGCACGCCTTCATGAGGAGGATCCTACTCTTGCTGATGTAGAATGGCGCATATCTTGAAAGCCATATAATTCTTGGATCTTTACACATTCCCCTGTGATTCGATCTTTTATGTCGTGAAACGTCCTTGTGAAGTCCTTCTGATCGTGGTGGTCACCCCTGAAAAAGAAGCAAATTTTATTCTAAGTCAAGAAGATTCACACAATTTTGGATTCAAAGACTATAGTTGGTTGTATGATTAATTCAAATGTTGAGAAGACAACTTTAATGATTGATGTATGATCTAGTCTTGATGAAAGTAGGACATTTCATTCCTACAAGTTTCGAGACAAGTCGGTTTTCAAGCTTGTCTTTTTGTTCAAACTATGTGTTGCAGTCATAGTTGGTCCAAAAATCAGCATTAAGATGGATTTTACCTTGTGATCGTGTTGATGATTTGAATCGAAAGGCAACCAAGGCGCTAAGGTGGACTCCGTCTAACTATCCCTTTTTTTACCTTGGGGTAAAGCTTGAAAGTTATCAAAACATTGCACATTATGGTATTATTACGGGCGACACCGTTTTCATAGGTTCTCAAGGGTATATCTAAAGTCGAGATAGTTTTATATTTTTATCGTTATCTTAATAGAGTTGGTATATATTATAGTCAAACTAATTAATAGTTCCATGGGATTATTAATTTTACTAATAGATTTTGATGAAATTTTTACTATTTTACCCGCTGAATTAATAAATATGAATTCAATAAGATGAAATTTTGATCAAACTAGAAAATAATCATACATCTATTATTACCCAAATATAAATTTATTTACATCTATCGCTACCTTTGTGGCTCATTATTTCAACCACAAAATTGAAATTATAAGAGAGATCTTTAAACAACTTTCGACTTTCCTCTTGCTCTCTCATCAATAGTTTTTACGTAAGGTTTCTTACATTTCAAGTTTTCTTAATCGCTCATACCTATAATAATACTACAAAAATTAATATAAAATTCAATTCCCACACATGCTACCTACCTAACATGTTTTTATAGTTTTTCTTATAAAAATTAAGGTTTTTCTATATAGTACCCTTGTGGTATAGCATTTTCTACGATGTACCCCTCCAAAATAGGACTTCTAAATGGTACCCTTGAGGAACTACTGTTCACCACGTAGTACCCCTTATAAGTAATTAACATACTAAATATGATTATTAGTGCACTAACCTTCATGATTATTATAAACAACTGCTAATTATTACTATTTTTTAAAAAAATTGGTAGTTTTTGTTTTTTTTAATTGTATTTTTTGGTAATTCTTTGATAATAATTAGTCATAATTAGTAATAATTTACAGCAAATTAGATTAATTATGACGGTTAATGGACTAATAATCAAGTTTAGATCGTTAATTACGTAATTAATAATTTAAAGGGGTACTAAGTGGTGATCGAACAGTAGTTTCTTAGGGGTACCATGTAGAAGTCCCAATTTGGAGAAGTACATCGTAGAAAACGATATACCACAGGGGCACTACATAGAAAAACCCTAAAAATTATAAAGAACGAACATTTAATTATAGGATAATGTTGTTCCAAAACTAATAAAAAAGCTATCATATATTTGCATTATGTACTGTTTAAATATTGTACCTATGTCGTTAATTTTGTACGTAGCTCATTTTAAACAACATGCATGCACATTATAACACACTTCACATTGTTAAATTGTTACAAATTTACAATGGAGGAACACGCTATAATTTTTTTCCCCTGATCTAAGTAATTTTTGTTAGATAGAAATGAATGTTTCCAATGCTAACTAAATGACATATTCTTTATAATGATATCTATAAATTTGTTAAAGTCTTATTAAAAAAAATGGGTAAATTAATTAAAATCCACATGCCTTCAACATCTATCATGTTGATAAATATAATTCAATTATTATTATAACTAACCAACATAAAATTGTGCAAAAAATATCCATATAAATTAATTAAATTAACTGTTTGCCCAATATAATCAAAGTTGTCTTAGCTAATAGGCTTAAAAATGTCCTCCCTTGTATCATTCATGAGTCTCAAAGTGGTTTTGTCCCGGGGCGTCTAATTACTGATGATATCCTTGTGGCTTATGAGTGTTTCCATTTTTTGAGAAAGAAAAAGAAAAAGAAGGGCAAAAAAGGCTTCCTTGGTTTGAAATTAGATATGAGTAAACCTTATGATAGAGTTGAATGGGTTTATTTAGAAAAAGTGATGTTAAAGTTTGGGAGTAGTGAGTAAGGGAGAAGTAAAGAGTATGAAGGAAAATGTGGCATTACTTCCCCACAAAAGGAAAATGGTTTTCCTTTTCCAAAGTGACATTTTTCATCTCAAGGAAAATTGTTTTCCATCCCTTTCCAAAACACACAAAGGAAAATGTTAAGAGGGAAGAAAATCATTTTCTGGGAAAATGTTTTCTATCAAAACAAACGGAGCCTGAATTGGTCTACAATTTTCCTCTTAAGGATTCTTATGCTCTTTCCATTTCAATATGTTTCAAAATTATTGTAATCATTCGTAAATGGAAATAAGGAGAGAGGTATGAAAGTGATTTTTTTTTTTGTTTTAAATTATAAGAGAACAAATAGTTAAGTACAATAGTGGTTACTAAACTTTAGAGTTTGTTGCAGTTAGAGTACCCTAGTTACAAAAGTTGCAATAATTTGGCCTGGGTACTCTAATAAAACTTCTATTAACTTTAGTGTTAAACTAATTCAATTAATAAATGAATAGTAGTACATGCAAAACAATATTCAACAAAATGACAAGTTGTTCCAAAATTCTAAAAGTAAATAATTTTTGTATATGACAATAATAATCCTAATCTTTTTATTGTTGGGATTTTTCTTAAGCTCAATGCCCTAACTGCAACATATCATCATATACCCTACCAAAACAAAAACCACCTCACCCTCCTTTCGCCACGTGCCTAACCAACTTTTTATTATTATTTTTTAAAAAAAACCTTTCTAATCAAGTAATATATTGGGATATTTTAAATTTTTCTTAATTAATTAATTATATAATTAATTATTAAATTAGTTGTAGCAATCTAATTATTTTATCCTGGCCCAAACCTTTTCCCCTTGTCATGCTAAGACCCAAGCCCAATTTCTTTCCCCTTTCTCTACACCTCACGCCCCCTTTGTTTCTTTTTCCTTTTAATTGATTTATCTAACTTATTTTCACCAATATTAGTAACTTATATCTATTTTGACCTTTTCCTAAAAATCCTATTTTTATCCCAACTTCTCCTACTTTGACTACTAGATTTTAGGAAGCCAATAACACCCATCCTCCTTATGATACCCCACGGCCCCCTTACATTCTCCTTCAAATTATTTTATTCCTTTTCAAGCTAAAATAATAAATCATATCTATGTTTGACCAGATTCCAAAAATCTAATTTTTATCCTCCTACTTTCTCTACTAGATTTTAGGAGTTTGTTTTACTCCCTTGCCTAGTATTTCTACACGGCCAACACACCACAAAAAGGGGAACCACTTTTATAATTCTTAATCTCTAAAAACTAAACTACAAATAAAAACTAAACTACAAATAAAAACTCCTCCTTTTCCCCCACACAAATACTTCCTTCACTTCATCAATTCAAACACCTTCATCAAAGAAAGTTCAACCTTTAGCCTTTGAAGATCGAACCATTCACCATCAATATTAGATTATTAGGTAATTAGATTGCTTTATTTAATCAATAGGATAGATTAGTTATATAATTTTTAGAATAGGTTTAATCATGTATAGAATTGCTTAGAATCATGCTGGATGAATTTTGAATTGTTTATTGATGATTAACCATGTTTGTCGAGTGCTTCTAATATCATTCCAAGATGTTTTGACAGGTTTATTTCATGTTTTCGCTATGTTTTATGATTGTTTTACGATTCTTGCTAGTTTAGAACTGATGGAATTAATTATGGAATAATTATGAATGATGATTAATTGTTGATAATTGTAATTAACTAAATTAAAGTGTCAATTTTTGTTGCTTGCTTCAAGAATGTTGAGTGGTGTAGTGTAATAATAAAAGGAGGATTTTTATCATGTTTTGAGTAATATTTGTTGATGATTGTTAGTTTATTTGATTATTTATTTATTTAATACGGGTCGTTACAATTTATATTAACATATCTAATCGAATAATATATTATATATCTTTTATAATCTTTTATATATAGAAAAAATTCAAATTGCCATGAAAAAAATTGTAACAACGTGCAATTTATATTCTAGTTACACATAGAACAGTAAAAATATGAAGTATATTGTCAATCGCATAATATCTTAAAAATCTTTACGCGTGCAAAGAAATCATTAACTAACAAATCATATCAAATAATCTTTTATGGTTGTAAATATTTATTTCCGTCATACTTATGTGCCTCAAATTTAAGTTCAATAATTTACATTTTAAGTTAACTGATTATTTTATCAAATTAATGGATGTTAAATTTGAGAACCTAAGTTGCAACTTTTGCAATTATAGTACCCAAACTGCAACAAACTTTAAAGTTTAGTACCTATTATTACACTTAACTCGAAAACAGATGGTTCAAAGTGAAAGAGGAACGGTCTAAAAGGTGAAACAAACACAATTAAAAGGTGAAATGCCTTAAAACACATGATGTATGTGAAGAGCTTTAATAAAATAAAATAAATATATATTATGTTAAGCATAGTATTGCACTTCTAAGTACACCTTTATGTAAAATGAAAATGACGTGAGAAGTCACGAATGTGGATTCGAGGTAAATGGGAGCATTGTTACTCATCTTCAGCACTTATGGCAGTGCTTCTTGCAATTAGAATGGGTTTGCAATGGGTTACCAACAATAGCCTCCAAGGGTGTAGAGTTGTGTTTGATTGCAAGATAGCAGTTCATAGTATTAAGTGTTCAAATTATGCCTCACAATATATTCACTTGGCTAATTTATTCCATGATTATAGGGAGCTACTAGGTCTCTGTTCACCTTCTCAGATTTAGTACGAGGATAGGAGGCTCAACAAGGTGCCGGACGGGCTGACGAAGTATGCTAAGAATAATCTTAATTTAGTTAATATGAACTTTGTAAGAAACAACTATGATCTTTTCATCCCCCCAAACTGTATTTTTGATTGGTTTAGACCAACATGGGATAATTTTGTTTTTGATGATCAGGGTTAGAAACTGTATTGTTGGGTTTGTGTTGTGGTTTGCATTGGCTGGTACATTTTAATTAATTAATTAATTACCTCCTTTTATCCAAAAAAAGAAAATTATGTGAGAAGTCTAGATATATGATTACCAAGAATAACAATGTGTTAGTCGGACGCCCGAGCCAACTCTGATATAACTTGCATTTTTATAGCTAGATTCTGACATGACTCCGAATCTGACATTCGCGTTTTATTTTAAACACTGTCATTAGTAAATTAAACTTTGACCTATTTTAGAATTTGTAAACAAAATAGAAATAAATGATATCTTGTTAGTTTAATTAGTAGGAATATATGTATATTCAATTCTCATAATACATAATTTTAATTTTTTTTAACAAATACTCTCTCCGTAACGAATTACTAGCAGCAATTTCCATTTTTAGGTGTAACAAAATACTTGCAACAATTTTTCCAATTTCATTTTATTTTTTTTTTTGCAAAAAAAAAACAACACAATACCCCACTTAGTTTTCTCTTTCTTACTTTTCTCTCTCTTACTTTTATCATCATACCATATAATACCCCATTTACTTTTCCTTCCCTTACTTTTCTTTCTCTTAATTTTATCATTATACTACCTAATACCACAATTAACCTATTTCATCTAGGAGTCCGTGCTAGTCCAAATGTTGCTACTAATTCGTTACGGAGGGAGTATATGGAATAATATATATATATATATATATATATATATATATATATATCTATATATATATTAATAACCAAAGTAATGCATTGGAGACCGCGTAAAATACAAATGTAACTCATTTGTGTAATGGATGGAGTGCATGATTACTGATTAGCGTCTGTTTACTTCAGCTTAATTTCAGTTCAGTTCATTTCAGTTCAGTTAAGTCAAGTAGTTAAGTTAAGTTAAGTTCAACTCTCAAGCAATTTCCTTCTCTTATAAAATATTACTTTCAGCTATCTTTAGTTAAGTTCAGTTCAATTCAATTAAGTTAAGTTAAGTTCAGTTCAGTTCAGTTGTATTCAACTAAAGTAAACAAGCCCTTAGTTATCACAACTTAATCAAATAATAATTAATATAATATCAATATCCCTAAATATTTCAAAAACCTATGTGTCTTAAGAAAGCAAAAAAAAAAAACGACTCTATGTCGGATTTGGAAAAATATTTCAGATTTTCCAACATCCAACTCCGATTCAACTTTCAAATTTACGGATGTGGATTTTCTTTTTACAGAATTGAAATCGATTCTTTTTTTAAAAAAAAAAAATTTACGGATCGAATCCGAACTAAATGGTCATTAATATAGCTGTTACAATTCAACACCAAAGCCCTAAAAACGTTTTATTAATTAAAATCATATAAAAAAAATAACATAAGTAAGAGATATTTTTTCCCATTAGGGATTCATCCCAAAGCTGCATTCATTAATATTTCAAGCGTTATAAAAAGGAGTGAAACCCTTGCCTTAGCTTGTTTTTTCTCACTTAAAACC
Source organism: Salicornia ramosissima (assembly GCA_951394345.1). Classification (NCBI taxonomy): domain Eukaryota; kingdom Viridiplantae; phylum Streptophyta; class Magnoliopsida; order Caryophyllales; family Amaranthaceae; genus Salicornia; species Salicornia ramosissima. The sequence goes on along the minus strand of OX596238.1, from coordinate 46,776,595 downwards.
AGCCGCTAGCAGCTACAATGGCCAGATCAGTTGACAACACCGGGAGCTGTGAATCTAGAACTTCGAGCCCCGTTCGTGATCTGCCTGTTTCCGATCACGATCATGATGATGATGATGATGATGTTGCTCATGATCATGATGATGATAACAATGAAGATGATATGGACACTGATGATGATGATGATGATGATAGACAGGTTTAGTATATATCAAACTTCCCTCTCATGCATGAAATTGTCTTCAATTGCTTTGAATATATATATATATATATATATATATATATATATATATATATATATATATATATATATATATATATATATAGTTGTTATTGATTCGATACGTTGTTGATTTGAATTGACCATTTCTTGATATGTGTTAATTAAATTATTGATAAAATTAAAATTGGGATATATAGAATTATTGATATGTGCTAATTAAGTTAGCTTCATTTCTTGATTTGAATTGAACATTTCTTAAATTAGCTTGTTAATCGGCGGCTTCATCAAATTTTGATATGTGCTACCTAGCTTCATTTCTTCTTTCAATTCCCTCTTTTTAGTTTTTAACTAGAATTTTGGCCCGAGCGTTGCCCCGGGTCATACAATTTTCATGATCTTCTATACGGAGTATATAACATGTATTAAAAACACTACAATGAATTTGGAGTTGTAAAAACAACCTTGGAAATTTTGTAACTTAATACAATGCTGGATATAATTTGATACTTTGGACAAAATATTGTACATTGGATGTTGTTATTATTGTGGTCGAATGATACATTATTGATTTTGACTATGAGAATCAACTCCAAAAAAAGTTAAAATTGAAAAGAATTCTACAAAAATAAATCAATATGTTTAAAAAGAGGATATATAAAGAGAAAATCAAAGTTGGTTGACTCTATAAATGTGTATAATTTGATAGATTAATGGTTAGCTTTTAAACTTCTCTTTTAAGAGGTCAAGGGTTCGAGCATGCTTAAGACATAAAGTGTTCATTTTTGTCAGATAACATTGCATGCTTACATGGTAGTGATATGCTTATGTGTGCGCTTACGTGGCATTATATATGCGGAGTGTGAGTGTCATGTGTCACTCTCTTGTTGAAATGCACGCCTTTTAATAATTGTTATAGATTGGGTAATTCTATATTTAGCTCTTTGATGAATTAAATAAATATTGGAAATTTGAGAATTTATTATCACAAAATTATGCATAAATCAGTGTAATTAATGTTCAATTATTTCCCCCTCAAATTGTCATTATAGAGCTTTAAGGGCTATATATAATTTTACCAATGAATTATTTAATCAATCCCATATAATTAATAATAAGGTTTTTTTTTTTTTTTTTTTTTGGCGGAACAATTACAATGGCATATATAATAACACAAACATATATTTGTTTCTTGCAGATTAACTTATCTATGAGCATAACAGTTCCGTTATGTATAAAAAAAACTGATACATTAAAGGAGTTGAAACTAGCCTGCACCAAAGAGGGAGTCTCAGAACAACTTCTGGAACATTCCTTTGATAAGCTCGGCCTCAACGACGACCAAACATATGGAGAAGCCATTTCAGCAATGTCTAGGAGATTATTAATCAAACTCCCTAGTGACAACCTAGACCTAATCAAAACCACCCTAATTGCAAAACTCACAAATTCAATTAGTACAATCATAACCATGGCTAGACAAAAATTAGGCATGGAATGGCCTTACTATGATCTAATGTACAAAGGTAAGTATCTAAAAACCCATGAAACTCTTGGATCCCTCAACATTCCAAATAATTCGACGTTTTACCTAGTTGAAAACCCTGGTGAGGCTATTACAATTAGTGTCATAAACCCTAAAAGGAAGCCAATAAAGTTCCAAGTTAAGAAGATTCATACAATTTGGGATGCAAAGATTATTGTTGGTTGTATGATTAATTTAGATGTTGAAAACGCGGTTTTGATGCACGAAGGGTGTCCTATTGATGAACTTAAGACATTTGATTATTTTGGTTTTCAAGAAGGGACTGTTTTTGAGTTGGGTTTCCCATTTGAAGTTTTTGTTAAGGTTTTGGGTGGTCCAAAAGTTACTATTGAGGTTTTACCATGTGATTGTGTTGAGGATTTGAATCAGAAGACAACAAAGGTGTTGAGGTGGACTTTGAGTGTTTATCCTTTTTACTTTCTTGGTACTAAGCTTCAAAGTGGTTATAATGTTGCTCATTATGGCATCATTGAGGGTTGCACCCTCTTAATGATTCCTCAACCGTTGGACTAACCGCTCCTCGTTATCGTTGTTGTAGATGTTGTTGTTGGTGTTGTTGTTTCTTTTGTTGTTGTTGTTGTTGTTGTTTTTGTGTTTGTTTTATGATTGTTTAGTAGTTTTGTGTTTGTTGTGTAAGTGAAAGTTATCAATTATGTCTCATGGTGAAACATTTTATGAACATTTGTTTTAGCTTTTGTAGTTATATTACCATATATGATATAGTCATTTATTAGAGAAATGAGATTGTAAAGTATATATGCTGGACTGAGTTATTTCTATACAATGTGTATGTGGCATATATATTTATTTACAATATATTGTGGTTTATATATGTTTATGTTGTTTTCCAAATTTGTATAATACTGTTTCGATTTCAATTTATTTTTTACGTTTTGACATTTGCACGTGAATTAATTAAAAAAAAAAAAGGAATAGTAGGATTGTAATATAAATTGAAATTAGTTGGAATTTGTATTCCCCATTTCTCTATTTACATTTTTATTTCCAAAAAAGAATACCCTTTATTTATTACTTTAAATTATTAAAAGAAACTAAGGATTTGTTTGATCCGCTTGAAATTTGCTGATCTAATCTGAATTTATTTTTTCTGATCTGATGATATGAACTTAGTATTACCTAATTTGACTAAACTTTAACCACGTATATATGCTAATTTATAAGGAAAAATATATCAAATAGTGATCTTATTTTACTTGTATTAATAAGTTGTTTTTTAATAATAATTTTTGGCTACGAAATTAAAGATATTTAAAGTTTTAAAAAAATCGAATTAAATAATCTAATCTGATCTGAGCATATTTTTTATGTTCTGGTCTGAAATAAGTAATAAGGTGTGGAAATCATATGAATCAAACAAGGCCTAACTCCTAGTTTGATTAGGTTCCTAAACTTTGAATTTTGTTATAGAAAATTTTAGAAAATTATTATTATTTTTTATAAAAAAAATGTAGTTTAAATAAATAATCTCAATTTTATTTATTGAAACTATACACATATGAAAATCGTATTCAAAAGGGGTCATCAATATAAGTTATCGACGGTTACATCTTTATAAATCTATCACTATGCGTGACTCATTTTAAAATCTAAATTGAAATCATAAATAGGAAATCTAAGCTAGTTCACTTTTGACTTTCCTCGCATTTATAATTTTCATGCAACCGTTTCTTACTTTTTTCAACATTCGATGTCTTACGTAAATTCAACTCTTGTATACATATATATAAGTAATAGATACATATCATAGATCCTACTTTTGAATTGCTCATGCATTTACTGCAACAAAAAGGTTAATATAGATTTTAGTTTCATAACATGCAAAGTAGCTAGTACGTAAAATACATTTTTTCTAAAAAAAAAGCATATGTCAATTAAGATAATAGCAATAAAAAACAACTTTGTGATTACTTGCGAAGCTTCGATATTATCCTCCCCCTCTTCAATACAATCCTTGAGCACTTGAAATTAGGTTGAGGTTATAATAGGTTTAGGTTTAGGTTTCATCCACTCCATCTTCTTCCATCTCTTTAGTAATTTTCTAGTCTTTAGCTTGTTCTTGGGGATTTAGTACTTTGTAAATCAACTTTGATGATTAAAATCCCTCTTCGTAAGGCATTCATTATGCAATCCAAGTGAAGTTGTTGCCCCTAAATATGTAGAGTTCATCTTCTCTGTGTCTTTGTGTCAGTTGATACTTGGAAATTGCAGTAGGGTTTACACTAATTTTAAAATAAACTTAATAGAAAAATAGCAGAAGGAAAAATTAATTTTCTTTGAGATAGTATTAGGACAAAAAATTGTTCAAAGCGGAATATGAATCAATTGACTAATTCTAGAATTGAAGGTAAAAAAACACGATGGTAGTAACTAGGACGGTTCAAAACTATCTGATCCGTGATCTGGCTGATCCGATCCAAAAAATCGAGTATTTTTTATGTAAAAAAGCTCCAAAAAATTCGGATCAAATATGCGAGAAATTTCGGATTGGATACAGATCGGGAAGAATGGTTTTTAATTCGGATATCCGAAATATCCAAAATTTATAATATTTTCGATCATATATCCAAATTTTTGGATATTTCGGCTCAAAATTGTGTGTTTTTGGAAATTTGGATCGTACATATGGATTTTTATCGGATACTTTGGGTCAGTAACTGGAATTTTTGGATGAGATACTCTGATGTTTTGGATCGGGTCTTCGGAAAAATATGTGAAAAAACACAAAAAAAATGGAAAATCTTGCCCACTAATATTTATATTAAATAAAAACTATATACCTTTATTAAGTTTTTTTTTGGAAATTATTAACTTTACTAAGTTTTTTTTTTTATTAAAAAAAAAAACTTAATAAAGGTATATATTTTTTATTTAATATAAAAATTGGTGGGGAAAATATTGTTCTGAATGAAAGGAGAAGCAATTGGAACTAGAAAAGTTAAAATAAGAGCATTGTTATTACTAGTTCAAGGAAAAAAAGTGGTGAATCGAGTACTAAAAAAGTGCAATGCCTTAAAGCAAATTATAAGAAGAGCTAATTCGTAAAATCAAAATTAAATTAAACGTCTTAAACTTTCAGACGTGTTTTAATGTACGATAAAAATGTTGTGGAAAATGTTGTTTATAACAACGCAATAGCTACCCGTAAATGAAAAAGAATAATATAAATATATATATTTTAAATCAATACAAAAAAAAGTGGGCAAATGACACTAGCTAAGGGTGTGTTCTCTTCACCTTAAAAAAATAAGTTTCAAGGTTTAATAAGTTCATATAAGTTATAATAAGTTATATCAGATCTAATAAGTCTAGTTTTTTTTTTTTTGTTATAAAAATAAAATAATACTAAAAACAAATTAAAAAAAGTATCAAATGAGCCTTTAAAAATTAGATTAATGGTGTGAAATGTCAATAACTTCCTTATTAGAGATATAGAGCCCCTAAATCCAGATTCACTTTCCTCGCAAAAAGTGACTCATTTTAAAATCTAGCTGAATTGATGTATGTTGTATAAGGCTTAGTTCTTTGGGACTGATCTGATCTGATCTGATCTGATTTGAACTGATCTGAACTGGTCTGATTAGGTGGGGTATTATTTTGTGAGAGTATAATATTAAAACAAAGTTGAATTGATCTGATCTGATCTGAACTGATCTGATTACTGTAGCTTTTAAGTCCAAAAGAACAGGGCCTCACTGACTCATTTTAAAATCTAAATGGAAATCATGAATGCGCTTTCTTATTCATTTTGACTTTACTCGCATTTATAGTTTTCATGCAACCGTTTCTTACTTTTTTAATGTTCGATGTCTTACGTAAATTTAATTCTTGTATGCATATATATATAATAATATATATCTCCTACTTTTGTATAGTTCATGCATTTACTACTACAAAAAGGTTAATATAGAATTTAGTTTCATACACATGCAAACTAGCTAGGTAGTACTTAGAAAATATATTTTTCAAAAAACTAATACTTACACCAACATAATAGCAATAAGATAACAATATTGTGATTATTTGCGAGCTTTCTTTATGCTCTCGTCTCAAATTCGTGTGACCGACATTCTAGCCTAGGTCTTGACTTGGTAGTAGGACCCTAGTTTAGGGTCCCTATCACACTATCCAAAAAATAAGGGCAAAATTGACACCACCAGTTTATACTATTTGTCATCTTCTCATATCAGTCCGAACAATTAATTATCCAAAAGTAGGCCTAACTATTATGCTAATTTGCCAATAACAATCCGGCTTACCTGTTGACCTATTGTAGTCGGTAATCCACAACACGTGACTAGCACATGACTTTTAGTGGGGGTTAATTGCTAATCAAATTATTTTTAGAAAATAATTAATTGATAATCAAATCTTTTTTTGAAAATAATTAATCCACAACATGTGACTAGCACATGAATTTTAGTGGGGATTACCAGCTACAATAGGTCAACAGGTAAGCCAGACTATTTTTGGCAAGTTAATTTGTTTAATAGTTGAGCATACCCTGGGATATATAATCAATTGTTGGGACTGACATGGACATATGATAAATAGTATGTACCGGTGGTGTCAATTTTGCCAAAAATAAATAGCATAAGATAACATCAACCTAAAATGTCATTTCATGCTTATTACATGGATATTGGTGTTGTTGTGTTTTCATTATGTGGCAAGTACTTATATTAATAGAATTTTTTAAAATATACAAATTTTATATCTATCAATTTCCTAACATTAAAATCAAAGGTGTAGTCCAATCTAGTAAGCACTAAAACGAGATTTGTAAGAACTTGATCCAGTCCACAGAAGAAATTTATGAGGAAGGTATTTAAAACGAAGTAATATGACAATTGATACGAGTAATTTGAGTGATTATGGGCATTACAGCTCAAAGATTAAAAGCTAAAGAAAGACAAAAAGTTTTTGCTAAAAACAATAGTGTAAAATGTCATTATGTCAATAGTCACGAGAAGTTTCAATCAGGGCTAATAAGCTCCACTTAGGCCTAATACGTTTCAATTCAATCAGGTCTAACCAATCAAGTTTAGGTTTTTTTTTTTTAAAAAAAAAATTATTGATTAAATAAAATTAAATAAATTAATAATTAACTTAAATCACTCGTACACAAAATAAAATAATTTTATTCTATCATTCTTATATTATAGTATTTTTTAGAGAAACTCACTTAGAGTTAGATTGATAAAATTAATTTTTTTATATTATAAAATAAGAATGATAGATTGAATTAAATTACAGAATAATTTTATCCTCGAACGTAATTCAACAATAACAAAAGAACATAGGTTCAAATATATTGAATATTGCTTTTTTGGATTATTATTATTATTATTATTATTATTATTATTTATTTATTTTTCAATCAAGTTTAACAAGTTCCAATTGTAACGACCCATATTTTTGGCAAAATAGTTTTCGAAGAAAACAACAATACGAATCATCATTAACTATAATCTTTCATAATTAAATTAAAGAATAATAGCAGAAGCTCTAAACTTAATCATTTTATTTATTGAACTTTAATTAATCAAAATCAATAGAATAGACAAAGTTCTTAATAAATACAAAACTACTAATATTCACGAAAAGTAATACTAATAGGCTAAGATTTTCTAAATGGGTAGCTAAGCTACTACTCGTGCTTGCTCTCAATCCTAACCCTCGCAACACCCTGCTATTCTTCATCATTACCTGAAAAAGGGATAAGGGGTCCACAATTAGAAATATAACAACCAGAACAAGAGTCAACTAGATGGTTCATACAAGATAACAAGATCAAACACAACAATACGCACGAACAACTAGACACGCAGCGGAACAATCACACGACAAATCTATGGAAAATCTTCCTGTTTATGCTAGTATTGACTCTAGACTCTAGTCTTTCAACCGTTAACTTTCACAATCCATTTCCAATTGTCATTCTAATCCGTGACACAGTCATATGCTTGTAGTGGAACACCTTAATTCGTTCCCCAACTTTCCCTTACTCACGCCCGGTCAACCACTTAAGATCTAATTCCCGAGCGCTAGGATCCAGAACTGACGCCATTTCGCAGTGGCGTAGTGGCTTCGACTAAACCCATGTTCGTGGCACAACTTCCACTAGATGGGCGGCCACTTCATATTCTTTATCATCGTTCCTTATCATCATCCTTTATCATTATTCATTCCAGTTCATAACTTTGACCCTTTTCAACTTAACCTTACTTCTAGTCAACTCTAGACCAACTTCACTTGACTCAAAACCCTAGACTCTTCACGTAGGTCACACAATTTACCATGCATCATTCAAAAAATCATCATTCAATTACGATTACTCCAATTCAACAAGTTCATACGACATAACATGCAAATATCATAATTCAATAATTAAAAATCCAATCATCAAATAAATAATAAAAATCAAACCTTGTCCTTAAAATCAACATCACATTCGACTTTTTTATCAAAATAAGTCACAAAATCAATCTTTCACAAATGAATATTTCCATAATTAATTAATTCTAGATTTAAAGCTTAAAGATTAAATTAACTGAATTAATCCCATAAATGAGTTCAAAATATAATCTTTTTATCAATTGATCAATAAAAATCAACCCTTATTACCTCTCAATTCACACGACATTTATGAACTAAAATAATCATAAATCAAAGTTTAATCTTTTCCTTTCTAATCGAAACAATTAAGATTAAAACAATTAAATTAGACTAACTTTATAAAAATCCATACTTCAATTTATAGTTCAAGATTTTCGAACACTAACACTACCAAATTATTATCACCATTCGACCATCATCCTTCTTTAATCAAGATTAATACTTAAATTTCAAGAACTTAATTAATTCATAAAAGATATCAAGAAAATCAATAAAGAACATAATTTGAAGATTACAACTTAAAGATAGTTTCTTGAAGTTCTTAGTCCACTCGACATATTCACGATTAATAGGCATCAATTCGGTTTTCTCATAATTCAATAATTAATCTACTCAATCTTAAAAATATATGGCAAGAATCATAGAACATGCATAAATTTATGTTAGAACACAAAATAAAATCATCAAAACTCTCATACTTCATTCGGCTATCATAGATACTAAGCAATATGCATAATTTTATTAATTCAAAACTAATTCTAAACAATTCTAAGCAATTTCTACACATATCCTAATGATCATATTACTAATATATTCTAGAATTAAGCAGGACAACTAATTACCTCTTATTGATGGACAAAGGTTCAAAAATTTGGGTTGGCCATGGGGGTTCACGAACTCTCTTGGATTTTCTTGAATTTCTTACTTCAATCTTTGAGTTGTTCTTCAAATAGAATTTTTTTGGAAGTGTTTAGGAGTTTTTGTGAATAATCGAAGTGTGAGAGAGTAGAGAATTTTATTCTTTGATGGTTTTCTAATAGGGGCCGTGAGTTTCATTTAATGAGGGGGTTTTGTGCTCCTTACTTTGGCTTGGTAAAAAGCTCCTAATTTTTAGTAGGAAAATATGAAACAAAAATAGAGTTTTTGGGTTTTAAAGAATAGATCTAGTTAGTTAATTTAAGGATAATAGATTAAATTAATTAGCTAAAGAAAATTGATAGGGTTGCCGTGTGGAATGACATAGGAAATGGGTTATTGGGTCTTGATTTGGCAAGGTGAGATAGATAGTTTTGGGCTCGGCCATAATTGGATTCGCTTAAACTCAAATCATAGCTAAAGGTAATAAATTAATTAATCTAGAGAAAATTTAAAATAGCCCAAAATTTTGGGTTATTACACCAATAATTTCTAATAAGTTCAAATCATGTCTAATAAGTTCCAATCGGGTCTAATAAGTTCCAATCGGGTCTAGTAAGTTTTATCAGGTCTGATAAGTTCAGTTCATATAAGTTCAGATAATATAAGTTTAAGTCTAATGAGTTGAAGAGAACGTGTCAGTTTTTAATTAGAATATATTATTAACTTTGTAATAATTGCTCATTAAAAAAACTATTCTATTTTCATTTTTTAAAACAAAACATTTCATTTTCATAAAAAGAATTATTTTTCTATTTTCCATAAAAAAATATTTTACCATTGCTCTTCTACCTTTAAGTATTAGGAGATTTAGGACTTTTAACCCAAATTTCGATTGCTTTGAATTCTCTCCTAAATTTTCTTCCCGTTACTAATCTTCCAAAAAAAATATATTCTCCCTACTTATTTCTTTTAGGTGCACACACACACATATATATAAAGGGATCAGAATTAATACATTAAGTTCACTTTTTCGTATACCTTAATGTGAACGGAAAACAATACGGAAAATATGGATGGTTGTAAACTTGTAACTGTTACAACTCAATTGATAATCTATGTTAATATATAAAGAGAAGCAGTACTTTTGGTTAATAAATTTTACTAGACCAAAACACCCTTTTTGATGTGTAATTTTCTTATTTTTATTTATAAATAATTTCTTAATTTGTATTCCTCTGTCACTCTTAGTTTGCTACATTCATTTTTATATCTCCTAAAACACAACTCTAAATTAAATTATCTTTAAACATGTGTAATAAAAAATTATAAAAACTATATATTAACAAAGTACAAACCAAACCGAATCAAACAAGATCCCATTTAAAAAAGTTAACATGTAGCAAATTTAGAGGGACAGAGGGAGTATCTATTATAAAATATGTAGTAATTATCCATTTAAAAAACAACTCTATTTTAATTTCTTATTTCTATAAAAGAAAAGGTTTTGTTTTCAATTTTTTTTCCTATTTTCTATACAAAAAACAAAGAAAATAAAATTACAGTTGCTCTTCTACCTCTATTTATTAGGATTTTTACCCCAAATTTTCATTGATTTGGTTTCTCTCCTCATTTTTTTACCTCAAACAAAACTTCAAAAACATATACTCCATACTTATTTCTTTTAGATATGAACATTTACAAATTATATATATATATATAAATATATATATAGGAACATGATCATGTAAAACCTCCTAATTAAGAAGTTAAAAACCTAAAAACTAAATATCTGGCCATTGATTTTTGTCTAACCCATCATAACCGTCGATTTAATTTTACAAAAAATCAGAGGAAAAAAAAAATCTGTTTTTTTTATAATTTACTCACTTCATTTTTCACACTTGCCGAGACAAAACTTTGAAGATTAATATCTTTAATTGTGTGTTTGTAAAAATTATAAAAACTAGATATTAAAAAACTACATGTTGAAACGAATCCAATGAGACTCCACATGACTATGTTTTATCTTATGTATAAATCACAAACGATAGTCAAAGTAGACTTTGTGAATAGTAACAAAGTCAAACTGAGTAAACATTAAAAAAACGAAGGTAATACAATTAAGGGGTACATGTTAATTTCCAAATTAATTCAAATCTTACATTCAAAATTAAGGGGGTACATGTTAATTATAAAGGGGTACATGCAATGATATAAGGTACATACAAAATCAAACACTAAGAACTGCACTTAAAAAAATCGAACTTTATAAAAAAATGCACAAAAACATATTAAATTAGGGGGTGTATGTTAATAATAAAGGGGTGCATGCAAAGATACAAAAGCTACATACAAAATCAAATATGAAGAACTGCACTTTAAAAAAAATCAAACTTTATTAAAAAATGAACAAAAACATTTTGAACAAAACCTAAATTGCTGCTTGAAATTTGCGTGAAATCTGTGAAATTAGCGTGAATGAACTAGTTCAATCAAGTAGTTTTTTTTTATAGAAACCTGAGCGAAACTATATATTTAAAAAAAAAATTGGTAACTTTGGGTGGTTAGTGTTTTTTACCCCAAAATTAATCACAACCCTTGATCTATATCTAACGGTCATAACTAAAAATTTTTAATTTTCAACTTAATTAATATAGGTTTTTAGCAGATCTGACTATATATATATATATATATATATATATATATATATATATATTTATCAATCCACATTAATTTGATTTTGTTTAATAAATAATTCTTATACCGTGCATGCGCGACATGTACCTGGTAACCTCTAAAAGTAAAGGAAATTTTAATTTAAAAAATTATTTGCAAAAAAAAAAAAAAAAAAATCATATCTATATTATTATTTAAAAACTAATTTGCATGAGAGGCTTCCAAACCCCCAATGGAGGCTTCTCATGCATTTCCTCTTAAATCACCATATATTTTAAATTTGATGATAAAAAATGATAACCGCCTAACCTTAATAATAACTACCTAACCCTTTTTTTATAAAATAACTACCTATAAAAAAAAACTATTTAAGCTTTTTATGAAAAAATGAAAAAAAAAATCAATATGATTGAATTTTTGAAGACACCATAATGTAATCATCCTCTTTATGGTCTTCGACTATGAAAAAACGGGAAAAAAAAAACCATTCAATACCATAAAATTTTTGGAGCCACTATAATGTAATCATTGGTCCTTTTATTTTTTTAAAAATTGGATATTTCATATCGATTCACTATTTTTATATAAAAGACAAAAAAAGGATCCGGATACCCAGTTTCCGAATCTGGATTTTCGGTTATCCGAATTTTCGGGTATGCGGATTTTCCGGACCGGATCAACAAAATTATGACCCAAAAAACCGGGTATCCGAATACATAAAATAGATATATATTCGATTTTTAATTTAATATTTACTAATAAACATAAAAATAATTTTTTTAAAAAAAAAAATTTAATGTATACAAATTTTTATCATAAAATAAAATATATATATCCGGTTTACTCTAGTATAGTTTAATTGCGTATCAAATGTCAAGGGGTGTATGATTAGTGTGAAGAAAGATGTGTCTAAGTACTCAAAAACATCCCTATTAGGGGAGATATTCCTAAATCCTCATTTCACTCATCAATATCTTTCTTTCTCCCATTGGTTCGTATTATAACTTCCCTATTAGGGATATATCTTAAATCAATCCCCATTTTTTATTTTGTCTATTATAAAAAGGCTTCATCTTTTTCTTTCTTTCTCCTATAGAAATTAATACTAAATAATTTTCAGGTGCATTTTTTTTAATTTCAATTAAGAGCAACCACCACCATGGTCGGAGTTGACAACACCAGTGAATCTCGAACATCGAGCCCCGTTCATCGTTCACCAGTTTTTTATCATGATCCCAACAGTCTTGAGGATGATAGATAGGTCTATTTCTAGTTAATCAAACTCTTTTTTGTTTTATTCAAATGCTTTATAATTTTTTTTATTGGTTTAATTTGTTGTTTGATTAAAGGGAACTTTAAAAAATTTTATGTGTGTTTAATTGCTGATATATATGTTTGCTTTAGTAAATAAATTTTCATGCCTTAAATTCAACACTTTTGGTTGTGTAGGCTGGCTTGTTCGGTACTGTTTATGGTTTTTTGTTTCCTATTTTTTTTAAAGACAAAAAAACCAAAAACAGAAAATCAGAAAAAGTTGTTAACACTTATTTGTTGTTGGTTTTAAAAAAAATATATACTGATTTTTGTATGCATAACTAGGTTTTGGACGTGGCATATATTATTATAGTACATTAAATTAGTGTATAACAGATTAAAGGTTACCCCTTGATAGAATAACTGATTTTGTGTGATTTTATCATGGATATTATGGTTTTTAGGACATTTTAGTCCGTTATACACTAACTTAGTGTACCCAATATATACAAATATTTTTATGACAAATTCTTTAAAAAAATTATTGTACCATACTACCATGCAACGCTCATCATATACACTCAATTAGTGTACAACGGATTAAAAGTTATCCTAAAATTGATAAGAGTTACCCCTTGATAAATAATTTTTATCAAGGGGTAACTTTTATGGGCTTTTAGTGTACACTTGATGGGTGTTGCATTGTAGGCCGTTTTTTTAAAAGGATTTGTCATAAAAAAAGTGTATACGTTTTTTTTTTTTTTTTTAGGATTTGTCATAAAAATATGTATACATTGGGTACACTGAGTTAGTGTACAAGTCCTAGGTAGCACGAAAACCTCGTTGAGATAGTAGTACCCATACCAGATACCGATACTTCTAGGATACTCGATACTTTACACAATTTCAAAATTATTTTTTTGACATGCTTTATGATAATTTAATCCATATTTCGATGTTTTCATATATTTTTTATTTAAAGTGTTTTCTTATATTTTTATGCTAATCAAATTAAAACATTGCAAATGATAATAAAAAAAAAAAAATTGATAAAATATCTTAATTTTGAAAGTATTTGATAATATCAATTATCGTAGCCATATATGGCCTATAATTTTCAAACCAACGTATCCTGTACAAGTTTCATTATCTATGCATAATGCATCATAGTGTACAACGGATCAAAATGGCCTAAAAACCATAGTATCCTTGATAAAATCACACAAAAAAAATTGTACATCGGGTGTACTGTACTGTATACAAAATGCTTTTTTTAATAGTAGTTTCAAACTGTTTTGGATAAATTTTTTTTTAAAAAAAATTGTTTTTGGAAATAAACTCAAGACATTGATTTGAAATGGCCATTTGTTGACTCGTATTTTAAATATTTTTTTTTATGTTTGATGCGCTTCATCTCTTCATTTTTCCCACTTTCTAATCAGTTTTTGAATTTTAATATATATATATATGTTCCGGGCCCACCCGGGTGGTCAGACCCGCATTAGTGGGCCCAAATCCTAGGCACAGTTCAGATAGGGCTAGGTCCACGTCAGATGTTCTACAACAGCTAGGATGACGCCACGTGTCATCTGATTTGGCATTCTTAACCAGCGTAAAGCTGCCGGCCTAGAGCGGCCAGCCTAGAGCTGCCAGTCTAGAGCTGCCCGCCTGTAGCCGCCAGCCTAGAGCCGCCAGCCTAGAGCTGCCAGCCTAGAGCTGCCAGCCTGTAGCCGCCGGCCCAGGGTCGCCGGCCCGTAGTCGCCAGCCCAGAGCTGCCAGCCTGTGGCCGCCAGCCCAGAGCTGCCAGCCTGTGGCCGCCAGCCCAGAGCTGCCAGCCTGTAGCCGCCGGCCTAGAGTTGCCAGCCTGGGGCTGCCAGCCCAGAGCTATCAGCCCAAGAGGTCTACGCCTGATGCTCTCTGGCCAATAAAGAGCTGCCACATGTCAAGTTTTGACCTGGTCTCCATGGGCTCGGCCCATACGCTAGCCTAGCCGGCCTAGTAGGAGCCCAAACCAGGTAATCTACGCCTATATAAGGATCATTCCTATCACCTTTTCAGGTACGCAAGATCATACGCACAAACATATTACTCTGATTCCTTATTTCCGATATCTGACTTAAGCATCGGAGGGGCGTTCCCGGGTTCCACCCCCCGGGTTAGCAATCTCTGTCTGTTTTGCAGGTCACAACTTCGTTAAGGATCATCCAGAGTACACATCATATACCAAAAGATCGTTGACTATTCAAGAGAAGTTCCAGTACAGGAACAGATTGGCGCCGTCTGTGGGGACTAGAAACAAAAGTCATGGCAAACACTAGAGCAAGGGCGTCTAGATCAAATCAACCAGAGGAAAATCCCCGTGAATCGCCTAACGGGCGAGAAGCACATGTCACGGACGACAACTCGTCCAATAGGGCGAGTGATCGTCACCATCGCGAGGAACAAATGGTCTCGCGCAAGGACTTCCAAGACATCGTGACAGCGATGAACAACAAGTTCCAACAGAGCTTGCAAGAGCTGAGGGACAGCATACCTGCCATGATTGGGCAATTGAGGCCTCCATCCCATGCTGTAGGTCCATCCAGAGGCCCCAACCCTAGCCGGGCAGCAGGGGCACGGTCGCAAAGAGATTCACGGCCTGGCGATGCACGCGGGATTATCAATTCCAAGCATGAAGACGCCCGCACTATCATCGAGTCACGTCGGGCACAAACAGCCTCCAAAGCGAGGGAAGTCACAAATCAGAGGACGCGTGTGAGTCAAAGTCGGCCTCGGCGATCTCCAGAAAGATCTCACCACACTACCGCAAGGAATCAGAGACCGGTTGCTGTCTCCGCCCGCCATAAAGAGGCACGCCACTCTCCAGTCCCTAACCGGGACCACAACAGGAAACAATCCCCTGTCATCGATCCTGCACGGCCAGCGGGAGAAGTCGTCTTCCAAACGCCCTTCAGCCAGAGACTGTTATACACCGCCGATGCCAGGAAGGTAAAAGCTCCCACCATCGAGCCTTTCTCCGGGGTGACTGATCCCGCTGAACACATGGCCGCTTATAAAGCCCAGATGGCGGTACAGACCAGTTGCGAAGCAAGCTGGTGTAGGTATTTCCCTACTACTCTTAAGGGCCTTGCCCTCACTTGGTTCACAGATCTTCCATCGGGGTCCGTGATAAGCTTCGCAACACTGGAAACAATGTTCCTCAACCATTTTGTGGCTGGGAAGAAGCAACGTAAGACGAGCATTCATCTTATGGCTTGTCAACAGGGAGAGCATGAGCTCTTAGGAGATTATCTGAAGCGTTTTAACGCTGAATTGTTGCAAATACCGAATGTCGAAGATTCGGTAGCTTATGCTGCATTCATGTCAGGCTTAAAGAGGGGAAAATTTAAGTTCTCCCTGCTGGAGAATGAAGTATCTTCATACACTGACGCAATGGACAGGGCACGCAAATACGTCCAGGCGTCCGATATCAATAACCCGGTGGAGAAGTCTGACAAGAAGAAGGATAACAAAAGAAAAGAATTTCAGAGGGGTGGCCCTAGCAGGGTGCCTTCCTCAAAAAAGGATACTCGTGATGAGGGTGAAGAGTCCAGGTTCAATGCCAACAGAAGAGAGATTTTCTTGGATATTAAAGACCAGAATATCCTCCCAAAACCAACCCCGGTGCGAACTTCTATCAATAGGAGAAATCCAAAACTCTGGTGTGAATACCACCACGAATGTGGGCATACTACAAAGGAGTGTAGGGAGTTGAAGAAAGCACTGGGTAAATTGGCAGATCAGGGTAAACTCAACCCCTACATGGCAGAGGACGAAGGGGCTAAGAAACAAAAACGCGTTGATAGCAACGACACTGATAACTTGATAAATGTGATCGCAGGTGGGTTCTCGGTAGAAACCCCCTCGAATAAGGCGCTCAAGAGAGATCTCAGGAATTCGGCATTCCAAATCACTGAGGGAAGGGTCGAGCAACCCCCATCCGCACCAACCATGGTATTCAACGCATCTCCTCCTCGACCCACCTGTTTTCCTCACAACGACCCCCTAGTGGTCGAGGTAAAAGTAGCAAACTCAAGGGTGAAGAGAGTGCTAGTGGACAGCGGAAGCTCCGCCGATATAATAACTCTGGATTGTTTGCAACAGCTAAAATATGGGGTAGTTGATCTAACCCCATTGAAAAAACCATTGTTTGGCTTCGGAGGTGGGCCCATTTTTCCTCTGGGGATCATCAAGCTCCCAGTCAGGCTTGGCGAGAAAGGCAAAGGACGTAACTTGCCAGTCTCTTTTACTGTCGTTGACGTTAAGCTTCCATATAACATCATACTTGGACGTCCACTGCTGAATAAGATAAAAGCTGCCATCTCCACATATCAGCTCTTGTTGCAATATGAGACAGATAACGGAGACGTTGGGAAGTTGTATGGTGATCAGAGAACAGCCAAGCAGTGCTACATCAACAGCATCAAGACAACATCACCATCGGTCGAGGTAGGACACAAAAGAAGGGAGTTAGTCGAGCCTTCTGACGGCGTATTTCTAGCTGAAGATAGCAAACAATACGCTCGACCTCGACCTATCGAGGGTCATGAAGAAATCCTCATCGATGACAATCCTGAGCACACAGTTAAAACAGGCATTGATATGGACTCCATAATGAAGGGGTCAATTGTTCAGCTGCTCAGAGAATTCCGCGACGTCTTTGCTTTTGATGTCTCAGAAATGCCCGGTATTGACCCTTCAGTAATGTGCCATGAATTACATATTAAAGAAGGATTCAAAGGAGTAAAACAGAAGTTGCGTAGGCAAAGCGAAGAAAGAAATAAAGCAGCCGCGGCAGAGGTAAAGAAGCTACTGGAGCACGATTTCATCAAAGAGTGCCAATACTCTGATTGGTTGGCCAATGTAGTGTTGGTCAAAAAGCCAAATGGCACCTGGAGAATGTGCGTTGATTTCACTGATCTCAATAAGGCCTGTCCCAAGGATGACTATCCTCTACCAAAAATCGACAGCCTAGTCGACTCTACCGCGGGACATGCAATGTTTAGCTTTATGGACGCCAATGCCGGCTACCACCAAATACCGATGGCAGAAAAGGACCAAGCTCACACTGCCTTCATCACTAATCAGGGAGTCTACTGTTACCGTGTGATGCCTTTTGGTCTCAAGAACGCTGGAGCAACCTATCAGAAACTAGTAAATACCATCTTTGCCGAGCAAATAGGGTGAAATATGGAAGTTTATGTGGACGATATGATAATCAAGAGCAAGCAAGCAGAAGACCACCCAAAAGACATCAGAGAAACACTATCGACTTTAAGGAAGTATGGTATGAAGCTGAACCCCAGGAAATGTGTTTTTGGAGTAAAAGGGGGCAAGTGTCTTGGTTTTCTGGTCGATGAACGGGGCATAGAAGCCAACCCAGACAAAATACAAGCCATCATCAATATGCAATCTCCGAGGACAGTCAAGGAGGTCCAAAGATTAACAGGGTGCATGGCGGCGTTGGGTCGTTTCTTATCCCGATCGGCTGATAAGAGCCTAGCTTTCTTTCAAGTGCTAAAAAGATCAACGTTCAAATGGGACGACGAAGCTGAAAACGTTTTTATGCAGCTCAAACAATACCTTGCCGGTGCTCCAAAGCTTGTCTCACCCTTGCACGGAGAGACACTTTATATATACTTAGCCATATCTGAATATGCCCTGAGTGCAGTACTAATCGCTGAGAGAGAAAGACAACAACACCCGGTTTACTTCATCAGTCATGCGTTTCGAGGGGCAGAGTTCAGATATACAGAGACTGAGAAGTTGATCTTTGCTTTGGTCATGGCCAGTCGAAAGCTGAGGCCATATTTCCAAGCACATCCAATCAAAGTCCTAACCGGACAACCAATAAGAAAGATCATCGAGGGAAAAAATCATTCAAACCGCATAACTGAGTGGGCAAACCAATTGTCAGACTTTGGGTTAGAATATGAACCTCGTCGAGCCATCAAAGCCCAGGCATTGGCTGATTTCATTGTGGAGTGTACTAACAGGCCAAGCTCCCCAGATCCAGATAAATCCAAAATTTGGGAGTTGTCTACTGACGGATCTGCAACGCAGAACGGAGGAGGAGCAGGAATACTGATCAAGACCGACAACGGCGATAGACTAGAATATGCCATCAAGTTCAGCTTCACGGCCTCAAACAATGAGGCAGAGTACGAAGCCCTCATCCTAGGAATTCAGATGTGCATAGCTGCTGGAGCAAGGCATGTAAGAGCCCAGGCTGACTCACAATTGGTTGTAGGGCAATTCAAAGGAGAGTTTGAAGCAAAGGAAGACAGCATGAAGATGTACCTTCAAAAGTTGAAAACCCTCACTGCGAAGTTGGAATCCTTCGACATTAAACACATCCCTCGATCTGTAAACCAGCAGGCTGACGCCCTATCGAGGCTGGCAAGTTCTGCAGAAGGAGAAGAGCCACGAGTCATCCAGTGGCAGGTCCTGAAAGAACCGAGCATGAACGAGTCTGAAGTCAATACTCTAGCTCGAGGAGAAACATGGAAGGACGCCATCATACACTACCTGAAACATGGGGCCCTCCCAATGGATGATAAGGAAGCTGAAGAAATCAAAAGAAAATCCAAATGGTTCACGTTACACGACGGAGAGCTCTACAAGCTATCCTACACACATCCCCTTTTGAAATGTGTAAGCCCCGAAGAAGGAGATTACATTTTGAGGGAAATTCATGAAGGAAGCTGCAGTAACCATCAAGGAGCAAGGACGGTCGCGAGTAAGGCCCTTCGAGCTGGATACTATTGGCCTACTCTCAAGGAAGATGCTATCGAACTTGTTAAGAGATGCGTGCAATGTCAGATTCATGCTCCCATCCCAAGACAACCATCGAATGCATTAACAACTGTTCAAGCAGTCCTACCTTTTGACAGATGGGGAATGGACCTACTTGGGCCTTTTCCTCCAGCCGTGGGGCAGAAGAAATTTCTGATTGTAGGAGTCGACTATTTCACCAAATGGGTCGAGGCAGAGCCCCTATCGAAGATCTCTGATAAACAAATCCAGGAATTCATTTGGAAAAACATCATAACCAGATTTGGCATTCCAAGGATGTTGGTCTCAGACAATGGCAGGCAATTCGAGAGTGGCCCAACCAAGGCCTATTGTGCTCAATTTGATATACAAACAAGGTTCACGTCCGTGGCAAGGCCTCAATCAAATGGCCAAGCCGAAGCAGCTAACAAGGTCATATTGCAAGGCATCAAAAAGAAAATAGAGGCAGTCAAGGGGTCTTGGGTGGATGAACTTCCAGGAATCCTATGGTCAGCCAGGACCACCATCAAGGAGGCCACGGGCAACACTCCATTCTCACTTGTTTATGGAAGTGAAGCTGTGTTACCTGTCGAAGTAGGAATACCCTCACCAAGAATCACCTTCTACGACTACAATCAGAACGAAGAAGAAAAGGTAATCAACTTAGACCTGTTGCCAGAAACAAGAGGCAACGCGCTTCTCAAGTCCATCGCCTACAAGCAGAAGATGACAAGGCAATTCAATCGAAAAGTGTCGCCTCGAACAATAACACTGGGGGATTGGGTAATGAGAAAGGTCGAGGCTACAGGAAAGACCGCTCTTCGAGGCAAATTAGGACCTAACTGGGAAGGACCCTATCAAGTCCAAGAAATAATAAGGCCCGGGACATTCAGGCTCGTCAACAAAGAAGGAACACCACTGCCAAGGCCTTGGCATGCTGATCACTTAAGGAAATTTTATACTTAGCTTTTCTTTTCATGAACTAGAATCCCTAGCAGGGAGCTGCTTTGTAATAAACATTGAAGTTGGATTTCTAATTTGAATAAAGTCCCTAACAGGGCATTTTTCTTGAAATAAACATTGTCTTTTAAAGCCTTAACAGGGTCGAGTTGGTGTTAATTGTCGTTCTATATTTATTGTTGGTTCATCGAGTTTTAATTGCTGCCCTTGCCGGGCACGATTAATGAGTATCAACGAGGAAAATAATACAGAAGGCTGTAAAGAAAGCATAAAAAAAAAAAAAAAAAGAGGGCGATCAAAAGGCCAATACTTAGTCAAAAGTAACTTTTTACAGATTATATTCATCTATTACAAACTATACAAACTCAGTACAAAAATAAAAACTAAATGGAGATGTGCAGATCGTCTAACAGCTGGTCGTTGGAAGGCTGGTCCTCGGTTTGCTGCTCACCTGCACGACCCTCCTTCGCCTCACCAACGGCGGACATGTCACCTTCCTCGCCTGGACTAGGAGAAGAAACAAGTTTGGTGACCTCCACCTTGGTCTCTGGAGCTGCTTCCCTTTGCAAGTCCTCAGGAGAAGCCTCCTGGTCTTGGGCCTTGTCCTCCTCCTCCAGCACTTGGTACCTGGACTCGATGGAGGCCCACTCCCCAGGAAACTTCTCCTCAAGCACCCTCTTCATCCTGCTCATTGTGTCAGCAATCAGGAGGCCAGCACCTTCAGCAGCCCCATTTAGGCGAAGATTGGCCTTATAGGTCTCCCCGGCCTCGGAGTCAAGCCATTGGTTGACAATGGCCTCTTCTTTGTTCCTCATCGCCTCGACCGCCTTGTCACGAGACCGCTGGAGCTTCTTGATGCTCCTCTCAGCCTTGGCCAGATCTTCGTCCGCCTTTTTCTTGGCCCTATTGATCGAGTCCCGCTGAGAGAGAACATCTTTCAGCTTAGACTCAAGACTGTGGATGGAGGAATTAGCCACTTCCAATTCAGCCTTTGCAACTGCCAATTCCTCGCCCAAAGACTTGGCCTTGGCGTCGGCGGAGGCGTGCTCCTCTTGCTCTTTGACCAGGGATTTCTTGGTGGCGTCGTGCTCCTCTTTTTCCTTAGCCAAATCTGCCTTGGCCTGATCAACGCCAGCATCAGAGGTCCCCCCTTTTAGCATATATTTGGACGCAGCATGCATCCGGATCGACATCTGCAAAGGCAAATATTATAAAGAAGCACATACAAAACATGGATGTTTGCAAAGCAAGCAAGACAACTACCTCCAGCCAGCTTGCATGCAGATCATCGAAGGCCTCCTCGCTCTTAGAGTTCATGATGAACTCTTCATCGACAGGAGAGTAGATTGCTCGGAAGGCCTTGTTCAAACGCCTGTTCCGATCCTTATGGGAAATAACCCCAAAAGGACGGTCGCCTCCAGCAACCTCCACCTTCGAGGAGGAAGGTCTAATGACCTTCCCCGCGGCAACAAGGGCATCCTCCGTATCATCGCCCTCGTTAAATGCCTCCACCTCAGGCTGAGGCTGAGGGGGAGACATAGATTGCGGCCCCTCTGAGACCTTCTGTTTCTTCTTCTCCTCCTTTTGCTCTGCAGCAAACGGATTGGCGTCCCTCACCCTCTTGGGTCTTGGCACACTAGAAGAAGGCTTCTTTTTATGTTTAGGGTCCTGCAAAAGAACAGCATCAGCCACAACGATCGAGGAAACAAAACACAAGGGGCAATGATAGTGAATAATACAATACCTGAGGGGGCTCAGGGATTTTCTCTTTTCCTTCCTCGATCGTCTTCTTCAAAGCCCTGGCTTTGATGGCTTGCACAGTCATTCTTGAGGCCATAATGGAATCAAGTTTCGAACGAGCAACGACTGAAAAAGAAGGAGAAAGATCAGCACAATAAACTCAAAGATTAAAAAGTTAGTATTTTTTAGATTGAGTGTCCCTACCCTCAGGATAAGATGGGTTTAACCCCAGTGCAGACAAAAAGAAATCAATCTTCAAATCCTCAGTTGAAGGAAGCCAGTTGTAGGGAACCGCCACCCTTTTCCCCTTGTCATCCCTCTCCTCAAGCTCGCAGTAGATAGCCACCACGGCCTCCACCGAGGACATTTTGGGTACTTGGCGGTTTAAGTTAAAGTTGGGTTCACCCTCGACAACCCTGGGCACTCTCCAACCCTTGCTATTGAAAACAAAAAAGAACTCATGCCTAAAACCCTCCTGGTTAGAGGGTACATTGTTTACAAGCCTATAGCCACGCCGGACTTGAAAACTAAACCAACCCTTTCCATGATCTACACTACGACTTTCTACAAGTTTTGCAAGGTTTCTCCAAAGGGTAAGGGTTGGGGTTATTTTAAGCATGTTACAAATACAAATGAAAGAATTGATGGATGCCCAGGAGTTGGGTACCAACGAGGTTAAGGAGAGATTGTATTCACAAAGAAGTTGTACAATGAATGGATGCAAAGGAAATCTAAGTCCCCTGACCATGGCGAGTCTGTACACTGCCACACATCCGTCAGGGGGTGAATGGACGGTTTGAAGGTTAATAGGGCGAACAACAACATAAGGCTCAGAAAATTGCCACTGGGCACCAAAGGATCGTATGTCTTGTCTCATACGATGGTTAAGGGTAGGGGAGATAAAGAAATATTTTGGTCCTTTTTCAGGTGGTATTTTGGGGTAAGTTATGTTCTCCATCTCCTCCTGACCGGAGGTTGAAGGGCCATCGAGATTCATGCTAAGGATACCTACACGTTTTTCATATACAGAATGATAAATATTAGGGTGGGCTATAGATGGCTCCCAGGGATAGGGGGTTTCTACCTCTTCTCCCCCTGACACTGACCCATCCGAGTCAGAAGGAAGAGGGACGGCCTCCGGGATGTCTTGGGAGTTAATCCCATCATCGCCCTCTACCCGAAGGACCCCAGTGTATTCAAAGGGAAGAAGGGGCGGAGTGCTTGACATGTCTAATAAAGACTTATTCAAATAAACACAAGAAAAGAAAGACAAGTTACCTGGACACGGACGCTACTGCCGGGCTGCCTAAACAAGCTCAAGACACCTTCAAGAGAGCTCCTAGAGAGAGAAAATTTTGAAGAGTGAGAAAGTGTTTACGAGAAAATGATTAAGGAAAGATGAATTTATAGGAGGTAAGAAAGTGAAACGGGTTTTTACCTCGTTATGGTAAAAAAAAAAAAAAAAAAACAACTGAAACGACATCAGTTATGGAGTTTAGGAGATGAACAATTACTGCATTAGGATCTGAAACGACATCAGTTATGGAGTTTAGGAGGTGAATAGTTACTTCATTAGGTTTTGACTTTTGGTCAAACCCTCCACCTCATCAATCAAAACCCTATTCAATATAGGTATCCATCGAGGGAGATGGAAGGGCTGGACAGGCATTCAAGGCCCCTGGGGCTCATTAGCCCCTAGGTTTTGGAAAAGCTCCTTAGGCCCGTACCTAGGCCCTGCTCAAGGTAGGCACCCATCAGGGCAGATGGGAGGCCGGACAGGTATCACCCATGTCCTGGGGCTCATTAGCCCCCAGGTACCAGTTGATCACCTTAGGCTCAAGCCCCACTCAATGTGGGCATCCATCGAGGTAGATGGAGAACCCAATCTGGGGCTCGTTAGCCCCTTGGCTTTGAGGGAAGCCTCAGAGGTCATTAACAAAGCCCTGCTCAACGCAGACACCATCAAAGCATGGTGGAGGGCCGGTCAGGTGCTAGCCATACCCTGGGGCTCGTTAGCCCCTGAGGGTTGGTTGGCCACCTTAGGCCAAAGCTCTATCCAACTGGGTGTGGCTCAACTCACTCGAGGTAGGAAGGCTCATCGAGGTAAATAAGGAGATTCATTGGCCATCAGCTCATCGCCCTTTCACGGATATACCCTCACTATCGAGGTAAAAGTATCATCGAGGCAAATAAGGGGACTTAACAAAATATACTTAGCCAAATTTTCATAAAGATCAAAGGTGGTTCTTGGCATGTCATTCCCATCGAGGTATAGAAGTATCATCGCGTCAAAATAGTGTGCTCAAAATGTCCAACACTTAGGAAAATTAAGGGTTACTAGAGCAAGTTCAGAGGAAGGGGTTCCTCACGGTCGCGGAAAGAGAAGAGGCTTTGTTTACCTCGATGATGATATTCAGTGCTGAGCATGTCTATCGCGATTAGAAATATCATCGCGTCTTTTGGTACGAATCATCAAGTTTTGCTCCGGACCGCGACCGAGGGGACAACGATCGCGGAAATAGAGATGGGTCCAGCACTTGGAAAATTTCAGCAAATTTCTCCTTGCTTGGATCAGGAGTAACCCCTCATCGAGTCTTTTCAGCCCCCAGCACGGGTTACCTCGATCGTGGCCTCTTACCATCGCGGTTACCGCGATGGAACACCTAAATGGCCACAGCTTTGGTCCCAGAGGTCTCATCGAGGGTTTTTGAGGCTTCTATTGGAATGAGGAACGTAGACTCACCGTCTTGGTCGATGGTACCTCGATCAAGAAACTCACATGGTCGAGGCATCCTCGATCAAAGAAGCACGGACGTTTTGCTATACAAGTCGATCGAGGCTATCTTCCCCCTCATCGAGGTATTTTGACCACCAAACGATTGAAGAGTGTCTGGCCAATACCTCGATCGAGGTTTCCTCGATAGATGACACCCCTCATCGAGGTTTTCTGCACAAGCGTGGGAGCTGGGCCTTATCGTCGAAGGAAAGTGTGGGCCTCATGGAACCTTCTATCGGGGTAACCTCGACCGAGGGTCTCTCCCTAACGGTCGAGGTAACCTCGATCGAGGGTGACATCCTGGGATGTGCCCTCATCGAGGTTATCATGGGGGTGTAGGTGTTTCTGAGTGCCGTTTTTTCCGATAGTATTCCGCTCGACGTCCAACGTCCGAAGTTTCCCGTTCTACACCGAGCGTGGGGCTAATTGTTCCGGGCCCACCCGGGTGGTCAGACCCGCATTAGTGGGCCCAAATCCTAGGCACAGTTCAGATAGGGCTAGGTCCACGTCAGATGTTCTACAACAGCTAGGATGACGCCACGTGTCATCTGATTTGGCATTCTTAACCAGCGTAAAGCTGCCGGCCTAGAGCGGCCAGCCTAGAGCTGCCAGTCTAGAGATGCCCGCCTGTAGCCGCCAGCCTAGAGCTGCCAGCCTAGAGCTGCCAGCCTGTAGCCGCCGGCCCAGGGTCGCCGGCCCGTAGTCGCCAGCCCAGAGCTGCCAGCCTGTGGCCGCCAGCCCAGAGCTGCCAGCCTGTGGCCGCCAGCCTGTGGCCGCCAGCCCAGAGCTGCCAGCCTGTAGCCGCCGGCCTAGAGTTGCCAGCCTGGGGCTGCCAGCCCAGACCTATCAGCCCAAGAGGTCTACGCCTGATGCTCTCTGGCCAATAAAGAGCTGCCACATGTCAAGTTTTGACCTGGTCTCCATGGGCTCGGCCCATACGCTAGCCTAGCCGGCCTAGTAGGAGCCCAAACCAGGTAATCTACGCCTATATAAGGATCATTCCTATCACCTTTTCAGGTACGCAAGATCAGACGCACAAACATATTACTCTGATTCCTTATTTCCGATATCTGACTTAAGCATCGGAGGGGCGTTCCCGGGTTCCACCCCCCGGGTTAGCAATCTCTGTCTGTTTTTCAGGTCACAACTTCGTTAAGGATCATCCAGAGTACACATCATATACCAAAAGATCGTTGACTATTCAAGAGAAGTTCCAGTACAGGAACAATATATATTTTTTTTAAAATGTATCCCGGAAAAGGGGTAGTTATTTTTTGTAAAGTTATATTCAAAGTAATATGATTCGTTTAGTTTCTTATGTTAAAAAAAAAAAAAAGTTAAATGATTTTTTTTAATTATTTTCAAAGCTTTTTTTAGGGGTTGAGAATTTATCAATATAATTTTAGTTCATTATTTTTTAGGGAAAATTTTTAAAGGATTTATTCGTTACTTGTGTAGATCAAATGTAGTATTTTTTTTTATAGATAAGATACATTGATAAAATACAGATATGAGGGCTGTGGATGATAAAAGGAAGTTTCTATGAAAAAATTATAAACTTGTGGATTAGGCCATTTATTTTTCCTTGAATTATTTCATTAATTTTTGGGATATTTAATTTACTTCTTTTCCTTAAGTCGTATTTGTTAGATTTTTCACAATATAAAAGGTAGGAAATCAAGACGAGATATTTAATTATTTTCTCTTTTCTTAAAGAGGTATTTGTTAGATCTGTCACCATAGAAAAGGTTGGATTCAATTCAAGGTGGAATATTTTATTTATTTCGTTTCCTTAAGCAATTTTTGTTAGATCTTAAATAATAGTTTTGATCAAAGTTCGACATTAATTGATTAGTTAAGAGGTGTTAAGTTAATCTTAATCTAGACACTCATTTGATACATAACCTCATTTCCATTGATAATTTTTGAAGATGATAAAGAAAGTAAAGAATCAATCAAAAGAGCATATTAATTAAATAACTTTTGAGTATATGCTAGGTTATAATAGCACCAAAGCTGGTGTGAAGTAGGAAAAACAACTCAAATTAAATTAAAGGAGCTAGGTTAAACTTTTGAGTATATGCATTGAGCATTATGTAGTCAAATAAAGTGGCATAGAAAATGCATGCAAAACAATTGAATTGTACTTTTTGGTAATTATAATTCTTAACACTATGTTCAAACAATAACTTCTTTAGCATGCATTATGAATATATATAAAATTAGTGGTGGTGGAGGGAGCCTTAGTCTTTGTGGGTCAAAATTAAAGACTCGGGGATTGATCTAATATTGACACACAAAAAATTGATATAGACACACTCTTTGTGAGAGAAGCACATGAATATGTGCTCTCATAATGAGGTGTGCCTATATTAATTTTGGTTGTGCCTTTATCATTTTCCAAAAGACTCACCTGATTCTTTTTTATCAAGTAGTGGAATATGAGGTTTTGAAATTATCTTGTTTGGACTGAAATCAATCAATTATGAACTAGACAAAAAAATTATTTCTATAGGTGATCAATAATCGATGGTAATCTAGCATCTCAGAAATCTGGGTTCCCGATTGATGATTAGATTGTGTGTTGTACTAATGCTAATTTCTAATTTGCCTTTTCATTTTAACATCATATATATATAGTTTAGATAGCAGACTTCGATTTGAATAAAAAAAAATTTTTTTTGGGGGGGGGGGGTGGGTTGGGTTTGCACTCTAATTTTAATAGAAAACCACATTATATAAACAATGCATTATATTATTGGTTTCTTGCAACTGAATTTATCCTTGAGGGCTAGATGTACAATTCCTTTCAAAGTGAAAAAAACTGATACATTGAAGAAGCTAAAACAAGCATGCCGTGACCAAGAAGGTGTTTTAGAGAAACTTCTGGATTGTTTCTTTGATAAATATTGTTTAAAAGACGGGCACACTTATGACAATGCCATGGCTATTCTGGCCACAAGAATAATAGTCAAAGTACCAAGTGTGAAATAAAACCTCAATATTACAATAATAGGTAAGATCAATGACACAGTTGGGTTGGTCAAATGCAAGGCTGTACATAAGTTGCACTTGGAATCACATGGTTATGATGTGATGTTTAATGGTGCATATCTTGAAAGCGATGAAATTCTTGGATCTTTCCATATTCCCAACGATTCGATCTTTTACTTGGTGAAACGCCCCATTGAAGTCCTTCCGATTATGGTTATCACCCCCAAAAAGAAGCCAATTGTGTTCCAAGTTAAGAAGATTCACACAATTTTGGATGCAAAGACTGTAGCCGGTAGTATGTTTAATTTAGATGTTGAGAAGGCGGTTTTAATGATGGATAGATGCCCTACTCTTGATGAAAGTAAGACATTTCACTCGTACAACTTTCAAGACAAGTCGATTTTCAAACTTGTGTTTCAGTTCGAAGTCTGTGTGGCTGTCATAGGTGGTCCAAAAGTTAGCATTACGGTTTTACCTTGTGACCGTGGTGATGATTTGAATCGAAAAGCGACCAAGATTTTGAAGTGGACTTCTCGTAATTATCCATTTTTCTGCCATGATATAAAGCTTGAAAATCAGCACAACATTGCTCATTATGGTATCTCTGAGGGTTGCACCCTCTTAATGGTCTCTCGATGTTATATTTAAGCTCAATGATCAATCAGATTATAAGTCTTATTGTCGTCATAATAGAGTTGGAGTTGTGATTGTTGGTGATGTTGCTACATTTGTTGCATAATAGTTTTGGTACAAAACAAGCATTTAATTAGTTTTCTAAGGTAGCAAATTATGAAACAACCCAAATTATGTAAAAATAGGTATTTCAAGTCAATTAATAAATACATGGTGCTACATTTGTTCAAAACTATATATTTTAAAATGTCAACTGTGAACAATCATTAGCCTATCCTATACAACATATAACAATAATGGAAAACTTTCATGAAAATGAATTTTCCAAAGTAAAAGGTTTTTTTTTATAGAAAATCATTTTCATCTGAAAACATTTTACACCATACCAAATGAACACTAATCATTCATAAATGGTAATAAGGGGAGATGTCCGGCTAACACATTTTCATTCTTGGTAATCATCTAGACATCTCAGTTCTCACATCATTTTCAATTTACATTAAGATGTACCTAGAAGTGCAATACTAAGCTTGACATAATATTATTAATTTTATTTTATTAAAGCTCTTCACATACATTGTGACGACCTGACTCGCTTAAACCGACGTGGAAGAAACCGACGAGTCGAATTGTCGATCTAACAAACAAACTTACTAAACATTAAAACAAAACCTCAAAATTATTATTACTAAAACCCAAAATTGTACAATACCCACAAGTTGTACAATACTAATCCCAAACGTATCAATACTAGAATATAACTCCAAATACTGTCAGAGTCAAAATACACTAAAGATAAATCTACAAGTCCAAACTATAAACATAACGTAGTCTAAAAACAGAACGCTAGAACGGCACTCGCCCAACCAATAGCTAAGCAACACAATCATCATCAGAATTACCTGAAAAATAACAGCAATCCACTGTTAGTGGCGAGCAACATAACAGTCCCACCATAACATGGATACACATAATCATAGAACAAATCAAACAACACACATCAGACTACCAACCAACACGTGATAAAAACGTCAAAGACATCAAAACTGTAAAACTGATCAATCTTAAATAATTCCAACTTTAAAAAAAACCATAAAAACATCTTTGTTGCTACCATATACATTTTAGACCGGACTATGCACGCACAAACGCTTCTTACGCGAATGAATTTTCCTACTATGCCAGGAATGAGAATCTCACTCCCAAACCCATGAACCTCATCTTACGGAAATTCATATCAACCAGACAACATAGCAAGTATACACTATCCCAATACCGCAGTCAGGATAGGGGCAACGTCTTAACCCAAAACTTAGAATCTTACTCCAAGATTAGGCGTCTAAAAGTAAACTTAAGCTAATCTTACTTATAACATCGAAGTTATACTCAAGATCGCTTCTTTCGCCTTTTCTTGAGTTTAACCATAATTAATCCTACTTCATGACCAATCTTTATCGAATCTTTTAACCTTTCTTTAAATTCTTTAAACCTTTCTTTCAAAATCTTTATAAAACTCTACTTATCCTTAAACAATACTTTAAAATCATCAACAATCTTGCACTTTAAAGAACATAAACTAACTTCCAAGATTTTCAAGACTCAACCAAGAACTCATAAAGAACTCAAAAACTCATCAAGAACCCATCAAGAACTCATCAAGAACTCATCAAGAACTCAACAAGAACTCAACAAGAACTCAAAAACCATTCAAAACAACTCGAAAATCATACCAAAAATCATACGAAAACTTCATCAAAAACATGCATGAAAACTTAAGTAAATCATCATGAAAACATTACCCAAATCCTTACTTAAAATCACGTATAAAATGATGAACAAACATCGGAAAATCATCCAACATGCATATTTAATCTACCCCATAATCATAGTATTCATACTAAGGTAAGAAGGTATGTTACCTTATTGAAGATCAAGCAAGTAAACACGAAAATTCGCTGCTCGGAAAACCCAAAGTGCACGGCTAAACCACGCACCACACGGCTCACACGCATGGCACGGTTGCACGAACACGAGCACGACTCTTGCACACGGCACCACTCGACTTGCACGGCTGCCCACTGCACAGCCACAACTCGGCTGCACCGACTCGAGCACGGCTCTACACAAACCACCACCACGGCCACGAACCACCACCACGAACCACCGTCTTCAACACGGCACCACACTTGAACCACACGGCCCTTTTACACGAACTCGACCCAAACGATCAACCCCAAAATTTAAACCCGAACTAGAAATCTTGATTGAAAATTATTGAGATTATGGTGTTAAAAGTTACTTAAAGATCAATAGTAATTAAATCTTTAAGTTTTGGAAGAGTTTGGATGATGAACAATGGTTGGGTGTTCAATCATCAAAAATGGCGTGTGACAATATGGCAAGGGAGAGTATTTGGCTTTTTAATTGTGGCTAAGTGATGAGCAAGGATGCAAATGATGGCAAATGGGTTCAAAAGCTTTACTAACCCTTCTGTTTATAGAAGTAGTTAAGGTGTGAACATGAAGCAAGTGGAAATTAGTCCACTAATTACAGGGGGGGCTAATACAAGGCTAAATTGGGCCTTTTGGTGATCAATTGAGCTAATTGCACTCATGCATGATTAGACATGCTCAAATCGCATTTGGCCCATAACATTAATTAACTAATTAGAAAATTAAATAATAAAATTCTAATTAATTAAATAATAATAAAATAAATAATAAACAACCAAAAATAGAAATAATCGAAATTAATTGAAATTATTCACATAAAATAAAAATAAATAGTCCAAATAAATTTTGGACCATACATAAAATATCATAAATAACAAATAAATCAAAGACAAAAATACCAAAAAATCTGGGCCATTACATACATCATGTGTTTTAAGGCATTTCAACTTGTAATTGTGGTCGTATCTTAAGTTAGTTTTGTTCGCTATTGTACTTATTATCCCCATATTTTCACCTTTTAGACCGTTGCTCTTTCACTTTGAACCATATGTTCTCTCTTACCTTTTAGACCTTTACTCTTTCACTTTTTTTTGTTAAAAAGGGAATTAATTAAAAACTACTCCAAAACAAGTACCAATAATATATCATGATATACTAAACATTGTCATAAAAAATATGATTATCCCCTGCAGGTCTAAACCAGCCAAAAATACAGTTTGGATGCGTATTCAAAACGTAATAGTTAGTAGTAGTAGCATTGTACAAAAAATTCAAATTCTCCCTTTCATGCTTAGCCAAATAATCATCAACCTTGTTGAGTCCTCTATCCATGAATTGAATATGAGAAGGTGAACAAAGATCTAGGAGCTCCCTAAAATCATGGAACAAGCAAGTTAGCCAATTAAATGTGTCCTACTACATTATCAGGTCTCTTGATACTATTTAAAGCTATCTTTCAATCTAAGACAATTCTACATCCTTGTAAACTATTACTGCTTATCCACTTTAGTCCCATTCTAATTGCAAGCACCTCTGTCATGAGTGTTGAAGAGGATAAACATTGAGACCATTGTCCTTTCATACAAGTACTTGTACTACTCATAATTCAAAAGACGGATCCTATTTTCTAGGTCATATTATCCTAAGAAGCATCAATAAAGCAAGTGGGAGAGGGGGTGTTAAAGTGAGAATGAAAATGATGAGAAGTAATGGGGGAGAGGGAACAAAGGTGGAAGAAGGAGGAGGTGGAGTGTTGAAAGGCTGACTGTTAGAGGGATGAAGGAGACTTGATGAAACCCCCAGGATTGAAAGAGGGCCTGAACTAGACATTTATTGGCATCGCAGTTGTACTTCCTAAAAACCCAAGAATTCCTTCTTTTTCAGAAGCATCAAAGGCTAATTGAGAAAAGTAGATTGTAGGGCAACCCATAATGGTTTGTGTCTTAAAGTGTTATTTTTAGAATATATGTTCTCTCTGAATCATGTGTTCTCTCTTATAATTTAAAACAAATTAGTTTTTGAAATCGTGCAAGGCACGGGTTATTTATTTAAAAAAATATTAAAAATAAAAATTAATTTTAGAAATTGATATAGAATACTATTATATTATTTTATTTTTTAATGCTTACACCAAATTAACCAATGATCAACATGAGAATTCTTAAGTTGACTTTAAAATTAATGCACAAAACATTAGAAATCGGTGAGAGTATGATAATTGATCAAGGGGTGATCAAAAGTGCTATAATTAATATTGTTCAAAGAAAATGATAAGTGTTAAAAAAATATATATTAAAAAGATGACACATGACAAAAAAAAATTTGTTTTAAATATTTAATAGAGATTATAGATTATAGATTCCATCGCTCGATTCTGACATGACTTCAAAATTTGAGTTTTATTATATTTTAACCAATATTTCATTAGTAAATAAAACTTTGACCTATTTTATAATTTATAAACAAAACAAAATATAAATAAACGATATCTTGTTAGTTTAATTAGTAGTAATATATTTGTATTTTCATAATATATAATTTTTAGCCTTTAGTTTTTAAAAAATACATGGAATAATATATACTAGCTCCAGGCCGTCACACATTATTGATAACATTTGTTATTATTTGTGAGAGTAAAATCAGGGCCGGATATTAGCCCATACAACCAGTTCGGTAGCACAGGGCCCCCAATTTAATGGGGCCTCAAATTTTCTTTCACAAATATAATTAATTCGCTGCAATAAACATAACGAAGACTTTGCTTTGCATATTGGTAGCGTTGACAATAAGATTAGTTTGTGGTTTTTGGGTGTTAAACAACTTCCGATCCCCTTTTTAATATTTGCAATTTATTCTTCATTAATCATTGATACAGTCACACTTAGAAGCAATTATGTGATTCTACAATTTTTAGTATTCCCTCCCTTACTGATTTTTTGTGGGGATTAAGGTAATAGAAAATGATGTAGAATATTTCGGAATGAAGAGCTTGTTATCTTCAACTTGATTACTGATTTATTAATTTCTTGTTACTTTTTATCTATAGAATTATTTGAATCATTGTATTTTTGAGATTAATTTCACAATGGAATCTGCTAAAAGTAGAGAAAAAGATAAAGTTCTATAAGATTAGGATTTTTTTAAATATATATATATATATATATATATATATATCTTGATTTAACATATTATAAAAATAAATAGAGGGCCTAATTTTTTTTACTAAGAACAGGGCCTCTATATTGTTTGAGACAGCCCTAGGTAAAATGTTCAATTGTTGTCAATAATGCTCGACGGAGATCGAGAATTTTAATAACCAAAGTAATGCATTGAAGAATGTGTAAAACACAAAATGTAACTCCTTTATGTAACAGATGGAGTACAAGATTACTCATCACAGCTTAATCAAATAATAAGTAATATAATATCAATGTCCCTAAAAATATAATAAAAACCTTATTATATGTATGTACGTGTCTTAAACAAGCTAGAAAATTCGACTCTATATTGGAGTCGGAAAAATATTTCAGATTTTCAAACATCCAACTCCGATCCGACTTCAACCAGAGTTGAATTGAATATTCTAAAGTGAAGTCGGATGTGGATCGGATTTTTTTTTCAGAACTAAAATGATTTTTTTTTTTAATTTACGGATCGAATCCGAACTAAATGGTCATCAATAGTTGTTACAACTCAACACGAAAGCCCTAAAAACATTTAAAAAAATATATATAAAAAAAATTTTGGGTGGCGCCAAATGTCATGACTCTCAACACGTATTGGTCTACACACAAACTGTCCCATTAGGGATTCAACCCAAAGCCCTGCGTTCATTAATATTTCAAGCATTATAAAAGGACTGATTGACTGAAACCCTTGCCTTGTTTTTCTCACTTATACTAAGACAGTTGTTTTTAGTGGATAATTTATATTCTTGATTGTCTCCAATTTCTTTGGATAATTTTATTGATTCGATATGTTGATTTGAATTGACCATTACTTGACTTATGTTTCAATCTTTTTACACTAAATAAATTAAAGTTGTGACATATAGAATTATTGATGAAGTGGGAGTTAATTGGCTTAATCAAATTTTGATATGTGCTAGCTTCATTTCTTCTTTCCTTCTTTTTAGTTTTTAATTGAATTGGGTAATTGTATGTGCAGCTCTTTGAACTGTATATTTCCTCTGTAAATAAATTCTTGCAACAAGTGTACTTTTAACGTATACTATTGACAATTTGAACTTTGATCTTATTTTGCCACTTATACATAAAGAAAAATATAGTCATATGAGATCTCGTTGGATTCATCTCACCTTGTAGTTTTTTATTATTTAGTGATTATAATTTTTTAAAATACATAATTAGAGATATTAGTCTTTAAAGTTTTGTCTCGACATACGTGAAAAATCTTTTGTTGTAAGAATTCATATATAGAGGAAGTATATGAATTAAATAAATTTTTTAAAATGGAAAATTGGGAATTTATTATGAAATTGTTTTGCATGAATCAATACAATATAATTAATGTTCAATTTTTTTTTCCTCAAATTTCCCCTTTTGAGCTTTAAGGGTTATATATATCATTTTCTTTTTAATTAGGAAAAATTGTCAACAACTACCACTAACTTTTATCATTTTTGATACAACTACCACCAAAGTTTTTTATTTTATAAAACTACCACAAATGTCATGACTTCTTTGAAACCACTACCAAATTTAAGAGAGATGTTATTAGGGTCCCACATGAAATCATGCAATATTGTTCAATTGAAGGTAAATTGAATTAATTTTTCCTTTTCATTGGATTAGCTTCCTGTTTTAAATAATATTCATATGGGATGTACTAAAATCTCTTTTAAATTTGATAGTGGTTTTAAATAAATTAGAACTTTTATGGTAGTTGTATCAAAAAAAGTAAAAGTTTATGGTAGTTGTTAATAATTTTTCCTTTTAATTACAGTGAAGTTTTTGATTTTTTTATGGAAGGAATTTTAATTTTAATATTTATGGAATTTTTCCCTTTTTCAAAGTTATTTATTCTTTTGTTGATCATGCCAAAAATCAAACCATATTAAAAAACTTTTGATACATAAAATAATCTTGGACCTCAACCATCAGCTTAATATTTTTGTTGAGACATTCCTTTCACATGTAATAGAGTCATTGTGATACAAAGTGGAATATATTAGCACCGGGTATGGTGGGTCTGTGCTACATATCGAAATTTCAATTGCCCATCGAAACAGTCTTTTATATTAGGGGCAGTGATTGAGTATATGGCTTATAAGGGTGCGTTTGATTCAATTTAAATAATCACTCTTATACTTATTTTTAGAAATTTTAGATCAAATAAAAAATTCAGACCAAGCCAGCATATCAGAAAAGTTCAGATTAGATTCTAGAAAATTATAAATATAATAATAACTCAATAAGAATATTGTTGGTTGTATGATTAATTTAGATGTTGAAAACGCGGTTTTGATGCACGAAGGTTGTCCTATTGATGAACTTAAGACATTTGATTATTTTGGTTTTCAAGAAGGAACTCTTTTTGAGTTGGCTTTCCCATTTGAAGTTTTTGTTAAGGTTTTGGGTGGTCCAAAAGTTACTATTGAGGTTTTACCATGTGATTGTGCTAGGGATTTGAATCAGAAGACAACTAAGGTGTTAGAGGTGGACTTTGAGTGTTTATCCTTTTTACTTTCTTGGTAATAAGCTTCAAAGTGATTATAATGTTGCTCATTACGGCATCATTGAGGGTTGCACCCTTTTAATAATTCCTCAACCGTTGGACTAACCGCTCCTCGTTGTCGATGTTGTTATTGATGTTGTTGTTGTTGTTTTTGTGTTTGTTTTATGATTGTTTAGTAGTTTTGTGTTTGTTGTGTAAGTGAAAGTTACCAATTATGTCTCATGGTGAAACATTTTATGAACATTTGTTTTAGCTTTTGTAGTTATATTACCATATATGATATAGTCATTTATTAGAGAAATGAGATTGTAAAGTATATATGCTGGACTGAGTTATTTCTATACAATGTGTATGTGGCATATATATTTATTTACAATATATTGTGGTATATATATATATATATGTTTATGTGATTGTTTTCCAAATTTGTATAATACTGTTTTGGTTTCGATTTATTTTTTACATTTTGACATTTGTACGTGAATTAATTAAAAAAATAAGTAATCGTAGGAGTGTAATATAAATTGAAATTACTTGGAATTTATAGTTATCAATATTCCCCATTTCCCTATTTACATTTTTTTGTCCAAAAAAAATAATACCCTTTATTTATTACTTTAAATTATTGAAAGAAACTAAGGCTTTGCTTGACCCACTTGAAATTTGTTGATCTAATCTGAACTTATTTTTCTGATTTGATCTGAACTTATTATTGCCTAATTTAACTAAATTTTAACCACGTATATATGCTAATTTATAATGAAAAATATATCAATAGTGATCTTTTCTTTTCTTTATTTTTTTGGTTAAAAGTAAAGAATATTAATACCACCAAAATCAGTTTTACAACCTAAAGCTCTACTCTAGGGATGACAACCCTATTAGGTAGGCTCCCCATCCACTAAAGCAAGCAAACTAGCTACTGATAACAAGCTATCAGTTTACATGAGTTTGAGATGGCTTCAAGCCACTCTCTATCACAATCCTTTAACTTGCTATGATTTATCATCCTACATCTTCTTTTTTTGATGATAAATTTAACATTTTGGACAAAAAAAAATCTGAAGTTAGTGTTTTAGGAGACCAAATAGTGTCATTCCTTGCCTTCCAAATGTTGTACACTACAGCAGCACAAACTGCAGTCACTATCTTGATCCTCTCAGCAGAGATCTCTTTCCTTCTGTATAACCCTCGGATCATATTGCCAGCAATAAACCTGACCCCCAAGCCAGCTCCATACCCTGCTCCAGATTCCCTTTGTAAAACAACAATTGAAGAATATATGTCCATGTGTCTCTTGGGCCTGCTCACATAGAGCACATTCAGTACACCCCAAACTTTGCTAGCCTCTCCCTAACCTGCAGCCTCTGCAGCACAGCCAGCCACCAGTGGAAATTGTGCTTGGCCAGGCTCAATCTGTTCCAAATGATCTTATCCCACCTTATAGGCTCTCCTTGTTGTACCTTCCTATAGGCTTTGCTTATGATCTTATCCCACCTTATGGAAATTAAAGATATTTAAAGTTTAAAAAAATCAAATTAAATAATCTAATCTGTACTTATTTTTTTCTATTCTGGTCTGAAATAAGTAATAAGGTGTGGAAATAATATGAATCAAACAAGGCCTAACTCCTAGTTCGATTAGCTAGGTTCCTAAACTTTAATTTTGTTATAGTAAACTTTAGAAAATCATTATTATTTTTTTTAACTGGAGTTTAAATAAATAATCTCAATTTTATTTATTGAAACTATACACATACATATGAAAATCGGATTCAAAAGGGATCATCAATATCAGTTACCGACGGTTACATTTTTTATAAATCTATCACTATGCGTGACTCATTTTAAAATCTAAATTGAAATCATAAATAGGAAATCTAAGCTAGTTCACTTTTGACTTTCCTCGCATTTATAGTTTTCATGCAACCGTTTCTTACTTTTTTTTAACATTCGATGTCTTACGTAAATTCAACTCTTGTATACATATAGATAAGTAATAGATTCATATCATAGATCCTACTTTTGAATAGCTCATGCATTTACTGCTACAAAAAAGTTAATATAGATTTTAGTTTCATAACATGCAAGCTAGTACGTAAAATGTATTTTTTTCTAAAAAATGCATTCGTCAAGATAATAACAATTGTGATTACTTGAATTGTGAAGCTTCCTTATTATCCTCCCGCTCTTTGATACATTCCTTGAGTACTTGAAGTTAGATTGAGGTTTTAATAGGGTTAGGTTTCATCCACTCTATCTTCTTCCATCTCTTTAGTAATTTTATAGTCTTTAGCTTGTTCTTGGGAATTTAGTACTTTATAACTTAACTTTGATGGTTAAAATCCCTCTTGGTAAGGCATCCATTATGCAATCCAAGTGAAGTCGCTGCCCCCAAATATGTAGAGTCCATCTTTTCTTTGTCTTTGCGTCAGTTGATACTTGGAAATCGCATGTAGTAGGGGGTGTACACTTATTATTTTTTTTTTTTAACAAAAAAAAACTTAATAGAAAAATAGTAGAAGGTGAAAAAAATTAACTAATTATAGAATTGAAGGTGAAAAAACACCATGGTTTAAAACTATCCGATCCGTGATCCGGCCGATCCGATCCAAAAAATCTGATATTTTTATGTAAAGAAGGTCCAACAATTTTGGATCGGATATGCGAGAAATTTCGGATCGGATACGGATTGAGAGAAATGGTTTTTAATTCGGATATCCGAAATATCCAAAATTTATAACATTTCGGATCGTATATCCAAATTTTTGGATATTTCGGATCGAAATTTTGTATTTTTGGATATTTGGATCATATATTTGGATTTTTATCGGATACTTTGGATCGATAACCAGATTTTTTTGGATGAGATGCTCGGATTTTTTGGATCGAGTACGAGTCTCCGGAAAAATATGTTAAAAACACAAAAAAAAAATTGGAAAATCTTGCCCACTAATATTTATATTAAATAAAAAAAACTTAATGGATGTATAAATAATTTCCAAAAAAAAACTTAATAGAAGTATATTTTTTTTATTTAATATAAATATTGGTGGGGAAAATATTGTTCTGAACGAAAGGAGAAGAAATAGGAACTAGAAAAGTAAAAATAAGAGCATTATTGTTACTTGTTTAGGAAAAAAAGCGGTGAATCAAGCACATAAAAGTGCAATGCCTTAAAGAAAATTATAATAAGAGCTTTATAAAAAAATAAGTTTAAGGTTTAATAAGTTCAGATAAGTTATAATAAGTTATAATAAGTTACAAGTCTGATTTTCTTTTTTGGGGGTTTTTTTAGTTATATAAAAACAAAATAATACTGAAAACAAATTAAAAAAAGTACCGAATTGAATGAGCCTTCAAAATTTAGATTAATGGTGTGAAATGTCAATAACTTATTAGAGATATACAACCCCTAAACCCAGATTCACTTTCCTCGCAAAAAGTGACTCATTTTAAAATCTAGCTAAATTAATGTATGTTGTATAAGTGACTCATTTTAAATTCTAAATGGAAATTATAAATGTGCTTTCTGATTCGCTTTTGACTTTAATCGCATTTATAGTTTTCATGCAACTGTTTCTTACTTTTTTAACGTTTGATGTCTAACGTAAATTTTAATTCTTGTATGCATACATATATATATATATAATATAGCTCCTACTTTTGCATAGTTCATGCATTTACTACTACAAAAAGGTTAATATAGAATTTAGTTTCATACACATGCAAACTAGCTAGGTAGTACTTTGAAAATATATTTTTCAAAAAACTAATTCTTACACCAACATAATAGCAATAAGATAACAACGTTGCATTGTGATTATTTACAAGCTTTCCTTATCCTCTCGTCTCAAATTCGTGTGACCGACATTCTAGTCTAGGCCTTGACCTGGTAGTAGGACCCTAGTCTAGGGTCCCTATCACACTATCCAAACAAAATTAGCATAAGATAACATTAACCTAAAATGTCATTTCATGATTATTACATATTGGTGTTGTTGTGCTTTCAGTATGTGGCAAGAAATTATATTAAAAGAATTTTTAAAAATCTATTCAACATTGATTTTTTGGATTATTATTAATATTAATATTAATATTGTTGTTATTATTATTATTTTTATTATTATTATTATTAAATTATTGCTATTATTATTATTATACAATGTTCTAATTATTATTATTTTATTTTATTTTTCAATCAGGTTTAATAAGTTCCAATAAGGTCTCATAAGCTCTAATAAGTTCCAATCAGTTCTAATAAGTTAAATCAGGTCTGATAAGTTCAGTTCATATAAGTTGAGATAAGTTTAGGTTTAATAAGTTGAAGAGAACGCGCTAGTTTTTAATTCGATTATATTAATAACTTTGTAATAATTGCTCATTAAAAAAACTATTCTAATTTCATTTATTAAAAGAAAGTGTTTCATTTTCAGATAAAAAGAATTGTTTTTCTATTTTCCATAAAAAAATATTTTACCATTGCTCTTCTACCTCTTTAAATTCTCTCCTAAATTTAGGACTTTTAAACCAAATTTCTATTGCTTTGAATTCTCTCCTAAATTTTCTTCCTCTTACTAATCTTCAAAAAAACATATACTCCCTACTTATTTCTTTTAGGTACAAATACATTAAGTTCACTTTTTCCTACACCTTAACGTGAACGAAAAACAATGCGGAAAATATGGACAGTTGTAACTGTTACAACTCAATTGATAATATATGTTAATATATAAAGAGAAGCAGTATTTTTGGTTGATAAATTTTACTTCACAAAAACACCCTTTTCGATGTGTAATTTTCTTATTTTTATTTATAAATAATTTCTTAATTAGCATTCCTTCGTCACTCTTAGTTTTCTACATTCATTTTTTATATCTCCTAAATCACAACTTTAAATTAAATTATCTTGAAACATGTGTAAAAAAATAAAAAAAAACTATACATTAAAAAAGTACACACTGACCCGAATCAAACAAGATTTTATTTGACTATATTTTTCTTTATATGTATAAAATTAAAGAGTCTCAGAGTTATCAAATGAACAATAACAAAAGTCAACATGTGGCAAATTTAGAGGAATGGAGGGAGTATCTATTATAATTTTTTTTATAATTATCCATTTAAAAAACTAGTCTATTTTCTTTCTTTTTTTTAAGAAAAGGTTTTGTTTCAATTTTCTTTTTCCTATTTTCTATACAAAAAAAAACAAAAAATTATTTTACAGTTGCTCTTCTATCTCTATGTATTAGGATTTTTACCCCTAATTTTCATTGATTTGGTTTCTCTCCTAATTTTTTTTACCTCAAACTAAACTTCAAAAGTATATACTCCATACTTATTTCTTTTAGATATGAACATTTACAAATTATAGAGGAAGGATTGGCTAAAAACCAAAAGATGGTTGAAAACCAGACAGAAAATGGTTTAAAAGGGTACATTAGCAGTCGCAGGGAGTACATTAGATGTTTAAAAGGGTACAAATGGTTTTTAGCGAAAGTTCCTAATATTTACAAAGATTGTCATTAGTATTCACACGTGTACCCCTTTAAGTGTCTAATGTACGAGTTTTTAGGTTGAAAACGTTTTTAGTTGATCCTCTTCCTATATATATATATATTTTTTTTATATATATCCACATAAATTTGAGTTTTTTGTTTTTATAAAGAATTATTATATTGTGCATGCGCGACATGTAACTGGTAACCTCTAAAAGTAAAGGAAATTTTAATTTAAAAAATTATTTGCAAAAATAAAAAAATTAAAAAAATCGTATATAGTTTAATGGCGTATCAAATGTCAAGGGGTGTGTATGATTAGTGTGAAGAAAGATGTGTCTAAGTAACAAAAACTTCCCTATTAGGGGAGATATTCCTAAATTCTCATTTCACTCATTAATATCATTGTTTCTCCCATTGGTCCGTATTATAACATCCCAAGTAGGGATATATCTTAAATCAATTCCCCCTCCCCTTTTTATTTTGTCTATTGTTATAAAAAGGGTGAAACCCTCATTGTTTGTTTCACTTCATCTTTGTCTTTCTTTCTACTCTAGAAATTAATACTAAATAATTTTCAGGTGTATTTTTTTTTAATTTCAATTAAGAGCAACCACCACCATGGCCGGAGTTGACAACACCAGTGAATCTCGAACATCAAGCCCCGTTCATCGTTCGCCGATTTCTGATCATGATCCCAACAGTCTTGAGGATGATAGACAGGTCTATTTCTAGTTAATCATCAAACTCTTCTTTGCTTTATTCAAATGCTTTATAATTTTTTTTGATTGGTTTGTTGTTTGATTAAAGGGAACTTTAGTAAATTGTAAGTGTGTTTAATTGATGATATATATGTTTGCTTTAGTAAATAATTTTTCTTGCCTGAAATTGAACACCCTTGGTTTTTTAGGGCGGCGTGTTCGGTACTGTTTATGGTTTTTGTTTTCTATTTTTTTTAAGACAAAAAGCCAAATCAGGAAATCAGAAAAAGTTGTTGACACTTATTGTGGTCGGTTTTAAAAAAAAAAACTATAATAATTTTTTTATGCTTAACTAGTTTTTGGACATGGCATATATTATTATAGTACATTAAATTATTGTACGACAGATCAAATTTACCATGCAACACTCATTATATACACTAATTTAGTGTACAACGGATTTAAAGTTATCCTAAAAATGATAAGAGTTACCCCTTGATAAATAATTTTTATCAAGGGGTAACTTTTATGGGCTTTCAGTGTACACTTGATGAGCGTTGCATGGAAGACCGGTTTTTTTAAAAGGATTTGTCATAACAAATTGTATGCGTTGGGTACGCTGAGTTAGTGTACAAGTTCTAGATAGTATGAATACTTCGTTTAGATAGTCGTACCCATACTGCATACCAATTCTTATAAGATAACCGATATTTTACTCAATTTCAAAATTATTTTTTTGTCATGTTTTATAATAATTTATTCCATTTTTTTCATGTTTTCATAGTTTTTTAAAGGGTTTTCATATATTTTTATGCTAATCAAATCAAAACATTTCAAATGATAATGAAAAATATTGATAAAACATCTTAATTTTTAAAGTATTTGATAATATCTATATATTGTCGTACCCGTAACGTATTTGACTATTATTTTCAAATCAACATATCCCATAGACGTTTCGTACCCAAACTCGTTTTCGTACCCATATCTATGCATCTTAGTTTACAACGGATTAAAATGGCCATCAAGGGGTAACTTTATTCGTTGTACTCAATGTACATCGGGTGTACTGTACTATTGTATACAAAACGTCTTTTTTAATAGTAGTTTAATGGAATAATTACATTAATAGGTACCAACTATTGCACTTTTTATTTTATAGGTACCAACTTTTGATTATTCACCAGCTTCACGAACTATTACATAAAGTTGCAACGATAGGTATGGATGACCTATAAACAAGTATGAATGACCTATAAATTGCAACAACATTTATGTGATATACATATCCTTGCAACTTTATGTAATAGTTCGTGCTGCTGTTGAATAATCAAAAGTTGGTACCTATAAAATAAAAAGTGCAATAGTTGGTACCTATTAATATAATTATTCCTAGTTTAATTTCAAACTGTTTTGGATAAAAATTTTTTAAAAATTGTTTTGGAGATAAACACTAGACATTGATTTGAAATGGCCAT
Source organism: Salicornia ramosissima (assembly GCA_951394345.1). Taxonomy (NCBI): domain Eukaryota; kingdom Viridiplantae; phylum Streptophyta; class Magnoliopsida; order Caryophyllales; family Amaranthaceae; genus Salicornia; species Salicornia ramosissima. Next base: position 46,732,385 of record OX596238.1, on the reverse strand, counting down.
TTGTTGACTCGTATTTTAAATATTTTTTTTTTTAATCAAAAGACAAGAGATTATATATTAAAAAAAAGCCAAACGGCACTTATAAATCGATAATCTCTCCAAAGAGGTAAAGACATTAGATTTAAAACAACAATACGTATTAACTTCAACTTCATTCACTACAAAAAACTCACACAACGAGGGTAACTTATCATGATTAAAGAGGGCAATATGAGTATTGTTTTACTTAATGATGCCTACAAGGGCAATTATTTTTGCACTCATTGATATTAACAATGAAGACAATATGATTATTTTTCCCTCTTAAACTTTTGAAACTTTGCCCTATTTGATAATAAATAAAGTGTTTAAATTGAAGAAAGTAAAATTTATTGCCTTTGTTGATGATCAATGAAAGCAATTTTGTTTGCCCTTTTTGAATGGAATCAAATAGGGCAAAACATCTAAAAATCTAATACAATGGGGTTACAAGGGCAACATGAGGGCAATACTAAAATTGTCATTATAACCTAAGAAGACAAATTTTGTATCAAATAGGGCAATTTTAATTGTCTTTCTTGAACACATTTTTTGTAGTGATTAATTTCTACGCTTCCACCCGATTGCAGAATCACCTGGTGATTTTTGTTCGAATTCAATATGTATTGACCAACTGCAACCACCTCCTGTATAGATCTGAGGAAGAAAATATATATATAAAGCCCTAAATCTTTATTGACTATAACCATAACTCTCCAACCCAATGATTGAATGTAACTCATTTGAATAAAAACAACCCACACACTATGGGAAATAACAACCCACAATAAAGAAAAACTAACAACCCACACAATAAGATGGGAAATAGAAACCACACAAGATTGGAGAAATCAATCCACCAAAAAAGTAGACCAAAAACCATCATTATAGATGGAGAGTAATTATTCAAAGATTAGAAAACTGAAAGAAAACTAAAGAAAACAAGAAATTAGAATAAGTTTGGGCTTTCCACCGGTTAAATCGATGGAAGCCCCCTCAAAAACACCAATGGAGCAAGAAAAATGAGAGAGAAGAGGGAAAAGAAGTTAGGGGGTTTTTGAATTTTAATATATTTAGATTTTTTTACAAAAATGTATCCTGGAAAAGGGGTAGTTATTTTTTGCCAAAACATTCTCAAAATTGCCAATGAGTTGTTTGTCTGGATGGGAGGAAATTTTATTGATAGGTTTTGTGTCATTGAATTATCTATTTGTAGGTAATTGATGTTCATTTTTTTAGGGTAAATATTCAAGGATTTATTCTTTACTTGTGTGTAGATCAAATATATATTTTTTTTTTTGGGAAATTCTCATTGGCACTACCGTAGTTTGGCAAATTCTCAATGATATTACAGTGTTTTCTTTAATTCCAACGATAATACGCTTTAATTATGATTAAATTCTCAAATGTGATATTATTAAACAAAAAAAAACTTTTAAAATTGACAAAAAAAATACATTACTTAACTATAATTAACCAAAGAAAAAATATATTAAAAAATTTATTAATCATAATTAATAAAGCAAACCCTCATAAGTGTTAAAATGGTTTGTAAATTTCGACCTCAAATCGGATCCCATAATGGTTAAATTGACATGTAAAACCTTAAGTAGACTATATTTTATTACTATTAGTTATTCTTTTTATTTAATTAACGGAATATTCATTCACAATGCTACATTTGGAAATTTAATCATAATAAGTATTACCGTTGGAATTAAAAAAACTCGGTAGTACCATTGGGAATTCGCCAAAATACGATAATACCAATGGAAATTTCCCTTATTTTTTTTCAATTCTTTTACCATGAACAAGCTAAAAAAACTATTGCATCATGTCGGGTTATTTGATTCATTATTTAGATAATATCCATTGATAGAATCAAGATCATGGGTGTGAAAGCCACAATTTGAGGGTTGTGGATGATGAAAAGGAAGAACAATGTATAAAAATTTATAAACAAGTTGATTAGGCCATTTATTTTCCTTCAATTGTTTCATTCATTAATTTTAGGTATATTTAATTTATTTCTTTTCTTAAGCAGTATTTGTTACATATGTCACAATATATAAGGCCGAAATTCAAGGCTGGGTGTTTAATTTTTTTTTTTTCCTTAAGCAATATTTGTTAGATATGTCACAATATATAAGGCCAGAATTCAAGGCTGGATGTTTAATTTATTTTTTTTCCTTAAATAGTATTTGTTAGATCTGTCATAATAAAAAAGGCCGAGATTCAAGGTGGGATATTTGATTTATTTATTTTCCTTAAGCATTTTTTGTTAGATCTTAAATAATAGTTTTGATCAAATTGAAGTTTGAAATTAATGGATTAGTTAAGAGGTGTTAAGTTAATCTTAATCCAGTCACTCATTCATTTGATAAATAACCTCATCATCAATGATAATTTTTGAAGATAATAAAGAAAGTAATGAATCAAGCAAAAGAGCATACTAAGTAACTCATTATGTAAGATCAAAGAAGTCAATATTAGGTTATAATTGCACCAAAATATGGTATGATGTAGGAAAAACAACTCAAATTAAAGGAGCTAGGTTATACTTTTGAGTATATGCATTAAGCATTATGTAGTCGAATAAAGTGGCATAGAAAATGCAAACAATTGAATTGTTACTTTTTGGTAACAAATAATTCTTAACACTATGTCCAAACAATAACTTCTTTAGTATGATTATAAATATATATAATTAGTGGTGGCAAAGGGAGCCTTAGTTTTTGTGGGTCATAAATCATAAGACTTAAGGATTGATATTGACAAACCAAATATTGATATGGGCACTGTTAGTTTGGTGCCTTGAATCCGTTATATGCCGAACTCCCGCTTCGAACGACCCAGCACGGGGGTCTCGCTGCCCGACTTTTGCGGTATATCTGTTTTGGGCTACGGTTTTCTGTTTTGGGCCTTTTTTTTCGGGTTCTTCCGTTTCTGTTTTAGGAGTCCTATATATACTCCTTCTCTGTAACCTAGCCGTACTTTTGTACTCTGAATATTCCTGAAAGCAATAATACTGTTTCTCCTCTGCCTGTGGACGTAGTCGACACACCGTCGGCGAACCACGTAATTATGTGTGTTGTTTTTGTTTATTATTTGAATTCGATCGCATCCGTTATAACAGGCACACTAAGGTGTGCTGTCACAATGAGGTGTGTCTATATAAATTTTTGGTGTGTTGTTATCTTTTTCCGAAAGACCCACCTAATTTCTTTTTTTTTTTTAAATCAAGTAGTGGAATATGAGGATTTTAATTATTTTTTTTGGATTGAAATCAATTATGAACTAGACAAATTTATTTTTTTTATAGGTGATCAATAATCGATAGTAATCTAGCATCTCAGAAATCTGGCTTCGCCATTGATGATTAGATTGTGTGTATGTTGTACTAATGCTAGTCTCTAATTTTCCTTTCCATGTTAAGATCATACATAGTTTAGAGATAGTAGACTTTAATTTGAATAAAAATGGGGGGGGGGGGCAGGTTTGCACTATAATTTTAATAGAAAAACACATTATATAAACAATGCATTATTGGTTTCTTGCAGTTGAACTTATCCTTGAGAGCTAGATGTACAATTCCTTTCAAAGTGAAGAAAACTGATACATTGAAGAAGCTGAAACAAGCATGCCATGACGAGGAAGGTGTTTCAGAGAAACTTCTAGATTGCTTCTTTGATCAATATTATTTAAAAGACGAGCACACATATGACAATGTCATTGCTATTCTGGCCACAAGAATAATAGTTAAAGTACCAAGTTTAAAATCAAACCTCAATACTACAATAATAGGTAAGATCAATGACACAGTTGGGTTGATCAAATGCAAGGCTGTACATAAGTTGCACTTGGAATCACATGGTTATGATGTGATGTTTAATGGTGCATATCTTGAAAGCAATGAAATTCTTGGATCTTTCCATATTCCAAACGATTCGATCTTTTACTTGGTGAAATGCCCCGTTGAAGTCCTTCCAATTGTGGTTATCACCCCCAAAAAGAAGCCAATTGTGTTTCAAGTTAAGAAGATGCACACAATTTTGGATGCAAAGACTATAGCCGGTAGCATGTTTAATTTAGATGTTGAGAAGGCAGTTTTGATGATGGATGGATGCCCTACTCTTGATGAAAGTAGGACATTTCACTCGTACAACTTTCGGGACAAGTCGACTTTCAAACTAGTGTTTCAGTTCGAAGTGTTTGTGGCTGTCATAGGTGGTCCAAAAGTTAGTGTTACGGTTTTACCGTGTGACCGTGTTGATGATTTGAATCGAAAAGCGACCAAGGTTTTGAAGTGGACTCTGCGTAATTATCCATTTTTCTACCATGATATAAAGCTTGAAAATCAACACAACATTGCTCATTATGGTATCTCTAAGGGTTGCACCCTCTTAATGGGTACTCGATGGTATATTTAAATTCAATGATATATTCTAAATCTTATTGTCGTCTTAATAGAGTTGGTATTGTGGTTGCACATTTATGTCGAGTTATAGCCTGTTCTTTCATGAAATTTTCGAGTGGATTAAACTCTTCAAGAATTGAGCTTTTAGTTGTAATCTTGTTCTAACCATAATCTTTGATGATTTTCTTGATGTATTTGTTGAATTAATTAAGTTCTTGAAAATTTAAAGTATTAATCTTGAATAGATGATGATGATGTCGAGTGATGATAATATTTTGGTAGGTTTTCTAGTCGAAATTCTTGACCAATAAATCAAAGTATGAATTTTTACAAGTTAGTCTAATTCAATTCTTTTAATCTTAATAATTTAAATAAAAAGAAAAGATTAAATTTTATTTTAATTATATTATAAAAGCCGTGTGATTTGTAGAATAAAAAGGGCTGATTTTTATTGTTTAAATGATAAAAAGATTAGATTTTAAACACTTTCATGAAATTATTTTGATTAAGTTTAATTAAGGCTTGTATTTTAATTAATTAATTGAATTAATTGTTTAATTATGAAAGATTGATTATTGTGACTTCTTTGTGATGAAAGCCGTGTATGATGGTGAAATAAGGACAAGGTTTGATTTCTATTTCTTATTTAATGATTGAATTATAGTTAGTGAATTATGATATTTATATGCAATATTGTATGAATTTTTTGAATTGAAGTAATTATGGTTGCATGGGAATTTCGAATGGTTGCATGCTGATTTTCGTGAATCACGTGTAGTGTCTATTGTTTTTGAGTCAAGTAAAGTCGGTCTAGAGTTGACTAGTGATAAAATTAAGTTGAAAAGAGTCAAAGTTGTGAATTGGAAAGATTAATGATAATGAATGAAGTTAATGAATGGAAGAATGATTAACTATGAAGTGACCGCCCATCTAGTGGCTAATGCGCCACGAACACGGGTATAGTCGGAGCCACTGCGCCGCTGCGGAATGGCGTCAGTTCTGAATCCCAGCGCTCGAGAAGTAGATCTCATGTAGTTGACCCGGCGTGAGCAAGGAAAGTTTGGGAAAGAGTGTTAAGGTTTTCCCCTACGAGCATATGGTTGTGTCACGGATTAAAACGATAAGAAGAAATGAAATGTGAAAGTTAAGGAATGAAAGACTAGAGTTTAGGGTCAATACTAGCTTAAATGGAAAGTTTGGTCATAGCTTAGTCGTGTGTATTTTCCGTTGCGTGTCTCATGATTCGTGTATGTTGTATGTTGGTGTTGGTCTTGTTGACTCGTGTGGACTTTCTGGTTGACTTATGTTTTGATTGTTATATTTCTAATTGCGTTTGACTATTAAGTAGAATAATATAATGACTCCCCACTAACTGTGGACCCCATATTTCCTTTTTTCAGGTACTGATGAAGACTTGTTGGGAGTTGCGAGGGTTGGGATTGAGAGCCAGCAAGTCTAGTAGCTTAGCTACCCATTAGAATATCCTAGCCTTCTAGTATTTTTTTCATGAACATTAGTAGCTTTGTAGTTAATAAGAGACTTTGTTTATTTTATTGTTTGGATTAATTAAAGTTTAATAAATAAAATGACTATGCTCAGAGCTTCTGCTGTTATTAATTAATTTAATACTAAAAGTTCATAGTTGATGATGATTCGTATTGTTGTTTTCTTAGAAAATAACGCTGCTAAAATACGGGTCGTTACAATTGGCCTGACCTATACATTAACTTTTCTATTAGATATAAATCCCTAAATACCGCTATTATTTTCTTGAATTTTGTTATAGAAAATTTTAGAAAATTATTTTTTTGAAAATTGGAGTTTAAATAGATAATCTCAATTTTATTTATTCAAACTGTACTCATATGCAAATCGGATTCAAAAGGAATCATCAATATCAGTTACCGACAGTTATATTTCTATTAATCTATCACCATGTACTCATTTTAAAATCTACATTGAAATCATAAATAGGTAATCCAGTTCGCTTTTGACTTTTTTTAATCAACATTCAATGTCTTGCGTAAATTCAATTCTTGTATACATATATATCAGTAATAGATTCATATCATAGGTCATCATTATCACAACTCAACAGCTAACCGTAAAGAAAAAGAAATATTATTTTTTTGGAAATCAATACAGACAAATAGACGAATGACACTAAATTTGAAGGGTCTCAAAAGTATTAGAACTTACATAGTTACATACTAAGTACTCAGTACTAAGCAAACTTTTAAGAAAAAATCTTAAATAAGAGAGGCTTGTATTATCTTAAATAAGAATTTGCAATGACATTTATAAAATTATTTTTTAAAAATTTATTTTAATAAAGACTTGAATAAAACTGACCTCATATCAATTTACCTTAATGTGAATAATAAATGATGCAAAATGATGTGAAGAATATGTATGATTATGGTGGTTACAACTCATAAGTACTGCTAAACTCTAATTTTTTAAAAATCATAAGTACTGCTAAAACTATAGCCATTAATATATATCTTATAAAATAAAGGATTTAAAACTAATTGGACATATTAAGACCATAATAATTTTGAGAATTGGTAACAGAAAAATGCAAATTATTTAATCTGGTTTTCTTTTTTTTTTTTTTAAAAAAAAATAAATAAAATAAAACTAAATACAAATTTTATACAATATCGAATGAGGCTTTAAAAATTAGATTAATGTTGTGAACTATCAATAAATTCCTTATTAGAGATATACAACCCCTAAATTCAGATTCTCTTTCCTTGCAAAAAGTGACACATTTTAAAATCTAGCTAAATTGATGTATGTTTTATAAATGACTCATTAATCTAAATGGAAATAATAAATGTGCTTTCTTATTCACTTTTGACTTTACTCGCATTTATAGTTTTCATGCAACTGTTACTTTTTTTAACGTTGGATATCTTACGTAAATTCAATTCTTGTATGCATGTATGTATATAAGTTATAGATTCATATCATAGATCCTACTTTTGAATAGCTCATGCATTTACTATTACAAAAAGGTTAATACATATGTAAATTAGCTAGTACTTAGAAAATATATTTTTCTAAAAATAATACATACACCAAGATAATAGCAATAAGATAACAACACTTTAATTTGATTATTTGCGAGGTTTCCTTATCCTCTCCTCTCGAATTTGTGTGACGGATATTCTAGCCTAGGTGTTGACCTGGTACTAGGAGCCTAGCTAGCCTAGAGCCCCTATCACATTATTATCCAAAGAATATATATATATATATATATTATAGCATAAGATAACATAAACCTGAAATGTCATTTCATGCTTATTACATGCATATTGGTGTTGTTATGCTTTCTACTAGAAAAGATGTTGTTTACGACGGGAATTTTCATCGCAAAAATGTGACCCGTCGTAGAAAAGGGGGTCGCAAATGAGTTTTACCGTCGTAAAAATATGACCCCGTCGCAAAAAGTTAAAGAGGGGTCGCAAATTATTTTTTCCGTCGCAATCCCGTCATAATTAAGTCATTTCTAATACAGTTTGGGTTAGGTATTCGGTAATTTTAGCAATGGCCTCAAAAACCGTAACAAAAGATCTACATTTGCGATGGATTTAAACCCATCATTAATGTGTACCCGTCGTTAATGCTCAATTTTTAGTAGTGGTATGTGTCGCGTACTTATATTAATAGAATTTTTTAAAATATACAAATATATTTATCAATTTCCTAACATTATAATAACAAAGATATGATAGAGTATGTAGTCCAGTCTAGTAAGCACTAAAACGAGATTGGTATGAACTTGACCCAGTTCCTCAGAAGAGATTTATGAGGAAGGTCTTTAAAACGAATTTGAAATTATGTTAAGCTTCCTACATTTTTAGGTATACTATATATAATGTAACATGACAATTGATACGAGTAATTTGGGTGATTATGATCATTACAACTCAAAGAGTAAAAGCTAAAAGAAAGACAAAAAAAGTTTGAAAATTCTCCTATTGTAGTAAAAAAAATGACCACTAAAGTCAAAATAATCTAGACTGTTGATTTTTTATATTATAATTAAGTTGATTTTGATAATTAGATTTGACTTTTATTGTAAATAAAAATATACATTAATTTTTTTTTTGTAATATTAATTCATTTTTAATAGTTTTTGATTCACCTAAATTAATTTTAGATTTTGATAATGTAAAAATTAAATTAAAAATTTGAAATTAATTTAGATAAATCCAAAAAAATTAAAACTGAATTAATGTTACATTAAAAAAATATAAAAATATTTATTTTTATTTAAAAAGTCATATCTAATTACTAGCTAAATTATTTTGACTTTAGTGGTCGTTTTTTCGACGACCATAGAAGAAACATCCAAAAACGTTTTTGCTAAAAACCTATTAAAAAGAAAGTGCACCTAACATGAAAGTTCATATATCTAAGGAAAATAAGTACGAAGTGCATATTTTTGAAGATTAGTTAGAGGAAAAAAATTTATGGAAATTCAAAAGGCAATGGAAATTGAGGTTAAAATTCAAATACATTGAGGTAGACTAATACTTGTTGTGACTATCGACATTTTACACTATTTTTTATGGATTATTTGTCCAAAACTACCTTAGTTATATCACTTTTTTGCAAAAAACTACCTTACTTAAAAAAGTTTGTTCAAAATTACCTTTATCAGTCAATTCTTTGCTGACCACTACCTTGTTCGTTGTTTCTGCGTTGACTTAGTTTTTTTCCAAACAAAAATTCACACAATCAATGTTTTAATGATCCTTTTTTCCTAAAAGATCAAATCTGAGGTCGAAATCTGCAAAAAAAAAAAAAAAAAACCAATCGTATAGGCTCCTATTTGCATTACAGATTTGTCTCGGTATGCGTTCATTGTTTTGCATGCCCAAAAAAATTATCCCTTTCAAGATTTTGGTAGGTTATTTGTGTCCTAAAGGGTCAAATTTGGGGTCATAATTTGCAAAAAATAATCAGATTGGGCGAAAAAATCAAAGTCAACACCTGAATAATATAATGAACAAGGCAGTGGTCAAGAAAGAATTGACTAATAAAGGTAGATTTGGACAAACTTTTGTAAGTAAGGTAGTTTTTTTTACAGAAATTGGTGTAACTAATGTAGTTTTGAACAAAAAAATCCTTTTTTATATAATACGAAGGGAGTTAATACATTAAGTGTACTTTTACCTATACCTTAATAATGTGAACGAAAAACAATGCGGAAAATTTGGACCATTGTGACGGTTACAACTTAATTGATAATTTATTCTTTTAGATATGGACTTTCATGTTAGGTGCACTTTTTTTATACGAAGGGAGTTAACACGTTAAGTACACTTTTACCTATAGCTTAACGTGAACGAAAAATAATGCGGGAAGTCTGGAAGATTATAACGGTTACAACTCAATTTTACTTCAACAAGCAAGAATGTGATTATAAGTTACTAATATCAAAACTATTTTGATTAATTTGGTCGTTTGCACCCTTAAATAGCTAGCTTCCTCAAAATGCATAAAAAAATATTTGTTGAAATTTTTATGTTACGGAGGGAGTATATATATTTCGTACTTATTTCTTTTAGATATATATGGACTATAGGTGATCATGGGCCGGGTCGGGCCAATGCAAAAAAATCAAGCCCATACAGCAGGTCGGGTTCGGGCCGGGCTTAGTTCGGGCCCAGATTTCTTAGCCAAAGCCTGAAAATTTAGTGCAGGGTTGGCAGGCTTTCGGGCTTTTTCGGGCCGGGCCTAAAAAAAATAACCAAAAAGTTTAATTTTAAATGTAAAAGGCCCGCGCAAAAAAATAAAAAAATTGGACCGGGCCTAAGTTCAGGCCTAATTTTCATGTCCAAAGCCCACAAAAAAGCGGGATGGGTTGTGCCAACCCACTTTTGATCAGCTCTAATATGGACTTTCATGTTAGGTGCACTTTTTTTTGTTTTATACAAAGGGAGTTAACACGTTAAATGCACTTTAACGTATACCTTAATGTGAACGGAAAATAATGTGGGAACTCTGATCTAGACGATTGTGACGGTTACAACTCAATTGATAATCTGCGTTACTCCCTCTGCCCTAAAGAAAGTGCTCCATTTGGTTTTCACATCTCTCAATTTATCACTTTAAAAATTAATATCTCGAACGAATAATATATAAAAAATCAAAAATTATATATTTGAAAAGTATATTTCGAGACAAATTAAACGAGATCTCACGTGACTATATTTCCATTGGTTATATAAAATTAAATAGAGTCAAATTTACATGTGAATTGTACCAAATGTCAAAATGGAGCAATCTTTTTTGGAACAGAGGGAGTAATATATACAGAGAAGAAGAATTTTTGGTTGATAAATTTTACTTGACCAAATAAAATACCCTTCTCAATTTGTAATTTTCATATTTTTTTATTTATAATTAATATAATAAGTTTTTAATAGGAATATATTGTTACCTTTGTGATTCGTAGTTATTACCCATTAAAATAAAACTATTCTTTTTTCTTTTTTTAAAAGAAAACGTTTCATTTTCAGATAAAAAGAATTATTTTTCTGTTTTTCATAAAAAAAAAATACCATTACTCTTCTACCTCTATGTATTAGGATTTTAAACCCTACTTTCCATTGCTTTATTTGAATTCTCTCCTAAATTTTCTTCCTCTTACTAATCTTAAATATAAAAAAATACTCCTAACTTATTTCTTTTACTTGCACTTTATATCTATTATCTATTATATAATTCAAGGGGGGAGCCATGGTGTCCGCCTTGGAAAAGTCCGTGTTACCCATCATTCCATAATTATTATGAAAAATTATTACAATTTTTGAAAAATTTTAAATGAAAATATTAAAAGATATAAAATTCATAAAAATAAAATAAAAATAAAAAAATTCATATTTTTGAATTCTCTAAAAATAGATACCCCATATTGATATAATTTGTCACATAAAAATTTTACCTTTCAATTATTGTAAAAATTTTACCAAAATTCTCCATAAATAAACATTTTATTTTGTTTATTATTGTAGGATGACTTGATGAAAAGGGAAAATTTTATTATGATTAAGTGATGCGTTTGAATTTGAAAAGTGTTTCAATTTATCAAACAAATAACCTCATTTTTTTGTTTGTTTAGACAAATTGATAGATAAATTTAAAATATCATCGCACCTAAAATGTGCACATTAGGCTAGTGTGTGTGTGTGTGTGTGTGTATATATATGAATAGGATCATGTAAAAACTAGACTCTTAGTTGAAAACTAAAAACTTTAATTTTTTATCGTGAGAAGGTGAGAAAATGATAGATACATTAATTATAAGCTATAGGTACATTAAGTACCAACTATAAGTACATTCAACATAGATTATAAATACAATGACTTAATACTATAGATACATTGACTCTAAAAACTGTATCAGGAGAAGTAGGGAGGGAAAATCAAATTTAATCTTAGTCATTCATTTGTTGATCAAAGGGATGTGGTTCTCATATATATATATATATATATATATATATATATATATATATATATTAAGGGAGTTAATATGTTAAGTTCACTTTTTCCTATACCTTAATGTGAACGGAAAACAATACGGAAAATCTGGACGGTTGTGACTGTTACAACTCAATTGATAACCTATGTTGATACATAAAGAGAAGCAGTATTTTTGGTTAACACCTCCCAAAACACAACTTTAAATTAAATTATCTATAAAAAAAATTATAATAACTAGATATTAAAAAAGTACACATCAAGCCGAGTCAAACAAGATCTCATTTGACTATATTTTTCTTTATATGTATAAAATTAAAGAGAGTCAAAGTTACCAAAGAAATAGTCGAATAATAACAAAAGTCAACATACATGTGGCAAATTTAGAGGGACAAATAGAGTATCTATTATTAAATATTGTAATGATTAAATACCCATTTAATTTTTTTTTAAAAAACTTACTCTATTTTCTTCTTCTTTTTAAAAGAAAAGGTTTTGTTTTCAAATAATTTTTCTTTTCTATTTTCTATACAAAAAACAAAAAAATGTTTTACAATTGCTCTTCTACCTCTATGTATTAGGATTTTTAACCCTGATTTCCATTGATTTGGTTGATCAAATGCAAGGCTGTACATAAATTGCACTTGGAATCACATTGTTATGATGTGATGTTTAATGGTGCATATCTTGAAAGCCACGAACTTCTTGGATCTTTTCAGATTCCTAACGATTCGATCTTTTACTTGGTGAAACGCCCCATTGAAGTTCTTCAGATTATTGTGGTTATCACCCCCAATTAAGAAGAAGCCAATTGTGTTCCAAGTTAAGAAGATTCACACAGTTTTGGATGCAAAGACTATAGCCGGTAGCATGTTTAATTTAGATGTTGAGAAGACAGTTTTGATGATGGATGGATGCCCTACTCTTGATGAAAGTAGGACAGTTCACTCGTACAACTTTTGAGACAAGTCGATTTTCAAACTTGTGTTTCAGTTGGAAGTGTTTGTGCCTGTTATAGGTGGTCCAAAAGTTAGCATTACGGTTTTACCATGTGACCGTGTTGATGATTTGAATCGAAAAGTGACCAAGGTTTTGAAGTGGACTCAGCGTAATTTTTTATTTTTCTACCATGATATAAAGCATGAAAATCAGCACAACATTACTCATTATGGTATCTCTGAGGGTTGCACACTCTTAATGGGTTCTCCATGGTATATTTAAATTCAATGATAGATTAGAAATCTTATTGTCGTCTTAATAGAGTTGGTATTGTGGTTGTTGTTGATGTTGCTACTTTTATTGCATAATAGTTTTAGTACAAATTAGGAATTAAATTAGTTTTCTAAGCCAGAAATTTATAAAAACAACCCAATTTGTGTAAAAATAGGCATTTTAAATCAATAATTAGTACAAGCTGCTACATTTGTTAAAAAAAAAAAAAGATTTTAAACTAGTAAAAATATGCATTTTCGAATTAAATTCACAATCATATCTTTAATTATATTTGAAAATTTTGTATTTAATTTTTGTTTATAGATTTCATCACCTTTTTTGAACCGAAAACCATTCGGGAGAATCTGGATGAATGCATTCATGTAGTGGTTGTTACAACTCAACCAAAAACCCTAAATATATATGCAAAAAATAAATAAATGATTTCAAATGACTGTGAACAAGTATTGGCCTGGCCTATACATTATCTTTTCTATTAGATATACATATATATATATATCCCTAAATCCCCCAATTATCTTCTCTAATTATAAAAAGTATAAAACCCTAGATCTTTTACACTTTTTTTTTTTATAACTTTCACACTACAAATTATTACAAATTTTTATATATAGATCTAGATATAAAGGTGTATCTTTGCTCATTTAATAGTCTTCTTCTCATTTTTAATTTAAAATGAGCAAATTAAATTTAAATTAAATGATCAATAAATTCAAATTAAATAATCTAATATGATCTGAACTTATTTTTTCTGTTCTAATATGAAATAAGTAATAATAAGGTGTGAAAATTATGTGAAACAAACAAGGCCTAACTCCCAATTCGATTGGATTCCTAAACATCAATTTTGTTGTAGAAAATTTTAGAAAATTATTTTTTTGAAAAATGGAGTTTAAATAAATAATCTCTATTTTATTTATTAAAGCTATACACGTGCATATGAAAATCGAATTCAAATGGGATCATCAATATCAATTATCGACAGTTACATTTCTATAAATCTATCACTATATGTGATTCATTTTAAAATCTAAATTGAAATCATAAATAGACAATCTAGTTCGCTTTTGAGTTTCCTCGCATTTATATTTTTCGTGCAACCATTTCTTACTTTTTTTAACATTGGATGTCTTACGTAAATTCAACTTATGTAATACATATATATAAGTAATAGATTCATATCATAGATCCTACTTTTGAATAGCTCATACGTTTACTACTACAAAAAGGTTAACATAGATTTTAGTTTCATACCATGCAAATTAGTACGTAAAATATATTTTCCTTAAAAAATACATATGTCAAGATAATAGCAATAAGATAACAGCTTTGTGATTACTTGCGAGGCATCCTTACTATCCTCCCCCTCTCGGATACATCCCTTGAGCACTTGAAGTTAGGTTGAGGTTTCATTAGGGTTCTGTTTCATCCACTCCATCTTCTTCCATCTCTTTAGTAATTTTCTAGTCTTCAGCTTGTTCATGGGGATTTTGTACTTTTTAACTTAACTTTGATGTATTAAGACCCCTCTTAGTAAGGCATCCATTTGTGTAATCCAAGTGAAGCCGCTGCCTTCAATTCAAATATGTTGAGTCCACCTTCTCTTTATCTTTGTGTCAGTTGATACTTAAAAATCGTAGTAGGGTTTACACTTATTTTGGTTTAAAACAAAAACTTAATAGAAAAATAGCAAAAGGTAAAATTAATTTTCTTTGATAAAGTATTAGGACAAAAAAATTGTTAAGAGCGAAATATGAATGAATTGACTAATTCTATAATTGAAGGTGGAAAAACACGAGTAGTAACTAGGGCAGTTCAAAATGATTCGATTTGTGATCCGGGCGATCTGATTAAAAAAAAATGGATATTTCTTATGTAAAAAAGGTCCGGATATTTCGGATTGGATATTCTAGAACTTTCGGATCGGATACGGATTGGGAAAATATTTTTTCGAATATCCGAAATTTATAATATTTCGAATCGGATATTCGAATTTTTAGACATTTTGGATCTAAATTTTTTGTTTTGGATATTTGGATCGTGTATCGAATTGTTATTGGATACTTTGAGTCGGTAACCAGGTTTTTCGGATCAGATACTCGAATTTTTCGGATTGGGTCTCCGGAAAAATAGGTTGAAAACACAAAAAACAAATTAGAAAATCTTGACCACTAATATTTGTTTTCAATTGACTTATAGTCTAACAAAATTTCAAATTTATCAGATATTATTTGATAAAACCGTGCATAGCACGGGACTAATCTTGTAATGTAATATGACAATTGATACGAGTAATTTGGGTGATTATGAGTTTATGACCATTACAAATCAAAGACTAAAAGCTAACAGAAAGACAAAATATTTTGCTAAAAAAAGTGTAAAATGTCGATTGTCACAACAAGTATTTCTCAGATAAGTTCAGGTCTTTAAAATGTCGACTAATTAGGTCTGATAAGTTTGTCAGTAAAGTTCAAATAAGTTCAGTTTAGATAATTTCAGGTCTAAAAAGTTGAAGAAAACGCACCCTTAGTTTACATAAGGATTTCTCAATCATCGACGATCCCCAATTTTCCATTATTATAAAAAGGAGTTACGATCCTCTCCATTTCCTTAATCAACGGTTGTAATGCATTAACGGAAAAATGGGTGGAATTTTTTGGAATTTTTATATTTATTGTAAATTAGGTGTCATCATCTAAAGTAGAAAATGAAGCGAAAGAAATGGAGAGGATCTTAACTCTATAAAAAGAGGTAAAACTTTTGTTTATTTAACTCACATTATGTATGAGAAGTTTAAGTAAATAGCCCAAGACAGGCATACTTGACCAAAACAACCTTTTCAATGTGTAATTAATTTTCTTATTTTTTATTTATAAATAAGTTATTGATTTTGTATGGAGTAGTAATTACCCATTAAAAAATACTTTTTTTTTGAGACAATGTTATATTTTTGGGAGACAAAAGAATTATTTTTCTATTTTCCGTAAAAAAAAAAAAAAAAAAACAATTACAATTTATCTCCTACATCAATGTATTGGGATTTTAACCACAATTTTCATTGCTTTTTGAATTTTCATAATTTTTTTCCTTCTAACTAATCTTCAAAAATATACACTCCGTACCTATTTCCTTTAGATATAAACTTTCATGTTACATGCACTTCATTATATATATTATTATATATATAAAAGGAGTTAATATATTAAGTACACTTTTACCTATACCTTAATAATGTGAACGGAAAACAATGCGGAAAATTTGGACAATTTATATGACGGTTACAACTGAATTGATAATCTATTCTTTTAGATATAGGCTTTCATGTTAGGTGCATGGTTTTGTACGAAGGGAGTTAACACGTTAAGTACACTTTTACCTATACCTTAACGTGAACGGAAAATAATGCGGGAAATCTGGACGATTATAACGGTTACAACTCAATTTTTACTTCACCAAAACTCCATTCTCAATGTGTAATTTTCTTATTTTTATTTATAAATAAGTTTTTAATTAGAATATATTATTAAATTTATAGTAACTATCCATTTAAGAAAATTACTCTATTTTCTTTTTTAATTAAACAATGTTCTATTTTCGAATAAAAATAATTATTTTTCTATGGCATAAAAAATTAGTTTATCATTGCTATTTTACCTCTAGGTATTAGAATCTTATTTCTAATTTCCATTTAAATTTTCTCCTAATTTCTTTTCCACTAACTAATCTACTTCAATAATATATACTCTTATCGGTACTTATTTCTTTTAGATATGGACTTTAACCTATACATTAATGTGAATGGAAAATAATTTAGGATCTCTAAATGACTGTATTGTGACGGTTAAAACTCAATTGATTATCTATTCTTTTACCTCTATGTATCAAAAAATATACCGCTTCTCTATGGAAAGTAGACTTATAATATATCAAATTGAAACTCTTGAAACAAGAAATCTTTTCCAATTTGAATCGCCTGAAAAGAAGTTGTATGTACATAAGTAAGGAGTGCTTGAATCAGACCATTATGCCAAAACACTTGTAAAACATTTAATTCTATTCCAATTATTCAAGAAAACGCCTATAAACATTAATGAAAGATAACATAAAATAAGATAATTATATGCTAAAATACCAAAAACCAATAAAAATAAGTCTAAAATGCCTAAAAAAAAGGAAAAAGAAGCCGAAAAATAGGTGCAAAAATGGACCGTTCAATTAACATTGTTTTTCTGTTCACATTAAGTTATAGGTAAAAGTGAATTTAACTTATTAACACCCTTCTCAATGTGTAATTTTTTCTATTTGCCATAAAAAAATATAAAATATTTTACAATTTGCTCTTCTACCATTAAGTATTTGGATTCTTAACCCTAATTTTCATTGCCATAAAAATGGAGTACTTATTTCTTTTAGATATATATGGACTTTCATGTTAGGTGCACTTTTTTTGTTTTAGGCAAAGGGATTTAACACGTTAAATGCACTTTAATGTATACCTTAATGTGAATGGAAAAAAATGTGGGAACTCTGGGCGATTGTGACGGTTACAACTAGACCTGACAAAGTCGATCAATCCGAAATCTGAAACCCAATCCGAAATACCCGATCCGAACCTCACATGGCCCGAAACTCATCTGAATCTGAACATGACGGATTTGAATACTAATTAAATCTGAATCTCATCTGGTCTGAAACTCATCCGAATCCAAACTGGACCAATCCGACTCGTCCCAATCCAAATCTCATTTGATTTGAAACTTATCTGAATCCGAACAGGTCCGATCTGAACTTGTCCCGATTCGAAAACAGCCCAATTTGAACATGTCTTATCCGTAAACAAACCGATCCAAACTCGTTCGATGCAAAGAAAAACTTTTTTATTTACAAAATCTTTTATACACAATAGCTTGCTGGGGATAATTGTCATGTTTGTCATCACACTTTTTTTTTTGGTAAATATGTTTGTCATCACACACATCATTGAATTTGAATGGCTTTTTTAGTTAAGTATGCATGAAGATTATATACAAAACTACAAAAGTAATCTTTTTGAAGAATCAAATAAGTACTACTAAAACGTTCCGATCCGAGAATGATACCATCTGAAACGTTCCGATTTGAAACGATCCAATCCGAATTAGTTCTTATCCAATTTTGGTCCGAAACTTCAATCTGAAACCCAATCCAGTCCGAATATTACATCTATCCGAACTTGGACCGATATTCGAAACGGTCCGATCTTATTAGAAAGTTGTCAGAAAGTAAATTGACCCGAAACGGTCTGACCCGAAATGGCCCGATCCGAACGATCCGATTGCCAGGTCTAGTTACAACACAATTGATAAACTATACTCCCTCTGCCCCAAACAAAGTGCTCCATTTGGTTTTCACATCTCTCAATTTATCACTTAAAAATTAATATCTCGAATGATATTTAACAAATAAAAAATTATATATTTGAAAAGTATGTTTCGAGATAAATTAAACGAGATCTCACATGACTATATTTTGATTGCTTATATAAAATTAATCAGGGTCAAATTGACATGTGAATAGTACGAAATGTCAGTATGGAGCAATTTTTTTGGGAAGGAGGGATTAATATATAAAGAGAAGGGAAATTTTTGGTTGATAAATTTTACTTGACCAAATAAAATACCCTTCTCAATGTGTAATTTTCATTTTTTTTTATTTATAATAAGTTTTTAATAAGAATAAATTATTACCTTTGTAGTAATTACCCATTAAAAAAACTATCCTATTTTCTTTTTGAAAAGAAAATGTTTCATTTTCAGATAAAAAGAATTAATTTCTATTTTCCATAAAAAAAAAAATTACCATTGCTCTTCTACCTCTATATATTTTAGAATTTTTAACCCTAATTTCCATTGCTTTAAATTCTCTGCTAAATTTTCTTCCTCTTACTAATCTTCAAAAAAAAAAAAAAAAATACTCCCTACTTATTTCGTTTACATGCACTTTATATCTATTATCTCTATTATATAAGCCAGGAGGAGGGCATGGTGTCCCCTCTGGAAAAATCTGTATTACCCCTTGAAAATTTCAAAAAATTCAATTAGCATCACTCCTAACTATTATGGAAATTATTTCAATTTTTAAAAAATTTAAAATGAAAATATTACAAAATATAAATTTCATAAAAATAAAATAAAAATAACCAAATTTAAATTTTTGAATATTCTATAAATTGATATCTATATTGATATAGTTTATCACATAAAAATTTTACACTTCGATTATTATAGAAATTCAATAGACATTAGAATATATCATGTAAATACATTTAAAATTAATGGCACGCAAAGCGTGCATGCAAGACTAGTCTATCATATAAGCCTAGGGGGAGCCATGGTGTTCCCCTTGGAAAATTCTGTGTCCCCCCCCCCCCCAAAGCTTCCAACAATTTAATTAGCATCACTCCTAATTATTATGAAAAGTTATTCCAATTTTTGAATTTTTTAAAATGAAAATAATAAAAAATATAAAATTCATAGAAATAAAATAAAAATACCAAAATTCATATTTTTGAATTCTCTATAAATTATAGATACCCATATTGATATAATTTATCACATAAAAATTTTATCTTTCGATTATTGTAAAAAATTTACCAAAACTCTCTATAAGTAAACATTTTATTTTGCTTATTGTTGTGGGATGACTTGATGAAAAGGGAAAAGTTTATTATGATTATGTGGATGCGTTTGAATTTGAAAAATGTTTCAATTTTTCGAACAAACAACCTTCATTTTTTTGTTATTAAATTTGTTGTAAATAGAGTGAACCGGTGCTAATGCACTGGGTATATTTAAATATATTTAGTCTTATATTGATCTGCAAATATAAAATTTCATTGTGTAGTTTTTTATTGTCATACTTTTAGTAATTTTATTTTCTTAATATATAATATATGGTTAAAAAAGTCCAATTAGTTGTGGTAATATATAATTATCATATGTGTTTAATTTTCTTTTATGAATTTTTTTAATAATTATTATAGGTTAAGAAAGTTATGTTTGGAAGTTTTTTTTAAGGGATGTATTTTTCTATGTTGGATAGAAATAATTAAAAAAGTAGATTAATGAGAGTCCTCCATTGGGGTTTGGAGGCCTCTAATGCAAAATGACAGATTTTTTAGAGAGTTAATGAGAAGGCTAGGAATTCCATAAGAGGCCTCTCATTAGAATTAGTTTTTAAATTATAATATAGATATAGATAGATTACCCATTTAATTTAAAAAAAACTACTCTATTTTCTTCTTTTTTTTTAAAATAAAAGGTTTTATTTTCAAATATTTTTTTCTATTTTCTATACAAAAAACAAAAAAAAAAATAAAATTTACAATTGGTCTTGTACCTCAATTTTTTATTAGGATTTTAAACCCTAATTTCCATTGATTTGGTTTCTCTCCTATTTTTTTTACCTCTAACTAATCTTCAAAAATATATACTCCATGCTTATTTCTTTTAAATATGATCATTTACAAGTTATATAATTCCTCCATTTTTTTGTAATTGTTACACTTTTGGAATATATATGAGAGATAAAATAATAAAATGTAACAATTAAAAAAACGGAGGATGTATATTTTTTGTCAATCCACATTAATTTGAGTTTTTTTTTAAATAATTCTTATACCCTGCATGCGCGACATGTACCTGGTAACCTGTAAAAATAAAAGAAGTTTTAATTTAAAAAATTATAAAAAAAAAACGTATATAGTTTAATGTCGTATCAAATGTCTAAGGGGTGTATGATTAGTGTGAAGAAAGATGTGTCTAGGGGAGATGTTCCTAAATCCTCATTTCACTCGTCAATATCTTTCTTTCATTGGCCTATATTATAACTTCCCTAGTAGGGATATTTACTAAATCAATCCCCATTTTTTTTATGTCTATAAAAAGGGTGAAACCCTCGTTGTTCTTTCCCCTCTAGAAATTAATACTAAATAATTTTCAGGTGCATTTTTTTTTTATTTCAATTAAGAGCAACCACCACCATGGCCGGAGTTGACAACACCAGTGAATCTCGAACATCGAGCCCCATTCATCGTTCGCCGGTTTCTGATCATGATCCCAACAGTCTTGAGGATGATAGACAGGTCTATATCTAGTTAATCATCAAACTCTTTTTTTTCCTGATTGGTTTAATTTTGTGTGATTAAAGGGAGCTTTAGTAAATTTTGTGTGTCTTTAACTGATGATATATATGTTTGCTTTATTAAATAATTTTTCATGCCAGAAATTCAGCACCCTTGGTCGTTTGGGGGGGCTTGTTCGGTGATGTTTATGGTTTTTTGTTTTCTATTTTTTTAAAGACAAAAAAATCAAAAATAGAAAATCAGAAAAAGTTGCTAACACTTATTTGTTGTCGGTTTTTTTTAATAAAAAAATACACTGATTTTTGTATTCTTAACTAGTTTTCGGACATGACATATATTATTATAGTACACTAAATTAGTGTACGACAGATTAAAGGTTACCCTTGATAGAATTACTCTTTTTGTGTGATTTTATCATGGATATTATGGCTTTTTAGGACATTTTAGTCTATTATGCACTAACTTAGTGTACCCAATATATATCAATATTTTTATGACGAATTCTTTAAAAAATTGGTGTACCATGCAACGCTCATCATATACACTAAATCAGTGTACAACGGATTAAAAGTTACCCTAAAAATGAAAAGAGTTACCCCTTGATAAATAATTTTTATCAAGGGGTAACTTTTATGGGCTTTTAGTGTACACTTGATGGGCGTTGCATGGTAGACCGATTTTTTTAAAATGATTTGTCATAACAATTGTATGCGTTGGGTACACTGAGTTAGTGTAAAGTTCTAGATAACACAAATACTTTGTTGAGATAGTCGTACCCATACTTCATACCAATAAATCTAGGATACCATATATTTTACTGAATTTCAAAATTATTTTTTTGACATCTTTTATAATAATTTAATCCATTTTTCCATGTTTTTATATGTTTTTTAAAGGGTTTTCATATATTTTTATGCTAATCAAATCAAAACATTCCAAATAATAATTAAAAAAAAATTGATAAAATATCTTAATTTTTAAAGTATTTGATAATATATATATATCTATGCATCTTAGTGTACAACCGATTAAAATGGCCATCAAGGGATAACTTTATTCGTTATACTATTGTACATCGGGTGTACGGTATCCTAGACATTGATTAAAATAACTGTTTTGGATAAAAAAAAAATTTAAAAATTAGTTTTGGAGATAAACACTAGACATTGATTTGAAATGGCCATTTGTTGACTCGTATTTTAAATAATTTTTTTTTATATTTGATGCGCTTCATCTCTTCATTTTTCCCACTTTTTAATCAGTTTTTGAATTTTAATATATTTAGATTTTTTTTACAAAAATGTATCCTGGTCATCATCAAATATAATGTGATTTGTTTAGTTTCCTGATGAAAAAAAAAAGTTAAATGATTTTTTTTAATTGCCAATGAGTTGTTTGTCTGGATGGGAGGAAATTTTATTGATAGCTCTTGTGTCATTGAATTATCTATTTGTAGGTAATTGATGTTCATTTTTATAGGGAAAATATTCAAGTATTATTTTTTGGGAAATTCCCATTGGCACTACCGTAGTTTGGCGAATTCTCAATGGTATTACCGTGTTTTTTTTAATTTCAACAATAATACTTTTTAATTATGATTAAATTCTCAAATGTGATATTATTAAACAAAAAAAAAAACTTTTAAAATTGACAAAAAAATACATTACTTAACTATAATTAACCAAAGAAAAAATATATTAAAAAAATTTATTAATCATAATTAATAAAACAAACCCTGTTAAAATGATTTGTAAATTTCAACCTCAAATTGGATCCATAATCGTTAAAATAACATGTAAAACCTTAAGTAGACTATATTTTATTACTATTAGTTATTCTTTTTATTTAATTAACGGAATATTCATCCACAATGCTACATTTGGGAATTTAATCATAATGAATATTACCGTTGAATTGGGATTAAAAAAACACGGTATTACCATTGGGAATTCGCCAAAATACGATAATACTAATCGAAATTTCCCTTATCTTTTTCAATTCTTTTACTATGAACAAGCTAAAAAAATATTGCATCATGTCGGGTTATTTGATTCATTTAGATAATATCCATTGATAGAATCAAGATCATGAGTTTGAAAGCCACAATTTGAAGGTTGTGGAAATGTATAAAAATTTATAAACTAGTTGATCAGGCCATTTATTTTCCTTCAATTGTTTCATTAATTAGGTATATTTAATTTATTTCTTTTCTTAAGCAGTATTTGTTAGATATGTCACAATATATAAGGCCGAAATTCAAGGCTGGATGTTTTATTTATTTCTTTTCCTTAAGCAGTCTTTGTTAGATATGTCACAATATATAAGGCCAGAATTCAAGGCTGGATGTTTAATTTATTTCTTTTCCTTAAGTAGTATTTGTTAGATTTGTCAAAATAAAAAAGGCCAAGATTCAAGGCGGGATATTTGATTTATTTATTTTCCTTATTGAAGTTCGACATTAATTGATTAGTTAAGAGGTGTTAAGTTAATCTTAATCCAGTCACTCATTCATTTGATAAATAACCTCATCATCATTGATAATTTTTGAAGATAATAAAGAAAGTATTGAATCAAGCAAAAGAGCATACTAAGTAACTCATTATGTAAAATCAAAGAAGTCAATTCTAGGTTATAATTGCACCAAAATCTGGTATCATGTAGGAAAAACAACTCAAATTAAAGGAGCTAGGTTAAACTTTTGTGTATATGCATTGAGCATTATGTAGTCAAATAAAGTGGCATAAAGTGGCATAGAAAATGCAAACAATTGAATTGTTACTTTTTGGTAACAAATAATTCTTAACACTATGTCCAAACAATAACTTCTTTAGCATGCATTATAAATATATATATATAATTAGTGGTGGCAGATGGAGCCTTAGTTTTTGTGGGTCAAAAGACTTGGGGATTGATTTTGACAAACTAAAAATTGATATGGGCACACTCTATGTGAGAGCAGCACATGAAGATGTGTTCTCACAATGAGGTGTGCCTATATCAATTTTTGGTGTGCCATTATCATTTTCCAAAAGACTTACCTGCTTTGTTTGTTTAAAAAAATCAAGTAGTGGAATATGAGGTTTTTCATTTATTTTTTTTTTGGATTGAAATCAATTATGAACGAACTAGACAAAAATAATATTTTTATAGGTGATCAATAATCGATAGTAATCTAGCATCTCAGAAATCTGGCTTCGCTAGACTTTAATTTGAATAGATTGTTTGTATGTTGTACTAATTCTAGTCTCTAATTTTCCTTTTCATGTTAAGATCATATATAGTTTAGAGATAGTAGACTTTAATTTGAATAAAAATGGGGGGGGGGGGTTTCACTATAATTTTAATAGAAAAACACATTATATAATTAATGCATTATTGGTTTCTTGCAGTTGAACTTATCCTTGAGAACTAGATGTACAATTTAGAGATAGTAGACTTTAATTTGAATAAAAATGGGGGGGGGGGGGGGGTTTCACTATAATTTTAATAGAAAAACACATTATATAATTAATGCATTATTGGTTTCTTGCAGTTGAACTTATCCTTGAGAACTAGATGTACAATTCCCTTCAAAGTGAAGAAAACTGATACATTGAAGAAGCTGAAACAAGCATGTCGTGATGAGGAAGGTGTTTCAGAGAAACTTCTAGATTGCTTCTTTGATCAATTTTATTTAAAAGACGAGCATACGTATGACAATGCCATTGCTATTCTGGCCACAAGAATAATAGTTAAAGTACCAAGTGTAAAAACAAACCTCAATACTACAATAATAGGTAAGATCAATGACACAGTTGGGTTGACCAAATGCAAGGCTGTACATAAGTTGCACTTGGAATCACATGGCTATGATGTGATGTTTAATGGTGCATATCTTGAAAACGATGAACTTCTTGGATCTTTCCAGATTCCCAACGATTCGATCTTTTACTTGGTGAAACGCCCCGCTGAAGTCCTTCCGATTGTGGTTATCACCCCCAAAAAGAAGCCAATTGTGTTTCAAGTTAAGAAGATTCACACAATTTTGGATGCAAAGACTATAGCCGGTAGTATGTTTAATTTAGATGTTGAGAAGGCAGTTTTGATGATGGATGAATGCCCTACTCTTGATGAAAGTAGGACATTTCACTCGTACAACTTTCGAGACAAGTCGATTTTCAAACTAGTGTTTTAGTTCGAAGTGTTTGTGGCTGTTATAGGTGGTCCAAAAGTTAGCATTACAGTTTTACCGTGTGACCGTGTTGATGATTTGAATCAAAAAGCGACCAAGGTTTTGAAGTGGACTCAGTGTAATTATCCATTTTTCTACCATGATATAAAGCTTGAAAATCAACACAACATTGCTCATTATGGCATCTCTAAAGGTTGCACCCTCTTAATGGGTGCTCGATGGTATATTTAAATTTAATGATAGATTCTAAATCTTATCGTCGTCTTAATAGAGTTGGTATTGTGGTTGTTGCTACTTTTGCTGCATAATAGTTTTATTACAAAACAGGGATCAAATTTGTTTTCTAAGCTAGAAAATTATGAAACAACCCAAATTATGTAAAAATAGGCATTTCAAATCAAAAAATCAGTACAAGGTTCATATCTTTTATATATTATATTTGAAATTTTTGTATTTAATTTTTATTTACATATTTCATCACCTTGTTTGAACCGAAAACCATTCGAGAAATATAGATGATTATAGTGGTTGTTACAACTCAACCGATAACCTTAAATGTATGAAGGTCCCAATAGCAATCAAGAGGGGGGTGAATTGAGTGTTTCTTTAAAATTTTCTTTATGAACTTTTCTTGACTTGTTCTAGCAATAGAACCAGTAAACTGGTTTAGCAGCATAAATATCTAGAACAATGAAACAGTAAATGTAAAGCAAATAAAGAACACACAGATTTAATGAGGTTCGATCGGCAACTGTGTCTACATCCTCCTACTCTCGTTACCAATCTTTTATTAATCAACTCTGATGAACAAAAGATAGTACAATTGCTATCTTTAACTCATACGACAGACTTCCTCACTCTCAACCCAAGAATGTTGTTTCACACTTGAACTCACAAGCACTCGCAAATGAACTCTCAAATGCTCCCAATCACTAACCCCTCTGTTAGTGACGAATTACAGAAATTTTCTCTCAAAAGATGTTTCTCAAAAGCTTACAAGAGATGAATTTAAGATCTGGGTTTTTTCGAATGCTCTTGTAGTTTGTAAACTGTTCTGTTTGATCTTTTTGGACTCTCGATAAATATTGCTCAATGAAGTATTGGAGAGTCTTCTATCTTCTTGGTTACTTTTTTTTCATTAAGTGCTACTATATATAGGCAGTTAGAAAAACCCAGATTATTCCAATGAAGAGGGTTTTTGTAACCGTAATGATTAAACCCATTTAATGTTGAGATCAAATATTCGAAATCAAAAGATCTCGAAGATTTGTTGAGATCTCATAAAGATACATGAGTTTGTTAGCACTTAACATTGATTACCAAACTGACTTAACCACGTGCAAGATCTTTCAACAAAGAACAATTGTAAGGTAGAGTTGATACAAGTAATCTTTCCCTTATTCTTATGCGTTCTTTCAACAATGATTAGTTGTTCTCTCGTGGTCTGCCTTGGCCTGCTCGCACGGTCAGTTCTTCTCTTTAACAATTGTTTTTTTCCACTTAATATTGCTTTGTGTTCATGATTAATAGTTTTAGTGCAATATCTAGGGCTAATATTGTCTATAATGGTTTCTTGGATCTAATTTTTCGGTTTTTAGCTATAGTTTCTATGGTTCAATTTTTTTTGGGGATAATATTTAGGGAATTCATCACTTTTTAAGGTTAAAATTTGATTTTGGGTCAAAATTTTAAGTTTTTACGTCTAGTATTTATGGCTCAATCTTTTAGGGCTAATATTGGTGTATTTAATCATGTTTTAGAGCTACATATAAGAGTGGTTTTAATTTGGTAAATATGAAATTCAATTGAGGAGTATTCTCAATTGTAAATTTAAATAAATTGAAAATTCCAACAATATTAGCAAATAATTCCGATATAGCTCTGATATTATAAAATAATTGTATTTCATATACTGAACCCAAATTTTTGTATAGCAAATATTGGATATAACAATGCAGCTTGATCTCAATTTTGGTGGATTTTATCCAGAGTCCGCTTCAATACTCTACTAGACCCAAATTTCAATAAATTAGAACACAATTGATTATTTTAAATTGTTTCCTTCTTATCTTTACTCTGTTGTTGTTCTCTCGGTGAGGAAGTAGCAATGCCTTTCATAGCACAAAGCTAACTAACACACCCCTCACCTCAATTTCTT
This sequence comes from Salicornia ramosissima, assembly GCA_951394345.1. Taxonomy (NCBI): domain Eukaryota; kingdom Viridiplantae; phylum Streptophyta; class Magnoliopsida; order Caryophyllales; family Amaranthaceae; genus Salicornia; species Salicornia ramosissima. The sequence goes on along the minus strand of OX596238.1, from coordinate 46,704,769 downwards.
CTGAATACACTCAAGATGGATGTCTCGTTGTTTGACCTTGATGAAAACATAAAAAATGGTGGTTTTAGGTACTCTAATATACCTTGATGCGTAATTGTCTCAATTGTTATTGTCAATGGTATCCAATACTCTAATATATACATATACACGGCATAAATTTACACCACTTGACCAGCCATAAGTCACTGGCTAGCTTTCAAAGTCCCATGCAGATAATGAGAACATATTGTTTTATTGACACACAAATGCCAAATGAAAATCTCTGAACTACCAAGTTATGTACTGGAGATCGTCCGTTTTTTATATCTGTTTTAGGTTTTCATGTCCTCATTTGGGTTTTTTTTTTATTTGTTGTGCGGCCCTTCTTTGAACAGAACTCTGGATGAATGCTGCTTTAATTCACAAAATAAGTGTTCATTTTCTTAAGGGGTTTTATTACTATTAAAGTTTGACACTTTTGCATAGTTGTAGTAACATTTATGTTCTAATAATTAATTAGAAATCTTTTGGTTGATTATTTTTCTTTTTCGATTCTGCAACAAGGGAAGGTTCTTTCATTAGTTGGTTGCAAGATGTTTTTTTTTTTTTCTGTTTTATGGGTTGTACAGGACCACGAGAGGGTTGTCCAATTGTTGTGGGCCCCTGCCACCACACCCAAGGATTTCAGTAGCTGATGTGGCCTCCCTCCATCGTCCTTGGTGGTTGTTGCTGCCACAGTGAAAGTTGGGCATGGTTGTTGCAGGCTAAACCACCCCTGCTGCACCATCGGGCTACTGCTACAAGGTCGGAGCTGCTGCCACCTACTGCCTGGACAGTAGCATGGTAGTGGTGGACTTGCCCTGATGGTGTGGTGGCTGTAACGACCCGACTTTTTGGACATGTCGATTGACGAAGGGAAATCGACAAACGGATCATTACTTAAACAATTAAACTATAAATGAAATTAGTTATTCAAAACTAAACATCTTTTATTAAATAAATAAACTAAAACTCCAAAGGTCTACATAGGTCGAACTTAAATTACATAAGTTAAATAAAATCCATCCCAACAGGCTGGGATAATCTAAATTGCGTAGAAATCTTATTAAATAACTTAAGAAAACAAAGGCTAAACTACAGGTCTCTGCTGCACAAAGCCCAACCCAGCGGAAACCCGATTTAAGCAGCTGCATCGTCACCTGAAACTGAGGGGGGGGTCCACCGTCAGTGGCGAGTAACTAGGCTGTCCCGTTTAAGTAAGGGACCGCTAAACACATAATAGCATAGGATAACACACGAAAATACAAGTAGACAAATAACATTTCATACACAAGTACATACGGGGTACGTATACAAATACGTACAAAAATATGTATAAGAATACGTATACAATACGTATAATAATACCTACAAAATACGGTTAGAAATACATACGCAATACGTATATAAGTACGTATACAATACGTATAACAATACCTGCAAAATACGGTTAGAGATACGTACCAAAATACGTATACAATACAAGTATACATACGAAATACATTTATACATGCATACATTCCAGAGTTATACATATACATACATACACAGCGGAAGACTTATACCAATCATAATACATTACGTCTAATACTGAACTTATACTATATACGATCTTATACCTTAATTATCTTAATTCCATAATCATATCATGTCGTTCATCTTAACTTAATAATCATATCATATTATTCATCTTAACTTTATAATCATGTCATATCTTATCATCTTTATCTTTTAACGGACCGGTCACTATAACTCGTTGTGGATCCCGTGTGCACCACAACTTTCCTAAAACATGCCGGGGTGAACTCGTGTATTCAACCCGTAGTGGATCCCGTGTGCACCACTAAGCCTAAGCTATGGCCATAACCCCTAAATAGCAGCTCGTGTACTACTACTTAGACGACTACATATTCTAGAACCAAGAACTGCGCGGGGGAACTCGTGTGTTCGTCCCATGGAGCAGTGGCATCGACTTAACCCAATCCGACGACTCGTGTATCATCGAATGGGCGTCCTTATCTTATCTTATATTTCATATCTTAAATCTTATCTTATATCTTCTTAAGTTGGGAAATACTAGGTGGCCGTAATCGGAAATGAAATGTTCGAAATCCCAGGAAAGAGAGGTGTGGCACGTATATTGGCCACCTTAAATACCAAGTCTTTCCTAGCCAGATATCGAAACAATTCAAATTCCTTTTACTCTGTTTCCTTTCTTTCCCTTTTTAATATCTTATCATCATATCTTATTATAACTTATCCTTACTGATTCTTAATAATAATAATAACCATAATCATAATAATATTAGTCGTAATACTAATAACAATAATTATAATATTACTAATAATAACCGTAATAGTAATAATATTAAATATTAATAACAATAATCTTTTAATCCTTAATGTTGTTATATAACCTATTCCTTAATCATATTATTACTTCCCTTCATATTACAACTTATCCCTGATAATAAGACTTATGATTCCTAAAATTTAACTATCTATAATCTTATAAAATTAATAACATGGCACTCGACATTTTAGGAATAATATAACGATTACGTAAATTCATGAACTAATCATATAATTAATTCAATAAATCATATAAAGTAACATTTAACATCATAAATTACTCAAAACATGATAAAAATCCTATTTTTCATAATTTGCCTCACTCGAAAATTTCATGAACAACAATACCAAAAATTACATCTTTAATTAATTAAATACAATTATCGATAAATCATAGCGAATTTTATAATAAACATTAGAATTATCCTTAAAACACCATATTTTACACAATCTGATTTTAAAGTATTAAATTAAGAACCACCATTAAAAGGTCTCGAATAATCTGGAAATTTTGATGGGAGCTAGTTGTAGGTTCATGGTTTAACGTGCATAAATTTCGTCCAAAAATAACATCTTTTACTATTTTTAAGGAATTTTATAACTAACAAATCAGATTAGGCTGAATTCAGTTTCAGATTTTTCTGCCATATCAAACGAACTTTAAAAATTACGAAAATTTAACACAAGCTGTAAAACATTATTACTGACTTCCACCTAAAATTTCGTAGCCATCCGAATTGATTAAGTATCTTAATAAATTCGTAAACCAAATCTGGACAGTTTTACCGGTTTGAAAGATTAAATTATTATAAGTAATAAAAGGACGAATTTTGCCACGCAATAAATCATGATTCATAATCAAACAGTAAAGAAACTGCCACGAAAAATTCATCAAGAAATAACAAGATTTGATTAATAAATTCATACAATTAATTATTCAACAATTACAGATTTCAAGAAACTACATAAAATAATCAAGAAAATTTCATAATAATTCATAAAGATTATTATCATCAAGAAAAATTACATAATATCCTATCATATGATTCGAAATTTTCTAGGTGATCATGACACTAATTCCTAACAATTTTCATGTTTTAATCCTAATTAACTATGTGAATAACTTGTACCAAAATTAAACGGAAAAGCGTAGTTACCTCTAATCGCTAAAAATTCCAAGGCAAATCACTACTTTGGTGACTTGAAGTGCACGGCCCTTTTGGAGGAAAGAAAAGAGAAAGTTTTCCTTTTTTTTCTTTTAGGGTTTATGAGCTTTTGCAAAATAGGAAAATAGTATTGCCAAGCCTAACAAATATATATAGAAGAAAGAAAGAAAACAAACCCTAATAAATTAGGAAGGGGAGCCGTGAGGAGGAGAGAAAGAATAGGGGGAATTGGGCTTATTATGGGATGACTTAGTTAGGGTTTAGATTAAGTTTTAGGATTTTGAAATAATTAATTAATTTAATTAATTTAATTAACTAATTACTTAAACTCAAAAGAAAATAATACTTGGCCCAAAAAGAAGAGGGGAGAACCGGCCATGACAAAAGAAGGAGGAAAAATTGGGTCATTGGCCCAATTTGAGAAAAAGAGAGAGAAATAAAAATAAAACAGTCCAAACTAAATGGGCCTTTTGGGCTTAGAATAAAATATTTAGGAAAACAGAAAATGAATAGGGACAATAGGCTTCCTTAATAGTAAGAAGAAAATAAATGGGCAAGGATATAAATATAGAATTTTGGAAATAGGGCCAAAATAGATAAAGAATTAATAATATTAAATAAAAGAAACTAATGGAACAAAGAAAGAATAAAAGGATGGACTGCGTAACATAAATAAGGAAACAATTGGGCTCGGGTTTTGGCAAAACAGAATAAAAAGGTTAAGGCCAGGCTCAAAAAGATTAGATTGCTACACAAAATAATAATTAATTAAATAATAATCAATTAAATAGTCAATTGATTATACATTTAATTAATAAATAAAATTTTTAAAATATCCCAAATTTTCGGGGTATTACAGTGGCTGCTGGTCGGTGGCTATTACCGGGGACGAGTTGGTCTTCCCTGCCTCCTAAGTTGTAAGTGTTATTGGATCGTAGATGTAAATTTGTGCAACTACCTATCTCTATCTGACATTTGGAGACTAATCATATTTTTTTTTTGGTGTACACACACACACACTAAATGGTTTTTTTTTGTTAATTGTCTTTTATTTTATATGTAGATACTTGTTGCTTTGAGTAAGTTTTTAATGTTAATTGTTTTTTACATTATATATAGGTACATGTTGAAGCAAATGATGACGGAGAGGAGGTGGAGAATGATATTGATGAGCTTACATAGAAGAATTTTGTGAAATAGTTAGTTCTATATCTTTTTGTACATAATCGTTTTTTTATATATAATTAAGATGTATGGTGATTAATATTTCGGGTTGTACTAGACGATTCAAGCTTTACTTGAAATTTTTAGTATTTTTGTATAACAAGTGAATTTCGAATTATGTTATTAATTTATATAATTACTATCGGTAACTAGCTTCCTATGAACATATAATATTTGTTTAAATATTATCATAGCATTCCAAAAAACAAATCTTTGGCAACAGCCTATCAAAGGCGTAGCAAAATGTAGGAAAATTGTTGTCGCATAAAGCTTTTACTTGGATGTGTAGCCCGTTGCAAAAAGTTTGGTTTTTAGCAACAAACATTATTAGCCCGTTGCAAAAGATGAAAAAATGGCGTTGCCAAAAGATTTAGCATGGAAACTAGCAGCCTGTTGCAAAAGGTTAACTTTTGGCAACGGGCATGCTTTGGCCGTTGCAAAAGCTCAAAAAACCGTTGCTAAAAACCTTTTGCAACGCCAGAGAATGCAATGGGCTATAGCCATTGCAAAAGGTTTTTATTAACGGTTTTTTGGGCCTTTAGCAACGGTTTTGAGGGTTGCAAAAACTCTTTTGTGTAGTAGTGAAGGTTCCATTCTAAAACCAATTGGTAATAGGAGGAGGAACTCCTAGACTGATAAGTTAGTTTAGTCTCTCATAATCCTCCGATGTGGGACACTCACTAGTGCACCATATGGGTTCAATAGGGGTGAAACCCCTTGTTGCTTAATTTTGTTATTTAATTTCACTCACATTTACTTTTAAGTAGACCCTTCAACCACTTAAGGACTAAAATACTTAATTATATATGCTTTTTAGATTTTGAATTTGGTATAGAATTTGCAAATCACTTGATTTGACAAATAATATTTAAAGAATTATCATTGTTTTAATTATTGGGATGGTAAAGATGACTTGAAATTTTGATCACACTAGAAAGAAATCATTAATATATAACTATTACCGAAATTTTAATTTATGTACAGCTAACAATGTCTTTCTGGATTTTCAAATTTGCTTATTTGAAATTCCTTATTCTCGCTCGGTCTTATTAGTTTCCAATATTCCATACATGATGTTTTTTAAAAAAAAAATATTATTCTCAATCGCTCATATATATAATACCAAAATAAATAATATAAATTCAATTTACATACATGCAATTTACTCTTTCAACATTATTTATTGAAACTTTAAAGAACGAACATTTAATTATAACAAAAAAATTGTGATCAGCAAACTAAAAAACGATCACGAACATAATGTTATCTTTGTTAACTAATGTTTATAACACTATATCTACCGTTAGGTTTTTTTTACTCATATTTAAACATTATATAGATGGTCAAACATAATGTATATTTAAAAAATGATCCCGATTTTTTTTTAATATATCTATATATCAAGAAATTAAAAAACGATTTATATATTTTCTTAAAATAGGCAAAAACAAGACTAATCCGAATCTTCTAATGGCATTGGCACAAGAGTCGCTAATTATATTTGTGTATTAAACCATATATGATATGAATACTTTGTTAAATTATGAAGATTTATCTCAAAATTATGGGAAAAAAAAAACCATTAAATAGGTGCATTGCCTTAAAATAGATTATGTTAAAAGCCTTAAAAAAAATTTAAAATTATGTTAATGGTCTTACACTTTTTAGACTTTTTGACACGTTTTAATCACTGATTATTGTGGTTACAATTGAATTTTTTTTAAAAATATTTTTTAAAAAGTTGAGTAGCGCCAAATGCTAAGGATATCAAGAAGTTTTCTATGATTTTCCTCATATGGATTCATAGATGTTATTTCCATTTCAAAATGATTCACACTATAGGGAGTAATCATTTGTAAAAGGAACCGAAGAAAGAAGTATATATATACTACCCCCGTTTATTATTATTTGCAATGATGTGACATAAAGTAGAGAGGAAAAGTGTCAAATCGTTGCAAATAAAAAGAAACGGAGGTAGTATTTGATTTTCTTATATTAAATTACATGAGTGAACATATGGTTCAAAATGAGTAGAAGTAGTACAGAAAAAGTAGTGCTTACACTCACCTTGCATTCTAAAGATGCAAGGTTCGATCCTCACCTCTTACATGAGGATTTCCCCTTATATCCCCTCAAATGCAAGAGTTATTGTGTCATATGGGTTAGTAGCCCATTACCAATCAATAAGCTGGTGGATTTCCTTACTTTATTGGAAAAAAAATCAAATTATAAATCCAACTTCAACATGGAATTGAATTTTCTATTTGCTTAAGATATATTACATAGTATAGTATATATACTAGGGATATTTCCACAGGTGCCCCTAAGGTTAGGTCTAATAGCTAGAATGCCCCACTTTTTTTAACTTGCATACGTTAGGTGCCACTAAGGTCAATATAAATGGCCAAAATGTCATTACTGCAAATTTTGACCTCAAATCAGGACTAATATGTTTGTTTTTTTTGCAATTTTTAACTTCAAAATGACCCGTAAAACCTTAAGATGACAATTTTTTTAAACACGTAGATCAAAGCGCGCAAATCGAGGCGAATCGGGACGTAGATCAATGCATGCAAAAATTGTCCTCTCAAGGTTTTATGAGTCATTTTAATCCTTTAGGGTCATATTTGAGGTCATAATTTACAAAAAATGAACAGATCGATTAGCCCTGATTTGAGGTCAGAATTTGCAGTAATGATATTCTGGTCATTTATACTTGTCTCAGTGGCACCTATTGCAAGTTAAAAAAAAGTAAAGGCATTCTGAATATTAGGTCTAACCTCAGGGGCACCTTGGAAAATATCCCTATTATATACCATATATGGAATATATCTTAAGCAAATAGAAATTTCAATTCCATGTTGAAGTTGGATTTATATATATGTTGAATAATTTTTTCCAATAATGTACAATCACAATCCGACATAATGTAATATAGGGCCAAGACTAGGGTCCTACTCCTAGGTCAGCACCTCAACTAGAACGTCTGTCATAGACATCTGAGAGGATAGAATAAGGCCGGGAAATCTTGCAAATTAATAATCATAATGTTGTTATCTTATTGATATTATCTTGCCGTACGTATTACTTTTTAGAAAAGTATATTTTCTACGTATGACTCGTAGTTTTCATGTGTATGAAACTAAATTCTATATTAATCTGTTTGTAGTAGTAAATGCATCAGCTATGCAAAAGTAGGATCTATATGATATGTATCTATTACTTATCTACATGTGTACAAGAATTGAATTTAGGTAAGTCAACGAATGTTAAAAAAAAAAAAGAAATGGTTACATGAAAATTATAAATGTGAGGAATGTCAAAAGTGAATAAGAAAGCGTATTTATGATTTCAATTTAAATTTTAAAAAGAGTCACTTATACAGCATACGTTAACTTAGATTTTAAAATGAGTCACTTATATAGCATACGTTAATTTATGATTTATGATTTTATTCAAGTCTTTTTTTGTCCTATTAAGGGTAATTATTTTATTTTTCTAATGATTAAATTTCATATTAAAATAAATTTTAAAAAATACTTTTATAAATGTTAGTGCAAATTTTAATATTTTAAAAATTAATTCAACTCAAGTTACAATCAGATAATACGAGTCTCTCTTAATTAAGATTTTTTTCCTTAAAAGTTTGCTTAGCAGGTAAGTTCTTGTGTAGAAACTAATACTTTTGAGACCCTTCACATTTAGCTCTCGTTTACATTAGCTGAATAGAAATGAAATGAACTGAACTGAACTGAATTGAACTTAATTGAACTGAACTGAATTGAACTTAATTGAACTAAACTGAACTCATGTAGAATTTTGGAAGGGATTAATGAAATGAATAATAATAGTTTTGGAAAGCTAAAACTCAAACATCATACTTAATATTTTCCATTCTAAAATCAACTTACAAAAGATGCATAAAATAGAAAAAGATATTTAACTCATAAGTCTTATGGTTTAGGAAAACCACCCACTAACATTACTCCACTAGTAGGTCACTAACCCAATGATACTTGACCACTCCAAGCATTATTGACTACTAACTAACTTTTAATTAATGGTACCTAATTTTGACTAATTAAAAATCTACGCAATACAATATTATTTTAATAACCAAGAAACTAACGCATCTTTGAAGCACACCAACAAACTGAACTGAACTGAATAGAAGTGTATTAATTGAACTAAATAGAGATGAACTGAACTGAATTGAATATAATCTGAAGTAAACAAGCCCTTTATTGTCATTCGCCCACATTTTTGATAATGGTTTCCGCATCATTTACATTAAAACAAACCTGAAATCTAAGACGCTTACGGCCCGTTTGATTGTTGATAATGAATCGTGGTAATGGTAATGAATTTATAGTGTAATTTTGTTAAAGAGGAACCTTATAATCTCCATAGAAAACAAATTTTCATTCTCAAGCTTCAAGTTTCTTCTCATTTTTCATTCTCATCCATTAATATTGGGGAGGGTGGTATTTGATGGGAATGGATATTTGTGAAGAAAATAAGATAAATTGGAGCTAAAGTAGCACCACCATGAGAATGGATTTTGATTTCCCTTCCAAATTTAGTTATAAATTCATTCCCATTACCATGATTATAACCGGCTACCAAACGGGCCGTTAATGTAATTTTATTTTAATTTTGTAAAGCTTTCTTAGGACTTGTTTGGTTGCTTTGGGAATTTATTTCCCATAAGAATTTTCATTTCATAGGAAATTACTTCCTACCTGAAATTCCTATGAATTGCTCAAATATTTTTGGTTGCTATGTGGGAATTTGCAAATCCTAGGAATTTTAAATGACCAAGAGTGGGGTGGGTGAATAAATTCCCATGTTTTGTGGGAAATTGAAATTCCCATCAATTGTGACTTCCCTCATTTTGTTTTTTTTTTTATGTCAACCAAACAACATTACCAAAAGGAAATTCATGGGAATTGTAAATGCCCATTGAAATTAAGAGCAACCAAACAAGGTCTTATAATTTGGATAAGTCTACACATACACTAGGTGTATGTGGACCCAACATACACTATGTGTTGGCACAATTGTATTGGTTGTTACAAAGTTGAAAATTTCAGTATTTAATTGCACTTTTCATTTGAATTTGAAATGAAAATTTTGAATTCAAAATTCAAATTAATTTTTTTTTTCTTTTTGTTGTTTGGTAGTTTCACTAATATCCAGCCAGATTCCGCCACTTTGGCCGCCGGTCGCCGGAAATCTCTTCCGGTCAGCCAAAGCACTACTTATTCCGATGACTACAAATCCTTCATTATTCCGGCGAGCCCAATGATTCCTGCCGGCGAGAGTATCTGACCACCGGCATCTCCAACTGTCCTCCCATCTGAGATCTAACAAGTGGATGAATAAAATGCTTTCCTTCATTATTCCGGTCAGCCCACTGATTCCTGCCGGCGAGAAATTCCGACCACCGTCGTCTCCAACAGTCCTCCCATCTGACAAGTCGATGAATTAAATGGTTTCCTTTATTCCGGTGAGGCCTGCAACATTCCTTCCGACGAGGAATTGGACGTTTAATAAGCTGAAAATGAAAAAAAAAATTAAGTGTATTCAACATGACCCTTCATATTACTTTATTAAAAAAACCAAAATGATCCTCAAATATTTTATTTTATACCTGGCCTTTAAAAAGAAAATTATGTTTTTGATACCTTTAAATAAGTAAATAATCACAATTCTAATATAATGGAGAAAAAGCCCAGTTTCATACCTTTAATAAGTTTTTGATGCAATATAATTATTTATGCTCTTATAACAGTACAGAATTAAACTTATTCTTGAAGACAAATATAGCATAAATATAATAATTATTATTAAATAAAACTTGCGTTTGAAACAATAATGTAGATGAAATATATCATTTTGTGATCTTTTTTATTTTATTTTATTCATATTTTATCTTGTCTTTATTTTAAATGTTGTCACAATTCTAATATTATTCATTTATTTGATATAGTCTAAGCTCATACAGTTGACACGTTTTGCTTATTCTTAATTACCTTACTTTTTTTAGTTATTTTTCGATTGTAAATAGGAAGGAAAAATAGTAATTATGTGACATAAATACATAAATTTATTTATTACTAAATGAAGTTACTCGATCTAATTTGATTGTTTGAATAAGAGGTAATGCATGTATTAATCTGACCAATCCCGATTTATGTTGCAAACAACTCTATTATTCGATTATATTCGCTAACAATTAATTATCGATTTAATGGGCAAGTAGTATATTTGATACCTGGGCAATTTATTTGGGCCAAGAACAATATTTTTCCTGTGGCCTGATGTTATTGGACCCAAACCCAACTCCAATTTTATATGATTTAAATTTGTACTTTTAATATTTTGCTTATTATAAGGAGTCTTATAAATATTAAGTTAACTTGTATAAGATTGTATTTGTTTTAAGACAAAGAGTGATCATTAAATAAAATAAAAAAAAAATACACTATTTGGGCCTGAATGTGTTTGAACCAAACCAACTTTAATAAAAATACATACATAATTGAGTACTTTATTAGGCCCAACAACATTATCTCTACATGGGCTGATGGTGTTGGACCCAAAACCAACGTCAATTATATGCGATTTAAGATCGTCCCACTTTAATATTCTTCAATTCACATATTGATCCTTTATAATATTAAATGAAATTATGTAATGTAACTATAGATGATTTAGAATAAATTGAAATGATGTAAAGTAATAGTGGAGATTAATAATTTTTTTTGCAAAATAGGGAGAATGAAGTAATGTTAAATGAAATGCAACATGTTGAGAAATATGCAATGCAGTTAAAAAAGTAATATTAATCTAATTTTTTTTTTTAAAAAAAACAAGTAATTTGTTGTATAAAACTAACATAAAACATAAACAGTATTTCATCACAAAATCTTAAAAAAAAAAAAAAATACACAAGATCTATCATAAACAAAAATAAAAACACAATAGTAATTTCTTATATAAAACAAAACCACAAAATATATCAAATTTGTCACTAAAATAAGAAATGTTTTTAACTACTCGTTAGAGTCAGACTCGTCAGTGGTAGAGTTCTCATCAAGGTGTTCGTTAGCGCTAAAGGGTGGGGGAGGACTTGGAAGTCTAGAGGCACGGGCCACTCTGGTTTGGGTTGCAGCTTCCATCTCATCATGGAATTGAAAGGAGGAATAACCCTTCCCCATTCCCTACAAGCAGCCATGCAACGCATAAGCTCCTGGTCGCTCAAGAATTTCCAGATGTGCGCCATTATACTCTCGTTGTACGCCACCTCATTTTCAGTTAACACATCATGCCTCTTACAAAGCCTGTAGTAGCTATTTTTCTCCAACCTCTTCTCCCAGCCGCGCAACTTCTTTTTTTCAGCTTGAACCCTTTGAAAACAATCACAGACCAAAGTGGCATCTTCAAGCTCCTGCAATATTAAGGAATAAGTATTACGTACATGTGATTTTAATAATTCAGATATGGACGTATACTAATTCAAATGAATTTACTTCAACTAGATATCAAAAGTTTCCAACAATCCATATATATTTATCTTATGACTAATGAGCATAAAAACTTTTCTAACTATACATATATGATCCTATATTAAGTAATATAATCCTATGTAATATGACAACAAAAAAATGCAAGATTAAAATTCAATATGGTTGTTCAACATGTCTAACTACAATCCTAACATTCCCTTAATGCTCCTATATTTTTTAATAAAATGCTCCTACTATGTACATGTGTTTTAAGTTTCTTTAATTTAAAGGAAAAAAAATTCATGATTCAATTATACATAAGAAATAAAAAGTTTTACCTTTTTTTTGTTTGTACTTCTTTTTTGTTGATCCTTCCATTGGTTCATCTATTTTGATCCCTGACCTTTTTTGTTTTTTTTAACGACTTCATAGTCGTTCTCAGGAATCATAATAGCCTTTCCCTTGTCTTTTTTCTGCCAAAATGGAGATACAATATTACATTAAAATTTTATGCACAGTATTGGTTACGTTGTTAGTGTACTTGTGTAATTGTTAAACAAACAAGACTAAAAAATCTGTCCCAAAAAACGGTAACCTAATCCTCAAATGAATTATTTTACATGAATTGTAAGAAGTGAATTGTAAGAAGTAATTTTTAAATCATTAACAAGCATTTACTTACAATGCCATTAGGGGGACATGAATGGTGAATATTATATTTAGGATCATTTAATTTTTTTGGTCATGTTGAATACTATTTTTAGGATAATTACTTTTTAAAAAAAATTGTATGTGAAGGGTCATATTGTATTAATTTAAAAGGATCAAATTTATTGAAAAAGCAAAACAATAGTATTAATGTTGCATGTGCATTGAAATTGTTAAAAGTAAAAGAGGAATGTGAAGCGTCACGTAGTACAACAGAGTTTATCTTCTACCTTTCAATATCACCTTGAATGTTTTACGGAGTATTTGACAAACGACCATTATCAACATAATAAAATTGATGAGTAATTCACAATCCATTACACCAAAAGTAAATTATTTACTTATAAAAAATCATCAAAAGATTGAATGAACCAAAATTACATTTCACAATAACCATTAGCAACTTAGGAAAATTCATCAATAATGAAATGCATGCAAAATCCCATTTCACAAAACGTAATCAACAACTTTACAAAATTCAAGAATAGATTGAGCCATTGAAAATTCAAGAATAGATTGAACAAAGCATGAAAATTTTAAAATTTACATGGAAATCTTCAAAATTGAAATAGTATACCTTCTCACTTAAATTGTCACGTTCATGGTTGTTAATATCGTCCTTCTCCATGGTTTAATTTTAACTTTTTACTTAAAGAAAAAAAAAACTTAGAACAAAGATTTATTTATTGAAGAGACTAAAATAATTGTAGAGAAAGTGTCTTTTTCTATTGTGGTTGATATATATATATATATATATATATATATATATATATATATATGTAGCCACTGAAATTGTTAGCAATATGTAGAAGTAAAGCAATGAAAAGAAGTTACAGAGGAGTAAGTGGCGGAAGTGGAGAAGTGGGAAGTTAAGCTGTGGGAAGTTATGTGTTATTTCAACGTTACGTTCTAATATAATGGATCAAAATTTTAATTTGCATCCTATGTATTATTAGGATCATATTGTGTTACGGAGTATAAATTTTTTATTACGATCATATATTGTCTACATTTTTTATTTTAATTTGCACCCTATAAATCTTTCGTTCTTACATAATAGATAACTTTTCATATTTACTAATTAAAATTAAAGTAATAACATTTCATATTTACTAATAGATATAAAATTAATATATAACATTTCATATTTACTAATTAATTAAAATTAAAGTAATAGATAACTTCGTTCAAAATATGACAATAATATAACCCGCCAACACGACCCGAAGTCGACACGAAATAAACAAATTTGGGTCAATGATTTCAACACTTTTAATATAAACGGGTTGACACGATACAACCTGTTTATTAAATGGTGGGGTTAGGGTTGAGGGGTGTGAACCCGTTTAATTAAATGACATGAAACGAACGTTTCACGACACGACACGTTTACCATCTCTATAAAATTGAACATCATAAGAACGTACAATTGATTATGGTGGATAAATACGATTATGATTATTCATGCTATTTGAGGATCATATTCCTATTTATAAAATGAAATTATTTTTAACTACATATAAGAATTCGTTTGGTCATTTGGCTTCGTATAGTGTGAGGATTATTCCTTATGTATCAAGATTGGGGTCCAATTTGATAATTAATTTCAATTTTAGTTTTGAAATTCAAAATTAAAAATTTCCCCCCTATTTGTATATACTTAATTATATCTTCAAAGAAATTCCTATTGCATTCCACATAAAACTTTAAATGTAACTCACAATTTGGATAACAAAATGGACAATTGATCGTGGTACATCATAATATGAGGATCATTTATGCTTTATTTGGATACAAAATTGACATTGTACAACTGCAAATACTTAATTACATTGGAGTATGGACTATACAAAAATAAAAAAATATTTTGTGTAAGCATGAAACTCCTTGTTATTCTTCATCCTTACATCCTGAAAAACTCAAAAAAAAGGACTAAGTCATGAAACAAAATATGAAAAAATAGACATATTCAAAAGACAAGTTTAAACCGCAATAAAAAAAATTATACAAACACAATTAAATTTTAATTTTTTTTTAAATGGGCACGGTTAAAATTTTGACCAAAATTAAAAAACAAAAATAATACCCAAAAATTCTCGATTTAAATCCTAAATATACCAAATCAAGAAATTTGTCCTTAAAAAAAACAAAGTCCTCCAATAAAACTTAAAAAAAAAAACCAGTATTTAGTTTGAATACTTAAAAAATAATAGACAAAACTTAAACAAAGTCCTCCAACATAATAGACAAAAAATAAATCAAACCCAATACTTCAAAAATAATGAAAAATAGAAGCTTGAATTAAACATTCTTCAGCTTCTCTTACTTCTGGATTCTTGTCCAAGTATTCGAGGACTCTTGAAGTGCCTGATAAAGAAAAGTCAGACGAATTTAGTACTGAAAATAATATAAACAAAAAACCAAAACATAATTAAGCTAAAATGAAATCTAACCTTCAAAAAATTGAATATCAAACTTAAGAAACTGAAGCTGCTTGAAGACGTTAGAGAGAGAGAGAGATGAGTTGGCGGATGAACAACTGCCTTTTTTTATTTTTTTATTTTTATTTTTTGAAAGGGTTGAACAGCTGCATTTTTTTTAAAAGAAATTAGTTTAGGTTTTAGTTCTTTGTGTTGTTATATCAAAAAAAAGTGAATGGCTCAGATTAATCAATCATAGATCTAAAGGTTAGGATTAGTGATCCATGTGCTTTTGATCCAAGGGGTCATATTGGAATGCATATTAATCTAAAGGTTAGGATTAGTGATCCATGTGCTTTTGATCCTATGGATGAGATTTGAGTAATAAAATATTTGGAGGGCTATAAATGAGTAATCCATTTGTTTTTTTAAAATATGTACAAGTATAATGACAGTAATGTATTTATCATTTAAAAAAATTTAATACTTGATAATTTCATTATGTTTGTTGTTGATGAAGATGAATTAATGAACAAGTGATACATTGATTGTGATGAACGATTACTATGATAAATAGGTTGTTTGGGATGATAGACTATGATGATGATAACAACGACAAGAAGGATGATGGATGATGATTACGATGATTGTTGATGACGAATGATAATCGTCTATTATTGTTTCAAATGAACTACCGATGCATTGATTGTGACGATCGATGACTATGGTGAAAAGGTTGTTTGTTATGATATACTATGATTATGATGACTATGGTGTAAAGGTTGTTTGTTATGATATACGATGATTATGATGCATTGATTGTGACGATTCATGATGTGTATGATAATCGTGTAATATTGTTTCTTATGATCTACTGATACTTTGATTATGATGACCGATGACTATGATGAATAGGTTGTTATTGATGATTGACTATGATGATGATGATGGATGATGATGACAAATGATGATCATGTCGCATTGTAAATATAGTGTATGATGAAGTACTGATACATTATTTGTAATGATCAATGACTATGATGAATAGTTTGTTAGTGATTGATCATTTGTATTGGTCTATTATGGTTTATGAAGGAGGATTTAGGAATGAGGGTTTAGGGTTTAGGAAAGAGGGTTTAAAAAAGAGGGTTTAAGTTTATTGAAAATTTGAATTAATGATCCGTAACTTTAATATATGATCTTTTATCTATTTTGTAGAAGCTTTATGATTTATAATATGAAATGTTTATTTTTTTTGTTGGAGATTATGAAAGAATTATTTATTTTCTCTGTAACGTAATATAATCTTATGAAAAATGAAAGCTACAAAAAGAATTTTGATCTGTATATTCAACAATTACGAGATCAAAACAAATTTCGTAGGATTAAAAAACATATAAGAAAAAAGTTTGCATGACTTCATAAAGGTATGTGTAAGTGGGGGTAGTGGAGAAGTGGGAAGTTAAGCCGCGGGTTGAGGGGTTTAAACCCGTTTAATTAAATGATACGAAACGAACTCCTCACGATACGGCACGTTTACCACCTCTATAAAATTGACTATCATAAGAATGTACAACTGAATGTGGGGGATAGTTACGTTTATGATGATTCATGTTATTTGAGGATCATATTCCAATTTATAAGATAAAATATTTTTTGACTACAAATAAGAATTCGTATGTATGAAGATTGGGGTCCAGTTTGATAATTAATTTCAATTTTAGTTTTGAAATTCAAAATTAAATATTTCCCCCCTTTTCTTATATACCTAATTATCCTCTCACATACTCCAGTTCTTTGTTTTTATTAGATAAAATCTATTCTTTGCTTCTCTTCTTTAAATTTCAAAATCTCAGAATTATAATATATTTAGCATTAAAATGTCTGTAAGAAGTGAGGGTTCAGTAGGAAGTGAAACAAGAGGTTTGTGCCGTTGTGGAATTCCCTCTGTTGAGCTCATTTCTTGGACATCCATTAATCCTGGTAGGAGGTTCGTACGGTGCAAATCCTACATTCCGACTGCTCAAAGAAGTAGTTCTAGTGGAAGAAATGGATGCAATTACTGGAGATGGATAGATGAAGGAAACAATCAGTGGCAAACTGATCAGATTAACACACTTTTGAGTGTGAAAACAGAGTTGCAAAATGAGGTTAATTCTTGGAAGGACAAGTTTTCATGTTTAGCAATTGAAAAACAACTACTAATGGATGAGCTGACACAGGTGATGAACAAGAGGAATAAGGAAAATATACAGATTGAAAAAAATACCCAGCATTATGGGATTTGGTTTCATGTCATTGTTTCTGTCATAATCTCTGTTGTTATTATGAATTTATTTGCTTAAAATTATTAGTATGTAATTTTTAAGTTTTGGTTGACCTATGAAGAATAGTATTTTACAACTTGAATTTTGATGTTCTTTATGTAGATGTAATTGATGAAGTGAAATGAATTTATTTTTGTATTTCAATTTGTTTGTATTATATCTTTAAAGTAATTCCAATTGCATTTTAAATAAAATTTTAAATGTAACTCACAATTTGGATAACAAAATGGACAATTGATCGTGGTAAATCATAATATGAGGATTATTTATGCTTTATTTGGATAACAAGTTGACATATGAATTTTTTATACATAATTATTTGTGATCCTATATTTGGTTTTTTGATCTAACACAATAAAATTAGTAGAAATCCAAAATGAGTAATTGTAGACTAATTTGTGATATTAATGTTGTAAAATATATTAAAAATATTTTTTTTCAATAAACTGTACTACTGCAAATATTTAATTACATTGTATGAACTATACAAAAATATAAAGTTTGCAAAAACTTCCGTATTTGGTCTAAGCATGAAGGCCCTTGTTATTCTTAATCCTTATATCCTGAAAAAGCAAAAAAAAAAAAAAATACACATATCCAAAAGTCAAGTTTAACGACCAATTAAAATAAAATTACAAACACAGTTAAAATTTTGACCAAAATTAAAACACAAAAATAATACCCAAAAATTATGATGACGACGAGGAGATGATGATAACGATGATGATAATGGATGTTAATGATGATGATGATGCTGACAATGATTCATGATGACGAATGATAATCGTGTAATATTGTTTCTGATGAACTACTGACACTTTGATTATGATGATCGGTGACTATGATGAATAGGTTGTTGTTGATGATTGACTATAGTGTGGCTGTGATTAGGAGGAGGATGGTTTCTATGATGACGCTGATGATGGATGATGATGACTAATGTATATTGTGTAGTATAGTTCCTAATGATGTACTGATACAATGATTGTGATGACCGATGACTATGATGAATAGGTTGTTAGTTACGACTGACTATGATGTTTTTAGGATGAGGAGTAAGGGAATGGAATATGATGATGATGATTCCGGATGATGATGATGATAAATGATGATCATGTACGTAGTGTTGTTTTTGATAAAATACTGATACCTTGATTATGATGACCGATGACTATGATATTTTGCAGGATAGTGATGATTGAGTATGATGTGGTTGATGATTAGGAGGATGATAATAGATGATGATAATGGATGATTAACTATGATGATGATGATGATGGATGATGATGAAGAATGATGATCGTGTAGTATTGTAACTACTGTTTATGATGAAGTACTGATACATTGTTTGTAATGATCAATGGCTATGATGAATAGTTTGTTAGTGATATACCATTTGTATTTAATATTATGGTTTAGGAAAGAGGGTTTAGGGTTTAGGAAAAAGGGTTTAAGAAAGAGGGTTTAGTAAAGAGGGTTTAGACTTATTGAAAATTTGAAATAATGATCCTTAACTTTAATATATGATCTTTTATGGGTATGTTGTTCAGTGAACTATTTAGTATATGTGTTTCACGCTATATGAAACTTGTGGGTATTTATTCAGGGTCATTTATCTGAAGATTAATGTAGTTTTATGTAGCATCAGACGTGAAGGTATATTTATTTTAATTTCATTCTTTGTCCACTATTGAGTTAAGATAATTTAGGTAGGATCATTTAAAATTGATGAGGATGTTTTGGAGCAAAAAACCTTTATTTCTGTTTTTTAAATATCACCATTTAGTGGGATGGTTGGTTGGTTTTTTTATCCTTTTTATTGACTTATTCAATAAGGATTACTATAAATACAGATTTAATTTTTTCCACCTTGCACACCAAAACCACTCAATTGCAACTTAAAGAAACAATGGAGGGGGAAAAAAAAGTGTGACTCCTTATTAAAAGATACAGGTGTTAGTAAATTTGATGTTGAGTAAAATGTATCCAGTCAAAGATCAAAGTTTGGGGCATGGGATGAAATTTTTTTAGGAGAGATACTTCCAAAGGTTAATGGAATCTTTGATTTGCTCAAATGTCAAACCTTAAGTGTAGAGTGTGCTCGATTGGTTGGTGAGAGGATTAACAAAAACATCAATGTCGACTGGACTGCGCTTGAGAAGGTTTTCTCACAGCCTATTCGTGAATTATGCAATGCGGTGCATAATAATTTGATTGATTTTGTAGAATGTCGTCATTGTGGGTGGAGTGCTCATATTCGTCAATCATTGTTCTTGGAAGCTAAGGAATATTTGATCAAAACTTACAGCGGTCAAGTGAAGCATGAAGATCTTGATTGCCCATTTGTATTCAATATTAGGAAGAATGGCGTTATTATATTAGATTAGTTTTTTTTTTTTAATGTAATGTTTGCTCTGTATTTTAATTATTTTTTTTCAATGATGAAAGCAGTCTCTCTTTTGTAGAAGCTTTATGATTAAAAAGATTTTTTTTTTTTTTGGATTTAGATTTACGACGAAACAATTTATTTGGTCTGTAATATAATATAATTTCCTAAAAAATTATAGTTAGAAAAATAAAAATTTGATCTGTATATTCAACAATTACGAAATCAAAAAACATTTTGTAAGATAAAACAACATATTAGAAGTAATTTTTCATGACGACATAAAGGTAGGTAAAAGAGTGAAGTAATTAATGTAATTATATTTAGTGTCTGGAATACCAATAAACGTAATTAATAAAACTAATTAATGAGTAATAATTGCATTAATTATTTTGTCGCATGGTAAATTCAAAAGATTGCAACTTTTCCCCTCCATTTTCTAATAATGTTTGAAATACCATTTAAAACAAAATGATACTAAACTGAACTTCTCCTATTTTTAATTGTTTTTTCTGTATCAAACATATAAGATTGAAACAGTTGTTTTATACTATGCACGGATATTTGTTTTTTTTTATATATGTATTATCCCTCTTGCAAGGCATCAATTAATTGAATTACATGAATCATGATATTCAATTTGAAGAACAGATGATAGAAAATTAAAAAGTATGGATTAGTGATCTAAATTAAACTTTTTTGTATAAATTAGATATCATGTAAGTATTATTATTAGTTCTTATCCAACGCCCAGCTTTTGCC
The DNA here is from genome assembly GCA_951394345.1 of Salicornia ramosissima. NCBI lineage: Eukaryota > Viridiplantae > Streptophyta > Magnoliopsida > Caryophyllales > Amaranthaceae > Salicornia > Salicornia ramosissima. Next base: position 46,683,895 of record OX596238.1, on the reverse strand, counting down.
TTATAATTAGTAATATTGTTCCTTTTGTTTGTGCCTAAAAAATAAGGGATCTAGAAATTTATTAAATTTATTAACAGTAAGTGTACTGTAACAATATTGTATAGACTTTTAAAAATAAAAAAATTGACATTGGCTAAATTTATTGGTTAGAGGTCCTATGCTACAAAATGAATGTTTTTAGTCTTAAAAAAATTTGAATGAACCAAAAATAATTGTCGTGAATTAGTATGTTGAGAATAATTATTAAAATATTAGGATAAATTTATGTCGTTTAGGATGCTTCTGTTGACGTAACGTATTAACGTAGACATTAACCAAAAAACTGGAGATTGTAAAATTTGCTGACAAAATTCATTTGGTAAATAGGAAATTATTTTAGATCATATAGACTAATAATTACCAAAATTTAAAACATCACAAACCCTCCCAAAAAGTTTTACACTTGTTCACTTCTAAAAAACTTGCAACATTTTTCAAATTTCTTACCCTCAAAACAAAAACCATCAAAACACTTCATCTAGTAATCCATAATTTTTATAAAGAATTTCTTGTAAAGTTAGAAAATACTTCAAAATCCTTCCCTACATGCAATGACGTCAACAGAGTAAGTGTAACCTTGTTTTTACTGTTTTAAAAATTGAATTTTTAGTTATAATTTATAGCTTTATAATTTACGCGTTCATAAATTTTGACTGAATTTTCAGACACAGTGGAGAAGATAGCCTTTCGGATTCATTTTGGGACGACTTTGTGATTAAGGAATCAACAAAACCTCAATCCAAACCACCGCCTCAATCGTCCATTGCGACTGTAATGGGACACCCGATTTTGGATGATTTTCAAGCTCAAAAGGAAAGAAATTCAAGCACAAGGATAAGCAAAGTAACAGAGAGAATTTATGTTGTGTTAATTGATTGTGTTGTTTCATTTTGGTATTTGTATTGCACTTGTAAATAGCGCCAACTAAGCTGGAAAAACTACAAGTTTAGAGGGAAATCCCAACTACTTATAGTCAAGATTTTCAAATGAAACATTCGACTAGGATAAGTGGTCCAACAATGGGGGCAATTTTTAATTTTAATTTTCAATAAATATTGATTACATTTGAATTTGAGTTGTATTTGGATCAGAAAAATGTGAGGGATATCATTTTTATCAAATTGAGATACAAACTTGTATTTAAAAATGGTATTTTCAAGTAATTCTAACAAACTATAGGGATACTGACACAAGCAACAATTAAATAGGGGGTGTTTTGGTAATTTATTTAGGACAAAATTACAGAATTGCCATTTTATATCAATTTTCCCCAAGAATCATTGTAATATTAATATAAAAGTTTTAATCAAGGTTATTCTTTTTCTCCCATAAATTGTGAAAAAAATTAAGTTAAATATGATGTTTTAGGGAAATTCTTAATCAACTCAACAACCCAGTAGATTAAGTTTGACTTGAATGAAGTACTGAAACAAGCTAATATGTTGTATTTTTTGAGTATTAATGTGAGCTTGTTCAATTCAAAAAGATCATATGCGTTTAATTAGGATACTAACTTGATTATGTGATATTTGATTATATTTTTTATAAAGACATCATTAGATATATTATTGTTCAAACATTTTTTTTTATGTAGACATACTTGAAAGTGGTAAATAAGACAATAACTATTTTGAATTTAAAATTTCAGAACAGTTTTGAAAAAACTACCTATTGATAATTTTTTGTGGTTTATCTTTTATAAAAAAAAAAAAAACTGAAATCCAATTCAAATTTTGTTTTATTTTAAATAAAGATTAATTTTGTATTCCTTCAAACATTAAAGCAGTTACAATTTACAAAAAAAAATATATTATTCCTGTCACTTTCTAAAAACCTCCAAACTCAAAGTGGTAATGGTGTCTGAACAAAATCAGTCTGAATCGTGGGAGAGGACAATGTTTGACGTCAATTCAATTGCAAAGGAAGCAGAAATGGAAGCAGATGGACTCGAGAAACAGGGTTCAGATGAAACACCAGGAGCAGCTTTATCCACAAATAAAGAACAAGAACAAGTATCCACAAAAATTGTCAAGAATAAGCCAACCTTTGGGCGATCTTCCACAAATAAGTCAACCTTTTGAAAATCCAGAAATAAGCTAACCTTGTTATCATTTAAGCCAAAAATAGGTCAAATGATTATTTAACATGTTAATTTCTATTGTTTTTTTTATCACTATTTTACAATCATTCAACCTATTTTTTGTTTTAAATGATAACAGTAACTTAAAACAATGGATAACTAATAGATTAAATAATCATTTGACCTATTTTTAGCTTAAATGATAACAAGGTTAGCTTATTTCTGGATTTTCAAAAGGTTGGCTTAATTGTGGAAGATCGCCCAAAGGTTGGCTTATTTTTGGCAATTTTTCCTAAAAAATATTATATATAGGTTTATTGTTAGCGACCTGGGGCATTGCCCGAAGACAAAAATACTAGTTTCCATTTCAAAATGATTCACACTATTTAATATTTATAGAGTAATAATTTGAAAAGGGAAATGATGAAGAAAGAGGTGAATAAATGATTTTCTTATATTAAATTACAGGAGTTAACATATGATTTAGAGTGAGGGTAAGTGGTGTAAAGAATGCAGTGCTTACAACCACCTTGCATCCTAGAGGTGCAGGGTTCGATTCTCACCATTTGCATCTTACAGGTGCACAATTTGATCATGCGCACTAGAAAGGAATTATTAATAACTATTACCGGAAATTTAATTTATATATGTACATCTATCACTCCCTTTGGAAATTTTCAAATCTGCTTATTTGGAAATTTAATTTAATTTATTTGAAAAAAATTAGTCTCAATCGCTCATACATATAATACTAATATATATATATATAAATTCAATTTCCATACACGTGCAATCTACACTCTCAGTATTATTTATTAAAACTATAAAGAACGAGCATTTAATTACAGCACAAAATTGTTATCAACAAACTAAAAAACGTTCACGAATATAATGTTATCTTTGTTACCTAATGTTTATAACACTATAACTATCGTTAGATTTTTTTTTATCATATTTAAACATTATATAGATGGTCAAATATATATTTACAAAAATTATCACGAATTTTTTTAATATATCTATTATTGTTAACTCTATAACACTAGCCTTTTAAGGCATTTTATCAAAAAAAAAAAAAAACTCTATAACACTATATCAGGAAATTGAAAAAAGATAAATACATCAACTATAACTTAAATGTACATTGATTAACAACTATAGGTACATTCAAAATATACTATAAATACATTGTGTAAAAATACATTGACTTTATAATATAGATACATTGACTCCAAGTTATAAAAGGAGTAAGGAAGGAAAATCACATTTAATCTTAGCCCTTCATTTGTTGATCAAAGGGTTGTGGTTGCTTCTCACCCTTCTCACCAAAACTACATTTCTCACATGAGCCTATATATATATAGAAGTAGGCTCATGTGAGAAATGTAGTTTTGGTGAGAAAGGTGAGAAGCAACCACAGCCCTTTGATCAACAATTGAATGGTTAAAATTAAATTTGATTTTCCCTCCTTACTCCTTCTATTATTTGGAGTCAATGTATCTATGGCATAAAATCAATGTTTTTTTACTCAATGTATTTATAGTATATTTTGAATGTAATTATAGTTGTTAATCAATGTACCTCTAGGTTATAGTTTATGTATTTATCTCTTCTCACATTTCTCACGATAAGAAATTTCTCACCGGAACCCAACCATATATATATATATATATATAGAAGTAGGCTCATGTGAGAAATGTAGTTTTGGTGAGAAGGGTGAGAAGTAATCTCAACCCTTTGATCAACAAATGAGTGGCTCAAATTAAATTTGAATTTCCCTTCTTACTCCTTCTATAGTTTAGAGTCAATGTATCTATGGCATAAAGTCAATGTATATTTACTCAATATTTGGTGGTCAATGTACCTCTAGGTATTAGTTAATGTATTTATCTCTTCTCACATTTCTCACAATAAGAAATTTCTCACCGGAACCCAACTATATATATATATAGAGAGAGAGAGAGTTAGGATCTACTAAAAACCTATGTTAAGTTGAAAACTAAAAACTTTTAGTTATGACCGTTAGATGTAGATCAAGGGTTGTGATTAATTTTCGGGTAAAAAACACTAACCACCCAAAGTTACCATTTTTTTTTTTAAAAAAGTTTCAGTCAGGTTTTTATAAAAACTACTTGATTGAACCAGTTCATCATTCACGCTAATTTCACATTTTTCACGCAAATTTCAAGCAAAAATTTAGGTTTTTGTGCATTTTTTTTAATAAAGTTTGATTTTTTTTAAAGTGTAGTTCTTCATATTTGCTTTTGTATGTACCCTTGTATCTTTGCATGTACCCCTTTATTATTTACATGCACCCCCTTAATTTGATATGTTTTTGTGCATTTTTTTATAAAGTTTGATTTTTTTTAGTGTAGTTCTTCGTGTTTGATTTTGTATGTACCATTGTATATTTGCATGTACCCCTTAATTTAGTATGTTTTTGTGCATTTTTTTATAAAGATCGATTTTTTTTAAAGTGCAATTATTCGTGTTTGATTTTGTATGTACCCTTGTATCTTTGCACGTACCCCTTTATTATTAACATGTACCCTCTTATTTTAGTATGTTTCTATGCATTTTTTTTGGAAAGTTCGAATTATTTTTAAGTGCAGTTTTTCGTGTTTGATTTTGTATGTACCCTTGTATCTTTGCATGTGCCCCTTTATTATTAACATGTACCCCTTAATTTAGTATGTTTTTGTGCATTTTTTTGTAAAGTTCGAATTTTTTTAAGTGCAGTTCTTCGTGTTTGATTTTGTATGTACCCTATCATTGGATATACCCCTTTATTATTAACATGTACCCCCTTAATTTAGTATGTAAGATTAGAATTAATCTGGAAATTAATATGTACCTCCTTAAATTAACATGTACCCGTATAATATTAACATGTATACCTTAATTGTACTACCTCCGTTTTTTTAAATTTTACTCAGTTTGACTTTGTTACTATTCACAAAGTCTACTTTGACTATTGTTGTGATTTATACATAAGATAAAACATAGTCATGTGGGGTCTTATTGGATTCGTTTCAACATGTAGTTTTTTAATGTCTAGGTTTTATAATTTTTACAAACACACAATTAAAGATATTAATCTTCAAAGTTTTGCATCGGCAAGTGTGAAAAGTGAAGTGAGTAAATTAAAAAAAAAAAAAAATAGCTTTTTTTTTCTCTGATTTTTTGTAAAATTAAATCAACGGTTATGATGGGCTAGAAAAAAAATCAATGGCCAGGATATTTAGTTTTTAGGTTTTTAACTTCTTATAAGGTTTTACAGGATCCTGTTCCTATATATATATATATATATAGAAGTAGGCTCAGGTGAGAAAAGTAGTTTTGGTGAGAAGGGTGAGAAGCAATCTCAACCCTTTGATCAACAAATTAATGGCTAAGATTAAATTTGAATTTCCCTCCTTACTCCTTCTATAGTTTAGAGTCAATGTATCTATGGCATAAAGTCAATGTATTTTTACTCAGTGTATTTTTAGTATATGTTGAATGTACCTATAGTTGGTGGTCAATGTACCTCTAGGTATTAGTTAATGTATATATATATATATATATAGGGTTGGGTTCCGGTGAGAAATTTCTTATGGTGAGAAATGTGAGAAGACATAAATACATTAACTATGACCTAGAGGTACGTTGAACACCAACTATAGGTACATTCACCATACACTATAAATACATTGACTTTATACCATATATACATTGACTCCAAACTATCAAAGGAGTAAGTAGGAAAAATCAAATTTAATCTCAGTCCTTAATTTGGTGATCAAACGGTTGTGATTGTTTCTCATCCTTCTCACCAAAACTACATTTCTCACATGAGCCTACTTCTATATATATATATATATATATATCTATTATATAAGCCAAGGGGGGAGCCATGGTGTCCCCCCTCAAAAAGTCCATATTACCCCTCAAAAATTTCTAAAATCTCAATTTGCATCACTCCTAATTATTAAGGAAATTTATTACAATTTTTGTACTTTTTAAAATGAAAATAGTACAAAATATAAAATCCAAAAAAATAAAACAAAAATACCAAAATTCATATTTTTAAATTCTCTATGAATAGACATCCATATTGATATATTTCATCAAATAAAAATTTTGCATTTTGATTATCTTAAAAATTTGGTAGCCAATAGAATATGGCAAAATAAATTAAACATTTTCTTTTGTTTATTGTTGTGGGATGATCGAATGAGAAGGAAAAAAAGTTTGTTTCTGATTATATGAATGAGTGTGAATTTGACAAAATTTTCAATTTTTCGAATAATTAACCTTTATTTTATTTTATTTAGACAAATTAATATATGTATTTAAAATATCATCACACGCAAAGCGTGCATAAAAGGCTAGTATATATATAAGCCAAGGGGGGAGCTATGGTGTCCCCCCTAGAAATGTCTCTACTACCCCTTTGAATTTTTTAAAAACATAAGCTACATAATTAAGGAAAGTTTGTACAATTTTTTTATTCTTCTAAATTAAAATAATACAAATTATATAATTCAAAAAAATAAAATAAAAATATGTAAATTTATATTTTTTATTCTCTACAAATAGATACCCATATTGATATAGTTTTTTGCATAAAAATTTTACAATTTGATTATAGTAGAAATTTGGTAGGAGGGAAAATATATATAGTGGATCAATGTTTTCTTCAATTCATTTTTTTGTTTGAAAGAAATTCAATTCGAATATATTTTCCCTATTTTTAGACTATCACAAAATAAAGGAGATCTTAGGTTCGAACCTTATTTTGTTTGTTGTTTGTTTTACTACTTAATAACAACTATATAAAAATTGCGACATAATTTTTTTTCATTTCAATTATTGTAGAAATTTGATAGCAAATAGAATATAGTAAATAAACCTTTTCTTTTGTTCATTATTGTCAAATGACCTGATGAAAAGGGGAAATTCTGTTATGATTATGTGAATCTGAAAATATTTCAATTTTTCTAACAAACAATATTATTTTTTGTTTGTTTAGATAAATTCAAAGTTACATTTAAAATACCATGGCACGCAAAGCGTGCATATGAGGCTATTATTATATAAGCCAAGGGGGAGCCATGGTGTCCCCTCTCGAAATGTCCATCTTATCCCTCAATAATTTCTAAAATCTCAATTTTTATCACTCACTAATTATTAAGGAAAGTTATTACAATTTGTGAACTTTTTAAAATCAAAATAATACAAAATATAAAATTCGAAAAAATAAAACAAAAATTTCAAAATTAATATTTTTAAATTCTCTATAGATAGACATCCATCTTGATATATTTCACAAATAAAAATATTACATTATGATTATCGTAGAAATTTGGTAGCCAATAGAATACGGTAAATAAAACTTTTCTTTCGATCATTGTTATGGGATGACCGAATGAAAGGGAAAAAGTTTTTTTTTGATTATATAAAGTTGTTTAGACAGATTAATAGATGTATTTCAAATATCATCGCATGCAAAGCGTGCATAGAAGGCTCGTATAATATAAGTGAAGGGGGGAACAATGGTGTCCCCCTTAGAAAAGTCTAAAATGCCCTTTAAAAATTTCTAAATATCCAAATGACATCAATATTATTTAAAAAGGAAAGTTTTGTATTTCTTAAAATGAAAATATTAAAAAATAAATAATTCAAAAAAATATGATATAAACATTAAAATTCATAGTTTTGAATTCTCTATAAATAAATACCCATCTTGATATAGTTTTTACACAAATATTTTCCTTTTTATTATAGTATAATTTTGATATGAGATTGAGTATTATGGATGAACCTTTTGTTTTGTTTATGATTATCTCTATGTTATAAGTGAAGGGGAGGTGGTGTTAAAAAATTAATTAGCAGAACAGTTAAGTAGATAATTGATTAGAACAAAATTTACAGTAGTCAACACAAATCTCCCGTAGTTGAATCTTAATTTGTAGAATTGAAGTTAGGGGTGGGAAACTATTTTTTTAATAAAAAAATACGTTTTACTATTTTTACTTTTGAAATTTTATTACGAAATGTTATTATTGTTATTATAAAAATGAAAACACGTTTTAAAACAAATTCATATGACTTATATTTTTTTTTTTTTTACCGTCGCAAAATGGATATGAATTAAATTTATACCTTTATATGTGATTAAGTAAAAGGCACGAATAAAATATCGTTGCACGCAAAGCGTGCATATAAGACTAGTATATATATATCGGAACCGGATATGCTAAAATCCTAACTTAAGTTGAAAACTAAAAACTATTCATATGCACCGTTAGATTTAGATCAACAGTTGTATGTGATCTATTTTGATTAAAAAAAAAAAAGAGGATGATGAGTCTCCATAATCAATGTTAATCTGCTTTTAATTTTCAACGCTCATATTAAAAGTTAGAATTAATCAATGGTTCAGATTAAAAGTTTTTAGTTTTCAACTAAGAGTTTAGTTTTTACATAATCCTATATATATAGAGTAATTATTTGTAAAATGAAATGAACAAAGAGGTGTTTAAATGATTTTCTTATATTAAATTACAGAAGTGAACATATGATTCAAAGTGAGTGGAAGTGGTACAAAGAAAGTGGTGCTTACACCCACCTTGCATTCTAGAGGTGCAAGGTTTATTGCACTGCCGATTTCTTTACCTAACCAAAAAAAAAAAATGATTCAAAGTGGAAGTATATACTATATATGGAATATATCTTAAGCAAATAGAAAATTTAATTCCATGTTGAAGTTGGTTTTAATTTATATGTTGAATTTATTCCAATAATATAATGTACAATCACAATCCGACATAATGTAATAGGGGCCTAGACTAGGGTTGACCTATACCAGGTCAGCACCTCAACTAGAATGTACGTCATACACATATGAGAGGAGAGGATAAAGAAACCTTGCAAATAATCACAATGTTTTTATCTTATTGCTATTATCTTAGCGTATGTATTATTTTTTTAGAAAAGTATATTTTCTACGTACTACTTCCTCCGGGTTTTTTTTTTTATTTTCTCACTTCATTTTTCACACTTGCCGAGACAAAACTTTGAAGATTATCTTTAATTGTGTGTATGTAAAAATTATAAAAATTAGATCTTAAAAAACTACATGTTGAAACGAATCCAACGAGACCTCACATGACGATTTTTTTCTTAAGTATAAATCACAAATGATAGTCAAAGTATACTTGTGATAGTGCTAAAGTCAAATTGAGTATTTTTAAAAACGGAGGTAGTAGTTTGCATGTGTATGAAACTAAATTCTATATTGTAGTAAATGCAAGACCTATGCAAAAGTAGGATCTATGATATGTATCTATTACTTATCTATATGTATAGAAGAATTGAATTTACGTAAGACATCAAATGTTTAAAAAAAAAAAAAAAACGGTTGCATGAAAACTATAAATGCAAGAAAAGTCGAAAGCAAATAACAAAGCGCTTGCATTTATGATTATTTCAATTTAGATTTTAAAATGAGTCAGTTATAAATTAAATGCGAGCTGAGGAAAATCAATTAAGTTTAGGGGTTTAAGATTTGTATATCTCTAATAAGCAGTTATTGACATTTCACACCATTAATATAATTTTTAAGGACTCATTCGATATTGTTTTTATTTTCAGTTTTATATGTATTTTTTTCTAAAAAAAATTAAAATAGAAAATCAGATTAAATAGTTTGCACTTTTCTGTTACCAATTTTCAAAATTATAATGACTTTAATATGTCCAACTCACTAGTTCTTAAATCCTTTACTTTATAATATATATTATATGAACATAAAAGACAAAATATTAAAAAACTAAAAACCACAACGGTACTAAACGAGCCCTTAATAATTTGATTTTAGAAAATTAGAGTTTAATTTGCAGTTGAGTTGTAACCACCATAATCATCCAAATTCTTCGCATCATTTTGCATATACATTAAGTTAAATTGATGTGAGTCAGTTTTATTCAAATCTTTTTTGTCCTTAAAAATGATAATTTTATCACATTTTTTTTATGATTAAATTTCATATTAAAATAAATTTAAAAAAAATACTTTTATAAATGTCATTGAAAATTCTAATATTTTAAAAATTACTTAAACTCAAGTTACAATTAGATAATAAGAGTCTCTCTATTTAATTTTTTTTTTGCTTAAAAGTTTGCTTAGCAGGCCTGTAGAGACTAATACTTTTGAGACCCTCCATATTTTTTATCATTCGGCCACATTTTAAATTTTGATTTTTCAAAAGAATATTCTTTACATTAAAACGAACCTGAAATAAAACAATTAATGTAATTTTATTTTAATTTTATAAAGCTCTTCTTATAATTTTCTTTAAGGCAGTGCACTTTTAAGTCGTTGATTTACTAATTTTTTCCATGAACTAGTAACTATGCTCTTATTTTAATTTTTCTAGTCCCAATTGCTTCTCCTTTCACTCGAAACACTATTTTCCCCACTAATATTTATATTAAATAAAAAAAATTTAACTCCCCTCTCAATTAACTTTTCCAAACAAAATATCTTTAGTATTTTTATATTTTTACAAAAAATTACAAAATAAAAATGGAATTCAATTTAAATGTTTTTATTTGAAATTATAAATTTTAAATACTCATTGTAAAATACAAAGATAAATCATAATTGATGAAAATAAAGTGGAGAAATATATATATATATATACTCCCTCCGTTTTTTTTAGACTTTGACACTATTCATCCGACTCACTTTGACCGTTAATTGTTACTTATATATAAAGAAAAATATAGTCATGTGGGATCTTGTTGGGTTCACCTCGGAATACACTTTCCAAATATGTAATTTTTATAATTTTTACAATTATATATTTAGAGATATTACGAATCTAAGTTCTGCCTCGGCAAGTGTGAAAAGTGAAGTGTTACATCTAAAAAAAATAGAGGGAGTATATATTTGTTGTTAGCGACCCTAGGCATTGCTCGGGCAAAAATACTAGTTTCCATTTCAAAATGATTCACATTATTTATGGAGTAATAATTTGTAAAAGGAAATAAAGAAAGAGGTGTATAAATGATTTTCTTATATTAAATTACAAGAGTTAACATATGATTCAGAGTGAGGGGAAGCGGTGTAGAGAATGCAGTGCATACCTTGCATTCTAGAGGTGCAGGGTTTGATCCTCAGCAATTGTCTGAGGATTTCCCCTTATCTCTCCCTCAAGTGTAAGGGTTATTGTGTCATATGGGTTAGTAAATCATTATCAGTCAATAAGCTGCTTGATTTCTTTACTTTAACAAAAAAATAATAAAAATAAAATATGATTCAAAGTAAAAGTATATATATACCACATATGGAATATATCTTAAGCAAATAGAAAATTCAATTCCATGTTGAATTTGGATTTATATTTTGAATTTTTTCCAATAATGTACAATCACAATCCGATATAAATTCGTCGGCTATTTTTAAACAATTTCATGTACAATCACAATCCGACATAAATTCGCACTGGCCGCCTATCTTTGGATGTAATCTAATTTTAAAATTATCAAAATCTAAAATTAGTTTAGGTAAATTCAAAAATATTAAAAATGAATAATTAATATTACAAAAAAAATAAATTAAAATGTATATTTTTTCTAAAATAAAATTCAAACATAATTACCAAAATCAACGTTCTAGATCTACTTGACTTCGGTGATCGTCCTCAACCATTGATTGAGGAAATGGACTCTCTATTTCTTACCAGAAATGGACAAAATTTTGACTCAACGGTTACAACTCAACACACAAACCCAAAAAAAAAAAAAAAAAAAAACATTAATGGAAAAAATATGGATGTCGCCGATAATACAAAATAAAATTGGTAATGAGTAAAAAACATTCCTATAATGGATTGATCCTAAATCTTTTGTTAGTTCAATGCATGGTTTCAGGCGTTATAAAAAGGGGTTGAAACCCTCTATTCATTTCACTCACTCACTCACTAACTCTTGCCTTAGTTTCTTACTTAAAAAAAAAAAAAAAAGAAAAAGTAGTGTAATTAAGCAAGAAATCTTTAATTTAATTTTTTTTTCAGGTGTTGTTGATTGATAATGGCTACAGTTGAGGACAGCAGTAGCTGTGTGAGCAGCGATTCTGAAGTTCATGCTTTTAATCATGATGATGATGATCACGATGTTCGTGATGTTATTGATCTTAACAGTGATCCTAATTCCGAACCTGATGATGATGATCAAGAGGTCCGTCTATTTCTTGAACCCAACCTCTTTTTTTTTTCTTTTTTATTACTGAGTATTTTTTTATTTTTATTTTTTTATAATCTTATTGTTTTATGAAATGAAAGGTTGCTGAATTTTATGTGTTTTTGTGTGTGTGTTTTTTTGTTTGCATAAAAAAAAAATAAAATCTAGCACACTTTTGTTTGCATAAAAAAAAAAACATCTAGCACACTTTTGTGCTTGTTTTACTGCATAAAATTATATGGCTATCTCCAATTGTTTTGGACATTTGTTTTGATAGATCAGATGTTGATGATTTGAATTTGACCAATTTTTTTTTGTTTAGAGAGTCACAAGGGTGAGGATGAAAATCGATCACAGTTCTCCTAAAATCGGGGAAGAAGCATAGCTCTAACCACCGCGTTATCCCTCACTCTCAATTTAACCATTTGTTATTCAAATTTTTTTACTTGGACTGAGAATTGACCAATTGGAGTTAATCACTTGATGTTAGATGTGTAAATTTTTGACCTAATCTGAAAAACTCGAGTAACCCGATCGACCAGCAAATAGCGGGTTTTGACAAAGTTTTTGAGATTTTTGACTAGTTTAAACTCATCTTTTCAAATCCGCTAAAACCCATTAATTTTAAACCCGAACAAGTTCAACCCGATGGGCCGGGTTAAATAATTTTTTGTATTTTTATGATTTGTTTATTTTTTCTATAACATTAGACTATTGAACCTTTACTATCAAATTTCAAAATTGTCATTTTGATAATTTATTTGTTGAAAATGATTCTAAAAAACACTATATATTTATTAATTCTTGTTATTTGGTTTACAAATTTAGACATTTTTTTTTATAAATGAGGTTATAAATATTAGATTTAAAACACAAAACAACAATGCGATTACAAATCTCTAAACCCGTTAGGTCAACCCAAACCTGGAGTATCTGGGTCACGAATAAGATATCTATCACCCGAACTTGGTAACAACCCGCTTTTAGTAACCTGAAACTGGTATCAAGTTAGCATAACCCGACCCAACTTGATGTTCTTCATTTTTCCGTCTCTTTTGTCCTTTTACTAAAAAAAAAATCCAACATTTGGAACTCGGAAAATCACATAAAAATAATTAAAAGACTCAATAAAAAAATGTAGGATGGAAAGGTTAGGTTATTCTTTATTTTGTGAAAGGTAAGACGGTTAGTTGAATACCGGTGAAAGGTGAAATTATTCATTTTTTTATTAAAATAAATTATGGAGAAGTTTTTTAATTTTAATATTTTTGGTAGGTTTTTCTTTTTTTCAAAGTTTTATTCTTCTATCCTTGCTAGATCAAACATCAAATGATTTTTTGTTTTCATCACTCTCTTTACCCCTTGTGGAACTGAAGTGATTAATATGATTTTTAAATTATTTGGATCTGTTTTACTGGACCATTGATGCAAATTCATGCGAAGATGATCATAATAATAAGTTTATCATTTTATGTGTAGTTATTTTCGCTAATTTTTAAAGAAATTTCATTGTAAAATTAATCTCTTCCCTCTAGCTTATGGTTATCATTGTATCTAGCAAAGCTATACATAGAGCCGTCAAATTAAATATGACCTGAAGTGCAAAATGACCTGAAATCAATCTGCAACTCGACTCGTTTGAACCCGGAAAGAGAATGTTTGAAATTCGGTAATTGGATCAAATTTTGAGCTTTTAACCGAATACCAAATCGAAATTTTAAAATATTCGGATAATCCAAGTTCTTGAATTTAAAACCAGATTTTTGGTTCTTCTGAATCGGATCCTAACAAAAAAATCTATAATCCTAAACAAAATTAATATCCGGATTTTTGGATCGATTTCGATGTTCCGAAAATCCCTACACCTAATACAAACATGCAATCCACATATCATTTCTCACCCCTCCAACATGCGTTAGATTGATCCACAACCGACCTAAACCAAACGAAACAACCTGAATAGACTTGATCCAGAATGGATCCAACCTAAAATTTGACCTAACCGATAATGACCCTACCCAAATGCACCCGACCCATGACTTGACTTATTTTCAACCTAAACTTGAAACAACCCAACCCGCTACTACACAAACCCACAATGAACCCATTTCAACATGCTTTTAATCCGACCTGATTCAACCCGATCTGAATGAAAGACACCCGGCCCAAAGTTGACTTGAATCGAACTCGACCTGCACTCACTGCACGACCATCTCGACCCAAACATGACCTGACCCAAAAATCAAAGGGTTTCCACCCACAATGACCCAACACGTAATGACCCGACTAGACCTGGTTATTGGGCGGGTTGAGGCGGGTCAAGGTTAGGTCGATGCGGGTCAGGTCAGGGCCAGGGTCGACTAAAAAGGGTCATAGCAGGTCGGACCAAAGCGAGTCGTGGGTCATTAGCGGGTCGTTAGCGTTTGGGCCATTAAAATATTAAATAGAAATAAACTTTAAGGTAGTCAATAGTTAAAACAAATGTATACGAATATATTAATGTAATTATTTTTGTCAAAACTTTTTTTTTTGAAAAATTTATTAGGCTATTAGTTTTAGCCTTGTATTGGCTCTGGTCGATAAGGCCTTGTCCATTAAAGACTTTGTCCACTAAATACCCTATAAGCTTGACCCTAACCGCATGCCATTGGACTACCCTGTCCAATAACCAGGTCTAGACCCGACCCACATTGATTTGACCTGAACTCGACCCAAACACCCAATTTGACACCTCTAGCTATGCACCCAGTGTACAATAAATTAAAGGGGTAGCTTTAATGAGTTTTAATTTAGGGTAATTTTTGTAAATTTTAAGGTTTCTTTTAATGTGTACACTAATTTAGTGTATACTTGATGGACGTTATATGATACACCGATTTTTTAAAAGAATTTATGTTTACCAAAGATAACAAAACAATATTCAATCTGGTAAAAACAATTTCTTCATTTTTGAACTTTTTGTAAAATTGCATCGATAATTGATAACGGGCAAAGGTCATCCGTTTATTGCTATAAAAAGCTAATATCATCACAATTTGTAATACAATTAAAGGGCTGTTTTCCATATTTGCATCATTATTCTTAATCAGTACAAAATTAAAACATACGTTATTTATTTATGGTTTTTGACTTTTTGAGTATGTTCTTACCATGCTAAATCAAAGGAGTATTTTTCAATTTAGGAAATTTAGATTTATGTATTCAACTTGTAGGTTCATGTACATTTCGATACTAACCATTTTAGGTTAGATATGCGCAGATAAATCAAAATGATAGTCTCATTATCTTTGATTCTATAAATTCTATAATGCTATGTTTGGCAAGTTAAATAATTTGGAATTGGATTTGGCTCAATTCCCAACTCAAATGCTTAACAAGCAAATGTTGTGTATTTCAAATACTTAACATAACCATGTTATTTCAAATTCTAAAATAACTGAAACAAATAATTGTCATTTGAATTGTAACATTTCAATTTCAGAAATTGAATTCATTAATTTGAAATGAATTCTACATATCCAAACGCTACCTAATACAATTTGTTTCTTGCATTGCAGATCAACCTATCGTTGAGCGTAACTGTTCCCGACTATGTGGAGGAAACTGATACACTGAAGCAGGTGAAACTAGCCTGCCGCAAAGAGGGAGTTTCAGAGCATCTTTTGGAGCACTTGTTTGATGAGCTTGGGCTCGACGATGAGCAAACATATGGAGAAGCCAAGGCATTGATGTGTAGGAGACTATTCATCAAAGTCCCAAGTGACATCCCAGACTTGATCCAAACCACTCTAATTAGCAAAGTAACAAACACCATAGGCTCAATCATAGAGATAGCCAGAGAGAAAACAGGGACAGATACTCCAGCTGATTTAGATATGATGTACAAGGGTAAGTATCTCGAATCCCATGATACTCTAGAATCTCTAGAGATTCCAAATGATGCAACCCTTTACTTGATTCCAAGACCTCATGAAATCATTTCAATCATAGTCATAATCCCGGAAAGAAAGGCAGTTGAGTTCGAAGTCAAGAAGGCTCTAACCATTTGGGATGGAAAGACTATTGCGGGTTGTATGGTTAATACAGATGTTGATAAGGCGGCTATGATGCTTAATGGGTTTCCTACTGATGACCTTAGGACATTTGATTCTTACGGCGTTCCAAACAGATGTATTTTCGAGTTACTTTTCCCTTTTAAAGTGTTTGTCAAGGTCTTTGGGGGTACACAAGTTACCATTGAAGTTTTTCCATTCGATCGTTTGGAGGATTTGAATATTAAGACGGCCAATTTGCTGACTTGGAAGCTCAGTGATCATCCCTTGTACTATATGGGTGTTAGGGTTAGAAACTGCTATACCATGGCTCACTATGGAATCACTCAGGGATCCACTCTCTTATTGATTCCTATAGTGTACTGTTAAACTAAGGGGCGCAGCGTTGTTTGGTTCTACCTAAGCTAATGGAAAGGGAATTAGAGGCCTAGGTTTCCCTTTTCCATTTCTCTATTTCATGTTTGGTCTTAGCTTCTTTAATTAAGTTTTTATTTCTTGTTTTTGTTTGTTGTTTGGGTGTGTTTATCATCAAAATCAGAGAGTTTTATGCATGTATTATTGTATCAGAATGCCAGAGTTTGAAGATTTCTGGGTGATGATCAATGTATATGCTTTACTGTCTGATTGTTTAGTTTAATTTTCTGTTTGTTTGTTTTAATTAAGTCAATAATGTTGTCAATGTCTCATGGTGAACCTTAGCTTTTCATGAGCATTTGTTTTAGATTATGCATTCAAATTTGAAGTTGTAAGGTCTGCTGGACTGAGTTATTTCAGTTTAGTATATTTATAATATATTGTTGCTGTTTATGTTGTTTAATTTTATTTCAGTTTATGTTGTTTATGCTGTTTATGCTGTTTATGCTGTTTATGTTGATTTGGAAAAATTGACAAAAATTATCTCACTCATATTCACA
Source organism: Salicornia ramosissima (assembly GCA_951394345.1). Lineage (NCBI taxonomy): Eukaryota > Viridiplantae > Streptophyta > Magnoliopsida > Caryophyllales > Amaranthaceae > Salicornia > Salicornia ramosissima. The sequence continues at coordinate 46,666,581 of OX596238.1, read as the reverse complement.
AAATAATCCCAACTTTAAGGGTGATAAGGTAAAAAATAAAACATTGGGCCAGGCTATTTCCTCTTTATCAAAATACCCCCACATAATACAAAAAGCCCAACATACAAGGTCCAAAAGCACAACTCATTAACCAAAGGAAAGACCCGTTCCACCGAAGCAGCCTAACCTCCAAGCGTAGGCCCAACTTACATCAGGCCTAGCTCACCTAAATGGGCTCCTTAGACAAGGCACGCTCCCAGCACGACAGATTGTCCAGGGCAGCCCAGCCTGCCCAAAACTCATGGGCTATAAATAGCCCACCACATGCAGATCATCACCTCATTCAAGAGTAAGCAAAGACATCACATATTTTTTCTCTTTGCTTCCTCCTCCACAACCCAACTAACTTGAGCGTCGGAGTGGCATTTCCCGGAACACCACCAGGGTAGCTCACGTGTACTCTTTGTGTAGGTACGAAGCCCAGTCAAGTAAAGGATAACTACCTCTTGGCCCATTGTTATGCATACCAAATATTGCCTCAACAAAAGGTATCATATCCTCACTACAACACTTTGGATTACTTTTGAGAAGGATACATTAAAATTAGGATTACTTTTGAGAAGGATACATTAAAATTAGGATTACTTTAGAATAATAAAGTTGGGATTATGTTAGGAGGATGAGTGAAAGTTGGGATTATTTTTGTCAATTTTTCCTAATAATATTTGGTTGTGTTGCTTGATCGTAAACGTGACAAACGAGTACGTTCTTCAAATAATATTTACTGCAATGCAATTCAACGTGGTTCATGGTTGGATTATGCAGGATCAATTTCTCAAAATTCACCTAATAGTCCAATACACCACAAACAAACTAAGATATAGGTCTCGTCTTTTGGACTAGTTTTCTGAAATTTCAGTTCAGCTCATTTCCTAAAGAGTCTATAAAAAAAATGAAAAATATAAGCCTCAGCTAAGAAGGTTCTTGCTTGTTCTATTTACTTTTTTCTTCAAAGGATACAACTAACCATTTGTTGCAAGGAATAATACATTAATTAAGTTCTAAATTAAACCAAAGTTTTGTCAAAAGGGGGGCTGGGGGGGGTTAGGGAAAAACCAATGAAAAAAAAAACAAAATGATGTGTACAAAAAAATATACATTACATTACATTAGAATACAATACAATACAGAAGAAACTAAATAAATTTACATAGCTTGAATTCCTCTAGAAATGTCATCCAATGCCTTTTGATCTTCTTGCTCAGATGTTTTCATAACTGAACCCTGGCATGATGCATCTTTGCCTTTCAACCTACGCCTTCCTATCCCAGGATCAGAGTAGTGTGATACATCAGCTGATGATGGGCCTGTGGGCTTTGACTTATTCGATGTCCGAGACGATGATGGGCCTCCAGATGAGCTTCCTTTGGGCTTTTTTCGCCGTTTTGGGCCTGCTCCTGATGTTGGGTCACCACCCTCTGTTGTTGTACTTGTTGATGAGTTTCGAGGTGAGTCGGTCCCGGAGGCCGAGGCTGAAGCTGAGCTGGCACGCCTCGATCCCTTGGGTCTACGTCGAGAGGGCGAATCAAGGACCTGGTCGGAGCCCGTTGAGGCCCGCTTTTCTTGGGCCGGGACCCGCTGGTCCCTTGTTTTAGGTGCATTTTGCTGATCAACTAGTAGTATAATATAACAATTTAAGATGCATAATTAATTTTGGACAGAAAGAGCATTTAAGCCAGAAAAATCAAAAATAAATAAATAAATAAAATAAATTATTACGTACTTTCGTTACCATTTGGAGTTCCTCCTCCTCCTTCTGATTCTCCATCTTTGAATTGATTGATCTGCACAAAATAAAAAAAAATTAAGATCGAATTAATAATAACTAATTATAAAATTAAAAAAATGGGATCGTATTTATTTATATTAATGAAATATACTAATATTGTTACATATACTCTCTTCGTAACAAAATAAGTGCAACGATTTAACATAAAGTAGAGAAAAAAAAATGTCAAATCGTTGCAGTTAATATGTTACAGGGTGAGTATATAAAATACATACCCAGCTTGGTGAATTAGCTGTTGGACCATCCCATCCAATGTGGGCAACATGCTTTACATCAGTAGGGAACCCAATTTGCATTTCTGTTTCTGTTTCTTCTTCATCTACATTTTTCCAAAACATTTCGCTAAATACAAATCTCCCTAAATAAAATAAAAAAAAATTCTCCATAATACCAAAAAAAAAAAAAAAAAAAAAAAGAGAACATATATATATATATATACCAAATATTGTGGAAATGTATCTAAGACCTTTGAGAAGCCCCTTCATCTTCATGGACATATTCTTGTTCTTAATTTCGGAATTTCGGAATAATTAGCAAATAATAATCCTTTGATGAGATGCTAATGTTTGATCTAAAAAAATTCAATCTGCAAAAAAAGCTAAGTGGGTTAGAAAAATGTCATATATTCTTGGGTTTTTTTTTTTTTTTTATTTTATTTCATGATGGTTTATAAACAAAAAATGTACATCATTTTCCATCCAACTAGAAAGCTAAGGACATGTTCTAATGAAAGAGGAGTTTTTATGAATACCATTGGCAATAATTTTGAATCACATATATATTTTGTTAAATAATATAGTTTAATTATTTGATTCCCTTTAATTTTATTGGAGTGGAAACCACGAAGACCTATATAAGATTAAACTAAGCATATTATATTGTATATGAAATTATTTATAAAAATTTAATTTTGATTATATGTATTGAAACATGGAACGTAAAGGTTTGAACTTTTCCATAAAATATAATTCCTCCTTATTTTATAGTCTAAGTTGACCTTTTATTTATTTTTTTCATCCTGTTTCTGAAATGTCAAAACATGTTTCCATGTTTTCCTGTTTCCATGAGCACAAATCAACCACAAATATATATGTGTGTGTGTATATATATATATACATATATATATATATACATATATATATATATATATATTTTTTTTTCAAATGTTCATTTTTGTTGGGTTTTTTTCCAAAACATAAAAATAAAAAAAAACCCTAGAGAGATTGCATTGATGAATATGATTATAAAATTGAAGTCCCTCTGATTGATTTTATTTGTTACGTTTACAATCTTTAAAATGGTCAAAACGTAACAAATTAAAAAACGTGAAACAGAGAGGATACTATGTTTTAATTGATTTTTATCGATTATTTCAAGAGATACAAATGAAAAAAAAAAAATGAAGGTTTCTTACCTTAGAATTAAAAGACAATTCGCGCTATAATTCGCCAAATTAACAAGGATTATCGCCATAAAAATAACTACTAAGAACTCATTTAAACATATTTATGAAAAATATATAGGTGTTAGGAAGAACTTATTGGGGAGAAGAAAAGGCTAGAAAAAAAAATTATACAGGCTCAAAATGCTGAGAAAGGAGGGGAAAAAATGCCAACATACTTTTCATATAATTCTATAAGGAGTCAAAGAAAATTAGGAGGAATTTTCTTCAAATCTTTCATGAAAAAAATGAGAAAAGCTTTTTCGTTAATTTTTAATTAATTTTAAGGAGCTTATTGCGTATAATTTGCTTGGTTTAATTTTCCTTTGCCAGCTAAATATTGAAATTTTTTATTAAAATAAAAAAACACCCTGTTTTTTCTCTTAAAAATTAATTAATTTCCCTACATTTTCTTTTACTTTAATCAACAAGTCACCCTTTAAGACTACTTGAATTGTGTTTCCCTTTGTTTTAGTTTGTCTAATTTAAAAATATTATTAAAAATTTAAATGCCATAAATTTACGATATAACATTTTGATAGATTCGTCTAAAACTAATGTGCAATTCACATTTGTAGAATTTTCATAGTTATTATTGACAAGGAATAAACATATAGCTATAGAATGGAAAATAGAAAATACGGTATAATTTTTCGTCAAAAAAATTATGGTCTAGTTTGAACGTTATTGAATTAGTTTGATTCAACCAAATAAGTTTGGAAAGTAGAATGAATAGATGGCATAACTTTAATAATTTGAGGTCAAGAGGAGTGATAAAGTATGTAGTGCCCACTTTTACCTCGTACAGTCATAAGTTTGGAAAGTAGAATGAACTTAATTAGTTATATTCGCATTTTGTATGAATATTTTTTTTCAATTAGACGATTATTTTTTATCCTTTTTATCCCTCTTATTCCACTTTCTAGAGGCACTTATATCTGTAAATTCTCACAACTACATGTCATATCTCAAAATGTAAAACCAAAAAACACCTATGTGAATCTATAAAGGTTTGATTTAAAAATTATAATTAAGAGCTCAACTATTAATTATTTATTGTGTACGCACATGACTACAAATTTGAATAACTATATAGATATAAATGTGTTTGCCATCACTTAACGGTCCGTTTAATTGTTGATAATAAATTGTGGTAATGGTAATGAATTTATAGTATAATTTTGTTAAAGATGAACCTTATAATCTCCATGGTAAACAAGTTTTCATTCCCAAGCTCCAATTTTCTTCTCATTTTTCAATCCCATCCATTACCATTGTGGAGGGTGGTATTTGATTGGAATGGATATTTGTGAAGAAAATTAGATAAATTGGAGTTAAGATAGCACCACCATGGGAATGGATTTTAATTTCTCTTCCAAATTTAGTTATAAATACATTCCCATTACCATGATTTATAACCAGCTACCAAACAGGTCATTAAAGTATTGCTAAAAATTGACGCTTTTTAATTATACATTTTTTTTCAAAATAGAAACCACGGACAGGAATAAAAAAGCTGGCCTTTAAAAGGTATGCGCAATAAACTTTTAGGATATTAGTAATAACTACATAAGTGAAGGTATTGAGTTAGACTATCTGATCAACTTGGTGAGAAGATTATGGATAATGACACTTAGGAAGATGATGTCAACGAATAAAAAATCCAATAAGGCGAAGCGTCCTTGGCTCAGTATTTTATCAAATTTTCCAATTTTCATTATTCATGTTACAAACTTTTTAAATTATTCACCTGACTCATAAAAGCAGTAAAATGACTCCTTAAATTAAAAATTGTCTCATAAAAAAGTATGATCAAACTAGTTTGACACAATAAGGTTCAAGGGATATATAAGAGCAAAAGGAGAGGGATTGGCTTTGCCTTTCACTTGTGCTTACCTCATGTACTCTGATACCTTGAATTTTAAAACAACATTAAAAAATAATCTATAACAACTATTAAAAGGTGCACGCCACATAGGATTGTCACACAAACATTATTTAAAAAATATTATTGCGTTAAGATTCGAACTCAGCACTACGCTATCAAATCCATACACAATTACCACCTTAACCAACTCTAATTATTGTTTTAATAATCACTCTTTTTAAGAATATTGTTCTATTGTTAAGGCTCCCTTAAAAACAATTATATGTTGCACGACCTTTGACAAAAGTGCTAGATTTGACACACTAATCTATACGAAATATAAATTTTATTAAGGTATCGTGATACACAAATAAAAGAGGATATCATTATTTTTCATCAATAAGTTATTGAATCTTATAATTTTTTAACTTCTTCCATAACAAAATAAATGTTATACTTTGATAATAAACGTAAGTGAAATATTATTAATGTGTAACATTTATTTTATTATGGAGGAAGTAACTAGGTTTTGTCCCGGACGATGTCCCGGGTCACAGAATAAATTTTTAATTTAAATATTCTTATTTTGCAAAATTAAAAATTAAACTCCTTTATTGGTGCATTCTTTTCATCTGATTTTTTTAATGTAATCTTATAAGATCTGATTTTTTCTAATGTTAGATTGACAATAAATTTGTTTAAGATATATTGGTTTGATGAATTGATGATGAAAGAAAGTATGTGGATAGGATTGATGGAAAATCGTGAATTTACACTTATTCGATTGGATGATTCTTTAATAAAAAAATTAAACTTGTTTTTTTTTCATACATGATATTATTCATTTTGATATGTCAATTTGAATAATAAAATGGTGTAGATGAGATGGTAGAGTTACGGTATTATAGGGATGGTGAGTTCAAATCTTAGTAAACGCATTTTTTTTGTAAAAATTATTATAGTGAGTTCAAATTTTAGTAAATAGTAAATGCATTTTTATTTTATTTTTGGTAAAAATTATTTTTATGAAAAATGGTGAAACATGACAAAATATGACATGTGGTGTCATGTGGTGACATATGTAAAGATGACTTGTCCCGACAAATGTTAGATGCCGAAAAAGCTCAACGCGTTTTAGAAAAAGAGTATTGATATTTGATTGTATATAGTGAAGGGAATGAATAATATTGATAATAAGTGAGAGTGTAGAGTAGTGGTTGTGTGTAGCTTTAGTTATTTCTCATAGTCACGGGTTCGACCCTTGTATAACTTTTTTATTAAAACTTACAAACTTAACATACACTTACAAACTTAACTAACTTTGGTTGTTGTTTTATATATCCCTCTTTATTAAAACATGCATATTGATTTATTGTTAAATCATCTTTTTCATTTATAATTCTTATTACACGTATTCAAAATTAAATATTAAATTTAATTTTTTTAATCTTATATAGTCAAACTTAATTAAATCATTTTTTAAAGTTGGGTCAATTACTGAAATTTAATTAAAAATACAACTCTTTTTTTTTTAACCAACTTACAATTTTTAAAAAAAAAAAAAAAAATTCTTAATTAGTATATTAACTTTTAAAACTTTCTTCACAAATACCATTAGGATATTTCTGTATTGTTTTATGTTTCAAAACATGCATAACTATCTTTATAACCACGATTTCATTATATTGCTTTCTATAAATCACACACATGTATATATATAAAAACGATAGAATCCAACAGTCATAATAGAACCGTATGGCCCGGGGCAACGCCCGGGCTACAATACTAGTTCCATTTCTAAATGGAGGTAAGCTAAATAAATGTTACTAGATCTCAAGATGTGAGATCGCCTTATTCTCAATGGATTTTCTTCAATGATGACCATTGGTCATCAATCGTAACACAATACTTGCAACATTTTTCAAAAATAAGTATAACATAATACTTACAACAATTTCTTTACTTTCTTTTTATAGTGAAAATTTTCACATTAATTTACCAATGGTCATCACCCCTTTTGTACTTGTTTTTGTTTTTTACTCTCTATTCCTTTTTTTTCACCTTATCACATATCATTTCTCTCACATACTTTTACCAAACTACACATTCATCCATCATTAACAAATTCTGCCTAAAAATCCCTCCTAATCCATTTGTTGCAAGTATTGTGTAACGGAGGGAGTACATCAGTAACATCCTTTAAAATACACGTGATTGAGAAATTGAACAAACTAAAATAAAAGGCTATTTCTATCAAGTAGCAACAATGAATTATTAAAAATAAATAAATAAAGCATCAGCAGTTCCTCACATTATTAGGAAGCTACCATATTAGAATAAAAAAGAATAGGATAAATTGAGGATTTGACTACAAATCACAGTATTTCTATTTACAGCTTAATTAACTCTTGATCTCAACTTGTTCTCAGACATAATTTCCATTTATAAGTAGGTTTTTCCTAATCCTAAAAAGGGGGGAAAATGTCATTTAAGAATTAGTGAAGCAGATAAATGAAAGACTAATCTCCAAAATGGTACTGTATAAATTATTCAGTGGTCATAGTTCCAAAGACCAAATGACCAATTATGATGCCCAGCAAGGGTAACATCTACCCTTCAAAAACACTCTTCTATTCCAAGAGCATACAAACTGAAGTTTGCAAAACAGGGTGATGGCTCTACCTCTACCACTAGGGCAATTTTCAAAGCTCAGCAAGAAGTTGCAGTTTCCTTCATTAGTTTTCAACAGTCGTATTTTAACTGCAAACTGCAACCTTGACACCATTGTCAGTTTGCCCAGAATGCTGGAGTTCATCTTGCATAATGCTCATTTCGAAGATGCTAATCTTCACCGGCCGCATCACCAATTCCTCCATCATCGTCATCGTTTACATCCATGTATTGCACAGGGTTGTCAGCATCACCATATATAGATCCATATTGTAGTAGTTCTTGTTCAAGATCATCAGTTTCGACCACCACTTCCATGGATTTCAAGTGTTCTTCACTGAAGAATGATGCATAAGGCTTGCTTACCTGTCATGATAGTATTTATAATGAAGTGAGGTAGTAAATAGACGGATTACAGAAAATTTATATCAGCTTTTACAGAATCTAAATTTATTCCTTTGTAGCAGATGAGAAAGAGGAGAAAGCAAGAGCATTGCAGCCTTTTCGCATGGTATTTTATACGGTTATGCATGACTCTTCACTTCCTTCTTTATCTTTCCAAGTATTACTTTCACTTCATTTTTTTTATCTTTTTTATTGGGTTATACATGACTCTTCGCTTGCATTACCAGTTGATTTAGTACCAAGGAATCTTTTGTTGCTATTTCTTACCATCCATAGTTTGTTCTTCATCAGATAAGCCTAAGTAAATACCTACAGGTTCTATGTCAAGAGTTCCAACTTCAATTTCAAAGAAAAAGGCTCTAATTTCCAATGGCAAGGCTAGAATTTCCAAGGGTACTTCAGCTTTCAAGGAAAAAGATGTGCTTAAAAAAATTACTTGAGAAGTTATTCGAAACAGGAATTCCTTACACTCATTGTGATGATGAAATTAGCATATATGGCGCTGTTTGTTGAATTTTTGAAAATTTTGATTGGAAATTAGCATATATGACGATGTTTGTTGGATTTTTGACAATTTTGATTGGAATGACATTTTTATGAACAAATATTTAACATCTAAGAGAGCAACTCAATTACTTTCAGTTATACAATATTGAATATAATCGGGACTTTAGCAAAACATTGATGAAGCTCTTGGTTTACCCCTAGATCGATATAACACCTACACGATGCAGTGTTACACGTCTTTGGGAGACTGTCAATATTGAACATGAGCATGACTCAACAACAAGCTCAATTACCTCAATTTACCACCAAGCCTTGCATGACAGTTTCAAGTTACTCTCATTTTTAAACGCCAAGATGAGAGATAATTTTGGAAAGATGAACTAATTCATGTGAGTGCTTTTCCTTTTCAGCATTCAGCAATAACATGTAGCTAACGTGGGTTCCATCAATTGCACTTTATTTAGGTCATGCAAAAGAACATAAAAGGGATGGTTTTGTTGAAGGGACTGATGCTGTAAATGTTCCTGCAATGGGTTCACTGACAAAGATAAACGACTCTTTATATCAAGGAGGATAAGAATGAATTATCTTCTTTCAACAAGATGTCCTTGAAGAATAGAGAAAATGTTATTTTGGTCGCTCTTTGTAGCAAGATCACCATTGCTTTCAGAGCCACCCATTCTAATTCAAATGTATGGGGAAGAGATAATCCATTGCGTTTTTTTATTAGTTTTGTTTTGTTGTTCTTAGCACAACCTTCTGCCATTTTCCATTTCAAGCTACAAACCAAGTAACCTCGAAAAAAATTTACTTTCCTAATGTTTTTCATGAGTATCTTAGCATCAATACGAGTAATTCTATAAATCCACAGAATTTTACTTTTTTATTTTTGTAACAATAGGTTGTGGTAACATGGTTTCACTTTTTTCATGTGCGATGAGATCTTATTTGAGGGTCATGAATCTCATATTCTCATGAGACTTGCTTTATCTTACTCCTCGATGGCCCAAATTGGGACTTGCATTTCAGCTTTCTATGATCGATGACAAAAATTACTTAGGGAATATGCCAATTATTTAGATCTTTTAGGGCTCATTTACATTAGCTGAATAGAGATGAACTGAACTGAACTGAATAGAAGTGTATTAATTGAACTGAACTGAATATAATCTGAAGTAAACAAGCCCTTAGCATCTATGATTAGGGATCATTTACATCTTGATATTTGAGATTTCCAATTATCTAAGTGTTATGCATTGAGTTTGTCCATCTACTGATTAAATTTTTTGATATTCTCACATTATATTTGTTTTCATTCTCCAATTTCTTTTTTCCCCTAGGGGATTGACGATGATGTCTATTCCGTAAAATATTACTCCCTCCGTATCGATTTAATTGCAACAAATGTGTTAGCACGGTTCCCTAGGGACTTTTTCATAAAGTAAGGTTAAAATAATGTTGAATGGTAAAGTAAGAGAAAAAAATGTGTAAAAATACTTTTGGAGAATGTGCAAGATTTAGTAGGGAATAATGTTTGTTAAGTATTTAAGTTACGGATATTTTTATCATTTTATGTCTAAAATTTTACCTTATTTAGAAATGTTGCAGATAAACCGATACGTAAGGAGTAACTTTTTTGTACAAAGTCATTCATCACTTCTATCAATTATTTTTCATACATCACAAAAGCTCATTCTTTTGTATACATAATATCTTGAGTAGCGCAGCATTATAAATCACCATAACCTAACAAAATACTCTCCTTCAACAAAAAAAATAGAATCACGTCATAAGCTTTTAATGCAAGGTTATTTTATTAAAAAAAAATAGTACTTATTCTCACTAGAAAAAGCTAGAGGAAGAAATAGCAATAAAAAGAAAATCCCTCCAAAAAAAAAAGGTGCCCCCAATCACATCCCCTAAATAATTAAGTCATCGATTTTGGGAAGTTAAAAGCAAGTGCCAATTTTGAAAATCAATCAGAGAATATAAAGCAAGTCTTACCAGGTACATAGCCCTCCAATTGGGTTGCATCACACAATAAAAACCAAACCATTATTACCAGGACCTATTGTCACTGAAGAAATTCTACAGACTTGACAAATTACTCAACCAATACCAATCAACTCATAAAGTACACTAGAAAAACATTCATGCCATAGAATAGACATCTAAGGCTTAAAATAGGATAATATCTGCATTGGATGTTTAAGTTAATATAATTTTTCCACCAAGAACTTTTAAAGCATATAGTATAGTTTCAAATGTAAATTACACTCTGGCCATTCCACTGCATAGATGCATGCCTCTAGATACTAGATAACAAAACTGTTATACATACCTCGAAAAGACCATCGTTCTTCTGAGCAGCTTCTATGAGGTTGCTCCAGTGCTTGTCTTGCTTCAGTGTTGACGCACTGCCCACAACCTGAAAGTTCTAAAGTTCAAAGACAAAAACAATGGCGATTAACTAGTTGAAAAGGCCAATTTAATCAGTCTTACCAGGATGGATGACCGAGCTCTGGTGATACCAACATTCATACGACGAAAATCTCCAACAAAACCAATACCTCCATCTTTGCTTGCTCTAACACATGAAAAAATTGCAACATCCTTTTCCCTCCCCTGCAATTAATTTCAACAAATTATGTACCCTGGAGATATAACCAGATATGTAAAAAGAGAAGTAAAACTACAAAAGTAAGATGTTGACCTGCATGCAGCATTTACAATATACACTAGCACAAGGAAACCATTACCAAACAAATGGAACACTGCTCACATAACCAAACCAAGAGCAGGTAAATTCTACTTTTCGTGCAATAGGGGTTTGTGTAGTTTCAAGATCTCATCAATGTTGCATGTGCTTTGTGCATATCTCTGACACATGAACGTCAAATCTTGGCTGCCCTAAGGTGCTAAGAGAATATGGTTGAGCATACCAATGAGAAGAACTATAAAAAATTCAAAATCACTCCTCTTGCAGAATTCACATCTTTCACACAGACCCTAAAAATTATTTTAAAATATTTAAAAAAAAATTCAAAAAAGAAACCTATGCCAAACTGCCTAGTAAGAGCAGCAACTTCGCCATCATATTTGGGCTCATAGCATGAGTAATCCTTAGTCATTTTACAGGTACAAGGTATTTTAGTCAGTGCACTGCTGCCTGCTGGGAAATTGCTCTGTTGCGTTTTAAAAACTCAAGTACCTATTACCAGCTGTAATTTTAACATGCTTGCTCCAGGAGGCCTATTAATAAGGCTCATTGATACAAGCTCAGGAATTAATTTTAAAGTGATGAGTTTAAATGCATCGTTCATGGGATGTCCCATAAAGGCAATAATTGTAATCATTGATTTTAATTGCTAGAGGCATCCCATGGTAAATTATTTGAGATTTGAACAATTTAATCTTTCTTTGTGTTTCCTTTCCTGCCTTCCACAAATATCTAAGTAAACAAAATAAATCTAAACAACGCATAATAGCATCTCAAAGCTGCAAAATTTGTTGGGGGGTGGGGGGACACCATATTAGGACTTAAAGTTATGTACCTGAAAACCATCCACAGTATTTATGTCTACTACTTTTTCTGAATCAATCCCAAACTTTTCTTGAAATCGTCGACGAAATAGCTTAACCTGATGCCTATAAGGGGAGATAATAGCAAGTCTGGAGCTTGACTTCAACTCTGGGTATTTAGCCACCAATTTTTGATAGAGAAGCAGTGCAAACTCAACCTCATCCACATTTACCCGAGATCCACTTCCCTCGGGCTTTGAATCTGCCCCATCCTTAATGTCAAAGAAGCAAAAAGGACGGAAACAGCGATAATGATGCCAAGCGCGCTTTGTCAGCTCTTCAACATCAGCACCATCTTCAAGTGCATTCTGATAAAATTCTTGAGAAGGAAAGTTTCGGATCTGTTCATAGAACACTCAATCGTGTCATTGATGCTATCATAGACAAAAAGTTAACGAAGCTCAGGCTCCTTGAACTTTCAGCCCTAAGAACTAGCATAACTTAATCATAAAGGAATTGATCAAGGTTAGAAAAGACACAGTATGTTCAAACAGTATGTAGTATACTGGAAAAGTGGAGAACTTAGACTACTTCTCACTTGGATCATTGTTGCAAGAGTCAAAATCTATGAAAGCTATGTTAAGAAACAATATTAGGGAAAGAGAATTTTAGGCAATGCATAATACATTGTTACTAGAAGCTTAAGGAAGTATCTAGAATTCTAGACAGTGTCTTAGAAAATAACTGTCTATATATGGAGGTCATTAGGGAGGAATAGGAGCATGTTGAATATTATTGAGTGATTACTTGTTTTATTGGTGGAGATTCAAGCCTCTCGAGTGCTTGACTAGAGAGAGCCTACACGGCTACCCTCTCGAAAGTGGAATTATCTTGCTGTAATTTCCATTTAATCAGTCTTTAATCATCATCATTTCTTCTTGCAATTAAAGCTTATTAGATAACAATTCTGTTTTTAGTTCATAAATGATGATTTCCCTAAACTTTAACAGAACTTAATACTCTTAACAAAATTGAAAATAATGTACCTCAGGATGCATGCGATATTGTGTCTTGAGCATTAATACTGGATAACCAGCTCTCTGGAATCTTTTGAACAAGCTCATGCCATATCTGTTGGGAAACATGTGATAAAAAGCAACTATATAGTATGGACGATTTTCGTATAAAGAAAGACATCAACGCAGATAAAGACAAATACCCCAGCTGTTCAGCAATAGGAGAAATCACAGTAGCTGGCAATTGAACTGGATCACCAACCTGATAAGATGATATTAAAGCTATTAAATTGATAGAATCAAAAGCCCATTTTCCAAGGTATTTTCACGTTTCTTGTACAATTATTACACCAGATGCTCTATCTCTTATCCAACGCACATTTTTATACATGTTGATGAGGCCATTGTTAAAAAAAGCGAAAGGCACATTAAGGTGATAACGGTCTTAGAGCCTAAGTGCAAAGCGCAAGCATGAAATGCGCGCTTCATCGAAGTAAGGTGCACTTTTTAGTTATGAAGTATTCTTTCACCCATGCATAGATAACTCAACTAAACAAATCATCAAAACACATACAAGTCAACAAAAGATCTAAATATCATCTTTCCAATTAATATTCCACAAACAAAGCATATATGTCATATAAATATCATTTTTCTTCATCCTATGCAACAAAGATATTATCTTTTATATTACAAAAGATCTTATTTTCTTCATTCCTTTGTTAATTTTCTTATTATTTTCTATTTAGCTAGGTTCTTGGCCCATTTTATTATGTTAATGTATTGTGTAACCCATTGTAAAGAGAGGTAAAACAATAAAGAATATGCATATATCATATAAACTAACATTTGAATGAAGCGCAAAAAGGCACAAGGCGCGCTTAAATCCACATCAAGCGCTTCATGCGCCTTAAGCCTCGCCTAGAGATAATTAAGCGCTCACCCCCCCCCCCTCTGCCTTGTGCCTCAGAGCCTAGGCGTGCCTAAGGCGAGCTTTGTTAAACACTAGATGAAGCATTACTGCATAAATTACTAGAAAAGAAACTCTGGATTAGTCCTCTGCATCACCCAGATTGTGTATTACTCAGTTGATGAAATAGACTGAAGCATTAATCATATCAATCAAATTACCTGCTTCCTAGACCTAATTCAATGTAGTAACAATAATTTCTAGACATATGTAGATGGTGGCATAATACAGAATGGAAAGGCTGCCTTCCTAAATCAGAATATCTTTCCATGAACATAATCTTTGAGATTCCAAGACCAAGATCCTCTCAAGTCATTGCAAGGTAATGGAATCAGGAAATCTCGTGTATTTGGCTGGCTACCTGCCTTTCTGAATAGTTTTAATTTGGCAGATTTTACTGAGAAGAATGACTGTAGTCTTGCTTTCTTATTCGGAAGCTCAAAAATGATTCAAATTTGCTTTTTTTGTTGTTGGTTTAAGACTTCTGCCAGGTTTTATCCTAGATACATTCTACAGGAATAGATAGCATTTTATAAAATAGCTAAATTATTTTTAAAAAAAGCTTTTAGAGCTAAATAATTCTATAGCCTACAGGCAACATTAAAAACAACCTGATTTTGTTGGGGAAAAATTGACAAAAATCACATCAACTTTCACAAATCAACATTATACATTACCACTTTTTCATTATTCAAGAACAATCCTATCTTATTCAGTTTTTTCACAGGGTAGACATCCCCATTGTTTCAAGAATCCATTAAATACCTGTAAGTTTTTAAACAAATGTACCTGATGTGGCTTTTATAACTAAAAAAAGGTTAGTTTTTAATGTTACTTCAATGTTTTATTAGGCAAGGGAAGAGAGGTATAAGAGAGAAAGAGTATGACTTGATTATAAAAAAACTAGATTAGGTGTCCATGCAATGCGCTGGGTGGCAATTCTTTTATAAAAAATTTATACATAATAATTCATTTTGATCATACTAATAATAATTATAAAACAAAAATTTTTTAAATAAAGCAAGAAGAAAAACCACAACTACCATTCAATTATTTATACACATAAAAAGGACATTAATAATCTAAAAGAACACTTTTGGAATATTAAAAGATGATTGGAGTATATAGTTATGAATTAGAACAAAAAAAAAAAAATTACGTTCGTTTTTTTGTAAAAGGGTAAGCTGTACAATTTCTTAAAACCTAAGGAGCAAGGGGTACATGTTGAGTTCCAAAAGTAATAGGGGACCCGTGAGTTTTGTGAAACCTCAGATGTACCCTGTGAAAGAAAAAAAAAACCGAATTTTTTTTTTCTTTTTCGTCACCTCTATTGGGTTGGGTACTTGGTTTGTGTGTGTTGTGGAGGGGGAAAGGGGAAATGTTCTTGAACTAATTACAAATTTTATTTTCCCTGTCTTTACCGGGTTATTTTGGGTCTATTGTGCGTAGTAGAATTAAATCAATCCATGCTTCAAATGAGTTTCTGAATGTCTCTGCCTAAGATCGGAATTCAATCAATCAATCCAAGCCTTATTCCCACAAATGGGGTCAGCTACATAAACCAAAGTGATTATTCCGAGAGGTCGTCCACATAGATTTTCCTCCACCCGCACGGTCGAGAGCCTCAATCTATTGTAAATCCAACTGTTTCATATCTTTTCTAACTCCTTCAGTTCCCACCAAGTCATTTCTGGTCTCCCCCTACCACGTCTGAAATCCCCCTACCTAAGATCGGAGTTGTTACAAAATAATTAAAACTTAGTACCGCATTAGGAAGTCTGGAAAGAGGGAGATAGGATACTTTGAAGTTGCTTTAGGGATTATTTCAACAATCAACAGCTGGTTTTTTAAATAACTGATCATGTAAAACAAGTACAAAACATATATGTGAACCTATAAGAGAAAATCATATTCGAAGTTACAGGAAGCAAATTGGACGAAATCAATTATCAAGAAAGATGTAAGAGAATTCAGAATCCGCAACATCCACTCACAATGACACATAGATGTCGACGAGAAAGGAAGATGTTTTAGAAGAGAGAAAGTGGGAAAAGGGGTTGTGGAGGGAGGAAAGAGGAATCTGTCAGGGTTGGTGACTGGCGAATGGTGAGATTACTGCTAATGGGTGTGGAGAAAGTAAGAGAGTGGTGGTGCTAGGCTTTTGGCCTAGTTTTTGGTGGCAGATGTTGGTGATGGGTTTTCGATGATGTGTGGTAGCAGTGAACCAGTGGTCCTCAGTTTTGGTGTGGAGAGAAAAGGGAAGTGAGACAATAAGAGGTACTGCTGATTTTTTATAATAATTAAACTAAAAAAGAACTAGGCCAATTAAAAAATGACACGAATTTACTAGTAACTCGTTATACTGGTTAACTATATGTATGGATCAATTTAAGCAAATTGTCTCTAAAGTTCAGATTATCTGAAGTTAACTGTATGATGGGATTATTTTGACAGGAATTGTAAAAATTTAGGAATTTGAGATTATTCCCATCAATTTTTCCTAAAAACTATAAGTATCTGCATTTATAATTGTGCACGTAAAAATTAGAATAAAGACAATTGTGAGAATAAAAGAGATAGAGTATTAGAATATTTTTTTTAAATAAGGAAACCATAAACAATTTACTAAGAATTCAAATCAAAGACGCGATCATATTGACAACAATTAATATTTCAAGTTGAACATGTCAATCTCATGTCTGCCTAAGTGAATTCCAGACTCAACTAGGACATAAGTACTTTTTCAATGCGATACTACTATTATATACATCTGAAGTAAGAGGAAGATAGGCAATCTAATTACTAGTCTTTGAACCTGAGCTAAGCTCATAGTATTATTTATAAGGAAGTACTCTTGTTGGATTTTGGCTTACATTTGAATTTTAAAAATGATAATATCCATAATAAATTAAAATTTTGAACAAAATTAGCTTATCCAAAATAAATTAGCAAGATTATCTCAGAATTTCACTTTTTAAAATAAAAAGATTTTAACTTCTAAGAATATCCCAAACATGATTTGGACAAGACATTTTCTAATGACAGAATGACGTATAATCATTTATTTTTGTTTTAGGAATAAGCAAATTAAATGATACAATTTCCAACCTTGCACTGTACAAGCTTGATCACTGGTAGAAGAAAAGAGAGGAAGGGTAAAACCTACCAAAAACACTTGCTTGCATCCAGTTGACAAAGGCACAAGAGTTGCAGGTTCCACCTACTTACAGAAGAAGAATTAGAAGACTATAATTCAGGTGCAACTAAGCGAAAATGAAATGAAACAGTGTCAGATCAACCGGGAGTCCGGGACATACAAATTCTACTCAAGTTTCCTCCCAGCAACCACAGGAAACACACCCCAAGGGGGAGAATGGGCAGCAAGGAAGACCAAGACTTCCAACAAAAAAGGTAACATAGCTTGACTGTCCTTGGCTTAATTAGCCATCATCTTGATACAATTACACACAAAGTTTCAATACAACTCTAACCACTTTCTCAACTTACAAGTGTTTTTTTCGTGTGGAGAAAATGTACCACAATCCCAATGTATAAAAAAAAGGTGATGTCCAAGATTGTGCCAAATATTGAGGGATCAAATTAATGATGGATATTATAAAGCTTTGGAAGCGAGTGATTGAACTAAGGTTAAGGAGTGAAAATCTTAGAGAACCAATTTGGTTTTGTGCCATGGAGGTCAACTACGGAGGCAATTCATCATATATTCGTATCAAAAACTTATGGACAATTACAGCGTTGAAATTTAAAAAATAAAATAAAAAATAAAATAAAAAAACCTACAAATGCTCTTAGTGTAAAAAGGCGCAGGGCGCATCAAGGCACAAATGGTCCTTGGAGCCGAGGTGCAAGGCAAAGGCACAGGCCTTTTGTATGCAAGGAGGATGTATTTATTTATTTATTTCAATTTTTTTATTGTATATACTAAAAAAAAAGCCACTGATGATGTCATCATTGACACATGAAATACTCTCAACAAATTTTTTCCCGCCAAAACTACATGTGACATCACCTTTTTTCTTGAAAATCTTTGATTACTTTACATTAAATGCAAATATTGAAAATATTATTTAAATATTTGCTATGAACCACCGCGATGCCGGTGTTTCTTGGCTTTCGAGAGGCCAAGTACTCTCCTAATTCTAACCCTTCGAGTGGTCAAGGCACTCCAAGATACTACAAAGTAGTTCTTATTATTAATTCCAACATGAACATTATTACACCCACTAATGCCTTATTTATAGCCTAATGGCAACTAAAAACTAACAAACCACCTACAAATAATTATTAAAAGACTAAACTACCCTTACTAACTAAAATACAACAAATTACAAGAATGCCATTATTATTAGAAGTATATGGTTCATAGCAATACCGGCCGCCCAAACTTCCACCTTGTCCTCAAGGTGGGCGGTAATCAGCACTTGGTCCCCGACGGTGAAAGTGTGATCTGTTGCAGTTGCTGCCATAGTCAAAGCAAAGTCCTTGCTTCACCTTGGGGTATAGCTCGACGGTACCATCATGGGGAGTTTGCATGCATTGCCCGGCTCTTGGCATTTTACTCTTGAACCTGTTTAGGTGTGAAGAACAGGTTTGGATGAGTTGGAGAAAAGGTAGGAGTAGAGTTTTAAATTTGTGATCTGGAAAAATCAAAACCATGGTTATATGTGAAAAGTTGGGTGTAAAAAAGTGTGAGGTTGAATTGAGACTAATGAGACTATGAGTGGGTTGGGGAATGGAAAATTGGGGTGCAAAATTTTGGGCTTAAAAAATAAGTTAGAGGTTGAGATATCTGTTGAATGGTATGGGCCTGTGGGATGAGAAATTTTTTGGACTGATATTGGGTGGCACGACTAGTAGGGAGGTTGAGTGTATGTGTAGAGTTGGGAGTGGAGTAATTAGGTATGAGAGATACAACTATGAGATTGGGCTGAAAGTTAATGAGCCCAACTTTAACTTTTACCTCTTCAAAAGAACAAACAATTTTATATTGGTCAGGCCCACTATCGAGAAATTTAGTACTAATTTTAATTTCCCAGGCCTGATTTGAAGCCTTCTTTTTCCATACTAAAAAGATTCATATTGGGCCCATGGTTGAGTAAATCTTCAAACCCTGAAACCCTACCACATAGAATGAGAAATTACTCTTTCTAACATCTTCTAAACCTATCTTCTCCACAGCAATGAATCTGAAGCTAATCCTGTAAGCCAACAGTGTTGGAAGTTTCTGGAAACCACCACCATCGTCTGCATTCAGCATACCTTCCACCACCTTCATCTTTTCTCTCGAAGGTCCACCCCCTCTTCCCCACGGCCAGTCACCGGGGCCACTGCCAGATCCACTTCCATCGCCCCCTCAACACTCAAAAATTTCTTTGAACCACCAACCCATGGAACAAGCAGATTTACTTGGCATTCCATCACCCTCAAGAACACGAGGTCGACCAACAAATTCACTTGCAAAACCACCTTGAACTCCGGTGAAAAGACACGGACCACCTCCAGAACCAATATAATCAGCACCGCCTTTCTCAAAAACCTTGTGTGTGATTCTTGCAAAACCGCCTTTACCATCGAAAAAGCAATCAACAAAGCGACAAGTTTCTCCTCCGCCATAACCACCGATAAAATCACCAAGTCTTCTGCCAAGATCGCGTGTGACGGTGCATAATATCTCTTCTCCGGTTAAAAATCTCGGAGAATCGTCCATACTCTCTTGCTCTTCCCGTTCTGTCGTTTCTTTTCTTGGTTTAGCTTTATTTTCCTGGTGAATCTTGCGTGATTGCTCTTCAATTTTGACCGAATTGGCCTCCAGGTTTTTCGTAATTTCTTGAGTTATTTTTTGAGCAAGTGAACAGAATTCCTCCTCAATCTTCTTTTGTAACAGTATCATTTCAACCTTTACAGTCTGCTGAAAGGAGTTTAAGGACTCAGCCATTCTTTCCTCCAAAGTTTCCATGGCCTGTTACACAGTATCAACAACCATGTGACCACCAGGAGTCGTTCCGCTCTGATACCAACTGCTATGAACCACCGCGATGCCGGTGTTTCTTGGCTTTCGAGAGGCCAAGTACTCTCCTAATTCTGACCCTTCGAGTGGTCAAGGCACTCCAAGATACTACAAAGTACTTCTTATTATTATTTCCAACATGAACATTATTACACCCACTAATGCCTTATTTATAGCCTAATGACAACTACAAACTAACAAACCACCTACAAATAATTATTAAAAGACTAAACTACCCTTACTAACTAAAATACAACAAATTACAAGAATGCCATTATTATTATTATAAGTATATGGTTCATAGCAATATTATGTCATCACTACATTGTATTAATTTTTTTGACTTTTTCTTCATCCTTTTTTTCACATCGAACTTTTTTTATTCTATCCAAACAATCTTTTCTAAATAATTTTACTATCTTGCACAACTATCTTACAAATGTCTTACAAAGCAAGCAAATAATTTTAAAGTGTCATACAAATAAGAAAATAACCTAAACTATCTTGCACAACTATAGTCCGTTGAAATAAAACATCACAGTAAACATTAAAAATAAAATTTTCAAAGATTGGAATAGACAAAGAACTGAGAGAACTGGTGGTTAAAGACAGAGAGAGCTGCAAAGAACCTCAAAAATCATTGCAAGAACTCCAAGAAGAGAGAAACGATGATGAGTGACATTGACATTTATGACCAATGAAGGTGAGGAAGAACTGACGATGACAAGAATGATTGAAGAGAGCGAGATTATTTAGCAGGTTTTTTTAGTGACATACATGTATGCTAAATGAGGTTTTAAATGCTTTTTCTTTTTGTTTTCAATCAGAAAATGTATAAAAGTGTAAGTCCCGAGGTTCCCAAAACGTTTCCTCCAATGCTACATGGAGCTTCCTATTATAGCAAATGTTTCCTATATTATTTTAGGTTTCGATAATGTTTCAAGTTCCAGAAAACTTTAGAGTTTTCCGTGCTCCACAGTCCATACGGAAGAAGCATATTATATGTATACATTCAGGAAGGAAACGATAGACTTAAAATCCATAAGCACATTTATATTGGAGGAAAGCGAAAAGCTTTCTTTTTTCCTTCTTCCCCATGAGATATTAATACAAAACCGACGCCACTTCAGGAAACTTTTAGACTGATTAAAAACATCAAATTTGGATAGAGTTATTAGCAAGAGAAAAATGAAAAGTAAGAAATTGGAAATCGAATGGCATGATGCTTACCGCTTGAGCAGCTTCGTCAATAATAACAATGTCAAAGCCACGATTCAGCTTAGAGAATATGGTTGAACCACTGAAGCTGAGAGTAGAGAAAACCTAACATCCAGAAGATATATTAGAAAAAAAGAGCAAAATGAAACTTTCCAATATCAGGGAAGAGTTGCCATACAATAACAGCTTCATCCAAAACTGCAGCACGGATGCTATCCCTATCACTTCCTGTGGCTCCTTGCTTCTGACTATCCATATGACCCTCAAGGCTAGCTAGCTTTTGCTCTACCTTGAAAGAGAAGAAACTAATAGGATCAGTACTAGACTACAAAGGAGCTATAAAAAAAATTAAAATCCAAAAAAAAAAAAAAAAAAAAAAATCAGAGAAGATTGTACATTAACAATGACACTAACTAATACACTCACATGAACGGACAACCTCACCAGCATTAAGTTAGAAGAGCTTGAGAGTTCAGATCCACCATAAGCCCCACCCCCACTCTCTATCTCGATAAATAAGGTATTACATACATTCAAAAGCCTAAGCTACAGATATTATCTTTCAGCAAGGCCATGACAATGCTAATTACAAATAAAAAGAACTATAAGAAATTAGATGTGCCTCCTTAGGCTATTTCCTAGCAAGATTGTATGGCTTTGGCTTCAACGCGGACACCATACAATACATTATGTTCCATTTGCAGACCGCCTCACAATAAAGAGATACTGCTAATCTCATTGCTTAAACTACAGAAATACAAGTACTAAAATAGATTACTTAACATGGATTTTGTAATAGCAAGTTATCATGCATTTTAGCTTTGAACATATTTTCTTTTAGAAAGGCCATGAAAAAGTCAATAACAAACAAAAAGAAATTATTAGAAATTGGATGAGTTTCCTAAGGTTATCTCCACATTTTTGCATGAATAGTATGGCTTTGGCTTCACCACTGATATAATACCTTATGTTCCAAATATTGCAGGCCACCTCACTATAAAGAGATAGTGCCCAATCTCATTGCTCCAGTGAGAATCCTTACACATCATACTGATACAAGTACCAAAACAGATTACTTAATATGGATTTCGCAATTGCAGGCTATCATGATTCATGCATTTTAATTTCGCATATTCCGGGCATCTAAGAAAGTAATCACAAAGGTTTCCTAATAGGGTGAATAAGAATTAAACCTGTGCAACGGGCCGAGTTCAGGCCAGACTGAGCCAAGATAAAATGGGCCAGGCCTAGAATGTATTTATTCCGGGCCAAGACGGGGCTAATTTGTGATTTCTCCTACCTACTCCATTCATCCCCACTCTATTTGTAGACCTTTTTTTTCAAAGATCTTATTTGTAGACTTGATACTAAGAGAACACTCAAGGAGAAAAAATCATCCTCAAAGCGTTACTAAGAGAACAACTCTTGCTTTTAGCAAACACCATGATCAATATAAATAATAAATACAACAAAACAGTGGCACATGTCCTTTTCGTTATCTTTCTTATCAGAATAGTCACACAAGAAGAAGGGTAATGCACTAATGCTATCCAAATAATAAAAAGGGGAGAAAAAAACGATCAGAACTCAGGAACAGGAGCAGCAGCTCGCTTGACAGAGGCATACTTCATAATATGACCATAGCTTCCTTTCTCTCTGAAAAGCTGCAAGAAATTATGCTTGCAGTAGAGGGCCCATTAGAGCCCTTTACAGCCCATTACCAACCCTTTAATATATGTGCCCATTTAGAGCCCAACCATTTTGATAATTTAAGGGTTGAGCCCTTTATGAAACGGGCTGGACTAGGGTTTTTAATCGAGCCCCAGCCCATTGAACAGGTCTATTAAGAATCATTTCTCAATATATTACATCACAATATCATGCTTAGCACCGAGAGAAAATAAAGGTCAAAAACTGTTCCAAAAAAGGTCAATTAATCAGATCCTCATACCAAATAATCCAATGAAACTGCTTTTACTGAATGATGAGCCTTAAGACCGATGCGCACAATTTTAGGATTATAAGCACGATCATTTTCATCACGAACCCCTGCAGATAATCAGGATATATATCATCATAGAAGTTCCTTTATCACAAGAAATATGCTTCAGTAGCCACATATGACTGCACCAATGATATAGGAAGTACAGCTTCTTACAAGCAATAAGATAAGGCTACAATAAAACAACAAGAAACTCAAAGGATAAAAAAGTAGTTTTTTCAATGAATGTTGCAACAGCTATATATCAGTTTTTTATAACACCAAAACAGAAATTCTGAAATCATATCTACATGTTTGACTTCTGTCTTCACTTATAATATAAAAAAAATATTAAGATATTGGAATTTAGAAAAGGAAAAGTGGTGCACCTGTATTCAGAACTCGCAACACAATCTCATCAAGGGCAGAATTTGAGGGCGCACAAACCAGGACACGCACACGATATTTACGACTAGAATTTACCACTTCTGGTTTCTGCACCATATCAACTGTTTAGACAGCATGCACCCTATAAAGATCATCATAACAGAACAGGATTAGTAAATACCAGTTCATTTCCAGTGGTTGGATAATAACCATCATCACCATCAACTGGCATGATCTCGTCTCTTGGATTGACCTTGGTTATCCATGGAGAAGCTAATCGCCAATAACGAACCCTAGATCACATAAATATAGAGGTTAGAATCATTATAGACTTCAAAGACAATAACCAGAGCTCTGCTCAACAACAGATTGTGCTTCTTTCCTACAATACCAACCATCCCTGTGCCTCAAAATTGACTCCTGCTCGGTGAAATGGTAAGGGTCAGATTTGCACTCTCTTACCCCCACAATAAAAAAGATACTACTCCATTTGTCCTGTTTTAGTTGTTACATTACCTTTAGCACAAGTTTTTAGGAGAAACATGTGAATTGTGAAGTGGTAGGGACCATTAAAAAATTGATGTATTAGAGGTATTTATTGAGAAGATCACAAATTTAAGGGTACAATAGGTAGAATAAAGTGGCTAAATGACATAAATGTTGATAGAATACTTTATGTTAGTTGTTATGGCTGTGGTTGAAAAAGGAATCCAGTATTTGAGTGTATAATAGAATGAACTTTTAATCACAACAAACCCAAAAGCAATCTTTGTTAGGAACTATATTCTCTTTGTGGTTGGTGCCTTGATCTGCAAGTAGTCAAGTACTCACTGATCTTATTTATTTTCTGGATAAGTGGTTTTTAGATGGTTATTGTAGTTGTATTAGTATCTAATAGATTACATACTCATGGGGAGTTGCAATTTTGAATGCCATATATTACATTTGATGCTTGTATTGATGTCTATTAAGTTGTTTTTCCTCATCTCTGCTCAATCCTTCTTTTTGGGATAGAAGAGCAGTTGGGCTTCCTTCCAATTTCCCCTGAAATTGGTATCTTTGGTTTTGGAATTAGTTTATGAAATTTATGGGACTTCTTTTTTTATTTGTAAGTAGAATAAGATTGTCGGGGTTGAGATCATGATTCAATTGGAAGTTGGGAATTTGGGATTGCATTAAAATACTAGCTTCTTATTAATAATATGCATTTCATTAAGATTGCTTTATGCTTCATGTGTGTACAGAAATTGATGCATTAAAACATGTTTAATCTATTTAGTAGAATTTGTTACTACAATTTGATATCTTGCAACCATGAAAAAATAATGCCCCTCAACGGTATTTTCCTTTAAAAAACACGAAGTAATAATTATTACATGTGTGCGTTTGTGTGTATATATATTCTACTCATTTTAAGCTTAATGGAAAAGTGAGACATGAGATGGAGAGGAGTTAGGGTAAAAATAAAAAAAATAAAAACCATGTTGCATTAAAAGTTGTCGTTTAGTTAAGATTTAGAGGTTTCGCAGTCAAGCATGTAAATATTATAAACAAATATTTTTTTTAAACAGAATGTGTTGAGGTCCTAATTTTTTTTCTTTTTGTGCTGATTGTAATCACTCTTCACATATATGGTTTAAAAAATATTGCAGGCATTCCTTTTGGCTAAAGTGGATTTACTGACAAGTCCCAGAAAGAGATGCCTCTAAGTCTTCTTTTCCAGCCTTTCTGATCAAATTGGATAACCTTGTTGGTACTGTTGTCATAACATTTTCAATCAATCAAAGCCTTATTCCCATAAGTGGGGTCGGCTACATGAACCAAAGTGATTATTCCGGATAGTCGTCCACAAAGATTTTCCGGAAATCTCTTGTAAATCCATCTGCTTCATATCTTTTCTAACTCAAAGAGCAAAATGGAGAAATATTCTAGACTATGAGCAATAGACAAAACATACTTCTCCTCCATTGGCAATTCTAGCCCTCGCTTCAGATCATGCAGTTTATCCCTGAATAATTAAGATAAATACCAAACTAATGAGGATACATACTCTGTAGCAAAGCAATGTAATCATGAGAATATATTGAAGCCAATAGCAATAATATTTTAATAAACTCACTTTGCACGCATTCTTGCTGGAACAGAATGCAGAATAGCATTAAGAAGCCCAAGAATAGTCTGCGTCTTTCCAGTTCCTGGAGGACCCTACAATGAACAAACAATCAGGTTCCAGGAACCTAATAAAATATAGAAAGGAAATCTGACATAAGAATACACCAAATAAATATTATCCTATTTACAGATCCAGGCTCCAAAAAATGGAAATAAAAGAAAAAAGGAAACATGATAATATATATATATATATATATATATAGAGAGAGAGAGAGAGAGAGAGAGATTAGAAGATTCAAAGCTGTCCGAGGTTTAATCATTTTGTGCTAGAATGACAAGCTTCATTATAACTGTAAGAAGTAATCAAGAAGATGAAAAGGAGATTCAACTGCTTACTCAAGAAGCATGTTGGCTTTTAAAAACTAAAATTATTACCACAAAAAAAAAAGCACTATCTGAGCAGTTTCTGAGAGAAAGAGCTTCAATTTTTAAGCTGCAAATTTGCATGTTTCCACAAAATGAGGGAGAGCCATCTACAGTAAAATACTATACCATACCAACAACTGTACAATATAGGTCAACCTGATAAATTTTCTCCTAACATACCAGCAACTGAAAAACCATCTCCCACAACTTTACACTATCAAGAATACCTCACACTGAAGATGGAAACAAGATTTCCTCAACGATATTACCTTAAACTCAAAAGTCGCTTGCAAACAGTATATTTTGTCTCACAGTTGGCCAGTTGCACATAATTTGAAAGACATACATATTATTCCCTTTTTCGACCTTAAAGACAAGTGGACTAAAACTCATTTTCTTAAAGATTTGCAAGGGTACACAATCCAGAGATGCCCTACTATCTAAAAAAAAGGGCGTAACAGACTTTAGGCACCATATCTCATGAGAACACACTTTATACGAGCACTATAATTTAAATTAAATTAGGGTGCGTTCTCTTCACCTTAAAAAAAAAAGTTTCAGATTTGATAAGTTCAGATAAGTAATATCAGACCTAATAAATTCCAATCAGGTCTAATAAATTCCAATCAGGGCTAATAAGTTTCAATGAGACCTAATAAGTTCCAATCAGGTCTAATAAGTTCCAATTAGGTTTTTTAATTATTGATTGAATAAAATTAATTAAATTAATAATTAAGTCAAATCTCTCCTACACAACATAAACCAATTTTATTCTATCATTATTATTTTATAATTCTTCTTAGAGAAACTCGCTCAGAGATAGATTGAATTAAATTAATTTTTTTTTTATATTATTAAATAAGAATGATAGATTGAATTGAATTAAGTTTATCGGTTTATCCTAGAACGTAATTCAACAATAAAAAAAACTACATAGGTTCAACCATTCAAATGTATAGAACAATTGCTTTTTTGGATTATTATTACTTCCGTTTTTTTTTTACTTGCAACAAACTCATTTCCACGCATTTTGAGGAAGAGATCTAAGGGTATACGTACAAATTAATTAACATAGTTTAAACAAAAGCAAGAGGGAGATAAGATGTTACCGGTGTTAAATTTTTAAAAATTAATTTGGCCGTTTACACCCTTAAATTTATTCCTTAAAAAGCGTACAAATGAGTTTGTTGCAAATAAAAAAACGGAGTTAACTCCGCCAGTGGGGTTTCCCGCTGCCGGTCCTAAGCCTGGATGGTAGGCATGTGACAGCCAGAGTAAAATATGTCACATCCAGGCGCATTGTTGGACGAGAATAGTACTAGGATGGGTCACCTCCTGGGAAGTCCTTGTGTTCCCATGCGGCCGACCCCACCGAACCCGTGGTTGGCCGAGAATAATATTAGGATGGCGACCTCTTAGGAAGTCCTCGTGCCATCGCTTTGGGATTAAGGTACAGCGCAAGAAGAAGAAGAAAAAAAAGGAGTTAGTATTAATATTACGGAGTTTTTTTTTTTCCAATCAGGTTTAATAAGTTCCAATCAGGTTTAATAAGTTAATCAGGTTTAATAAGTTCAGGTCTAATAAGTGTTGGAACATTTGTGCGTAAATGGGCCTGAAAAATTGAACAACGGAAGAAGAAATAAGACAAAAAGGAAAAACAAGACAGGGGCTCGTCGCGGCCCGCGACCCACGTCACGCCCCGCAACCGCGCCCACGTCGCGACTCGCAATTTGCTCCTGTCTCGTGGTTCGGTTTTAAATGTTTTCCTTTGATATTTTGTCTTGGATAACTTTACATTTTACGCTTTGTTTATGAGGCTTCAGTGTTGCATTAAGATGATTTTAAAGTGGATTGAAACCAGAGTTTGAAGGGTTACATTGTGCATGGCATCTTCTTCAATGTTTAATGCATAATTAATCACCATTATTTCTGATTTTATGTTGTTTTAATGGTGGCTTTACACATCTTTGACAGTTGATTTCTTCTTGCTCTTGTGCCTATAAATAGGCATGTATTGTTCACTTGTTGAGTACAAAAAAGGAAGGAAAATTCAGAAATTTCATACACTCAAACCAACTTGCTAGCACTATTATCTAGCTAATTTTAATAAGCGTGATTTAAACACATTATAAACACAAGTCCTTTAGGATACACTATTAGGATCACGTGGAATGTATATTTTCTCCATTGTATCTCACTAATCATTTCGTGTTAACCCGGTGATCTATAAGGGGCGAATCAAATTAGTAGGAAAGTGTAGATTCCACGCCTTGGAGGATATTCATCCACATTTCCTTACATAAATTTCCCAACAATAAGTGGAAGAGAACGCACCCTTACATGAATAACGACGATGCTATAAGAAAGGCAAATAGCATTGACAAATTTCATAAAGAACCTGTTTCAACAAAAATTAGCATTCTCAGCGTTCATCATTAATTCATTACACTCACATTAGACTATTAGAGCATTGGCAGCAAAATAAAATTATTTTAGATCATCCAAAAGATGATCTGGATCCTTGAATTCCTGATCAGGGCAGCAATCCACAATCCATATCAGCAAATTGACTTGACGGTCCGCAATAATTACCTTAACAATCTATACTATATACTAAAGTAAAACATACTAATTTAATACATTGACACATGCCACTTCCAAAATGAAAATTTTCCCTCTAAAACTTTTTTTTTTAAAAAAGTTTTAAGAGTTTTTTTGTAGCTTCCCAAACAAGAATTATCTTCTATCTATACTATATACTAAAGTAAAACTCAAAAATTTAATACCTTGAAACATGTCACTTCCACAATGAAATTTTTCCCTCCAAAACTTAATTTGTTTTTTTTTTAAGTTTTAAAAAGATTTTTTTGTAGCTTCCCACACAAGAATTATCTTTCATAATTCTCCTAAATTTATATTAGTAAAATTTGAAACTTAAAATTTTGTATTTAAATCTTATCTCTAATTATATATAACAAAAAATTATAATTTTTTTATCAAAAAAGATATAAAAATTAAATATTTAGAAAGTATAGTTCGAGACGAATCAAACGAGATCCCACATGACTATATTTTCCTTTGTCTATATAAAACTAAAGAGGGTCATAGTTACATTATAATAATATCAATAGTCAAAATGGAGCAGTCTTTTTTATAGGACGGATGCATGGAGTAAATATTTTATATAATTTTGTAAAAACTGTGCGTAGCATTGGAACTAATCTAGTTATAAAGCATACCAACATATTTGGTCAATTAACTTACCCATCCCACAAAAGACGCCCCTCAACACATCCATCCTCCCTACAGCACAAACGTTTCACACTACAATTAACATAGTATAGCCTATGTTACCAGACTCTACTAGAAGTGTCAAATGCGGGTACACATACAAGTATTGGACACAATTTTATGAAAAAATTGCATGATTTTGATTCAAAATAAAGTGTCCAAGCGTCATACCATAATTAAGGGTCGAGTATCGAACATGGCCAACATGGGTAATTGATAAACTAAAGAGTGTATGTAATATAGATTACAACTGAGAAAGCATGAAAAACCATTCATCTCCATTTTGGGCCAAGCGGCCAACCCAAAACAAATCCTCACCCACTAGCAGGTAAAAAACGACTTGGATTGATTCGATCCAGCAATCTATTCAACAGTTTTATTCGTGCATAATGACGAGCCCCTATTCAACAACTAATGACCTCTTAGTGACTAACACAGAGAGGATAATACTGCCAGAGTGTCAGTAACAGAATCAACAATCAAGAAAGAGAATATTGTGTACATAAAACATGTCAGCATAAAGGACTTTTTATTAAGTTTCAGTGAAGAACAACACCTGTATCAAGACAAAAGACTTCCGTGATAATCCTGCCTGCAAAAAATCATCAAAATTCATGTCAAGTTTGACCATAAAAGTAGGATAAGCATTTTTCCTAGGAGGACCCTGAGTTATAAAAAAAGGGACCAGGGCACATCCAGGAGCAAGGAAACCAAGGCAACCAAGGCACCAGCAAAACAGCAAAAGGGACCTTGGACACAGTGAGTTCCAAAAGCTGGCACAGTGTGCGTGCCCAGGTACACCTCTGCCAAGACTTGAAGCAGTGCGCCTCTGCCAAGGCGTGAGACAATGCCCTCATCACCTTTTGGTATGAGGCATCAAAAACAGGTTTTGAGAGTTTTATTTAAGATGCTACCCACATCATATTCAGTCCTTTTAGCTACCTATTCAACAATAATAAGAACTTCAAAGAGAAACGATTTGATATGATCTCCAATATCCAATTGAAAGACTTTTGGACAGAAAATTCACTTCGCAACTTGCAGAAATTAACAGCTAATCTACGGTCTTTTTCTCCTTTTAAAGCTATGCTGCTTTTCCTACCTCCAGTTCCTCTTTTCTTCTTTTTCTTATTTTTTTTTTACTGTTCTTCGCTTCTTTGAATTCTTTTAGACCATTGCCACCAATGGGGAAAAAAAATTCCTCACCACTCTCTCTACTACTTTCTCTCTCTTCTCAACCCTTTTTTCCTCATGTAAAACTTTTTCACCATACCAATGGTAAACAAAAAAAATTCCTCAACACTCTCTCTCCTATTATTTCCTATACCCCACCATATTACACATCATCTTTTAATATTCTTACACAACTATACTTTTAATATTTAGTAAATTATGATGTAGTAAATTATGAGTGATAATTTAGTAAATTATGATTTGGTAATTAGTTTAACACTAATAATCACAATTAAAAAAATTTTGATTTACGTAATAAATTTTTATAGAGAAAATTAAAGTCTTTGAGGTAGAATTTGAGATTAGTAATAGACTTTTATGATTTTTGAGATTTTTTAAATGTGCCAATATATATCAAAATGGATGTCTATTTATAGAGGAAAAAAAATAAGAACGTTGGTGATTTTTTTTATAAAAAAAAAATTAATTTCGGGGTCCAAATAGCCGTTACAAAAATAGAGTCGTTGAGATAAAGTTGCTGAATTGTGATTGGGTGCTCAGCTGATTGGGACGCGTGACACGCCCTGATTGGGTTGACTGACGCGCACCTCTGTTTATTTTTATTTTTTTGAAAATTGGTTGTGCTGTGAGCCCCACTGCAATTGGGCTATTTTTTTTTTCCTCAAATCTTGAGGAAAATTGTAGATGATCATGGGGAAGGAAAAAAATGCCCATTGATGTGATTTTTTTCCTCATTTTTTCCCCATGAGTCAAAATATGCCCATTGGTGCTCTTACCCCCACTAATTTCTATTCCTAGTTTACTCTTCTTCTACCTTTTATTTGCTGCTCCGTTTTTACCCCCACTATTTTTCTGTTCCTAGTTTACACACTTTTTTTCCAATTTTCTGTCTTTTTCATTCCCTGTTTTCTATTAGTTCTCCATTTTAGTATTTTGATGTAGGGATCCAGCAAGAATATGTGGGAACCCAGAACCTAATAAGAAGAATAGTTGGCATTGTAGCTATTGTACTCACATAAACAAGGGAGGAGTATATCACTTGAAATATTATTAAATACCCTAATTGGCCCGTGCATGAGTATAATAGGAGTAGTAGTATGTATAAGCCTATAAGTCTTCCAAATAAGCTTCAACGGCTTGCTTTATTTAATGTTTTTAGTTGGATCTTCAACTCCCTGCTACGTACTTTTACCTTTTTGCAGTATTCTAGTAATACTTTACACTTTCATCAATTATGTATTTATTATATACAGTAGATATTATGTTGTTTTGACTTCCAAATAAGCCCTAGACATGTTTCTATCACTTTTGGCACTTAAAGTACACATCATATCCAAAAGGCACGCACCTTCCTGTTGCATCTTGTACATAAGTTCCAATTTACAGACAGCTTTGTTGGGGGGGGGGGGGTGCTAGTTAAGAGATGCTGAAAGAGAAAGACTAGAAAATAATGCAATCAGGAAAGTTCAACAGTACAGTAATACTCACATGTATAGCCTCCAGCTGAGATTCGTTATGATTACTTTCAATAGATCCCATCAATTTCCCAGGGATCTCCCAGGCTAGACCAGTTGTATTGGCACTACTGTCAGCAGCCTTCAAAATTACATCCCTAAATGGAAGAGATCTAACGGACCGCATGGCAACAAACTCACGAAAAATAGTTGATAAACTGCAAACCTGTAAAACCAATTAATTACTCAAACAAAAGGAAACCTGACAGCATTATAATTTTGACAAAGAAAGATCAACAGGCATTATCTCCAGATACTGAGCAACAAAGAAATCTTATTTTTTTTTGTAAATTCATTATGTTACAAATAGAAACAGCACGAAGCAAATGCAACATACGGTGCAACCATGTAACATACGGTACAATCATGTAACTAATATGGTATAACTTCTCAGGTGTCATCAATTACAAATAGAAAAAAGTTTTATGTTGCACCAAAAGCAAAATTCATGCCCGCTTGCCGACCAAATCATTAAATATAAAATCATCAGGTGATCACAAAAATAGCATTGGACTAAAAATAAAATCATCAAATCAAGAACCAAATTCAAATGAAAGAATTACCTAAGAAGTTATGCATTTCCTCTAATCTCCTACCTTATTTCTTTGCCTACGCCTCACATATGTGATCGCAGGGCCTCCCAACGAAGTGTAACAAATTCAAAGACTCACGGAGTGTTGTTGAGCCAGGTCCCGCCTTCGATGATGCTCTGGCTCTTTTCAATGAGATCGTTGGAACTAACCTTATGAGTAACCCTAGTGAGATCGTTGCCACTAAACACATGAAGAAATTGGCAGATATATATTTCACGAAGGTTACTGCTTCTGCAGAACCCACTTTCTCCTTGTCTACACATCAAGTTGCCTTATGGAAATCTCAGCAGAGGGATCATACCTGTGCCTTGCTAAAGGTGGTCCTGATCTCGGGTCTAGGTCAGACTATGAACGGTAAGGCTTGCCGTTGTGTTCTTTGTTACCGGATGGGAGTTCCTTTGTTCTCGGTTTCGATGTCGTGTTCAGCTTGCTCAAGGGTTTTTAATGGAGATATTTTTGGTGATCATGTTGTGTCCTGTTCTAGGATGGTGGATGTTAAACATCGACATAATGTTATTCATGATACCCTTGTTGATATTTGCTATCAATATGAGAAATTCACTAGGAAGGAGGTTGATTGGAGGGAACAACGGGGCTCTTCGACCTGCAGATGTGCTTCTTTACTCTTGGGACAGGTGTCCGATGTTTGCTTTTCTTGACGGGGTCTTCTCCTTTGACATAATCTGGGTTAGATGACTTTGAGCCTAGTTGGGTTGTGTCAGTTGCCGCTCAGCGGAAGCGAGATAAGTATGAGGCTCGTTGCAGGGTAATTGGGTATGGTTTTCTTCCTTTCTCCTTTTCTTAGTTGGGGGAACTAAAGAAGGGAATTTGCAATGGCGGATTTTCAAGGGGGGCAAAGTGGGGCTTGGCCCCTGCTGGCCAAGAAAAAAAATATTGAATGACAGTCTAAAATAAAAAGCCCAAAAGTAAAACATACCTATAATGTCGCACAGTACTACTACCGCTTTTTTTTGTAAAAAGTAGTGAACTTAAACCTAAGATACCCTAACAGATACAAACACAGTAACCTACAAGGCTACAACCTATAAGTGAGAAATTGAGAATTCTTCATTACTCTACAATACCACACTACAGTAGCACATATAGCGTGGAGGACCAAAGGTACAAGTACTTTCATGTTTTTTACTAAGCTTTTTATGTTAATTAGTAAAAAATTGAAATTTGTAGAATTATATCTTTTGTTTGGCTAATTAGTTGTATTGTTCTACATTTGTATCAATAATTTATCATTCAAGTTATATGAAGATTGACGATCATAAATTGATGACTGTGTTTTGGTTTCTTTATTGTTATGGTGCGTTCTCTTCAACTTTTTTTATCAGGTCAAAACTTATCAATAGAGGATCTAAGAATAATATTTAACGGGGTCAAAATGTATTTTTAGTATTTTATTGGGGTCAAGTGAACACATTTTAAGGGAATTTTTTATAAAAAAAAAAAAAAAATTGTAAGGTAAAAATTTTATTTGTCTAGATTCAAGTGGGGTCACGTGACCTCACTTAAACTGGCTGAATCCTCCACTGGAACTTATTAGGTTTAATCAGGTCAGGTCAGGTCAGATCAGCTTTAATAAGTTATAATCAAGTCGGCTTTAATAGGTATAATCAACTCAGGTCCGGTCAAATAACTTGAAGAGAACGCACCCTTAATTGATAATTTGTTATATTATAATGCCAATTGCCTTTTTAAAATTAATTTGAGATATGAGATTTAACTTTTAAAAATGTATCTTTATGAATTATGATTATTTGTTTACATAATATTGGCTATATTTACTCTTAATTTTAAAGTATTATCATCGCATAATATTTTTTATTATTAGTCTAAATACGCACAACACACCCATATGTCGTGTTCATTTGTAAGTATAGTATCATTCGAACTCTGACACGACACGAACCCGACACGAATTTACTGAGAGAAACACGAAAATGACCCGTTTTGACACGATTGTCTTAGAAAGCAAGTAATTTACATCTGTGTAACTCTTAACATAATTAATGGACGACCCGAAACCGACACGAAAGTTGACACAAACACGATCCGTTAATCCATTTTGCCAGCTCTAACTCAAACCCCGGAAGACTTTCACTCAAAATTCGCCACTGGAGCTGTAGCGTTGCTGAAACGAATACAGGCGTTCGCTAGAACTCAAGATATAGGAGCTCAAGCTGCTGCTCACATTTTCAGCAGGCTTGGGTTTGCTATAGTTAGAGGGGTGAGGGCCTAGATTGTATCTCAGCTCCCCACTAAATTCCTGTAATAATAAAATGATTATTTGACAGGTGTGTGTTATTGGCTGACTCACTAGAATAATATGATAGTATGAAACATAGTAAGATAACAACATGATTAACAAAAAACAAAACAATCTAGGAATTCAGTTGGCCCACGAATAAGAACAGCGAAGGGGAAAAAAACACAATTAAAAAATATTGGGAAAAGGAAACTTTTCTTTTACTTCAAATGGAGACTCCATACTCATTTCTTCTAGATTAATTTTATTTTAAAAAATGAACCAAAGATGATATAAGAAACCCATCCACCCGGCAAAGAATGAAAATCAATAAAATTCACTCACAGAAGAGTTTCGAATATAAAATGATACCTTTGAAATGAATAAGCGCTTCTCGTTATGGAGACATGAACGCATATTGACAAGTCTCATGTTAGACTCTTTCTGTCGAACATCAAATCCCTTAAATTCTTCTTGCAATAACATCCTCAGTGTAAGAGTATTTTGCTGACGATTTAGACTCTCCACTAGTGCAAATGCATAGATACTAGGAAGCTTGTTCGGCTCAAACTGCAAAATGAAATGTTTTGCCCCAATAGATTAACAATGAGGAGAGGAACACGCTATCGCAAATGCTATTCTTAAGTACGGAACACAAGTTATTAGATCAACCAGCAAGCAAAACCTAATCACCTTGTTTTCTGAAAGTAGCAAGAGATCATTTTGAGATATGGATTCCCCTTCAGCCAAAATGTAAATTACAGAGAGGGAGTAAAAGACATCATTTAAGTTACTGTATTCCTTTACTAGACACATCTTCTGAACTTCCACTGACATCCCTGTTTGTTTAGGAAAAGATAATTGTCTTAACATTATATACATTTCATATAATTGGTTGACAAATTCTAAGGAAGAAAGAAATATAGAGGGGAAACCATACCCTCTTCTTCATCTTGCTTTTGCAAAATTTGAGCTTTAACTTCTTCAAATAGAAGAGGCTCAAATATTGAAAGGTAATCATCAACATCTACAAATGTATCCTTGACCTCCTTTAACCCAGAAAGTCTAGCTTTACTAGATTTCTGCTTTCCAACAAAAGCCAAATACAAATAATCACAAATTGCAACATAATAAATTAATAAAAGCAATTAAAACTGCAATTTTTATGGTAAATTATAATATATCAAGTAAATTTCCCCAACATCAATCATGTCATGAAATTAGCTTCAAATTTTGCTAATTGATTGGCAAGTATTGCAGTAATGTGCATAAAAATTGCAGACATAATTACAGTCGATTTAAATTAATATTAATTCAGCAAAAAAAATGAAAAGAAAAATTAAAAAGAGAAGAAGGAATATGCCTGATATTGTTGGCGAAGACGAAAGTAATCCCAGCTAAGAACAATCTTGTAGAAGTGAAGCATGCATTCTTGTTCCTCCGTTTTGATCTTCTCTATTGCCATTTGAAAGGGACAGTTCCTTTGAAAGGGTTTTTGGTTTTTAGGGGCGATCCAAATTGAAACTATGAAATCATTAAAATTTATGGCAAAATTCTCATTAGTTTTGAAAAAAAAAAAAAAAAAAAGCATTTAACAATTATTGGCAGTGAATATCTTTAAAAAAAATTGATATTTAAACTCAAAATTCTCAATAATAAAATCAATGAGAATAAAAATATCACATGGCCACCAATAAAAAAATTTTAAAAAAATGTCTTCATTAGCAACAATATATACAATATTTTCCTCTATTTGCTCAACAAAGGTATTGCACAAGGAACTTATCTAGGCAATACACTCCTTTCATTTGTACCCTAACTTTTACTGAATGCTTAAATTAATTAAAGTATCTCATCCTAATTACAAAGCAATGCAAATATGGCTGTGATTTTTGAAGCATTTCCCAAAGAGTATGTATAGAAAGACATTCTCATGAAATCTTTACATAATCAGGCCCGTCCCTGACCCAGGGCAATAGGGGCGGCCGCCCTAGGCCCAGTAAGAAATCCTCCATTTTTGTAGTCTACAGCACAGCACAGCACATACATAATCTATCAACAATATTCGATTGGAAATTCATTTTCCATCTGGCAATACAATAAATTACCCAGCAAAGCATGAACTTCATTGTATAATTGATTCTACGGGAAAAACAATCTTACCTCAAAACTCTGTTTGCTTTAATGGAGGAAATATGCTTGCTTTAATGGAGGAAAGGCACCACAAAAACCACGCCCAACCTAGTCACAGTTAGTTAGTTCGACAGAGAAGAGGAGAGGGTGAAATAAACATAAACAGAGAGATTAATACGTAGCCCTAGGGTTAGATTTTTTTTTTTTGGCTCAAATACAAATAAATTAACAGAATAACCGGTAAAAATAAAATAGTGATTCCATCTGCTAGGATGGCTACATTTGTTGCAAAGAGTTAACTACTCTTTCTGTCTCAAAATAATGGTTTTATTTACTTTTTTTATATCACCCGAGATATAATTTTAACTATTAATATTTTGAGTTATATTTTAAAAAAATATATAAAAATTATATATTTAGAAATAACATGTCGAGACAAATCATGCGAGATCCGACATGACTCTGTTTTTCTTATATGTATAAAATTAAAGAATGTCAAAGTAACCATATGATTAGTGTCTCCATTCAAACTAAGCACTTATTGTGGGACAGAGGGAGTACATAGTCACCTTTAATAAACTAATAAATATACTCCGTATTTTTTTCTTAATTACAAACACAAAAGAACAAAAATATTATTTTACGTTTATTTTAGATGGTGATCTCATGTGATTTAACATTTTACTTCTCTTAATATAATTACAAATACAAAAGTACTCAACCCAACCATTTTTTTTTCCTTAAACCACTCTTAATAAAGTGTTTTTCCTATGTAGCAAATTTAGAGGGCACAAAAATATTTTTTAAAAAAACTTAGTTTTTGATGACAAATTGGTAAAAAAAAAATATTTTCTGATGATAAATTGGTAAAAAACTTTGGCAACAAATTGGATAAAAAAATTGCGATGACATTTAGGTCAAAAAAAATAGGGAAATTCCCATTGGTACCATTGTACTTTTGGGATTTCCCATTGGTACCATCGAATTTTTTTTAATCCCAATTATACCATTACTTTTTAAAATTTTCCCAAATGTAACATGTTTTTGAAAAATTATGTTAACTTTAACTTAAATAAAATAAATAAATAAATAAAATTAAATTAAGATTAATTAATCTCCCAGCAACCAGGCCGACAGACCCACTGTCGCTGCACCCACCCAGACCCACCTCCGACAGCACCCACCGCCACCGTAAAGACCACAGACCCACCTCCACCACACCCACCGTCACAGCACCTCCCCACCGCACCCACCTCTAGTTCGAACCCAAATCGAACCCCCAAATCCCTTCGCACCCACCCAGACCCACCTCCCATAGCACCGCACCATAACCCAGCCCACCGAACCTCCCCACCGCACCATACCCAACCCACTGCACCACCTCAAATCCCACCAAATCACATCCCATTCAAACCCCAAATCCACCGCACCACCTCCCGTTTGAACCCCAACTCAACCGCACCACCTCCCATTCGAACCCAAATCCCATCCAGACCCACCGCACCGCCGGGAATTCGAACCCAATTCCAACCAGACCCACCGAACCACAACCAATTCGAATTCCAAATTGCACCCAATTCGAAACCCAAATCCCACCCCCAACCCTCTTTGAAAAGCCACCACAACCCCTTCGAACCCCCACCGCAACCCTCTTCAATTATTCCCACCATTGATTAGCTTAAAGCTAACCCTCTTTAAAATTGATTAGCTTTAAGTGGTTTTAGCCCTCGTCGAACCCAATCCAATCGAATGGTGGTTTGCTTGGCTTGGCGGTGGGTCGAACGTGGTGGGTCAATTCGGAGGTGGGTTCGAAAGGGCTAGGGTGGGCAGGGTTCATCGAGTTGGTGGTGGGTTCGATAGATGGTGGGTAGATTTAGGTGTTGATCGATTTGGGGGTTGATCAATTAGGCGATGTCGCAATAGGCGGTGGTAGGGAAGTGGCAGTAGGCGGTGGTAGGGAAGTGGTAGTAGGCGGTGGTGGCTAGGTGGTCTTGGTTTGGGCGTTTGGCTGGTGGTGATGGTTGATGAAGGGTTGGTGGTGATGGGTGGTTTGAAGGCTGAATAATAATTATTATCATTACTTTTTATTATTATTATTATTATTATTATTAATTTTTTAATTTTTTTATTAATACTTAACGGAATATTCTTCACTTAACGAAATCTTAACTCTATAATGTTACATTTGGGATTTTAACAAAAAGTAATAGTATAATTAGGATTAAAAAAAATTCGATGGTACCAATGAGAATTTCCCAAAAAAATATTTAGTTTGCATTTTTCGTTTTGGTATCTACTGATAATGTTTTCATTGTATTTTTTAATTTAATTTTAATTTGTATGGAGTGTTTTCCACATTGATTTATTTATTAAAGTATTTTTTATTATTTCTCTTCTTTTTCCATATTAAAACACACAAAAAAATCATTTCTCTCTCAATTAACAGAAATTTATTCAGTATCTACAGATGTTTGTTTTACATTTTTTTCTTTTTCTTTCCACTATTTAATTTTCAAAATAGTGGATTTTATCTTCAAATAAACTTTCTTCCTTAGAATTTTTTTTTAATCTCTCCTAATTCACCTTCCTTGACCATTGTAAATGTAATACCCCGCATTTTTACTTCTTTTAAAGGTAATGATATTTGCGGTTTAAATAATAAAAATATTATTTAATTTGTTCATTTCCGATAACTAAAATTAAAATAAAATATTTGAAATGAATTATGGGCGCCAAGTTACTTTCAGGAAAAAAAAAAGAATTCTCCTTTAAATTATAATTAATTCTATTTTCGTTTTCAAATAATAAAAATTACATTTTTTTTAAAATATGTTAATTTGTTTGATAAATTTCTCCCACCAATTTATTTTCAGTAATTAGTCTCCAAATATATATTTAACTATTTAGTTTGAAAATCTTTGGGATGTAATACCCTTATATTTGCGTTCTTTATTTACGTGAATATATATATATATATATATATTGGTGTATTTTAATTACTTAATTGTTTACTTTTATACGTTTTCTTTATTTAATTTTAATATTTAAAATAATCATAAATATATGTATTTAAAAGGAAACTATTGTTTTGGCCCGGGCTATGCCCGGGTCCAACAGTATCCTTCACTACAAGATTCCGTGTTTCTGTCGTCCGCTCGTTAACGTCCGCTTTTAAAGCGGACGGTAATTGTGAATTAACGTCCGCCAAAAAATTTAGCGTCCATCATAACAGACGTTGTGGATGTGACATCGTTTTGAAAATAAAATTTAAATTAACGTCCGCTTTTACAAAAATTAGCGTCCGTTTTGATCGACGCTAAAATAGCGGAGTATTCAAAATTTTCAGTCGACCATTTAACGTCCGTCAATTTTTTGTAACGTCGGCCATAATGACGGAAGTTAATTTTATAGGCCCTAAAAAAAAAAACCAAACCCATAAGATAGGCCCAATATGTAAACCCTAACTACTCTCACCCTCCTTTTGTTCTCTCACCCTTCACGCCTCCGTCCCCCTTTCTTTTCTTTTTTTATTATATCTTCCCCCTCTCTCCTCTCTTCTCCCTCCTCCCTCCTCTCTCTTCTCATATCCAATCTTCATCATTATTTTGGGCATTTCAACATCTTCATCATTATTTTGGGCATTTCAACATCTTCATCACCCTCTTCCTATCATCAACATCATCAGGTATTTTTTTTTAAGTTTGTGGTTACCTTGGGTTTCTTTTTCTTTTGAATTTCGTTTCATTTTCTGATTTATTTTAGTTGATTTTCGTTTTTTGTTAAGTTTTTTCACAGATCTGTGGTTTGGGGGTTTGGTTTTTGACATTAGGGACTATTTTTTAAAAAAAATAAATTGATTTTTGAACCCTAAGTTTTTCGTCTTTTTTTTAAATCATGCATGAAAAGTTTTCGATCAAATTTCGTTCAAGCTTTTTTTTTCGATTTTCAGTATAACATATTTTTTTAAATTCTTCTTCTAGTTTTTCGTTATCTGTTTATTTCGGGAGTAAGATCTACTTTTTTTTTTTTAATTCTTCTTCTAGTTTTCGTTTTCTGTTAATCAGTATAACCTTTTTTTTCGCTTTTAAGTATAAGATCTGTTTTTTTTAATCAATTTTTTAGGGAGTAAAAGACTTGTTTTTTTATCTGATTTTGTTGGGGTTTAATTTTTTTTTTTCATTTTTTTTTGTTTATGTTTTTTTATTTGATTTAATTTGGTGTCTATATTTTGATCTAATTTTGTTTTTTTAATTATTTGGACCAATTTTGGTTTCTGGTTTCTTTTTATTTTGATCTAATTTATTTATTTATTTATTTGTTGCAGATATGGTTCTTTTTTGTTACAGATATGGGTTCTTTTGATCATATTGTTAGTTTTATTGTTGTTTTAGGTGTATTTTTTTAGTTTTATTCATATATATATACAATACAATTGAAGTTTGTGGATTTAATGAAGTACTTAATTATTGTTTTATATAATTTGTATTTTATGCTCTCTAAAAATTAGAGAACAATCTTGTATATATTTTTTTTTATTATTTGTACTTATTGTTTAATTTTTTATTAGGACCATACTTTGATTTGTAATAATTCAATTTTTATTTTATGTCTGTGTTTAAATTTGTACTTTCCAATAATTAATTATTTTTATTTTGTGTTTTTTGGGTTCCCCATGATTTTAATTTTGTGTTTTATGGATTCCCAATGAATGGAAACCAGTGCATGCATTATTATGTGTGCGACTGGTTACCATTTTTTTTAAATTCTTGGAGACACATTAATGTCCTCCAAATGACACATAATGGACGTTAATTTCAAAGTAACGTCCGCTTTATAGGCGGACGTTAATGTCAATGTAACGTCCGCTTGTGGCAGACGTAAAAATAACGTCTGCCATAAACGGACGCAACCCACATTAGACGGACGTTAAATATTTAACGCCCGCCAAGCGGACATTAAACACCACATTAGCGACCAAAAAAAAGACGTCAGTGATATAACGTCCGTTGGCGGACGTTAAATATATTAACGTCCGCTATCCGCTAATTTAACGTCCGCCAAAACACGGAATGTTGTAGTGCTTTTCCTTTTTCTCGTACCCAGTTTAATTGTCTCCCTAGTGTTAGAGGAATAGAGCATTCTTTGTTTGCACGGCAAATATATGTAAGAATAAGACTATGTTAACGGAGATAGGGGGTGTTTGGCAAAGAGGTTTTTGCTCATAGGTTAGAGTTTTGAATATGTTTTAGAGTTTTTGACCCATTGAAACTCTAAACTTTTGTTTGATGGGGAGAGTTTCAATTTAGAGTTTTGATTCAAAAACTCTAATTTTGAAAAAGCTCCTAAGAGGAGCTTTTTCATTAGAGTTTTGCAATTGTTAAAGTTTTTGGACAAAACTACCCACATTGATTTATGATTTCCAAAAAAGATAATTAAATATATTACAAAAACAAATGTCTATAAATGTCATTTTGCACAAACAGCTTTTAGCATTCAGCTAAGTGTTACCAAACACAATTATTAAAACAGCAGTCAAATCAGCAATCAAATACTCTAAACAAAAAAGTAAAAAACTCTAACAACAAACTCTAAACTCTAACAGCAAACTCTAACAGTTGTTTGCCAAACAGGCCATAATCTTACATCATATCAAAGAGAACCAATTTCGTTTCGAATTGATATAGCAAACCATACAAATTGAAATAGCAAACCATACGGTCCTCAAGTACCTTGAGATGTAAAGTAATACAATATCCAAATATGAAATCATCTCTAAGGTTTTTGGTAATTTTATTTCTTAATTATAAATGGAAGTAGTAGTTGTGATTATTAGTAGAGCTGTAGTATGTCGTTGTAGTTGCTTCATTGTTGCCTGTTTATTTTGGCAGTTCGGCTCTCCTCTGTGCTTTCATCCCTACAATATTTTGGGTGTTATTAATAGATTTCTAATGTGTATTATTTTTTATTTCATATAGTTGTAAATCGGTGACTTACAATTCACTTCCGTTCCATTTCTAGCTGTTCTTTTCTCCTCGAACTTTGTCTCTTATGTTTGCAATAGTGGTATTGTCATCGGTTTCATTAGTTATCTGACTTGTTTGGCTTCTTGTGTCTAGCAGTGTTGGAGTGTCTGGATTGCTGTGGTCTTTTCCTTTCTCTTTGTCCTGCATTACCATATTGTTATGCTATTGTATTTTTATTTTTTTTGCTTCTGTTTTACCCTTTCATATTTTAAAGTGAACAATATGACTTGCCATTTCTTTTACTTGTTTGGCTTTGTAAGAGTTCTCCAGTTTGAAATCTATTTCAAATGTCTTCTGGCAAATGAGTTCTGAGATCTCACCGCTTGTGTTGAGCCTGACCTTGAAAATGAATTGTTTTCCCACACAATGTTCGAGTCGATCTGCCACAATTTGGGTTCCATTGACCTGCAATGTGTTACTGTTGTTAGCAATTGCAAAGCATCGCGTATTTGAATGAGTACATTAAACTGTAGTTGTGTTACCCTTTTTTGTAGATCTAGTATCTTGTTCACGGGAACCCCAACCACCTTCTCAGCTTCTTTGTTAAACAATGTGAGTGGGGCAGATGCTGTTCCATCATCAATGTCAACGCTAAATAGGTACCTGATGATTGTCAACAGGTTAAGATATTGCACTTTGTTGTTCTTGGAAAAGAGATGTTTGGCTTATTTGTGCTCACCTTGACTTTGGGTGCTTGACCACAACATCACAGTTGATACAGTAAAGCGTTTGATCAATCTTCTTCTTGCATGCATCGCAAGACAGATAGTTTCAATCTTTGTGAAGGTGTATGCCTATGATTGTGGCGTTGCAAGTGAATGACTCCTGTAAATGTGTAATGTTAATGTTGATGTATCAATTCAGGCTAGGGTTAGAAATGTTGTCTGTTATGTAATTCTGG
Organism: Salicornia ramosissima; assembly: GCA_951394345.1. Lineage (NCBI taxonomy): Eukaryota > Viridiplantae > Streptophyta > Magnoliopsida > Caryophyllales > Amaranthaceae > Salicornia > Salicornia ramosissima. Next base: position 46,622,297 of record OX596238.1, on the reverse strand, counting down.
TCATGAAGTAAGTCTACATTTTTTCGAAATTGACAGAGGAAGCAGCTAATCTATACTGGTCCCTACAAAAGTTTTAGACTACTAATCAATATAAGTTCCTGATATATATGTGATGGGAGCTGCTATTTGCAAATAGTAGTGAAATAGGTGAGAAATATGCAGGAGGAGGGTGATTAATGAGAACAAAGTAAATGGACAGGGGAAATAGGGTATTACATCTTCATGTGGAATCATTTGCAAAATGTCATGAATTGTTTTCCGATTCTTGAACATGGCGTCTTCTAGTGGTTTGGCCTGACTTGGTTCCAAATGTTTCAATAGGTTCCATCAATTCCAACCTACATGGTCATGGTAAATCAGTCAGAAAGCAAGCATATGATACAGAACTAATGAAATATTTCCCCATTACAACTGTACAAGCAATTTAAGAAATAAGTGATTGAAAGTTGTATACGAATGAATTAATCTTAATGGTTTACTACCAGTATGAATGTGATAATAGGCTGCCAATTTTATGAGATTGATACATTGTTGGTTTATGTACTATGTCAATGCTGATTATTAATTTTTCTTGTTCTCTAATTGAAAGAGTATATGCACTCCTAAATTCCTCAGTTCTATAGACCAGTCATCTATAACTTAAAGTCACCTACTTAGATTATGCAAGTATAATGTAGTACATGTATCAGTTGTGCTGCTCCTGAGTCCTTACTGTGGAACAAAGCTTCAAATAGTTCAAAACAACTCAGTCGCAAACGCTGTCGAGTGATCTATTTGTTGACCTTACTAACATTGACTAATATATTATGTGCTTAGACAGATGAACCTACTTGTACTATCTTCAAATAAAGTCAGCATTAGATATTACGCGTATCATACCTGTACTTTAGGAAACTCGAATATAAGACATTTTTAGTGTGAGAAGATAAGACATTAAGTTGCAGCTAATGTTTATCTTTAGGTTCATTAAGATTGTAGAGTCAATGGAGCAAGATTTTAGCCGCAAATAGCTGGTGTTATTTAAAAACTCAAGCTGGTTTTGTTCTCTGAAATGTAATTCAGACTAAGCTATAACATTGGAAAGAGCATAATACAGTTTCAATATATTGTGCATTGTGTACCTTTGCTTGAATGGCTCTAGTTCGGTATATCTTTGTTAATGTATACTTGTGTAGCGCTGGTTGAACCTAGCTGTTACTTTCCTACACACGAATCATAAATTTTGTTAGTGACAGGTTGTTATTTTCATAATATTTATTGTATTAGTGTATGTTGTGCCGACATTTTTTTTGGGTTTTCATTTGTTCTTGCCCTGGAACATGTTCACTTTTGCGGAAGTGATGAGAAGCACACATGTTTTATTTTGTGTTTCCTCGGTGGAGATTAAGTCGGCCTTTTCTTCCCACAATGTGACTGGAACCTTCAATTTGCTGTATGAGTTGATGAGTGAGAGGTCGTTAGGTTAGTTTTAAAGGGATTTTTAACTGCAAGGAATAGTAAGTCTTACTTGAGGTCTTCAATGTGAAGTCTCCTTATTAGAGTCTGTTGTCCTTTTACGTTAACCAATTTTTTGTCTTCTATTCCAGTTAGCAAGCCAACAACATTTGCAATATAATTGACAAATAAACATTCAATTAGTTTGTGTGGATAGTTGTGTGAGATTCTTTGTGCTTAGTTTATGAAGTAATATACACCTATGCTGTAATCGCTTTTATTGTTTCTCTCCTGCAAACGATCAAGTGGGTAAATGTTGAACAACTCATTCGGTATTTTCACTTCAGTTTCGTCTTCTTGGTAAATAGTTGTTAGCCTTGTGAACTTGATGATAAGATCATTTTTGTTGTTCTGAGTTACTTCAAAAAAGTTGTTAATGGTGTACATTTTTTGTAATGACCCAGATTTTTATTGGTATTTTTGCCGATAATTATGTGTAATTATGTGTATTTATGTGTTAGTTCAAATTTATTTTGAACTATTTATTTTATTTTATGTGAATAATTTCGATTTAATTCGAAATATTTGTTTTTCAGTTTTTATTATTTATGTTATTTATTATTTAATTAATTAGAATTTTTATTTAATTTTCTAATTAGTTATTTAATATTTTGGGCTAAATCGATTTATGCATGATTAATTATGCGGTTTTCGCAAATTAGCCCAATTGATCACGAGAGCCCATTTTAGGCCCTTTTCCCCCTTGTTGGCCGGTTCTCATGTGGCATGGCAAGGCTTGCCACTTGCCCTATGTTCACACCTTAACTAACTCTATATATAGAGGAGTTAGTAAGGCTTTTGCTCACTTTTGCCATCTAAAACACAAATGCCATCAAATGCTCTTGCCATCAATTCAAACACAATTCTCCCTCTCAATTGTTCATCACTTTCACGCCATTTTTGGCATTTGATCATCATCAAATTGTTCATCCATCTTTCTAAGCCCAAAACTTAAAGATTCCAAGTTCATTGATCTTTAAGTATCCTAAACACAATTTAAACCCAATTATTTCATCCAAGATTCTTAGTTCGGGTTTGGTTTTGGGTTCGTGTTCGTGCTCGTGTGGGTGTTCGTGGTGGTGACCGAGTGGTGCCGTGTAGAGGCTGTGCAAGAGCAACAGTCAGGCCGTGCAAGAGCAGCAGCCGGGCCGTGCAAGTGCAGCAGGCTCGTGGGCAGTAGCCGTGGCAGCGGTGGTCCGTGGTGCAGGTGCAGCCGGGTGGTGGTTGAGCCGTGTTGATCGTGTGGTACCGTGTGCAAGGTTCGCGTCGTGCGTGGTTGTGCCGTGCTAATTGGCCGTGTACTTTGTGTATTCCGGGCAGCAACTTTATGTGTTGTTTAGTGTGTAATCTTCAATAAGGTAACATACTTTCTCATCCTTTTTGGTATACTATGTTTATAGTATGAATTAAATGCATGTTTGGGTTGATTGATGATGAATATCCATGATTTCATGTATAATTTCTAAATCTGATTTTTATGTGTTTGTATGGTGTTTTGATGATGATTTTTCATGATATTATGATTGATTATATGTTGTTTTATGATCATGAACATTATGTTAAAGTTTGATGAATTTTGGATGAGTAAAAGTTGGATTTTCGATTGAATTATGATGATGTTATGCGTGTAGTATGAACATGTTGAATGAGTTCTTGGTTGAAGTTCTTGAATATTGAATGAGTTCTTGGTTGAAGATCTTGAATCTTGAATGAGTTCTTTATGAGTTCTTTGAGTTCTTTATGAGTTCTTGATGAGTCTTTACGAGTTCTTGGTTGAATCTTGAAAGTTAAAGAAAGAGGTTTAAATGATAAAGAAAGATAAAGAAAGTGTCTAAAGTGATTAAAGAATGATTATTGAATGATGATTTATGATTGGTTAGACTCAAGATTAAGGCTAGAGGCACTTCTTGAGAATAACTTCAATGATTTAACTAGTTAATTTCGAGAATCAAGGCTAGAGGCAATTCTTGAACTTAATTTAGTTATGTTGGGATATAAAATGAATAATATGATTAAAATGATTAAAGGATTTAATTAATTAATTAGCTTGATTTCATTTTTAGACGCCTGATACTTTGAGTAAGATTCATTGTATTTGGGTTAAGACGTTGCCCCTATTCCATCCGCGGTATTGGGATAGTTGGAGTCATACTATGTGATCTTTGTGAATTTCTAGTAAGATTGGTTTCACGGGACATGGATTTCCAGTAAAATTGGTTTCATGGGGTTTGGGAGTAAGATTCTCAAATCCAAGCATAGTAGAAAGTTCGATCGCGTAAGATGCGTTCGTACGAGCACAGTCCGGTCTAGAATATGATTGATTGTGCCAAAGATAGTTGATTAGGTTGGTTTGAGTCGAGTTCACGTTTTGGGTTGTTCTCGTACTTTGATTATTGATATTGATTATTTGGTTTGTGCTATGTACATGTGTATTCCCATTAGGGTGAGTCAGTTATGTTACTCGCCACTGATGGTGGACTGTTGTATATTTTTCAGGTATTTCTGATGACGATACTCTTGCTTAGCTTTGGGTTGGGCGAGCGACGTTGTTATTTCTGCTATTGTTGGTTGTATTTTCTATTACTGTTATTTTTAGGTAGTATTAGAATATTGTATGGACTTTCATACGTTATTTTTAGACTCTGACGTGTGGTTGGAGTTACTCGTATTTTGGTATTTCTAGTTTGACTTTTGGACTAGTTATGTACAAACTTGTGGGTATTTGTACTCTTATGGTTTAATACTAACAATTGAGGAATTAGTTTTTAATTCTTAGGTAATTTGAGTTGTAGTTTATAACAATTCGACTCATCGGTTTCTTTCGCGCCGATTTAAGCGAGTCGGGTCGTTACATTTTTCCTTCCAATATCTCATTTTTGAAAGCATGAATCAAATCTCTTTTCACACTTGCCACGATTGCTCCTCCCTACAAGTATTGGGCATTTTAGTTGTTGATATTATATAATAGATTCAAATTTTGTATGGAGCCTTTACTGATCATCGTGAAGTAGCATGTCGAAGGAGCTAGGGTAGTTTAGGTTGTAGATCACATCCCATGTTCGTATCACTCACGCGAGAAGTGGGCCGCTGTAGGAGTCGTTTTTACCCGGCCGCCTACGTCACGAGTTATGTTTGAATGCTCGTTAACGCCGTACGTGAGTACGGACTAGTAGGAGTCACCACCGTGTGTTTATACGGTCCACGGACACCGAAGAAGTACCGAAAGCCAGGAGCAATCGGTCCCATATGGTCGTGCAACAGAGTATGGGTTCGGGGATAGGTTACGAGCCAATCGTGCATTGGGCCCGCCCGCCTGCAAGCGGTCTCTACTAGGTCTCTTTTGTAAGATCATTGTTCAATGTTAGAGCAACAGAGATAACTCAATTTTAGGCCTAATTTACGAATTACTAAGTCGGTTTAGATTAATGCACAAATTAGCCTAAAATTATTTTGTGACCACTTTGGAATTAGTCAATATTATTATACAAGAATGAAGCCAAAAGTTCAAAATAAATTAAGGTTCAAAACGCATAAATCACATAATAAAAAAAAAGTTCAACACAGCGACGGCGAGAAAAAGTGAAATTGAAAGTGCGAACGTACCTTGAATCCCGTGCAATTATGAAATTAAAATAAATAAATTAAAATGCTACATGGAAAGACATTAAGAATACAAGAATTAAGACATGACATGAATTACGAATCGCACATAAAAAGAAAAAAAAATACATGAATTAAAAACATAGATCTGCGCGAACAGCACAACAAAATTCGCATGTTATCATGAATATTGCAAGTCAAATATTAAAATGAAAATTAAAACAAAAGAAAGCATATTGACATTGAATAGAAAAATAAGGGTCTTAGAAATGTGTACCGGAATGTGCAGCGGTCAATTACGGCTTAGAGATTAACACGCCAAATGCCAAGTGATAGAGTTTTGAATTGATTTTGACATAGTTTTGATTTGATTTTGACAGTGTTTTGAATTGATTTTGACAGTGTTTTGAAGTGTTTTTGAGAGAGAGAATGAATAGTAGAGAGAGTAGAAATCAGAACGTTGTTCGTGTTGTTCCAAGGTCGAATGAAGGGTCGTATTTATAGGCGAGAAGAGGCATGCAAAAACAGACTCGGAATGGCACCAGACCTGCGCCTAGGAGCAGGTCCAGTTACATGATTTGCGTCTAGACGCAGGTCTCAGTGAGACCTGCGTCTAGCCGCAGGTCCGGGTGTGATCCGGGTCGATTTTTTTGCTTATTTTGCGCGTGATTCTTCGAGATATTATGCGATTATGATACGATTACGGGAATAATTATCTGATTACCGTAATATTTGATATTCTGGGAGATTTCGCGAGGTTCCGGAATAATCCGGGCCATTCTAGACTGTTCTCGAACCGTTTTCGGGTTTTTCGGATTATTTTGAAAAAATCCGCTAAAAATGCCAAAAAATATGGAAAAAATCTAGAAAAATATAAATGAGTGAAAAGCAGAGAGAAATTTGACGATGCAGGTGTAAAATTACTAAAATACCCCTAAGAATGGAAAATGTTTCAAAAATTCATGGAAAATAGATAAAAACTCAGAAAGTTATGGAAAAATTACTAAAAAACCTAGAAAAATGCAATTAACCTAGAAAAATTATTTGATGCAATGGAAAGTGATTAAAATTACCTTAGAAAATAAATATGCATGAAAAATAATAAAAATAAATTAATAAAAATCCTAAAAAATGTCCGAAAAATCCTATAACGAGTCGTGAGCCTCTAAAACGCCTATAAATGGTGTGAGAGTGGTATGAGAGGGGTAAAGAGATGGAATTTTGGCATAATAGCTCAAGACCGGACCTGTGCAAGAGGGTACATTCATCATAGACCGTTGGGAGCTAACTGAGGTGCCAGAATTAGGTGTCTACAGTTAGCCCCGCAATTCTGTGAAGGTGTCTACATTCATCAATCACGCAACAAGAAATGCAGTGAAGTGTAAACAGTGAGAAGTGTCAATAGTGAAGTGATAGATATGATTGAAAAGGAGTGGCAAGGTCAGATTTATGCCACGCAATTCTGTGAAGGTTGCGTTTATCACAGGAAAAGAGTTTGAGTCGTCGTCGGTGTCGGTGTCGGTGTTGGCGAGTGCGAAGGTCAGATTATCACCCGAAGAAGAGTGGAAAGGTCAGATTTATTCCACGCAGCCCTGTGAAGGTCGGGATTATCACAGGTAAAGAGTCCGGGTCGGTGTCTGAGTCGGTGTCGGTGTCGGTGTCGGTGTCGACGAGTGCGAAGGCCAGATTTATCACACGAAGAAGAGTGGCAAGGTCAAATTTATGCCACACAATCCTGTGAAGGTCAGGTTTATCACAGGTAAAGAGTTTGGATCGGCGTATGAGTCAGTGTCTGAGTCGGTGTCGGTGAGTGCAAAGGTCAGGATTATCGCACAAAGGAGTGGCAAGGTCAGATTTATGCCACACAATCCTATGAAGGTCAGGTTTATCATATAAAGAGTAAACTGAGTCGGTGCCTGAGTCGGCGTTTGAGTCGGTGTCTGAGTGAGTGCGAAGGTCGGGTTTATCGCACAAAAGAGTGGCAAGGTCAGATTTATGCCACGTTATCCTGTGAAGGTCAGGTTTATCACAGGAAAAGTAAACTGAGTTTGAGTTTGAACTAGAAATTGTAGTTGTATGAGCTTTGACAGTGATATGTGGTAGTAAGAATACTTTGGTTCTGTAATACCCCGAAATTTAGGGCCAGAAAATTTCGCGGGTTATTTATATTATTTTAACTTTCCGAGTCCAAAAGGGCCCATTTATTTGGACTGTTTCATTTTATTTCTTTTCTGATCCCAAAATTGGGCCTATGACCAAATTTTCCTCCTTTCTTAGCCGGCCCTCTTGATTAGTCAATTAGGGTTTATCTTCTTTTTAATTTATTTTAATTATTAATTTTATTACTTATTTAATTAATAATATTTTAAAATTATTTTGAATTAGTAAAACTAACCCTAACTATTTCTTCTAGGCCCCCTTTTTGTTCCTACCTTTTTCTAAGCCTAATAATTGAGCCCAATAACCCTTTACCCTCCTATTAGTTATTTAGGGTTTATTTTCTTTTTAATTTATTTTAATTGTTGATTTTATTATTTATTTATTTAACTAATAATATTTTAATTAATTAGTTGGAATTGGTAAAAACCCTAACCAACTATTATCCTAAGCTCCCCTAAAATCTCTCTTCCTCTCCCTATTACTCCTCAACCACACGGCCCCCCTTGGTTGTTTTATTTTATTTTATTTTATTTATTTCTTTTGTATTCTTATATTATAAATAGGGGAATTAACCCTAAAATTATGTCCTTTTACAAAATCTTCTACACTTTAATTTTCTCAAATAAAAATCTCCTTTTTATTTTCCTTCTCTTAGCCGTGAGCTTTCAATCACCAAAGGATGATTTTCTTGGAATTTTTAGCGATTTAAGGTAACTAGACTAACCCTCTTGAATCTGGTTAAGTTTTCTATATAGTTAATTAGGATTAAATTATGAAAACGGTTAGGAAAATTAAAGGAATTAGTATCATGTTAAGGTTAAGAATTTCGAACCATGTGATGAATTATTATGAAATTTTCTTGATCATTCTATGTAGTTTCTTGAAATCTTTAATTGTTTAATAATTATTTGTATGAATTTATTTCTTAATCAAATCTTATTATTTCTTGATTAATTTTTCGTGGGAGTTTCTTTACTGTTTCATTATTAATCATGATTTATTTCGTGGCAAAATTCGTCCTTTTCTTGCTTATAATAATTTAATCTTTCAAACCGGTAAAACTGTCCAGATTTGGTTTACGAATTTATTAATAAACTTAGTCAATTCGGATGGCTACGAAATTTTAGATGGAATTCAGTAATAGTGTTTTACATCTTGTGTTAAATTTTCGTAATTTGTAAATTTCGTTTGCTATGGCAGAAAAATCGGAAACTGATTACAGCCTAATCTGATTTGTTAGTTATAAAATCCCTTAAAAATAGTAAATGGCGTTATTTTTGGACGAAATTTATGCTCGTTAAACCTATAACCCATATTTAACTTCCATTAAAATTTCCAGATTATTCGGGACCTTTAAATGGTTGATCTTAATTTAATTCTTTAAAATCAGACTGCGTAAAATAGTGTAATTTAAATTGTTATATTATGTTTTTATGATTAATTGATAATTATTGTATTTGACTAAATTAAAGCATGATTTTTGGTTGTTCATATCAAAGTTTTCGAGTGGCTTGATGAATAAAGAATAGTATTTTTATCTTGTTTTCAGGTAATTATTGTTGTTAGTTGTTATTTTAATTAATTATTTAATTTGATTTAATTAATATTTGAATATTGAATTTATTTGGTATTATTTACACAAAATGTCGAGTGGTCTTAATTGTGAAAGGTGGAGTTTTTATCTTGTTTTGTGTAATTTTTTTATGATTATTATTGAACTATATGTTTATTTGTTAATTCGGATAATTTAAATAATTGTTATATGGTTGTTATATGAATTTATTTAATTGTTGTTTTATTTCTAAAAATGTCGAGTGATTAGATTGACTTTTAACCAATTTTAGTTTAATTTTTGACTTATAATATTATTAGGAAGTAATTTTAGGAATTAATATGATTTAAGGAATAAAAAGGATAAGTTATAATATAAAGTAACAATATGAATAAGATATGATAAGATCATGATAAGATATGTTAAGACATGATGAGATGTGATATGTTGTATGATATGACGTGTTAATTAGAGGTCTCACGATGGCCTTAGAAAAGACAAGATACTTAAGGACGCCCTTTTTGATGATACACGAGTCATTAGATTGGGTTAAGTCGATGCCACTGCCCCATGGGATGAATACACGAGTTCACCCGGGCAGTTCTGGGTCTTAAAATATGTAGTCGTCTAAGTAGTAGTACACGAGCTGCTATTTAGGAGTTATGGCCATAGCTTAGGCTTAGTGGTGCACACGGGATCCACTACGGGCTAAATACACGAGTTCACCCTGGCATGTTTTAGGAAAGTTGTGGTGCACACGGGATCCACTACGAGCGATATGACCGATCCGATAAGAAGGTTAAAAGATGGGTTTAAGGGTAAAATATGGTAAATAAGTATTTCACGGGAAGGGATATGTGCTTATGTGTATTTTCGTGTATATATGCAATGATTTGGTAATATTAAGTCTTCCGCTGTGTACGTCTGGTAAGTCTGTATTTTATTTATGTAATACTGTGTATGTATGTTGTACGTATTTGTATTCGTATGTTGTACGTATTTGTATCTGTATTGTATACGTATTTTGTATGTATTTTCTAACCGTATTTTGCAGGGATTGTATACGTATTGTATACGTATTTTTGTACATACATTGTACGCATTTCGTATGTATTTTTATACGTATTTTTCTACGAATCTTTATACGTATTTCGTATGTATTTTTATACGTATTTTTGTACGTATTTCGTATGTATTTTTGTACGTATTTCGTATGTATTTTTGTACGTATTACGCATGTATTTTTGTACGTTTTCCTCGTTTGATTCTATGCTATTATATGGATAACGGTCCCTCATTTAAGCGGGACAGCCTAGTTACTCGCCACTGACGGTGGACCCCCCCATTTCAGGTGACGATGCTGAGGTTTAGATTGGGTTTGTGATGGCTCGGGATGTGTGTTTTAGAGTTGATTAGAATAACCGTAGTTATTTGGAGTTATTTCTTTTATTCATTAGTTAGCTTTTCCCAGCCTGTTGGGAAAGACTTCTTTTCATTATGTAATTTAAGTATTTGTTTAGAGACTTTTGGGATTATTATTTCAGCTTTTAAGCAATAAAAGGAATTTTAGACTTTATTTATATTATTATTGTTAAGTTTTATGATAGTAATGATCCAAATGTCGATTTCCTCCGTAAATCGACAGCCTAGAAAAGTCGGGTCGTTACAGGTTCAGTGTAGGTCTGGGCAAGGATTGACTTACAAAGGACTGGGATTATTGAAAGCTAGGATGATGTCCATGCAAAGGAGGAGACAAGATAACTCAATGCCTTGTCACAGGGTGCTAATGGGAATGGCATGAGGACGACTTGTGATCAAAGGTTGTCCTAGACACAGTGTTAGACCTAGACATGAAATTTGACTCGATTTGAATTGGGATGTGAAGAAGACTCGGGGTCCATGAACGGAGTTCCTTGATTTCAGCTTGATAAGATAGACCTGAGACGGTTAGATCATAGAAACAGAGGAGCCCCCCAAGTGAAGAATGAGGACGATGTTGTGAAGAGACAGAAGCAGGGACAACATGGTGATGAGCCCCCAGATATAATGTGTTAACCCTCAGTAGAGTTAGATGGCTTTACCTCCTGGAGAGTTTAGTCAAAGAGTCTTTGAAGGTGACCAAAGAATGGGATAGGGTTCAAAAAATAGAAAGGCCAAAATTTTGTGACTCGAGGTTGAACATGGATGTGACTAGGATGTAGGGTTGGCTAGAAATGTGGGTTCAAGATTGAGTCTATGTACGGCTCAAAGATTAGCAAATGTTATTGTCGAACTCTTAGTAGGTAGAATCACTCGGCAGCTAGGCTTCGTTTGATGTGGTCGGACCTCGAGTAGAGGCTTCCTACGTATCCTAACGGAATCAGACCATCGTAGTTCTGTGGGTCTGATTTTTGAATTGAAAGTTGAACAATGCTTATTTGGAAAGGACTTTTGAGGTTGTAATGTGTAACACCCCAATAATTCTCATCAAAGTATAAATGTTATTTTCAAGAAATACTGAGAATTATTAAAGTATTATCGCCACGTGTGGAAACGTATCGGCTTACTCAGAATTTTGCAGCGGAAATAAAATAGTACGTAAGTTAAGTTAAAAAGAAATTAAATCTATTACAACTTGGAACCATTGAGGCCTTGGAGTTATTAATCCAACTCAAACGAAAGATATTGCAAAATAAATCCAACCTAAATAAAAGGAATGTTTTAAAGTTAACCAAACTATAAAATTAAATCAAATTTGGAAAATATTTCTCAAAATTTATTAATGTTGAGAATATCGCTCATCACTCAAGCCCATAATCGTCCCTGAATTCCTGCACAAACTTACCTTGACCCTGAACGACTGCTCACCAATAATTGGGTCATCACAGGGTCAATATATTAACAAGACCAGATTTGTACGGCGCCAGCAAAGCTGAGTACGACAATTAAATAAGCATACAGATCTATTGCATATAAAAATCATGTCAAAAACTTAATTGCTATGGTGAGTAATTAGTTATTATTCCCTTGTTAAACACATTGATTATTAGGTGGCCCTCTAGAGCCGAAGCCTGTGTAAGCACCGGGCGAGTTGTCTATGCCTAGAAGGTGACAATGGGAGCTACCCACGTCACAAGTAAAGGAATGAGCTCAATCCGCTAATGGAACACGTGGATCCTACGGTTCCCTTAAAGTCATATGACCTGCCGTGACCCCAACCCACATCCATGCCAATACTCCAGACATGCACTTGTCTAGAGTTTTAATGCTTACCCGAATCTTTCACTTTAAGTGATTAGTGTCTTGACAGTTATTACACATAACAAGCACACATATCATACAATCCACATAACACTTGTTTTAATTATTGTTCAGATAAAACACACTGAACTCTTGTCTGTTTAACGAGATTCCCATTAAGAACATATATCTTAAGTGGTATCCCAAAGCTATTAAAGGGCATGAAATATTCGGAGAATCTATTCATGCATTACTAATAAACTTGAAAGAGACAACCTGTCCATATGCAAAATAAATTGCTACTAATAAACTTGAAAGGGACAACCTGTCCATATGCAAAATAAATTGCTACTAATGAAGCATGAAATATTCAAAGAACCTATTCATGCAATATTCTCTTTTATAATCAGGAACATGAAATAATCCTTCCTATTATTTTCTTAATAGGTTTGCAAACCTAAGTTATACAAACAACTAAAAACACCACAAATAATTATGTTCCACAAAATCACATATCTTGACAATCATGAAAGAAATATGCAAAGTCCTAACATGATACTACGTCTAAAAACTTATCAATCACGCGTACCTCGAATAAATTTGGCGGTACTCCACCCTTTCCTTTAGAACTCGCCTAAGTAATATTCCTCGCCTAAAATATATAAAATAAATTCATTATATTAAACTCGAGTCCTTTAAAATATCCAACAGCTCTAACCTATCCTAAGACTTTCCATAAATTACCCGATGATAATATTAACTACTTAATCACATGTATAAATACATTCTTTAATCCAAGATTTTAAAAGAAAATAAAAAAATAATTTAATTTTTTTTTAAAAATATATATATATATATATATATATATATATATACACGTGTACATACATGCATATACATATATGCATATACATATATAGACATACGGAGTACTTAACAACAGCACTGCACGGCTGCTACCTACGACACCACGAACGGTGCCTCGGCATTCGACAACGGCGGTGAGGGGTGGTGCAGCAACCGGTGGTTCCGCGTGAGGGAGAGTGCTCTGCTTTCTGTTCTGTTTTTTTTCTTTTCGAAAATCGAGAGCAACAACCGGCGAGGGTGGAGGTTGCTGCGGGGACCGACGACTGAACGGTGGTGGAGCTTTGGTGGTTATGGAGGGTTGAGGGTGTGAGGTTGAAGATGGTTATGGAGGTTTGGGGTTTTGAATTTTGAATTTTTTTTTTCCTTTTCCTTTTTCCTGGGTCACGGTGAGAGAGAGTGGGGTTTTCTTTTCTTTTTTTTTTTTTTTTTTTTTTTTGCTTTTTTTACCTAATTTGGTTTACCCTAGGGTATTTATAATGTTACGGTTGTTTAGGGTTTCTCAATTGATTGGGCCTGTGACAAATTCCCTTAGGCCCTTGTCATTTTCAAACACTGAAGTTTTACTATTTCATCCTTTTTATTTATTTATTTATTATCTTTTTGAACGGTTTCCAACCGGCAATTAAAACCTTTGAGTTATATTAAATATGACCCACAAATTTTTGTAAAAATGATTTCAAACATATAAATCATTAATATTTCCATAAAATAAAATATTTAATTTATTTTATTAATTCCAATCCCGGAAATATCCGTTTACGGGTATAAAAGCTGCGTATTTATGTATAAATAATTCTATATTAGGGTATAAAAAATACGGGGGATTACATAATGTAAGGCTGTGGTTGAAGGTGTAGAAAGGAAAGGATAAAGGCTCAAAGTTCCCGATGTAGCCCTCCATGGTGCGCAGTGTGCTTTTTTGACTCTTTTTTTTTCTTTTTGAATTGAATTGGACTCTTTTTTTTTTAATTGAATGGAATTGAATTGAATTGGACTCTTTTTTTTTTTTAATTGAATTGGAATTTTTGTTTTTTGAATTGAATTGAACAGGACTAGAATGAATTGAAATTGAACATACTGGACCTTTTTTTTTAATTGAATGGAATTGAATTGAATTGGATTTTTTTTTTTTTTGAATTGAATGGACTTTTGGCATGACTGACACTGAAGTGAGCTAAAGTGAACCTATGTCTAGTTAGGACCACTTGTGAACGGGACGAGTCTAATTTGGGCCTATGTCTAATTAGGACTATCTAGACTTGAAGACTAGACTGGGAGGAGACTGGTGGTGAACTGTGCTGAGACTGTGAAATGAACTGAACCTATGGCAAACTAAAGTGTGTTTGGACTTGAGAAAGTTGGACTGGACTAGGACATGGACCCCATTTTGGACGCAAAAGATAGACTATATGGAATGTGAACTAAGGACTGAGTTGAAGAGATGAGACTGGTGGATGATGGGAGGGATTTCTTACCAAATACAAAACCCCCCGTCGTAGTATGAGTGGGGGTGTCGAACACGGGGAAGGTACTTCGCACTAGCCTAGGCGTGAGCGTCGAACAAGCTAGGTCAAATAATGGTCGCGAGAGGCGAAGGGAACTAACTAAAACTACACTAAGGAAACAAAAACAAAAGGGACTAGGGTAAGAGATCCACAACTCATACCACCATGAATTATGAATCAATCGAAACTTAGACTTAGGTCATGGATAAGGGGAGGTCGTTCTAAGATCGTACCACTCTTTCGAGCTAGTACGATGACCGGAAAGACATATACAACTCACTTTCGTGTAGTGACGCATCTAACAAGTACTAAGCACAAAATCACGAAGACCGGTAACATTCCCTTGATCGAAGGCCCAACTTTCGTGGTGCTTCCATCAATCGGGCAAAGGAAGTCATCACCCACGTTAACCTTTCGGTCCTTCGGTGGGGATTCTTCAATGAATCCTATGCTAGCTAAACATATGACTCAAACATGAAAATAACAAATAAACTAACTAAATAAACAACAAATAACAACATAAACAACAAGAACTAGCTAAAACTATAAGGTATAAGTACATAAAGCAATAAAAAGCAAGTAAAAGAAAGCTATAAAATACCTTGAGATGGAGAACAAGAAGAAGAAGAAGAAAAATCAAGAACTTTGCATAAATTAACAACAAAATGAAGTAGAAATTACAAGAGAAATGAAGAAGAAAGCTCTAAACTAACCTAACCCTAAGTTGAGCCTCTAACATCAGCTGCCTAAGGAATGGGAAGAGGGGGGTATTTATACGTGTAATACCCCGAAATTTAGGGCCAGAAAATTTCGCGTTTTATTTATATTATTTTATTTATCTTAAGTCCAAAAGGCCCATTATTTGGACTGTTTAATCTTATATCTTTTCAGCCTATCCTGAAATTGGGCCTATGACCCAATTTCCTCCCTCTTGGCCGGCCTCTTATGTGAATGGCCAAGGATGTTTTTTTTGTTTTCCTTTTTAATTTTTTATTAATTAGATAATTTATTTAATTAATAATATGATTAATATTTTTGTTTTGAATTAGTAAACCTAACTAACCATCCCTACACTAAGTCTCCCTAAATTGCTCTTACTTCCCCTACTTTCCCTCAACTCCCACGGGCCCTCTCTTTCTTTTCTTTTATTTTCTTTTATTTTTATTTTTCTTTTTGGCTCCTTATGATATAAATAGGGAACAAGCCCTAAACCTAATTCTCTTTTACATAATTTCCGTACTACAAATTCAAAGAAAAACCCTAAAATCCTCTCTAACCTAGCCGTGTATTTTCATTTCCAAAAGGGGAAATTTTTCTTGGATTTTCTTGCGAATCAGGTAACTACACTAACCCTCTTGAATCTGGTTAAGTTTTCTATATAATTTATTAGGATTAAAACTAGGAAAAATTAAAAGGAATTAGTATCATGTTTAGGGATTAATTTTCGAACCATGGTATATATTGATCATGTTATTTTCTTGATATAATATGTGACCTTTGTGAATCTTTGTCGATATAATTAATTCTAAGTATGAAATAATTTATTTAATTATATGTTTATGATGAAAAATTGCATGATAAGTATAAATTCTTGACCTTACATTATTCGAACCTATGTCGAGTATTATATGATTATTTTGATGATATTTTTATGATATTTACTTGAATTAAATGATGTCTATAATTAGTTAATTAATTAATTGAAGTTTTGAATTAAAATTAACATTTGTTCATGTTATAAGAAAAGTCGAGTAGTGCATGTATAATAAAGTATGGATTTTGATCTTGTTATGGTTCAAATTTGATGATCTAATGTTTAAAGCATGATTTTATTTATTATTATTAAGTTTAATTGTTAATTTTTGATAATTGTATTTAATTAATTTAAAGTGTAAATTTTGGTAATTCAACCCCAAAATTTCGAGTGGTATAACATAAGAAAAATGGGATTTTTATCATGTTTTATGTAATTTTTATGATAATTGTTGATTTATATGATTTGTTGTAATTTAAATGCTTTTATTTAATTGTTATATGATTTTTATATGAATTTATTTAATTAATGTTTATTATTTAAAAATGTCGAATGGACTAGAGTAGTTTTAATCAATTTTAGTTTAATTTTTGGCTTATAGTAACATTAGAAGGTAATGTTAGGAATTAATATAATTTAAAAGAATTAAAAAGAATTAATAGGGATAAGTTGTAATATGAAGGAATAAGAAGGAAAGTAACAATATGAATAAGAAAGAAAGAAATAAGATATGATATGAATTAGGGGTCTCAAGATGGCCTATAGTTTTTGCTTGTTAATTAGTGGTCTCACGATGGCCTTTAGAAAAGACAAGATACGTAAGGACGCCCATCTGGTGATACACGAGTCATCAGGTCGGGTTAAGTCGAAGCCACTGCCCTACTGCGGTCTCTGGGCAGTTCTGGATCTTAAGATATGTAGTCGTCTAAGTAGTAGTACACGAGCTGCTATTTAGGGGTTATGGCCATAGCTTAGGCTTAGTTCTTGCAAAGGAGGGCTACGGGATGAATACACGAGTTCACCCCGGCATGTTTTGGGAAAGTTGTGGTACACACGGGATCCACAACGAGCATTATGACCGGTTCGTTAAGAAGGTTAAAAGTTTAAGGGTAAAATATAATAAATAAGTAATTCACGGAAAGGGTTGTGTATATGTGTATTGCCGTGTATATATGTATTATTTATGTAATATTAAGTCTTCCGCTGCATACGTCTGGTAAGTCTGTATTTTAATGGTGTATTTCTGAGTATATGTATGATATACGTATTCGTATCTGTATGATGTATGTATTTGTATTTGTATGATATACGTATTTGTACTCGTATATTGTACGTATTGGTAACCGCATTGTACACGTATTTTGTATGTATTTCTAACCGTATTCTGCAGGTATTATATACGTATTGTATACGTATTTATATACGTATTTTCGTACGTATTTTCGTACGTATTTTTGTACGTATTTTTGTACGTATTTCGTATGTATTTTTGTACGTATTTCCATATGTTTTTGTATGATTTCCTCGTTTGATTCTATGCTATTATATGGTTAACGGTCCCTCATTTAAGCGGGACAACCTAGTTACTCGCCACTGACGGTGGACCCCCCCAATTTCAGGTGATGATGCAGACGCATAAGTGGGCTCGTTTGGATCGGATTGTGAGATGTGATGAGTTTAGCTTAGTGAACCCGGAGTTTATTTATGTTTTCTATTCTTTTATTGAGTATCTATCCCAGCTTGTTGGGATTGGACAGTATTTAATTATGTATTTTGGAGTTTGACTATGGAGATTGGGATATTATTTATTTATTTGGTTAAATAAAGGATTATTAGACTTTAAATATGATATTATTATTAAGTTCTTGTGTTTGGTAATGACCCATTTGTCGATTTCCTTCGTAAATCGACAGTCCAAAAAATCGGGTCGTTACAATACGACCCCCCAAAAACC
Organism: Salicornia ramosissima; assembly: GCA_951394345.1. Taxonomy (NCBI): domain Eukaryota; kingdom Viridiplantae; phylum Streptophyta; class Magnoliopsida; order Caryophyllales; family Amaranthaceae; genus Salicornia; species Salicornia ramosissima. The sequence continues at coordinate 46,604,412 of OX596238.1, read as the reverse complement.
GAGCCAAAAGAAAAGAAAAGTAATAAAAAATACGCAGAAAAGCATTTCAGCGGGCGCTGAGGCGATGACAGCGCCCGCTGACACCTATAAAAGTAGGCTTGCAGTGCTTTAAAGACATATGGCAGCGGACGCTGAGTTGGGGTCAGCGGCCGCTGCCAATACTGGGAGTGCTACTGCCTCAAAACAGGGGAGGGGGGGCAGCGGGCGCTGAAAAATGGTCAGAGGCCGCTGTCTTCTCTTGGTGCTTGTGATGGCTGGAGGCTGCAAAATCAGCGGCCGCTGGGAATCCATCAGCGGCCGCTGCCATGGCATAGAAGACTTTCTGCCTTTTTTCCTTGCAAAAAACTTGAAACACAAAAACCCATCTCAGCGGACGCTGAGGAATTCCCAGCGCCCGCTGAGGCCATCTTCCTTGCTACTACCTCTTTCAGCATTCACCATGATTCATCGCAGCGGGCGCTGAGGCCTTTTTTTAGCACCAACAAGCATAGAGGACTTGTGGTTTCCTCGAGGTTCCCGGTTCGCTTCCTCGGGTTCCGAAATCAACTCGGGACCTGCAAAAAGGGAAGAAAACGCAGAAACAAGGCAAAATAGAGGAAATCACATAGAAAAGGGGAAGGGGACTTCAAAAGTAAAACTAAGCTAAAAAGCCTAAAAACGCTAACGAAAGTTAAATAAAATAAGAAAATAAACTAATAAAAACTAAGAAAATAACTACCAAAATACCACTTATCAAACTCCCCCAAGCTTAGCTTTTGCTCGTCCCGAGCAAAACTTAAGCTAGAAGTGATGGAAGAGATTGATAGGAGGTAAAACTAGAAAAGAAAACAAAACACTAATAATTCACACTAACTCATTTTCGTAGGAATCACGGTTGTTTTTAGCAAAAACAACAAGCCATTTAAACCTCAAAGTCACCAAGGAGGACGAGTGTGCTCTCGTAAGGGTTTCCAAAGAGTTTAACCCATAACTCTCTCAAAAACAAACCAAGGCAAAGGTTCACAAGAAACAAAAGAAAAGAAAAACAAAAATAAAGGAAAATAAAAAGAAAACCAAACAACACAAAAACAACTAGTTGGACTTGTTAAAGGACCGAGGATCAATGAATGCGAACCTTTCTAAGAACTAACGGAAAACATGCTCAAAGATGTCAAGGGTGGATAGTCAAATAAAACATGCTAGATTGGAGAACTAGAGAGGAACATTCCCTTTTCGCTCAACAACCAAGCATCTACATGCTAAGCTAGTGTCGTCTCCACCCATAAAGGTAGCTTCTCATAACTCCACGAAGGAGTCGGAAAAAACAAAAAGGAGAAACAATTTAGGCTACCCGACATCTCATCATAGCAAACCGCTCAATATGCTTGAAACATGACTTCCTCAACCGAAAAGGACTCAATTATCTAGGATCGAGAGGGCTTTAGGGTTGTAATGTATGGATAGGGATAGGGTAGGAATCAATTTGGCTTGTGGTGCTCAAAACCTAAATAGTGAAGCAGATAAGTACAAATGAGCATCAAATAGCAAACGAAGCAAATTCGCACACATACACTAAAAACCCCCAAGCTTATTAGAAAAACTATATGAAAAAAATAAATAAATAAAAATTATACATCAAATTAATAATTTTTTTTCTCTCGAACTATTCCTCCCCCCAAACTTGAATGACACAATGCCCTCATTGTGAAATGGAAAGGAATAATTTCATTTTAAAATTTTTAAACTAAACTGTTTTTTTTTTCTTTTTTTTTACATTTTTTTTTACAATTTTTATTTTTACACGACCTTGCTTCTTTTACAACTTAGGTCGGCTTTTGCTCTAAATTATACAAATTAACACACTTTCGCTTGGGCGAACTCCTTACTTCACAAATTTTCAATACAAAAAATATACGAACCAAGACGCTCCAATTGCTTCACTACACCTAAAGGGTACAAAACAAAACAATGGGAATCAAGGCTTGTAACGTGGCTAGAAGAAAGGAAGGGCCAAGCTCAAAGGGTTTCAAAGGATGAATGTAAAGCAAACACCTAGAAAAGTGAAAAGAAGCAAGATGCTAAAATAAAAAGGAAAATGAAAAAGGAAAAATGGAAAATAACTAAAAAATGAACGCCTCCGTCCTCCCCTAGATTAGCTCGGTCACAGTCTCGGAAAGTCATGAATCAAGTTCTTGATCGAGTTATACTATGACAAGGATCCTATTGCTACTCAAACAAAATGATGAAGGTTAGAAAGATTTGACAATTTTCTCACATATGAAGGTTAGTGAATTGCAAATACTACCTCAAGGGCTTCAACTAGCTAGCAAAGCTTTGCCAATCGTACCACAAGCCAAGACATTAGGTTTCATGAACTCCAAAGTTCTGAAACCTAGCATGTAGTATTTGAAAATCAACCCCAACATCTAAAACCATGTGGACCACTAACACTTAGGAAGGAATGCATTCAAAGTCCAAGAAATTAAGAACCATGTCCAAACTACAAACAAAACAAAAACACACTTTGCCTTGAAAAGAAAATAAAAGAAAACGAAGAGGAAAAAGGGAAAATAGAAATAAAAACTAAACAAAAGGAAGGAAAATAAAATCAAGCATGAATGACTCTCAATCAAGCAACCAAGCATCAAACAAATAAATAAATCGAGGCCCAACGCCATCGATATCCAAATGTCCTCAAGGGCTTAGAAGCCAAAAATTGAAAGCCAAACATCCTCGAACAATCATCTCCTCCTAAAAATAATCCTACAACTAAGCACACAAGAAAAATAAAAGAAAGGGAATTTGGAATGATCTCACCAAAACAGGCTATAAAGTAAGCATACAACCTCCGTTTTGCATTTTACTACCATACATGTCCATGAGAGTTGCTTATTCATTTAACCTGCAAAAAAAAAAAAAAGAAAAGAAAAAGGAAAAAGAAAAAGACTCGGGTTGCCTCCCAAGAAGCGCTTGTTTAACGTCTTAAGCTTGACAAAGGAGCTGGACACAGGGACTAAGACATAAAAGAAAAACTATGTCAAAGTCATCCAGCGGGAACAACCACCCAGGGCTCAGTAAATAGCCCCGCAAAGCTCGCAAGAGCTTGTCAAACACACTGGCACTCAACTCACTAAAACCACATAAGCGATAGATAAATTAAGCAAAGAAAACGGTTTAAAAAACGGCATCCTATGCTTATGTGGGAGTGAGTGCCCACAGGGAGGTAAATTAAAATAAAAACTACAAAAAGAAAAATCAAATAAAGTAGGGGGAACACCTCCATACACCTCAGTTGCCTTGGTTTCTGGAAGAGAAACATGGGAGTCAAGACAATAGATGATGCCCTCGGATGGAGGTGATATGAACACGGATGGAAGGGGAGTGGGATGTGAATAAACAAGGTTAAATCCTCCTAAAAAGGGAATAAGAGAAGGTGGTATAACCACATCCTCCGCATTAATAATGACCTCGTCAACTTCACTCGACTCAAATAAGAAGGCCTCATCCAATATGACATCACATGATAAGACGGAAGGGTCATGATTTTCATCATGACATTGCAATGAAACATCAACGTCTATGAGAGTTTGGATGGGTTGTAGAACAACAAGAGGAGATGGATCGAAATCATAACTATTGTAATGACCCAGATTTTTATTGGTATTTTTGCCGATAATTATGTGTATTTTTGGTGTTAGTTCAAATTTATTTTGAACTATTTATTTTATTTTATGTGAATAATTTCGATTTAACTCGAAATTTTTTTTTTCAGTTTTTATTATTTATGTTAATTATTATTTAATTGATTAGAATTTTATTATTTAATTTTCTAATTAATTATCTAATATTTTGGGCTAAATCGATTTATGCATGATTAATTATGCGGTTTTTGCAAATTAGCCCAATTAATCACGACATCCCATTTTTAGGCCCAATTAGCCCTCTTGGCCGGTTTTCCTAAGGCATGGCAAGGCTTGCCACTTGCCTTGTGTTCACACCATGACTAACTCTATAAATAAGAGAGTTAGTAAGGCCCTTGCTCACTTTTGCCATCTAAAACACAAATGCCATCAAATGCTCTTGCCATCAATTCAAACACAATTCTCCCTCTCAATTGTTCATCACTTTCACGCCATTTTTGGCATTTGATCATCATCAAATTGTTCATCCATCTTTCTAAGCCCAAAACTTAAAGATTCAAAGTTCATTGATCTTTAAGTATCCTAAACACAATTTAAACCCAATTATTTCATCCAAGATTCTTAGTTCGGGTTTGGTTTTGGGTTCGTGTTCGTGCTCGTGTGGGTGTTCGTGGTGGTGACCGAGTGGTGCCGTGTAGAGGCTGTGCAAGAGCAACAGCCAGGCCGTGCAAGAGCAGCAGCCGGGCCGTGCAAGTGCAGCAGGCTCGTGGGCAGTAGCCGTGGTAGCGGTGGTCCGTGGTGCAGGTGCAGCCGGGTGGTGGTTGAGCCGTGTTGATCGTGTGGTACCGTGTGCAAGGTTCGCGTCGTGCGTGGTTGTGCCGTGCTAATTGGCCGTGTACTTTGTGTATTCCGGGCAGCAACTTTTTGTGTTGTTTAGTGTGTAATCTTCAATAAGGTAACATACTTTCTCAACCTTTTTGGTATACTATGTTTATAGTATGAATTAAATGCATGTTTGTTTGGGTTGATTGATGATGAATATCCATGATTTCATGTATAATTTCTAAATCTGATTTTTATGTGTTTGTATGGTGTTTTGATGATGATTTTTCATGATATTATGATTGATTATATGTTGTTTTATGATCATGAACATTATGTTAAAGTTTGATGAATTTTGGATGAGTAAAAGTTGGATTTTCGATTGAATTATGATGATGTTATGCGTGTAGTATGAACATGTTGAATGAGTTCTTGGTTGAAGTTCTTGAATCTTGAATGAGTTCTTGGTTGAAGATCTTGAATCTTGAATGAGTTCTTTATGAGTTTGATGAGTTATTATGTATGGTTTTGATGATTGTAAGCAAATGATGATTATCTAACTAACATGTGTTAAGATGTGCATATTATATTCCATTGAACAAGTTATATGCCGTTGATCCAAGCACGAGAAGTTGTATACAACATGAAGGAATAAATGAAGTTCTTGAGTGAGAACTTCAAAGAGAAAAAGTCTAAATTATATTAGGCTTGTGAGAAGCTTCGGAGTAGAAGCAAATGGAGAAGATGTTTCATAGTCGGAACACAAATATATTGAGGAGAAAAATAAGAATTTATTTTTCTACAAGTTAATATATTAGAACAAATAAAGGAATACTTAAATAAGGAGAAAGGACACATAAATATGATAACATTGATAAAATTGATATTTGTCTAAATAGAGTTGATGGAAAAACATATTTCATCTTAGAAATATTTATGTAAATAAAAATATATTTTATGTGATAAAATGAAGTCTTTTTCACTTATGGATTTGAATGATTTTTATTTCATAAAATAATATCTTTTTACTAAGTTAAGATGAAAAGGTTTGATATTTAAAAATAACTTGTGGAGAAATTGTTGAAGGAGTGTTCAACCTAAACAAGTTAATTTTATAGAAAAAATAATTCCATCACTTTTATAACTTAATATGGGTGAATAAAATAGGTTTACGGAGAATCAACTAAAAGTAATTTTAGTTGAAATTAAATTTATTTTATTATTGATATATTTTATGTTATATAGAGAATAAATTAGATGAGTGTCTAATTTGTATTAAATATATTTCATTTAATATATGTTTGTATTTCGTAGAATATATTTATTGGAAACAAAATTAGAGGAGTATCTAATTTTGGGTAAATATATTTTATTAAATATAATCTTAACCCTTTTTATATATTAATTTTATATGTGTTGAAATACTAATATTGTTGTGGTGCAGGAAAATATTTCTAGTACAAGTCTGGGTCATTTGAATTTTATACTTAAGATTGTTCTAACTTAAGTATAAAATTCAAGGTAATTAATTTTATGTGTCTTGGTAATTTGCGTCACATTAGGATAGAATGTTTCTCTAATTATTTATGTTTCAATTATTTATATAGAGTTACACGTGTAAATAGAGTCCTCTTACTTGTTAATTTTATTAAGTTGTTTTAGTGTTAAAATTAAAAATTAGGTTGGTCAAATCCCACTAACTAGAAGTTGTTAGTAGATTTTATTCTTTCTGGTAGTTTACGTGAACCAGTTATAAGGAATTAGTTTTTGTTAGTTTCCTAAGTCAAACCCATTTATAGTAGAGGTTGTCAGTGAAATTGTTGTCTCCTCATTCTATGCGTATGGTTAGGTTGTTAGGAATTGGTTTTAGTTAGTTTTTAATTTTAAATTAAATTATGTTAGTCAAACCCACTAGGTTGTTAGTGGATTCCATTTAATTAGGAGTTAGTTAATGGGTCTTGTACTCTTTTAATTATAATCGTGTGGTTGGAAGAATTAGTCAACAATTAGTTTGATATTCAAATGCAAGTGCTTAGTGGGTGGTTAATTTACTAAGTCATGCTAGTGTAACAAATTATATATTTTGATTTTTGTTTTTCTAACTTACATATAATTGAAAAAGGTTTCATTCTTATTTTAATTCTTATGTTGGATTTCAAGTAAAACCTAGGGTTAACATAGTTTATATTTCTTTGTTAGTTTTTGCAATTGCTTGGTCTAACCATATTGTAGGTAATGGATGACGTGGCACCACTACTCCATGATCACGTAGTTTCTTTCTCTCCAAGGAAAGGCAATCAAGATTCTATAAATGAAGAAAGCAACCAGAATATACAACGCTACACACGGCTTCACTCTCCAAGAAACAAAAAAGATATATTCATCAAAAGGAGAGAGTTTCAATGTAGTCCTTCCAAATGGAGTATGATTTTTAAGAGGCTAAGCATCCATTGTTAAATCTACATCCTCTTGAAAATCATCTCCTTCTCCTATTCCTTTATGGTTTTCTATTATTAGGTTCAATGTATTTATAAGTTTCGATTTATCAAGCGTCTGTATTATTTTAATGTACTTCTAGTGAAGTAGGCAAGAATTTGAGTGAATTCTTGTATGGGGGAATTGTAAGGGTTTGAGTGAACTCTTGTATTTGGGGGAAGGAAAATTTGAGTGAATTTTTTATTAGGTTCTTAGAGAAGAGAGAAGATTTCGAGTGAAATCGAAGAGAGAGAAAAATCGGCTTTTAGTGAAGTCGTGTCACGGGTTCAAGGGGAACAAGTGACAGGGGGAACAAGTTACCGGGGAACAAGTTCCTAGTGGAACTGGGAGAAAGAGAAGGTCCGTTTATAGGTTGTAAAACAGAGTCGTTTTGGCCTATAATTAATAAGAGAAGTCCAAGAGTCAAAATCCCCAGTGGTCGAGGTTTTTCTTCCTATTTGGGCCTAGCTAGGAAGTTTTCCTCGTAGGTTAACTTGTTTGTGTATCCTGTTCCTTGTTGCTTTATCTTTTCTCTACTTTATCTTTACTTGCTTTAATATTCGTCAAATTCCGCAAAAATCGAAAAGCGAGTCCCATACTACAATTCACCCCCCCTCTTGTAGTATACCATCTGAAATAACAGAGTTCTTTATGAGTTCTTTGAGTTCTTTATGAGTTCTTGATGAGTCTTTACGAGTTCTTGGTTGAATCTTGAAAGTTAAAGAAAGAGGTTTAAATGATAAAGAAAGATAAAGAAAGTGTCTAAAGTGATTAAAGAATGATTATTGAATGATGATTTATGATTGGTTAGACTCAAGATTAAGGCTAGAGGCAGTTCTTGAGAATAACTTCGATAATTTAACTAGTTAAATTTGAGAATCAAGGCTAGAGGCAATTCTTGAACTTAATTTAGTTATGTTGGGTAATAATAATGATAATATGATTAAGTTGATTAAAAGATTTAATTAATTAATTAGCTTGATTTCATTTTTAGACGCCTGATACTTTGAGTAAGATTCATTGTATTTGGGTTAAGACGTTGCCCCTATTCCATCCGCGGTATTGGGATAGTTGGAGTCATACTATGTGATCTTTGTGAATTTCCAGTAAGATTGGTTTCACGAGACATGGATTTCCAGTAAGATTGGTTTCATGGGGTTTGGGAGTAAGATTCTCAAATCCAAGCATAGTAGAAAGTTCGATCGCGTAAGATGCGTTCGTACGAGCACAGTCCGGTCTAGAATATGATTGATTGCGCCAAAGATAGTTGATTAGGTTGGTTTGAGTCGAGTTCACGTTTTGGGTTGTTCTCGTACTTTGATTATTGATATTGATTATTTGGTTTGTGCTATGTACATGTGTATTCCCATTAGGGTGAGTCAGTTATGTTACTCGCCACTGATGGTGGACTGTTGTATATTTTTCAGGTATTTCTGATGACGATACTCTTGCTTAGCTTTGGGTTGGGCGAGCGACGTTGTTATTTCTGCTATTGTTGGTTGTATTTTCTATTACTGTTATTTTTAGGTAGTATTAGAATATTGTATGGATTTTCATACGTTATTTTTAGACTCTGACGTGTGGTTGGAGTTACTCGTATTTTGGAATTTCTAATTTGACTTTTGGACTAGTTATGTACAAACTTGTGGGTATTTGTACTCTTATGGTTTAATACTAACAATTGAGGAATTAGTTTTTAATTCTTAGGTAATTTGAGTTGTAGTTTATAACAATTCGACTCGTCGGTTTCTTCCGCGCCGATTTAAGCGAGTCGGGTCGTTACAACAATAGTCGCGAACGACGGACTCGACTTGAAGATTATGGGATGAATCATCTGAATTCACACCACCACCTTGTAAAAACTCATCAAGAGCATGCTCTTGCGAGTATTGATGATCAACATCCATGGTAGGGGTATGAACCGGAAGATGATTGAAGCCATATTCCACAAACAAGTTCGGCTCGTTACTAAAGTCATGTATCCCTTGGGTAGTCATATCCCACTCATATATTTCCTTAGCTAGACACTCGAATAAGAGCCAAGCTCTATCCAAGTCTAAAGCTAAGAAATCGCCAGAAGAAAGAAATTCTACCAAATTTCTCATCTCATAGTTCAAGCCCTCATACATTATATTACAAATATCCCACTTATCAAAATTATGGTCAGGAGGAAGAGAGCTTCCAATCCTGTCATAATACATCCAAAACGGTTCATGCTCATATTGGGGATCAATAAAAGAAGTGGCCATAAGGCTCAAATATTCACAAAAAATACAAAAAAAAGAAAGACCTAGAACCATTCTACTCAACCTAAACTAATGGCATTGCCTTCCCCGACAACGACGCCAATTTGATAGTAGGGGTTTTCTTACCAAATAAAAACCCCCGTCGCAGTATGAGTGGGGTTGTCGAACACGGGGAAGGTATGTTGCACTAATCTAGGCATGAGCGTCGAACAAGCTAGGTCGGGTGATGGTCGCGAGAGGCGGAGAGAACTAACTAAAACTACACTAAGGAAACAAGAATAAAAGGGACTATAGTAAGAGATCCACAACTCATACCACCATGAATTATGAATCAATCGAAACTTAGACTTAGGTCGTGGATAAGGGGAGGTCGTTCTATGATCGTACCACTCTTTCGAGCTAATACGATGACCGGAAAGATGTATACAACTTACTTTCGTGCAGCGACACATCTAACGAGTCCTAAGCACAAAATCACGAAGACCGATAACTTTCCCTTGATCGAAGGCCCAACTTTCCTGGTGCTTCCATCAATCGGGCAAAGGAAGTCATCACCCACGTTCACCTTTCGGTCCTTCGGTGGGGATTCTTCAATGAATCCTATGTTAGCTAGACACAAGACTCAACATTACCGAATGCTAAGGTACCGACAAAATCACAACCAAAAGTCAAGAAACAACTAAACCACAATCATGGAGGATTTGAGAAGTTTCACTCAAACCCTAGAAATTAACTACTCATACATAATTAATAAAAACATAATTAAAACTAAAACTAAATACACAAATTAACCTAAAACTATGAACAACAAACTAACAATTAAAACCTAGAAAAATAAGAACAAGGAGGAAGATAAACTAATAACAAAACAACTAAACTAACAACAAACAACTACAACAAACCAAGCATAAACAACTAAATTAACAACAAATAACAACATAAACAACAAGAACTAGCAAAATAAGTACATAAAACAAGTAAGAAAGCAAGTAAATGAAAGCTATTAAATACCTTGAGATGGAGAACAAGAAGAAGAAGAACAACAACAAGAACTTTGCATAAATTAAGAAGAAAATGAAGTAGAAATTACAAGAGAAATGAAGAACAAAGCATTAAAACTAACCTAAACCCTAATTTGAGCTTCTAACACCAGCTATGGAAGAAATGGGAAGAGAGGGGGTATATAAAGTGCTCCCCCAAAAAGTCGAGCAAAACAAAAGAAAAGTAATAAAAAAAACGCAGAAAAGCACATCAGCGGGCGCTGAGGCGATGACAGCGCCCGCTGAACCCTATAATCCTAGGTTTGCAGGCTGGGAAGAAAAATGGCAGCGGGCGCTGAGTTGGGGTCAGCGGCCGCTGCCAGCCTTTTTGATGATACTGCCTAATACAGGGGAGGGGGACAGCGGGCGTTGAGTTGGGGTCAGCGGCCGCTGTTCTTCTATGTATGCTCATATGCCATGGTGACTACAAAATCAGCAGCCGCTGGGAATCCATCAGCGGCCGATGCCATGGCTAAGGGGGCTACTACATTATTTTCTCTAAAAGAATGCCTTGAACATATGGACCATCTCAGCGGACGCTGAGGAATTCTCAGCGCCCGTTGAGGCCTTCTTTTCAACATTGGCAAATGCTTCACCATTCACCAGGATTCATCCCAGCAGGCGCTGAGGGATTTCCAGCGCCCGCTGAGGCCTTTTCCAGCACCAACATGGCATAGAAGACTTGTGGTTTCCTCGAGGTTCCCGGTTCGCTTCCTCGGGTTCCGAAATCAACTCGGGACCTGCAAAAAGGGAAGAAAACGCAGAAACAAGGCAAAATAGAGGAAATCACATAGAAAAAGGGGAAGGGGACTACAAAAGCAAAACTAAGCTAAAAAGCCTAAAAACGCTAACGAAAGTTAAATAAAATAAGAAAATAAACTAATAAAAACTAAGAAAATAACTACCAAAATACCACTTATCAAACTCCCCCAAGCTTAGCTTTTGCTCGTCCTGAGCAAAACTTAAGCTAGAAGTGATGGAAGAGCTTGATAGGAGGTATAACTAGAAAAGAAAACAAAACAGTAATAATTCACACTAACTCATTTTCGTAGGAATCACGGTTGTTTTTAGCAAAAACAACAAGCCATTTAAACCTCAAAGTCGCCAAGGAGGACGAGTGTGGTCTCGTAAGGGTTTCCAAAGAGTTTAACCAATAACTCTCTCAAAAATAAACCAAGGCAAAGGTTCACAACAAACAAAAGAAAAGAAAAGCAAAAATAAAGGAAAGTAAAAAGAAAACCAAACATAACAAAAACAATCCGTTGGACTTGTTAAAGGACCGAGGATCAATGAATGCAAACCTTTCTAAGCACTAACGAAAAACATGCTCAAAGATGTTAAGGGTGGATAGTCAAATAAAACATGCTAGATTGGGGAACTAGAGAGGAACATTCCCTTTTCGCTCAACAACCAAGCATCCACATGCTAAGCTAGTGTCGTCTCCACCCATAAAGGTAGCTTCTCATAACTCCACGAAGGAGTCGGAAAAAAAACAAAAAGGAGAAACAATTTAGGCTACCCGACATCTCATCATAGCAAACCGCTCAATATGCTTGAAACATGACTTCCTCAACCGAAAAGGACTCAACTATCTAGGATCGAGAGGGCTTTAGGGTTGTAATGTAAGGCTAGGGATAGGGTAGGAATCAATTTGGCTTGTGGTGCTCAAACCTAAATAGTGAAGCAATAAGTACAAATGAGCATCAAATAGCAAATGAACTCCTCAAATTCGCACACATACACCAAAAACCCCCAAGCTTATTCAAAAAACTATATGAAAAAAAGAAAAATTTATACAACAAATTAATTAATTTTTTTTTCTTTTTCAAACTATTCCTCCCCCCACAAGCTTGAATGACACAATGCCCTCATTGTGAAAAAGGAATGAATAATTGGTTGCGTTTTTTTATTTTTATTTTTTTTTTTTACATGACCTTGCCTTTTTTACAACTTAGGTCGGCTTTTGCTCTAATTCATACAAATTAACACACTTTCGCTTGGGCGAACTCCTTACTTCACAAATTTTCAATACAAAACATATACGAACCAAGACGCTCCAATTGCTTCACTACAACTAAAGGGTACAAAACAAAACAATGGGAATCAAGGCTTGTAACGTGGCTAGAAGAAAGGAAGGGCCAAGTTCAAAGGGTTTCAAAGGATGAATGTAAAGCAAACACCTAGAAAAGTGAAAAGAAGCAAGATGCTAAAATAAAAAGGAAAAGGAAAAAGGAAAAATGGAAAATAACTAAGAAATGAACGCCTTCGTCCTCCCCTAGATTAGCTCGGTCACAGTCTCGGAAAGTCATGAATCAAGTTCTTGATCGAGTTATACTATGACAAGGATCCTATTGCCACTCAAAAAAAATGATGAAGGCTAGAAAGATTTGACAATTTTCTCACATATGAAGGGTAGTGAATTGCAAATACTACCTCAAGGGCTTCAACTAGCTAGCAAAGCTTTGCCAATCGTACCACAAGCCAAGACATTAGGTTTCATGAACTCCAAAGTTCTGAAACCTAGCATGTAGTATTTGAAAATTAACCCCAACATCTCAAACCATGTGGACCACTAACACTTAGGAAGGAATGCATTCAAAGTCCAAGAAATTAAGAACCAAGTCCAAACTACAAACAAAACAAAAACACACTTTGCCTTGAAAAGAAAATAAAAGAAAAAGAAGAGGAAAAAGGGAAAATAGAAATAAAAACTAAACAAAAGGAAGGAAAATAAAATCAAGCATGAATGACTCTCAATCAAGCAACCAAGCATCAAACAAATAAATAAATCGAGGCCCAACGCCATCGATATGCAAATGTCCTCAAGGGCTTAAAAGCCAAAAATCGAAAGCCAAACATCCTCGAACAATCATCTCCTCCTAAGACTAATCCTACAACTAAGCACACAAGAAAAATAAAAGAAAGGGAATTTGGAATGATCTCACCAAAACAGGCTATAAAGTAAGCATACAACCTCCGTTTTGCATTTTAGTACTATACATGTCCATGAGAGTTGCTTATTCATTTAACCTGCAAAAAGAAAGAAAAGAAACCAAACTCTAAAAAATAAAATAATTACAAATAAAAGAAAGGGAAAAAGAAAAAAAAGGGCTCGGGTTGCCTCCCGAGAAGCGCTTGTTTAACGTCTTAAGCTTGACAAAGGAGCTGGACACAAGGACTAAGACATACAAGAAAAACTATGTCAAAGTCATCCAGCGGGAACAACCACCCAGGGCTCAGTAAATAGCCCCGCAAAGCTCGCAAGAGCTTGTCAAACACACTGGCACTCAACTCACTAAAAACCACATAAGCGATAGATAAATTAAGCAAAGAAAACGGTTTAAAAAACGGCATCCTATGCTTATGTGGGAGTGAGTGCCAACAGGGAGGTAAATTAAAATAAAAACTACAAAAAGAAAAATCAAATAAAGTAGGGGGAACACCTCCATACACCTCACTTGCCTTGGTTTCTAGAAGAGAAACATGGGAGTCAAGACAAGAGATGATGCCCTCGGATGGAGGTGATATGAGCACGGATGGAAGGGGAGTGGGATGTGAATAAACAAGGTTAAATCCTCCTAAAAAGGGAATAAGAGAAGGTGGTATAACCACATCCTCCGCATTAATAATGACCTCGTCAACTTCACTCAACTCAAATAAGAAGGCCTCATCCAATATGACATCACATGACAAGACAGAAGGGTCATGATTTTCATCATGACATTGCAATGAAACATCAACGTCTATGAGAGTCTGGATGGGTTGTAGAACAACAAGAGGAGATGGATCGAAATCATAACTATAGTCGCGAACGACGGACTCGACTTGAAGATTATGGGATGAATCATCTGAATTCACACCACCACCTTGTAAAAACTCATCAAGAGCATGCTCTTGCGAGTATTGATGATCAACATCCATGGTAGGGGTATGAACCGGAAGATGATTGAAGCCATATTCCATAAACAAGTTCGGCTCGTTACTAAAGTCATGTATCCCTTGGGTAGTCATATCCCACTCATAGATTTCCTTAGCTAGACACTCGAATAAGAGCCAAGCTCTATCCAAGTCTAAAGCTAAGAAATCGCCAGAAGAAAGAAATTCTACCAAATTTCTCATCTCATAGTTCAAGCCCTCATACATTATATTACAAATATCCCACTTATCAAAATTATGGTCAAGAGGAAGAGAGCTTCCAATCCTGTCATAATACATCCAAAACGGTTCATGCTCATATTGGGGATCAATCAAAGAAGTGGCCATAAGGCTCAAATATTCACAAAAATACAAAAAAAAGAAAGACCTAGAACCATTCTACTCAACCTAAACTAATGGCATTGCATTCCCCGACAACGGCGCCAATTTGATAGGAGGGGTTTTCTTACCAAATAAAAACCCCCGTTGCAGTATGAGTGGGGTTGTCGAACACGGGGAAGGTACGTTGCACTAATCTAGGCATGAGCGTCGAACAAGCTAGGTCGGGTGATGGTCGCGAGAGGCGGAGAGAACTAACTAAAACTACACTAAGGAAACAAGAATAAAAGGGACTATAGTAAGAGATCCACAACTCATACCACCATGAATTATGAATCAATCGAAACTTAGACTTAGGTCGTGGATAAGGGGAGGTCGTTCTATGATCGTACCACTCTTTCGAGCTAATACGATGACCGGAAAGACGTATACAACTTACTTTCGTGCAGCGACACATCTAACGAGTCCTAAGCACAAAATCACGAAGACCGATAACTTTCCCTTGATCGAAGGCCCAACTTTCCTGGTGCTTCCATCAATCGGGCAAAGGAAGTCATCACCCACGTTCACCTTTCGGTCCTTCGGTGGGGATTCTTCAATGAATCCTATGTTAGCTAGACACAAGACTCAACATTACCGAATGCTAAGGTACCGACAAAATCACAACCAAAAGTCAAGAAACAACTAAACCACAATCATGGAGGATTTGAGAAGTTTCACTCAAACCCTAGAAATTAACTACTCATACATAATTAATAAAAACATAATTAAAACTAAAACTAAATACACAAATTAACCTAAAACTATGAACAACAAACTAACAATTAAAACCTAGAAAAATAAGAACAAGGAGGAAGATAAACTAATAACAAAACAACTAAACTAACAACAAACAACTACAACAAACCAAGCATAAACAACTAAATTAACAACAAATAACAACATAAACAACAAGAACTAGCAAAATAAGTACATAAAACAAGTAAGAAAGCAAGTAAATGAAAGCTATTAAATACCTTGAGATGGAGAACAAGAAGAAGAAGAACAACAACAACAAGAACTTTGCATAAATTAAGAAGAAAATGAAGTAGAAATTACAAGAGAAATGAAGAACAAAGCATTAAAACTAACCTAAACCTTAATTTGAGCTTCTAACATCAGCTATGGAAGAAATGGGAAGAGGGGGGGTATATAAAGTGCTCCCCCAAAAAGTCGAGCAAAACAAAAGAAAAGTAATAAAAAAAACGCAGAAAAGCACATCAGCGGGCGCTGAGGCGATGACAGCGCCCGCTGAACCCTATAATCCTAGGCTTGCAGGCTGGGAAGAAAAATGGCAGCGGGCGCTGAGTTGGGGTCAGTGGCCGCTGCCAGCCTTTGTGATGATACTGCGTAATACAGGGGAGGGGGACAGCGGGCGCTGAGTTGGGGTCAACGGTCTTTGTTCTTCTATGTATGCTCATATGCCATGGTGACTGCAAAATCAGCGGCCGCTGGGAATCCATCAGCGGTCGCTGCCATGGCTAAGGGGGCTACTGCCTTATTTTCTCTAAAAGAATGCCTTGAACATATGGACCATCTCAGCGGACGCTGAGGAATTCTCAGCGCCCGCTGAGGCCTTCTTTTCAACATTGGCAAATGCTTCACCATTCACCAGGACTCATCCCAGCGAGCGCTGAGGGATTTCAAGCGCCCGCTGAGGCCTTTTCCAGCACCAACATGGCATAGAAGACTTGTGGTTTCCTCGAGGTTCCCGGTTCGCTTCCTCGGGTTCCGAAATCAACTCGGGACTTGCAAAAAGGGAAGAAAACACAGAAACAAGGCAAAAATAGAGGAAATCACATAGAAAAAGGGGAAGGGGACTACAAAAGCAAAACAAAGCTAAAAAGCCTAAAAACACTAACGAAAGTTGAATAAAATAAGAAAATAAACTAAGAAAAACTAAGAAAATAACTACCAAAATACCACTTATCAGAATGAGGATCACGTGTCGTGGCTGGGATGGGTCGATTACGATTATTGAGGTCGGGCACCACAAGTAACCATAATCAAACTACCCGGGGTCGGTCTCGAGCATAGAACATGCTCATATGAGACGTGGGCCTAAGTGTGACCTTATGCGGAAGGTCACTATGTCACATGCTCAAAAATTGAATATTGATCTTACGAGACTTTTCAAGTTTTTCCACGCCACTAAGGATTGATATTCCCAGTGGAGTCGCCAAACTGTAGGGGTCGTTTTTACCCAGCCGCCTACGTCACAAGTTATGTTTGAATGCTCGTTAGCGCCGTACGTGAGTACGGACTAGTAGGAGTCGCCACCGTGCGTTTATACGGTCCACGGACACCGAAGAAGTACCGAAAGCCAGGAGCAATCGGTCCCATATGGTCGTGCACCAGAGTATGGGTTCGGGGATAGGTTACGAGCCAATCGTGCATTGGGCCCGCCCGCCTGCAAGTGGTCTCTACTAGGTCTCTTTTGTAAGATCATTATTCAATTTCAGAGCAACAGAACTCAATTTTAGCCCTAATTTGCAAATTACTAAGTCGGTTCAGATTAATGCACAAATTAGCCTAAAATTATTTTGTGACCACTTTGGAATTAGTCAATATTATTATACAAGAATGAAGCCAAAAGTTCGAAATAAATTAAGGTTCAAAACGCATAAATCACATAATAAAAAAAAATTCAACACAGCGACGGCGAGAAAAAGTGAAATTGAAAGTGCGAACATACCTTGAATCCCGTGCAATTATGAAATTAAAATAAATAAATTAAAATGCTACATGGAAAGACATTAAAAATTTAAGAATTAAGACATGGCATGAATTACGAATCACACATAAAAAGAAAAAAAATACATGAATTAAAAACATAGATCTGCGCGAACAACACAACAAAATTCACATGTTATCATGAATAAAGCAAGTCAAATATTAAAATGAAAATTAAAACAAAAGAAAGCATATTGACATTGAATAGAAAAAAAGGGTCTCAGAAATGTGTACCGGAATGTGCAACGGTCAATTACGGCTTAGAGATTAGCACGCCAAATGCCAAGTGACTGAGTTTTGAATTGATTTTGACAGAGTTTTGATTTGATTTTGACAGTGTTTTGAATTGATTTTGATAGTGTTTTAAAGTGTTTTTGAGAGAGAGAATGAATAGTAGAGAGAGTAGAAATCAGAACGTTGTTCGTGTTGTTCCAAGGTCGAATGTAGGGTCATATTTATAGGCGAGAAGAGGCAAAAACAAACCCGGAATGGCACCAGACCTGCGCCTAGGCGCAGGTCCATTTACATGACTTGCATCTAGACGCAAGTCCGGGTGTGATCCGGGTTGATTTTTTTGCTTATTTTGCGCGTGATTCTCCGAGATATTATGTGATTATGATACGATTACGGGAATCATTATCTGATTACCGTAATATTTGAGATTCTGGGAGATTTCGCGAGGTTCCGGAATAATCCGGGCCATTTTAGACTGTTCTAGAACCGTTTTCGGGTTTTTCGGACTATTTTGAAAAAATACTTTAAAAATGCCAAAAAAAATATGGAAAAATATGGAAAAAAATCTAGAAAAATATAAATGAGTGAAAAGCGGAGAAAAAGTTGACGATGCAGGTGTAAAATTACTAAAATACCCCTAAGAATGGAAAATGTTTCAAAAATTCATGGAAAATAGATAAAAACTCAGAAAATTATGGAAAAATTACCAAAAAATCTAGAAAAATGCAATTAACCTAGGAAAATTATTTGATGCAATGGAAAGTGACTAAAATGCCATTAGAAAATAAATATGCATGAAAAATAATAAAAATAAATTAATAAAAATCCTAAAAAATGTCCGAAAAATCCTAAAACGAGTCGTGAGTCTCTAAAACGCCTATAAATGGTGTGAGAGTGGTATGATAGGGATAAAGAGATGGCATTTTGGCATACTAGCTCAAGATCGGACCTGTACAATAGGGTACATTCATCATAGACCATTGGGAGCTAACTGAGGTGCCAGAATTAGGTGTCTACGGCCGCGTCTCAATGTGGACTTCAGGTTGATAATGGGCAGTCGTGCAGGTGCCATTCCTGTCTTGGTTCCTGCATATGTAAGGGTTAGTATGATGTACTTACCATTGACATATATCTTAGATTGTGCAGTATATAGTGTAACGGAATTATGTAAAGAGGTTTATATAATGTATAGCTTTAATGGAGGTTAAGGATTCTTTAGAAATGTACATAATATAACATTTATTTTAGAAGTAGTCACTATTTTCAAATCCACAAATATTTCTTTGTAGACAACATTTTTGGTTTTTCCAAGGTGTTGATGTTGTTTAGGAATACATATCCTCAGTCCTTTGCGTGCCGTAACTCGTGATACATCTACATATAGTTGTCCATGGGAGAAGACAAGTTCCAGCAAGTACAATCCAACTTGATCAAATGTTTGTCCTTGACTCTTGTTGATGGTCATTGCGAAGCACACCTTAATGGGCAGCTGGCGCCTTTTTAAGGTGAATGGCCATTTTTTATCAGACTGCGACATTTCCACCCTTGGTATAGTGACCAGTTGACCCGTCTTTGTGCCCGTAATTACCCGTGCTTCTATAACTCTGTGGTGCAATCTTGTGATGATAAGGCGTGTCCCATTACACAATCCATCTCTTTGGTTGATGTTCCTCAACAATATAATGGGGCATCCCACCTTCAAGTGTATCTCATGGTTCGGCACACTCGGAAACTTAAGGGAATTGAGGAACTCAGTTGGGTACATAGCTTCAACATTCTGGCCTTGAGCTCTTGTTGATCGACACACTCTATCTGCACTCTTGTATACTGTCTCCTCTCCTGGAATGAGTGCCTGAATTTGTGTGTTTATGTGGTCCACTGTCTCATTCTTAGGAGCTAGTATAGCTCTTTGCTGGAGGTATTTAGGATCCATGTGATTTTCCAAGAATCTTGGGTAGACTTCATTCACCAATGCAACAATGGGATTTTCATCATCATCATTATGCAATTGTAGATCCACATGTATGTCTATCCACATAGGCTCCTTGTAACACCCCCAAATCTCCCTCTACGGGAATACCAAAATAATACATACAAAATACCATAGAGGTAGACTTGGGCGTATTACTGCCACGTGATAACGTAAGGCTATATTAAAACACTTCCATACTAACTTGAAGCGGAAATTCAAATACTTTATTAATATTGAGTAAATACTTAATTAAATTGTATTTCAATAACTAATGCATTAAAAAAGTAAATCCTAAGCTAGGTGGATAATGCCCTTATTCCCCTTGATGCCACATGTAGAAGTCTTCATTTATCATCACCTAACTACTCATCAAAATGATAAGTAGGACCAAGCCAAAACAAACAAAGTACGGGTTAGCAAAATATGCTAAGTACGAAAAATGCAAGATAAGTCAAAATAACTTTATTTAATAAACATGCTTTTGAAATACTCAAGTCATATTATATGACAACAATTATTTATCCAAGATGATCATTTTCCAAAGATATTCCAAACCAATAATATTAAATGTAAAAACTCAAATATTGAAAATAAAATTTTCCTATACCCGAAATTCCTCCTCTAAGTGTGCACACCCCCCAAGTTAGTATCTTTCTGTATGAAGGCTATCCTTGAGGAAAAACTAGGTCATACAAAGTCCATAGTCTTATTAACCAAATTCGCATAGTGTGATTACAAAACAATAAATAAGCTTATAAAGCTTGTGGGGTCACCAAAAACATTTTTAATATAATAAGAGTTGAGTATAAAGAAAATATACTCTTACTTGTAACTTTCCAAAATTCCTTATTCTCAAAGTGATATGACAATATCAATAAAATATTCAGTTATTCCAAAACTTTTCATAGAATATTTTCTATGATATTATTTTTCCAAATTATAATAAGATTCAAATCTTTCCATAAAACATTATTTTCAAAATATAATAAGATGATTCAAACCATAAATAATATTTCCAAAATCTAGAAATTTCATGAAAAAAGTATAAGGCTACTAAAATATAAAATAATTTTGTCATCAAACTTTAAATTAACATAATACAAAATTAATTGAACATAAATTATATCATGTATCATATAAACACGTAAAAATCATGTAAAAACATTAATAAAGTATCTAGCCACTTAACGTACCTTCTCCCTATCGGATTGGATAAAATAAAACTTGAACCGAGAAAATACGAACTTCTACCGAAAACGTCCTACACAAATAATATAACCTTAATTAATATAAGTTTATTCAAGTACTTGAAATAACCTAAAATAAAACTCTAATATATGTGCATGATCTTTATGGAACTTTTAAAACTCATGTTTTTATTTAGTTAAAACATTTGATGAATATGTTTTCATAAAATCATAGATTTATTATTAACGAATAAAATATTAAGTAGTCCATTTATAATTGAACTTTTACTAACAAAATATTATGATTTTTTTTATACTTAATTAATTTAAATACTTAACAATTAATCTTAATTTATAAAAGAAAATAATTATATGAATAAGAGACAAAACATGAATGAAAGTAAGAAAGAAAACCAAAGAGGAGGAAGATTGGTGGTGTAGGTGGTGATGGAGAGAATAATATTTTTTTTTGGTGTAAGTGTACCGTGAGAATGGGTAGGAGTGGAGGTGATTTTGGGTTTTGGTGCAATTTTTGTAATGAGATGGGAGGGGTATTTATAGTGTTTAGGATTAGTGTAATATGGTAGGTTTTGAAGATCATGAAAATATTAGGGTGATCAAAATATTTTATAATAGTCATATTTTGGAATGATTTTTGTTTGGAGGCTAAGGAGAATATTATTAAGGGAGGTTGGGGATATTAGGAGGATCATAGAATGAAATTAAGGAAGTGGAAAGATTATATTTTTTTTCCTCCTTGAATTTCCGTGGGGTAATGGGCTTGAAGCCATTCTTTTTTTTTTTTTCTTTTTGTGGGCTACCTAATTGGTGCTATTATCGCGTTTAGTTTGGGTATTTAGAAATTCCTTAATAGCATTTGGGCTCAAAATAATTTTTCAATAAAATTAGCTTAATCATAAGATCATAGTAATTTATGAAAATATAGCTTACTTAAGATATCCGAAAATCACGTGTATGTATATGAATTTTCAGTTTTTATAGTTTAAAAAAATATTTTAGTTTGAAACTTTATGTCTAAAAATATATATATATATATTTTAGTATTATACGAATATAATTTTATTTTATTTTTTTTAATAAAATACTTATCCAAAATTACGGCGTATTACACTCCTCCTTACCCTCTTTTGAGGTTGCTGGCATTTTCCCATCACCCACATCTAGAATTGTTGAGCCAAATATGGTTTTGATTGTAATACCCCGAAAATTTGGGATATTTTAAAAATTTTATTTATTAATTAAATTTATAATCAATTGACTATTTAATTGATTATTATTTAATTAAATATTATTTTGTGTAGCCATCTAATCATTTTAAGCCTGGCCTTAAACTTTTTTTTTTATTTTGTCTTGCCAAAACCCGAGCCCAATTGTTTCCTTTGATCCATATATTACGCAGTCCATCCTTTTATTCATTTTCTTTTCTCCTAAATATTTTATTTTATTTTAAGTCCAAAAGGCCCATTAATTTGGACTGTTTTATTTTATTTTCCTCTCTTTTAACTCAATTGGGCCAATGACCCAATCTTTTTCCCCTCTTATAAACTTGGCCGGTCCCCTTTGTGTTTTTGGGCCAAGTATTATTATCCTTATTATTTAGTTTGATTAATTAATTAAATTAATTTAATTAAATAATATTTTAAATTACCTAAACTAATTCAAACCTAGCCTAAACCCATCCAATTACTAGGTCCAATTTCCCCTTTCTCCTCTTGAAATTCACGGCACCCCTAGGCTCATATTAGGGTTGTTTTTGTTTTTCTCCTTCTATATATATATGCTTAGTAACTCTTTTGTTCCCCTAATTGCAAAAAGCTTTGAACTCCAAAAATATTTCTCCTCCTTTTCCTCTCAAAAAGCCGATCTACATTCACCCAAAGTGGTGAATTTTTCCTTGGAAAATTTAAGCGATTTAAGGTAACTTTGTTAACCCGTTTAATTCCGGAACAACCTATTCACATAGTTAATTAGGATTAGAAGCATGAAAATTATAAAAAGAATTAGTATCATGTTAGGGTGTTTTTTTCGAACTACATGAAATTTATGTACATGTTATTTTTCTAGATTATTTTATGCAGTTTCTTGAAATCTTTAATTGTTGAATAATTACTTGTATGAATTTATTTATTAATCAAATCTTGTTATTTCTTGATTAATTTTTTGTGGCAGATTTTTTACTGTTTGATTATGAATCATGATTTATTTCGTGGCAAAATTCGTCCTTTTATTGCTTATAATAATTTAATCTTTCAAATCGGTAAAACTGTCCAGATTTGTTTTACGAATTATTTAAGATACTTAATCAATTCGGATGGCTACGAAAATTTAGGTGGAAGTGAATAATAGTATTTTACAGTTTTTGTTAAATTTTCGTAATTTTTGAAGTTCGTCTGATATGGTAGAAAAATCTGAAACCGAATTCAGCCTAATCTGACTCGTTAGTTATAAAATCACTTAAAGTTAGTAAATGACGTTATTTTTAAACTAAATTTATGCAAGTTAAACCTTGAACCTATATTTAACTTTCATTAAAATTTCCATATTATTCGAGACCTTTAGACGGTCGTTCTTAATTTAATTCTTTAAAAGTCAAATTGTGTAAAGCAGGGTGATTGAATTATTAAAATATGTTATTATTAATGCTTGAATTTTTCGAGTGACCTAAGTATTAAAAAAGAGTTAAAAATATGATTTTTATGATGAATCTTGATTAATCTTGAATTAGTATTGGTAATCTTTAATTTAATCTTTAATTATATCATGTTATTTTGCATTCTTGAATTTAATCTTGTCCTTGATTGAACCCTAAGATGCCGTGTGATTTAAGTATTTAAAAGAATGATTTTTGATCTTGTTCTTGAATTAATCTTGATGATTTAGTGTTTGTCGTATAATCTGTTTTACTTAATTAATTATGAATAATTATCTTTAAATAATTTAAAGTGGAATTTTGAATATCTTCACTAGAAATGTCGATGACTAGAAATTATGTGAAAAATAGTATTTTTATCATGTTTTAGGTAATTTATGTAATTAATTGTTAATTTATATGATTTATTAAATTGATTATATGATGATTGAATGAATTTATCTAATTATTGCTATTTTAATGAAAATGTCGAGTGGCCTATTTTATTTTTGGTCAATTTAGTTTAATTTTGTACTTATAATAATATTGAGGTAATTTTAGTAATTAATATTGTTATTATTATTATAAAAGTTACAATTAAAGGAATTGTCAGGGATAAGTTGTAATATGAAGGGATAGATATTACTATTGCTATTATAATTAGTATTACGAATAGTATTATTAATAGTATTATATTATTATTAAGTAGCAGTAGGGATAAGTTATAATAAGATATTAATAGGGAAAGAAAGGAAACAGAGTAGGAGGATTACGAATCGTTTCGATCTCTGGCTAGGAAAGACTTGGTATTTAAGGTGGCCAATATACGTGCCGCACCTCTCTTTCCTGGGACTTCGAACGGTTCATTTCCGAATACGGTCACCTAGTATTTCCTGATATAAGATAAGATATAAGATTTGAAAGATATAAGATAAGATAAGGACGCCTACCTGATGACTCGAGTAGTCAGACTGGGTTAAGTCGAAGCCACTGCTCAATGGGACGAACACACGAGCTCCCCCGAGTAGTTCTGGGTCTTAGGATATGTAGTCGTCTAAGTAGTAGTACACGAGCTGCTATTTAGGGGTTATGGCCATAGCTTAGGCTTAGTGGTGAAACACGAGATCCGTTACGGGTTGAATACACGAGCTCACCCCGGCATGTTCTAGGAAAGTTGTGGTGAAACACGAGATCCACAACGAGTTATAGTGACCGGTCCAATGAAAGATGATACGATATGATATGAATGATACGAATGATAAGATATGATATGAATGACATGTTCGATAAGATATAGTATAGGTTAATGAATAATATAAGATATGATATACATATTGTAATATGACATAAGATGTATAACATAAGATGTAGGTTATGATTTAAAGGAATTGGGATGATTGGGTTATAAGAGTATAATGTTATAAGGATATGTATTGAGAATAGTATAAGTCTTCCGCTGTGTACTTCTGTATTCGTATGAGATTGTATGTAAGTATGTACGTATATATGTATGCATGTATGTATGAGTGTATGAGTGTGTTATATGTGTATTTTGTACGTATTCTAACCGTATTTCTGCAGGTATTTTTATACGTATTTTGTACATATTTGTATACGTATTTTTGTACGTATTTTTATACGTACCCCGTGTTGACTTTTGTATAGCATGTATTAGGTTTTTGTATGGTTTTCATGCGATATTCTATGATATTATGTGTTTAGCGGTCCCTCGATTAAACGGGACAGCCTAGTTACTCGCCACTGACGGTGGACCCCCCCTCAGTTTCAGGTGAAGGTGTGGCTGATTAATTCGGGCTTCCGCTGGATGGGCTTTTGAGTGGCTGAAGACCTTCGTAAACCTTGGTTACTTAGTAAATTGAATTAGACTTTATGATTATTTCATTTATTTATAATCTCAGCATGTTGGGACGGTTTTAGAATAACTCATGTTGTAACGACCCGACTTTTTAGCTTGTCGATTTACGAAGGGAAGCGACACTCGGGTCATTACTTAATCAAATTAAACTATAAGTCATATCAATTGAATGGAAGAAATGTCCTTTATTAAGATAACTACTAAAAATCCATAAATATTCCAACAATCGTTATTACATAGAAGATCTGAAAATACTGTCCCAACATGCTGGGATCATAAGATAAACTAAGTAAAGGTTTATACTGTTCTGGAAAATACTAGAAACTTTAAATAAAGACTAAATCTCTCAAGCCCATCCGGCGAAGCCCGCTCTATTCTGCTGCAACATCTCCTAAAACTGAGGGGGGGGGGTCCACCGTCAGTGGCGAGTAACTAGGCTGTCCCATTTAATCGAGGGACCACCAAACACATAATATCATAGAAAAATATCATAAAAACTGTAAAAGAATTAATACATGCTTTACACAAGATACACAGATTCCATAAAAACGTACGTATAATATTACGTATAAAAGTACGTATAAAATACGTATACAAATACGTATAAAAATACGTATAGATACCCCTGCAGAAATACGGTTGGAATACGTATAATTACGTATAAAAATACGTACATTCAACCCTGCAAATACGGTTAGAATACATACCAAATACATTCCACATCCGTATAATTATACATACACGTACATGCTCATAAATACAGAAATACACAGCGGAAGACTTACAATATGCTAAACTTATACTTTATACTATACATCTTCAATCCTTAACTTATTCTTAACCCTTCTTAAATTATATCATTATTAAATCTTAATCATAATTTCATCACATTCCCTTCATCATATAAATCTTATCATAATCATATCATGTCTTTCTTATCATATTAGATCATATCATATCTTATCTTAATCTTATCATATCATATCATATCTGATCATATCATAACTTTCTTTAGAAATCATCTTATACTTCATCTTATGATTTCATCTTATCAATCGTATGATCATCACATATCATCTTCGTTGGACCGGTCACTATAACTCGTTATGGATCTCGTGTTTCACCATAACTTCCTAGAACATGCCGGGAGGAGCTCGTGTACTCAACCCGTAGCGGATCCCGTGTTTCACCACTAAGCCTAAGTTATGGCCATAACTCCTAGTAGCGGCTCGTGTACCACTACCAGACGACTACATGTTCTAAGATTCAAAACTACTCGGGGGAACTCGTGTGCTCGTCCCATTGAGCAGTGGCTCTGACTTAACCCACTAACGACTCGTGTATCATCAGGTGGGCGTCCATATTGTATCTTATATCTTCATTTAATTTAATCATATCATATATTAGGATAATACTAGGTGACCGTAATAGGAAATGAAATGTTCGGAGTCCCAGGAAAGAGAGGTGCGGCACGTGTATTGGCCACCTTAAATACCAAGTCTTTCCTAGCCAGAGACCGATACATAACATGTATAGCTATTACTCTGTTTCCTTTCTTATCCCTAATAATATCTTATGCAACTTCATTCTTATAACATATACTATTCCTCATATATCCGTATACTTATATCCTTATCCTTTCGGATATTAACCTTAACATTATATAACAATTTCGTAACGTTATCCAGAATATAATTATAAAAATTACCAAAATAAGATAAAAATCATATTTTTCAACAACATTCATCAAGATGAACATAAAAATAATATTTTTAACTCTTCTTTTAATTTCTATACACTCGACAATTAGAAGATAATAACAAGATTTAATTTTTAATTCAAGATTAATCAATATAATTCAATACTATCAAGATTCATCATAAAAATCATATTTTTAGTTCCCTTTTAATACTTAGGTCACTCGAAAATTCAATAATTAATAATAGCATATTTTAATAATTCAATTGCCCTATTTTATACAATCTGATTTTTAAAGAATTAAATTAAAAACGACCATCTAAAGATCTCTAAAAATCTGGAAATTTTTATGGGAGCTAAATATGGGTTCGAGGATTAACGTGCATAAATTTCGTCTAAAACTAACATCTTTTACTATTTTTAAGTGATTTTATAACTAACCAGTCAGGTTAGGCTGAATTCGGTTTCAGAATTTTCTGCCATAGCAAACGATCTTTAAAAATTACGAAAAATTTACAAAATCTTCAAAACAGTATTACTGACTTCCACCTAAAATTTCGTAGCCATTAGATTTGATTAAGTATACTAATTAATTCGTAAACTAAAACTGGACAGTTTTATCAGTTTGATAGATTAGATTATTTCAAGCAAGAAAAGATCGAATTTTGCCACGAAATAAATTATGATTCAAAATAAAACAGTAAAAAAACTGCCACGAAAAATTCATCAAGAAATAACAAGATTTGATTAATAGATAAATTCATACAAGTAATTATTCAACAATTAGAGATTTCAAGAAATACATCAAATCATGAAAATACATGAAAAATAAATCAAGAACATCATCATCCATATACTCGACACATTCATATGAAAACAATATTAAACTTCCTACAATTTTCATGCTTCAATTCCTAATTAACTATGTGATTAGCTACCCTTAGATTAATTGGAAAAGCGAAGTTACCTTAAATCGCAAATTTAATCCAAGGCAACCCAATGCACGGCTGTTCTTAGGAGGAAAGAGGAGGAGAAAAACTTTAGGGTTTATGGAGCAATTAACAAATAGGACCCAAAAGAAGTGAAGGGGTCCTATATATAAAGAGAATAAAAATAAAAAAAAATAAAAAAAACACAAGCAAGCCCTAGAACTACAAGCTGGCCGTGTAACAAGAGAGAAAAGGGGAGGATTAGTTGTTGGTCATCAACAACATTTGAATAAGTAAAGAGTGTTTAAACTAATTTAATTAATTTAATTATTTAAATTATAATAATTATCCTTAATTAATTAAATCAAATAAACCTTGGCCCAAACACCCAGAACAAACCGGCCAAGGCCTCATAAGGGAAAAGTTGGGTCTTTGGCCCAATCGAGAATTCAAGACGAAGCTGCCAGTTTAAAAGCTGAGGCTTCAAAGCTGCCGGTTTGATCTACATAAACCGCCGGTCTTGGACTTCGCAAGCTGCCAGTTCTATACCGCCGGTCTTGGACTTCACAAGCTGCCGGTTCTATACCGCCGGTCTTGAACTTCACAAGCTGCCGGTTCTATACCGCCGGTCTTGAACTTCACAAGCTGCCGGTTCTATACCGCCGGTCTTGGACTTCACAAGCTGCCGGTTCTATACCGCCGGTCTTGAACTTCACAAGCTGCCGGTTCTGAGACAATATTCTAAGGAAATCACATTAATAACCGCGAAATTTTCTGGCCCAAAATTCCGGGTTATTACACATGTAATTACGTTTCTTTTGGGAATTACTCAGATTTTTGGATGATAGTTTAGTTAATTTAATAAAAGTTACTTAATTTTAATTGAATAATCTAATTTATAGTTTAAATTGTTATGGTAATGATCCGTTGTCGATTTCCCTTCGTAAATCGACATGTTCAAAAAGTCGGGTCGTTACATTGATGATAATGAACAAATGATGATTATCTAACTAACATGTGTGTTAAGATGTGCATAAACAAGTTTATAGGTCTTAAGGAAGAACATTCCTATTGTGATTGAAGATGCATGCAATACAAGTTCCTGGGTTGGAACAAATCAAGAGAAGCTTCTGAGTTGAAGCAACTAAATAAAGGAGTTCAAGCGAAGGAATACAAATGGAGAAGTGTTTCTAAACGAGAACTTCAAAGAGAAGATCAACCAAGAAGAACTTAAAGGACTATTCAAGTATTCAAGGGAGATCAAACAAGAGAAAAGTTTCAATGTGGGAATGCAACTCAAAGAGGTACCAAGTTGAAGCCTTGCAAAGAGAATACTTGAAGAAGCACAATCAAGAAAGCAAGCTAAACTGAAGTTATTATGCAACACGAGTTAAGTTCCTGTAAAGAAACAAATCAAGAGAAATGAGAATCAAGATTTCCAGAGTTGGAGCATCTTGAAGGTGAGAAGAAACTAGGAAATTAAGAGTTTAATTTTCTAAGACTTTTGTAAATATGATGAGTCATGAGTCTGACTGGAACACGAGTTAAGTTACAAGTGGAACTTGGGTCTGTCTGTCAAAGGAACTTGAGTCCAGTTCCTACAGGAACACGAGTCCAGTTCCTACAGGAACTTTTGTCTGTTTGGTTAGTTATGGTAGTCCACGTGTCTAACATGATTATAGCATAATTTTAGACTGATTTAATTTGGTAAACCACTCAGAATATTGCTGGAGAATGGAGTCCTTAATTTTAGGAAGTTGCAACAAACTATTTTGAATTAATATGTGGTAAACATTTTTTACCTAAAATTTAGGAGCTTAAGTTGGTTTTTCTGATTTAATTGGGCAGCTTCTTTTACTAATTAAAAGAATAATTTATTTTCAGAATTTGTTTTTTAAAATTGGTAAAAATCGGTTCTTTGACTAGCTAGAAAGTAGGATTGTTGCAACTAGTTTGTTGGTAGTCAAATTTGGTGGTTATACTAATTTTAAGTGGTCTTTAATTCTGAAAATAAAAGTTGTCAAAAGGGTTTGTTAGTTTCCTAAAATCATGGAGTCAAATAAGTGGGGTTTTACGTGAAGTAGTGGGCATGTGTTAAGTTTATGAATTAACCTCTTCACCATGTAAGTTTATGTCATACCTCACATAGCTATTAAAATCAGTCATGGAGTCCTAAAAATAAGAGTCAATAAGTAGTGGGATGTGGCTGTTAGTTAGTGGGAACATGGGCAGCAAGTTAGTGGGCAGTTGCAAGTTCCTGACAGCATTTTGAGTGGGTTTAGTGGTGTATTTAGTGTTTTCTTGGGGAGCACGACTTTAAACCTTATAAATACTGTATGGATCACCTATCTTAAGGTGAGCCAGACTTCAATAAAGTGGAGAGATAAAATGTTACATCATATGTCCACATATTGAGTCGGTTCCACTCAAAGTTCCTATCATATGTTCCAGATTCTGTTCCAAGTTCCAGTCAGATTTTATATCAACATATTAGAGTTTGATTTCTATCAAGAGTCTGTATTTTGAGAAGAGAAAAGAGAGTTTGAGTGAACTCTTGTAATTGGGAATTTTAAAGGGTTTGAGTGAATTCATGTAATTGGGGTGAGAATATGAGAAAAGTGTGAGAACAAAGAAGAGAAGAGAAAGAGAAAGAGAAAAAGAACAGAGAATATAAAGAGAAAGAGAAAGAGAAAAAGAGAGAAAGAGAAAAGGGAAAAGAACACTAGAATATAGAGAATAGAGAAGTAAGTTCCTAGAGGAACTTATGGGTCCAGTAGAGTATCATAGATTGTAACTAAGTTGTTGTCCTATAGTGAAGTGTTTTAGAGAAATCCCTAGTGGGTCGAGGTTTTATTTCCAGTTAGGCCCTGGAAAGTTTCCTCGCTAAATCTCTCTTGCATCGTTTCTCTTTATTTTCCATTCATGTTCTTTAATTTCCGCAAAAATTGACTATCATGTTCCATACTACAATTCACCCCCCTCTTGTAGTAGTTCATCCGAAATAACAAGAACCCATTTGCAGAAGGTTGCTAGCTCGTTGTTATCGGCCGCATTTGCTATTTGTCGAAGGCGCATGTTTGTTTTCAAGGTATAGATGGTACATTGCAGCCATATAGCTGTGGATTTGCTCACTGATGCATCAATAATTTCGGGCCTGCCTCCTTTCTCGACAACAGGTAGGATTTGGCGAAAAATCCTACCTAGGACGATTGTTTTTCCCCCAAAAATGTTGTCCTTTGCCAATGGATCATAAAGCTGCATTATATCTCTAACTGTACGATCAGTTGCTTCAAAAGCATGTCTATGAACCATTGGCGCCTCGTCCCATATTATGAGTTTTGTTTGTCGTATTAACTCTGCCAGTTCAGAGCCTTGCTCAATGTTGCAGCATGAGTGTTCATTCAGTTTGATCGGTATTTTAAACCTCGAATGTGCAGTCCTCCCACCTACTAATAACAGTGCTGCTATCCTTGATGATGCCACAGCTAGGACGATGCTTGTCCCACAGGTCTTCTACATCTGAAACTTCACAGAACAATAACATGGTTACAAATAGGTTGCGCAATTGTGGACCGGTAGACCATGTGGCTGCTTGGAAGAGTCCCTCATTCCATTCATTGTCTCCATCAAGGAGTCCAAGGGCATTGCAAGCTGCTTTGTATGTAGGATAGATGGTTCCACCAACTGTTCTGATGTCTTGGAAAGATGTGGGGCCTTTGACAATATTAAGGAGCATCCTCAAATAATATTTCTCTCCAGAAGCAGGGTGGGCAAAGTAAACCCTTTCAATGCTCCTACCCATTTCTCTCTTTTTCCATCTTTTCTTGTCATTTAACCAAACCCAATTTGTGGGGAAATCTACATATGTCAAGTCTCGAGCCTCTTCAAACTCCTTATTAGCTGTCATCCACTCTGTAAGTGTTGTTTTCTTGGTGCCAACTCTTTCTAAGACTTCATCTAAATGCTCATGGTCCTCAAAAAGCACCTCTTGTTGATCTTCAAGGTGTAATGTCAATCTCTGTACCGAGGATTCTTTATATTGGATATTGAATGAAAATATGAACATGCCTCTGAGGCCGAGACATATCTACACTTGATGTAATTTTCAATCTTGGTCATTTTGTGACATGTCACCACCATTACTTAGGATCTGTTCAATCCTTGCAAGGGCCATGTCAGGTCCCTTGTTCATATACTTGAAAAGGTATTTCAAGGAGCGATCTTTATTGCACCATTCGACATTAATGTGAGCTTGATATTTGACCACCAAGTCAATGTTATAAGGGATGACAAATCTGTTTTCCAACGTGTGTCCATTTTTTGTTACCATGACACTATTATCACGCCTTCTGTAAATTGGGTAACCTTCTACACTCTGTGTCGTTGTTGCTTGAAATGCCTTTGGGAAGTACTTACTACACTTACCATCCCGCATGCACGGAGAGTGTTCATTAAGCGGGCCACAGCGCCCATGCAACATCGATTGCACCACAATTTCATATGCTACAGGATCACTTTTTGGGTTAGGCAATTCTGCCGATATAATTTTGTCTATGTCCTCGACCGTTGACGGCTTGTTTTTGGGGTCCAGAAAGAGTAAGATGTGTGCATGCGGTAACCCCATTTTCTGGAATTCAACGGTGTATATAACTGCAAGGGAAAAGGAAGACATTAGTACACAGTTCTAGGCAAGGATTATTTGAACAATATTGTACTTATATGTAGTGTATTAGCTGAGTGTCTTCCCAAAGTGTTCTCTAACAGTGAGATCATATATTAACTCATCGAGCTTGATCTTGAAGACCCTAGCCACAACATCTGGGCGGTCTTCTGGTCGTTGACCCGGTATACGTGCAAAGAACTCCGTGATCTCTGGCCATTTCGGATTACATGTCATAGTTATGAAGAGGTCGGGTGGGCCAGCCCATCGACAAATGGCCAAGGCATCGTGGTAATTTTGCACCATATATCTAGGGCCTCCTGTGTATGAGGAGGTTAAGATAACTCGCTGGTCTATTGAAGCCGCTGTTGTATCACCTCTGGACACAGCATCAGTCAATCAACTCAAGATTTCTTTTCTGATGGTTTTCTGATTTCGCCGTAAAAAAATCTAATCTCACTTCTTGTAAACATGTAAATGC
Source organism: Salicornia ramosissima (assembly GCA_951394345.1). NCBI lineage: Eukaryota > Viridiplantae > Streptophyta > Magnoliopsida > Caryophyllales > Amaranthaceae > Salicornia > Salicornia ramosissima. The sequence goes on along the minus strand of OX596238.1, from coordinate 46,571,496 downwards.
GTCAACAATTAGCTGTTGGCGTAAACGACCACAAAGAATGAGGGTTAGAGCCTCATTTAGTCTTTCCATGAACCGGAAAGCATAATACTCCCTCATTGTCACATTGGTCTTTTTCTTTCAATTAGTGGTCTCGGCATCACTATGTGGAATGTCAATTCTATATCCATGTTCTCCATAAGGGAAGAGGAGTGGATATTGTAAGGCCATGAAGCTCGGGTGATTTTCTGATATCCTTCGAAGCTTGTGGCTTTTTTCCTCAATTATCACATCTCGATGGCCCCCTTCATTATCAGTATTCCCCACTATTAATGCAGCGAGCTCATTGCAAGTCGGTTGGTTGTACTTTCTGCCATCTTTAGAACGTGAACCAATTAATCTCACCCGAACAGGCTGCATATCAATTCCAGAGAACCGTTCTCTGGCCATTCTAAATACTTTTGCCAGCTCGCTGTGCTCGTCTAACATTTTTGACAAACCTTCGACTATCTCAGGGTCTAGATCAGTCGCTGCATTGTTTGTCAGTGAGTTAAATCTATTGGTTGTTTCATTGGCAGTGTCGTGCACATATAGTTGGGTAAATCTTGGTTGTTCTCCATCTAGTGGCAACAAAGAACCAATCTTATGGTAGTTTTGACAGTGGATTCGGAATACATATGGACCCCTTCCTCTGTTAATTGTTCGGTCTATGTACCCTCCCATTGAGGTGAAGGCAAAAATGGAGTTGTAAGTTCTAATGCATTCCCTAAATTTTGTTGACCTTGTTCCATTGTTAGGGTCAAGAAGTGCATGTAGATACTATGGTGGTTCTTTAAGCAATGGAAGTTTGACTTTTCCCTTTTGGCAGCAAATGTTGTACTTGGGATAGATGATCCTTGGCCCTCTCTCTTTTAACTCTTTCTTCTATCCAAACACTACAAAAAAATCATCTTTTAGCGACGGAAAATTTTCGTCGCTAAACACGAAATTCCGTCGCTAAATACGTTTTGCGACGGAAATAGAAACGGGACCATTGCGTTGGTGAAAGGCTCGTCGCTGATGTAAAATAGCGACGGAATTTGGTATTCCGTCGCTGAAATTGCTACAAAACCAATTCCGTCTCTAAATCTGTCGCTAAATATCAGCGACAGATTTAAAATTCCCTTGCTGAATCTAGCGACGGATTTTAATATTCCGTTGCTAAATTTAGCCACAGATTATAAAAATCCGTTGCTAAATTTAGCTACAGATTATAAAAATCCGTTGCTAAATTTAGCTACAAATTATAAAAATCCGTTGCTAAATTTAGCTACAGATTATGAAAATCTGTTGCTAAATTTGGCTAAAGTTTATAAAGATTTGTTACCAAATTTATAAAGATTTTGAATAATTTGTTGCTAGATTTTGCCGTTGTGATTATTCTTCATTTTTTATTGCATTTGCATTTAACTAGAGAATTAGAATGCCTTTCATAGACCAAAAAAAAGATTTCAAAAATATATAGAAAATTTACAATAACATTCAAATGGCTAAAATATTGGCCATCCATACAAAATATTATAATATTGCAATACGAAAAAAGTTAAACTTCCTTTTCAAAGTTAAATTACCCTTCATATACAAAATAGTTAACTAGAAACATGTGTTTGGTCATGGAATATTATCTATGCACTCTTTACCACATCCAAAATTTCCAAAAAATTACTCTAGTTAACATGACCAAAAGTAAGAAAGAAGAGGTAAGGATGGGGATCAGGGCATGGACGTAGAAGTTACTAACGATGCATTATTGGCTTGCATGAGAATTTGCACTTGTTGTTCAAGAGTCTTTATACTTGTAGTTGTTTCCATGAGAGTTTTTTGAGTTTCCACAAGCCCCTCCTTTGTTGCTTCCAACTCTTCCTTTTGTTTGACATTTTCTGATTCAAGTTGAACAACCTTGTTTTCCAAGTTTGTAATGTACTCATCATTTCGAGATTTTTTTGCTCTTTTGTTATCATCTTTATCTCTTTCAAAATATGAATTAGCTGCCGCACCCAATCCAAAAATTCTACCCTTTTCATTCCATCCTCCTGTAGACTAAAAAAACAGGTCATCTTCCGTCTTCTGATTTTCACTTTCACAATCAAGGTTGGCAGCCTTTCTCTTTTCAAAATCATTCTAAAAAAATTTAAAAATATATAATTACTTTTTCGCCTAAATCATATTGTTTTCAACAACTTAAAGAATTAAAAAGTCATAACACTTACCCACACATCTTGTGTCTTACTGTTGACAAATTGTCCATCTTTATTAGTATGACATTCTTGATAAAGCTCTGCTGCCGTGGGTTTGCGATTCAACTTCTTCTCCTATTCATGTTCATTTTGAACAAAAAAAAAAGAACATGATCAAAATTTCTGCAGCACTTCCCCATAAATATAACATACCCAATGTTTTGGGAAGAAAGTTTCTAATAACCTGTTTTTTTTTCAATAAAATTCCAAGCATATAATCAATATTACATCAACACAACAACATTCCCCAACACACGAATTTTACTTTCAAACACTCACTCCTTATCTTCAAAGCTAAAATATTCTACATTTAAAAATATATAAAAAAATATTAATAACATTAATTAAATACCAGTTTCATCTTCACTTCCTCAGATGAAATAGAGCCTTGGCGATGGTGAACTTTTTGATTATCATTGCTCATCCTATTTTTAGAACATTGCGTTGATTTTTTTTTTGAAATCCTTTTGTGATCTGATTTTCTTCAGTTCCTCCCTTATGGTAGGAACACACCATGCAGCTCGATAATTAGGTTCAGTGCAAATCTTGGACACCATATCAGTAAGGCGTCTAGAGCATTTGGATTTCCAATCTTTCTTCACCAAGTTAGCAATTGATGGATCCCAAGAAAACTCATGCTTCAATTTAACATATAAGACATAAGTACATTTTTATATATGTATCAATGTATGTATTTTACAAAAAGGGAAAACATACCTTGAAAGCATTCCACCATCTATCCCTCACGTCTTGAGGAGTCATTGCCCAATTACAATATGGACCCTTAAAGTAAGTCTTATAACTTGTCTCACCAATCTTTTTTACTACTTTATGATTATTAAACCTTAAATAGATGAGAAAATAATACATTAAATTTGTATTATTTTAAATTAAAGAGATTCAATGCGATACTTAATCATCATATGCATCAATATATATACCAATTATAAAATTAAGAACATTTATGATGTACTTCAAATGAAACAAATAAATACAAACTAACCATAAAACAGTTGGATCCAAAATTGAGTTAGTCTTCTCAGGATTGCCCGTGTCATCTGAAACAATTCCGCTTTCGTTGTAGTTGTTTTCTACATTTTCAAGGCTAGGGAATGTGGCACCCTCCTCTTCATGAATGTTATGAGTTTCACATGATTGGTTAGTGGGTGGAGGGCGAATAATAGGATAATAAATCATGAATAATAAGAGGAGGGTGCCATAAGACCTCTTCATGAAATTTTCGTGTGATAAGAGTGACTATATAATCTAGTTCTTTTCGTGTTTAATTTCTAGGCTTAAAATATTGGGTTATGATTTATGTTGGTAATTTATTCAGTGATTGGCTGCAAAAAAAATTGTTTCATGAATTGTTTGGCGAATTTCGCTTTAGTCAAATTTCTAGGCGAAATGTTGCCCAAATTTGTAGTGGTATCATATTATAATTTGGCCTTGATATATTATGGTTTTGGGAGTATTTTTCGTGATTTATGGGTTTAATCATGCTTAGTTGTTGAATTGATTAATATAGGATTTATTGAATTGATTTAGTAACTTGTAACAATTTTTGTGTACATATTTCATGGAATTAACCTGCTGGTCGTGTGGTATATGTGTAAAGGTGTTTATCATGTTTTTAATTTTGTTTTGGGCTTAAATTATACTTGGTTAAGTCCTTGATTAATTATAGAATTATTTGTGCAAGTTTGATTAATTTTAAATAAGCTTTAAAGTTGTTTTTGGTGGTTGAATAATTATGGGCAGCATGTATGTATGGTGTAATTTGGTTCATACTTGTGTTTTTAATGGTGTAATTTGGTTCATACTTGTGTTTTTAATGGTTGCTAATCAATAGGAGTTATTTGGGTACACGTTTGGTTAATTTGGTGTTTTTATAATGAGCTTGACTAATTAAGTCTTTGTTACTTGATTAATTGAGAATAAATCTGTTTAAAATTATTGTTATTGGGCTAAATGTTATTCTTAAAATGTACAAGTGTTGGGTACATGTTAGTTGTGAGAAAATAATGGAAGTTGTAATTTCGAAATTTATCGATAAATAGGAACGATCTATTTTATCGTACATGTGTCTAGGAGGTTATTTATAATTGTTAGTCGGAGCCATTGGGCTGCGGAATTCAATGGTTAGATCAGTTACGTTTCTTGGGCTGCGGAATCCAAGAACAATATTTATTTGCCTGGATTAATTGTACTGTTGTCGTCCGGGAGTTCGGGAGGTGTAAGACCATATTTTGGGTGTCCATCCGGCATCGGGAGATTTGGCCAATCTTAGACACAATCGACTTCGTGTTGATTGTTGGTAGTGTAAGTCTGTAATACTCTGTAATTTTGGATAAATATCTTAAAATTAATTAATATTTTTATGCTACTAAAATTATTTATTTGAATTTTAGACATAAAATTTCAAGTCAAAATGTTGTTTAAATTATCAAAACCGAAATTTCATATACATACACGTGATTTTGGGATATCTTAAATAAGCCTTATTTCATAAATTACAATGATTTTATGATTAAGCTAATTTTATTGAAAAAGTATGTAAACCCAAATGTCATTTATGACTATCCTAAAACCTAAAACAAAATCCAATAAGACCAATTAGGAAGCCCAAAAGAGAAAATGCATAATAATAATAATAATAATATAAAATAAAATTGAAAGCCATGTACATGGCTACATCATGCATACACAAGGAAGAAAAAAAAAATTTACTTGCTCAAAATCCCCACCCAAACATGATCATGAAATATTTTCCAAATAATTCACTTGCCATTTTTTTCTCAATTCATTATTGAATTTCTTGATCACCAAGAATAACACCATTCCAAAATATGACTAAAACAAATATTCTTGATCACCAAAATATCCTCATGATTTTCTAACTTACCATAATACATAAACCATAAACACTATAAATACCCCCCATCCCAATGCACAAATTGCACCAACCCCACAAATCATCTTCTCCCTCTTACTCCAATCTCACAAGCACACTCAAAATTCTCTCTTCTTCTCTCTTCTTTTTCCACAAATTATTTCTTCTATTTTCGTAGCCTTTATGCCCGTATCTGTTCAGAGCCAATTTTCGGGTAATTCTGGTCATTTTAAGCAAATTTCTGTTTCACGACGGATTATTCCTCTCGAAAAGTTATTGAGGTTAGGCTCAAGAATCACCCGATTCGGATTCATATCAAAGGAGTTATGGCCTCTGAAAGTTTCTGCCTATTTTCTAATAAGATTACACCTCATGAATTTCCTCTCTTTTCTCTTGGCTTTCACCACCACCACTATTGGCGGCAGCCTCCATGAGCCATATCCAACCACCCTTGGCCACCTAGCTATCCTCCTCCTCTCCTCTTGTTTCGGTTTTACTCTTTACCTAAAACTACTATTTTTTTTATTACATATTATTATTATTATTATTATTATCATTATTGTTACGGTTTAATAAACAAAATAATTTAATGCTTTTAAAGTATAATTAAAAAAAAAAAAAAACAGAAATTTTAAGATATGATTTATGAAAATTAAATATAGTTCATGCACATATAGTGAGTCTTGTTATTTATTTATGTGTAGGGTGTTGATTCGCGATTTCTCTTAAGCTTCGTAATAAATTTTACTTAGTGAAGATCAAGGTACGTTAAGTGGCTAGATACTTTATTAAAGTGTTTACATGATTTTTACGTGTTTATATGATACATGATATAATTTATGATCAATTAATTTTGCATTATGTTAATTTAAAGTTTGATGACAAAATTATTTTATATTTTATTAGCCTTATATTTTGGTCATGAAATTTTTAGATTTTGAAAATAATATTTATGATTTGAATCATCTTATTATATTTTGAAAATAATGTTTTATGGAAAGATTTGAATCTTATTATATTTTGGAAAATAATATCATAGAAATTAAAATATTCTATGAAAAGATTTGGAATAACTAAATATTTTAGTGATACTGTCATATCATTTTGAAAGACTAAGTAAATAAGGAATTTTGGAAGGTTACAATTATATGAGTATATTATCTTTATACTCAACTCTTATTATATTAAAATTTTATTTGTGACCCCACAAGCTTTACAAGCTTATTTATTGTCTGTAATCCCGCTATGTGGATTTGGTTGATAAGACTATGGACTTTGTATGACCTAGTCTTTCTTCAAGGATAGCCTTTATACAGAAAGATACTAACTTGGGGGGTGTGCACACTTGGAGAGAAATTGGGGTATAAGAAAATTTTATTTTCAATATTTGAGTTTTTACATTCAATATTATTGGTTTGGAATATCTTTGGAAAATGATCATCTTGGATAAATAATTGTTGTCATATAATATGACTTGAATATTTCAAAAGCATGTTTATTAAATAAAGTTATTTTGACCTATCTTGCATTTTTCGTACTTAGCATATTTTGTTAACCCGTACTTTGTTTTGTTTTTGGCTTGGCCCTACTTATCATTTTGATGAGTAGTTAGGTGATGATAAATGAAGACTTCTACATGTGGCATCAAGGGGAATAAGGGCACCATCCACCAAGCTTAGGATTTACTTCTTTAATGCATTAGTTATTGAAATACAATTTAATTAAGTATTTACTCAATATTAATAAAGTATTTGAATTTTCCGCTGCAAGTTAGTTTGAAAGTATTTTAATATAGCCTTACATTATCACGTGGCGGTAATACGCCCAAGTCTATCTCTACGGTATTTTGTATGTATTATTTTGGTATTTCCGTAGAGGGAGATTTGGGGGTGTTACAAAGTCCATATTTTGGGCATCTACCTAACAAACCTTAGGAGTGGTACTGCGGGATACCACTAGCGATCGTTCTGTCTTCAGTACATGTATTGATTTGGGGAGTTGGGAATAATTGCGATCATAGCACATCTGGGAATTTGGGTTCCATTGTGGTATAATAGTTTTATTGAGATGTTATTGGATTTCTTATCCTTTGGATTAAGTATGTGTTTGTTATGATGTTGTACTATACTAACTAGTCCTGCAGGTGGGTTATGGACGAGGTTATGGCAAGTGATGGTTGTCTGTATTCAATGACTTGAATGCTGTTAGTTCAATGTATACTCAAGAAGGGGGGGTTGAATTGAGTATATGTGTTTTTTTTTAATCGTTTTCAAGTTTTGTTTGTGCTTTTGTGAGAACAACGAGAGAACAGTAAGTAAAGAGTAAGGACACAAAGATTTAACGAGGTTCGGCTTCTAAACAAGCCTACGTCCTCCACTCTCTCACCAATATTATTAATCAACTCAGAATAATAACAAGGTTACACACTCAATTAAGTGCTACAACTATGTAACACTTAATTCCCCAACTGTTAACTCTAACAGTTCACTCAGTGTTCACAGAACACTCCCCAACCACTTCCCTCTAAGTGGTTCAAATGTTACAAACTTAAATCTCCGTAAGTTTTTCTCTTAAAGATGGATATGGAGATAGTTTTGGACTAAGGATAGACTCTCAGAAAATATTACTTGGTTTTCTTTGGAGAGCAAAAGTCTTCTAGGGTTTTTTGCAAAGATTGTTTATATAGACAAGGAAAACCGTTCCCTAGAAGTGTGCTGGAAGCTCCCCTAAATTGTGCAAAAGGATCAGCTGACACAAGTGAACAGTTAACTGTTCCAGACTTTTGTATACTACCACTGTTTGCAGCGGTTAATACTCAAAAGTCCAATCAAGTACATTGCATTTAATGAGCTGATTTTGCAAATCAATTTAGCAGATTTCCAGGACACAAGTGATCCAGATTTTTCAAATAAATTTTCAAAAATGATTTTGAACTCGAAAATCTGTACGGATCACGTGCGTAATACTGAGGTCTGTTCCCACAGTGGTCTCAGTACTACTAAGTCTACATCTGGTAAAGGGAACTTTTCCAAACTTGTTCTTTGCCTGTTCTCTTTACTTGATGTACACTTAAGGTCTTTTTACTCTTTACTTAAAAACAATAAGAATACTTTCTTAAGCCTATTTTACATGAAGATCCTAGAAGTATAAAAATAAAAGGCTCCAAGCTCTTGGTTTCTGATCTTCAAGTATCTCAAGGCCTTCATGATTGCCTTGATGGATCCTCACTTGATTCAACCTGTTCATATACAATTATTTATAGACATCAAGTATAGAGGACTGGTTTGTCATCATTCAAATCAAACATGGTTCAACAATTTCCCCCTATTTGATGATGACAAACCATGAAGTTCCCCCTGAGAACAGTATCCAGTTATTTCAAAATAAAATAACTGTTCAGAGGAACTGGTCTTGCACTGTGCCTGTAGTCAGATTCATAATCTCAGAGAATAAAAAATATACAGCAGACTAAAGCACAATTAGACTGATAACAATGATCAGTCACTCATCACATTACTCACTTTATTATTGAGTTTCAGCATTAAACCTGTAACCTGCAAGACTTATCAATTATCAATTGTAGCAAGAGAAATTTCAATTTCACTTGGAAGAATTTTCTTCCAGTTGGGATGGGTAGGAGCACTTGATCTGAATTCAAGATACTCCTAGGCAAAAAGCTGGGCCATCTCTTAACAAGGTCTGAACCTTGTCCAGGTTGCTACAATTGATACTAGGAACTTCACCTGTCCTATTCCCCCTTTTGGCATCATCAAATGACAAAAACAATCATAGCACAAAATTAGGAGAAGGCAACAGGTAAAGTCAAATACAAGCATAATATTAACACAACATTCTAGAGATGTTGTCCCACATGTGAGTACCTGCAACTCACAATCCCAAACTGTTCAAGGGCACACAGAAGTTAATAAAATATACAGACCAGGACCATTCTGCAGAGAAATTGTTTAGCAGAAATGGTCAAAAACTAAAGGTAGCAATTGTTTAGAGAAACCAGAGAAAAGAAAGTTTGAGATCAATGTTAGTAGGGAAGGGGGTAGGCTAAGAAGAAGTGGAGTTAGCATCATCATCAGAATCCTCAGTGGAATCCTCATCCTCTTTTTCTGCACTCTGCTCCTGCTGCTTCTTCCTGACTTGGGCTATGATGGGAACTGGTCTCTTGGTGGTCTTGGGTTTGAAGCTGGAAGAGGAGGCAAGCTTTTCTTCATGGGAGTCCAGTCGTGCTGTTATGTTCTTTATAGAACCATCCAGAGAAGTGCACAGAGCATTGACACTAGCCATCATCTGTTGCAGTAATTCCCCATGTGTCTGCACCTGTTTAGACAGTGACTCAGTGGCTTCCTCAGACCTGGAGCTGCTTGTCCTTCTGGCCCCTGTGACCCTGTCTTCATCCCTCATCTTGAGCATACCTCCCTCAAAGGTCATCCCCTTCTGACCTAGGATCTGGTTGATGAGGACAGACATTTTCTTTACCTCACCACTCAGATGAACCTTTCTACTTTGGAAAATCAAAGTAAGCCAGGCTCCATAAGGTAGAGAGTGGTTGGACCTTTCCAAAATGCTAACCATGTGAGCTAGCATCAGACCAGGGAGACTCAACTTAATTTTCTCATATAGACAATAAATAATCACAACATCCATCTTCCTAACATCCATTCTGCCCTGAGCCCTGGGGAGTACTATCTTAGAGGCAACTGTATGGAACAGCCTCATTATTGGTTCCCTTAATTGGCCAATAACATAGCCAGCACCATCAGTTGGAGAACCAGTAAAGAGAGTGGTCTGTATGTGTTCTGTACTGACCTCAGGAATAGTTGGCCAGTTGTCCTTGGAATAATCACAGAATCCACCCCTTGGTACACCCAGTACCTCCCCTAGACTCTTCTTTGAAAGAGTGATGTCGACCCCCTCGACCTCACTCCAGACCTTCCCCTTCTCTAACTTCCCCAATTTAGAGTAAAATTCTTCAACACAGGTTTCAAAAACATCAAGCCTCTTATCAAATAGCCCTTCCCAACCCTGGAACTCTATGGCCTCTTTAAATTCTTCTAAAAATGGTTGACTCATCCAAGACATGGGACATGAAAAACCAAATAAGACACCCCTACCACTCAGTTCATACAGTGGTTCAGAAGTGGTCTTACCTTTCTTCTTGGCAGGAGTCTTGTCAGAGGTAGAGGCAGCTTTCCTTTTCTTTTCTGCTGGGAGTTTGGTTGCAGGCTTGGGACTTTCAGAGGCTTTTCCCTTCTTGGCAACACTCTTCACCCTTTTCTTCTTTTCATCCTTCTTCTCTTCAGAGACCAATTCAGCAGGTTCCTTCTTGATTTCTTCCTTACAGACCCTTGTCCTCAAGGGCCTGGTTCTTTTTCCTTGTTCCTTTTCACCTTGTACAACACCGGTGATCTCGACATCCATATCCTGAACATTGGTGTCATCATCCTTCTTTTCCATTTCTTCCTTTTCAACTTCCTTCTCTTCAGAGCTTGGCACTGGTTTCTGTGTGGTCTGTGGTGATGATGTGGGTGACTTTTCTGATGGTGGAGAGGGTAATGGGGTTGTTTCTTTTTGTGGTGGAGAGGATGGTGGAGTTGTGAATTTCATTGGTGACTGTGGGGGAGGAGTTTTGGCTTTTGTGGGAGATGGTGGTTTTAGTGGAGGAGAAGATTTTGTAGGCTGTGACGAGTGTTGTTTGGGTGATGGAGAGGATGATTTCTTAGATGGTGATGGTATTTTCTGAGGTTGAGGTGGTGGTGATGTTTTAGGGCTTGGTGGAGGAGTAGATTTCGTATCGGGCTTGCATGTGCCTTTAGACTCAGCAACTGTTTCTGTTGTGGTTTGATCCTTGATTTTTTCTTCCTTTTCTTCTGTGTGGTGGTGTTCAGCAACCACTACATTTTCTGATTCTTTCTCAGCCTTAGAGGGTGTGAAATTTGGAGATTGGCTTAACCCACGACTTTTCTTCCTTGCAGCCTTGCTTTTCTTTCTTCCCATTTTGATTAGATTTGCAGAGTTGATGAAGGAGAGAGAAAGAAACCGAATTTGAATTCTTAAAGAGGATTTTGATGATGGTGCTTAGGGTTTGAGAGAAAGGATTACTTTGAGAGAGAAAGAGACAGTTAGAGAGAAATCAATGTGATAAAATGAATTAAAATGGAGAAAACCGGCAGTTATTCGAACAGATAAAGTAGAAGTAACTTCTACACTGTTCACAACGGTCATGTGTCAGAACATTTAACTCCTCAATTTCAAAATCGAGAATTCAGCAGTAACAGATATAACCGATGTAGGGAACTGGTCTTACGATGGTCTGACGCTGATCTGTATAAATTAAAAACTTTAATGCAACTTACAATTAGGCAACTTAGAGATACCACACATTGGAACAGCATCAGCATAAGAATTTTGAGACCACTTGCATCAATGACATTAAGAGTTAACCAGCCCTGCTTATTTACACTAATGATCAAAAATTCAAACATAGCCAAAAAGAGAAAGATAAGTCCTAAGGAACTAGGATCTAATCCTTACCATACCAAGTAATGTGCGGAGTTTGACAAACACTTCCCTGCTCAGGGTTTTAGTGAAAATATCAGCCAATTGTTCTTCAGATCTACAAAATTCAAGATTCACATTTCCTTTTTCAACATTGTCTCTAAGAAAATGATGTCTGATTTCAATATGTTTGGTTTTAGAGTGCTGGACAGGATTTTTTGAAATGTTTATAGCACTGGTGTTATCACACAATATGGGAACACTTCCGGAACAGACCCCAAAATCCTTAAATTGTGTCTTTATCCAAAGCAATTGAGCACAGCACAAAGCAGCAGCTATGTACTCTGATTCAGCTGTGGATAAGGCCACTGAATTTTGTTTCTTAGATCCCCATGAAATGAGACAAGAACCTAAGAAGTGAGCCATTCCTGAAGTGCTCTTCCTGTCCACACTAAAACCAGCATAATCAGCATCAGTGTATCCTAAAAGATCAAAATTGCTTCCCTTTGGATACCATAAGCACATGTCCTCAGTACCACTTAGGTACCTAAAAATTCTCTTAACAGCTTTTAGATGAGACTCTTTTGGGTTGCTTTGAAATCTTGCACACAACCCAACTGAGAACACTATGTCTGGTCTACTAGCTGTTAAGTAGAGAAGTGAGCCAATCATACCTCTGTATAGCTTATCCTCAACACCCTTTCCTTTCTCATCTAGGCTCAGTTTAGAAGAGGTAGGAATAGGTGTGTCATAGGACTTGCTATCTTGCAGACCATATCTCTTGAGCAGCTCCTTGAGATACTTCTGTTGATGGATCATGATTCCATCATTCACTTGCTTGATTTGAAGCCCTAGGAAGAAACCAAGTTCTCCCATCATGCTCATCTCAAATTCACTTTTCATTAGGTCTGCAAACTCATCACACAAAACAGAATTAGTAGCCCCAAACAAAATATCATCAACATATACCTGGACCACTAACAGATCTGTTCCCCTTTTCTTTAAGAATAGAGTTTTGTCCACTGAACCTCTCTCATAATGATTTTCAATAAGAAAGCTAGAGAGTCTCTCATACCAAGCACGAGGGGCTTGTTTGAGGCCATAAAGAGCTTTGTCTAACTTGTAGACATGATCTGGACAAACTCTATCCTCAAAGCCAGGGGGCTGTTCCACATACACATCTTCTTTCAAATAACCATTTAGAAAAGAAGTTTTAACATCCATTTGAAAGAGTTTAAAGTTCATGTGGGCAGCAAATGCAATCAAAATTCTTATTGCCTCAAGCCTAGCTACTGGAGCAAAGGTTTCATCATAGTCTATTCCCTCTTGTTGGTTAAACCCTTGAACCACTAGCCTGGCCTTGTTTCTGACTATAGTACCTGAGTCATCCATTTTGTTTCTGAAGACCCATTTGGTTCCAATAACAGATATCTCATTGGTTCTTGGTTCAAGATGCCAAACCTGATTTCTTTCAAACTGGTTCAACTCATCTTGCATGGCCAAGATCCAATCAGGATCAGTTAGAGCAATTTTATAGTCAGTTGGTTCTATGTGAGATAAGAAGGAGAAGTAAGCACAGAAGTTCTTCCAAACAGAATTTCTAGTTTGGACTCCTTTTGATAAATCACTAATGATTTGATCAGAAGGATGAGAGCTTCTTTGCTTAAACATACTCTTTCTTACGATATTTAAGTCACCTAAGTTAGAACCAATGTCTGTACTGGTTCCCCCTATTTCATTTTCATTTTGAGAGGGTGGACCAGTTTCTTCAGTGTTCTCTCCCACTTCATCTTCAGATGGATGGGCAGGAGAGTCACTAAGTTCAACAACCTGTTTAGCATTTCCCTCTGCTGCACCAGACTCATTGTTGTTTTCAGGAGGAGTTTGAGGGTCTGGTTCAGCAGTGTTCTCTGGTTCAGCTCCAGTGAAATTTGTCATTCCAATATTAAAGCCTTCATCATCATCTACCTGCACAGGCTTGTTGAACATGTTAGTTTCATCAAACAATACATGGATACTCTCTTCAACACACAAGGTTCTTTTGTTGAAAACTTTATATGCCTTGCTATGAGGAGAATACCCTATAAAAACAGCTTCATCACTCCTGGGGTCGAACTTGTCCAAACTGGTCTTACCATTGTTGTGTACAAAACACTTACAACCAAATATCCTTAAGTGTTCAATGTTTGGTTTTCGACCCCTTAGAAGTTCATAAGGTGTTTTTCTTAGTATTGGTCTTAGCATAACCCTATTGAGTATGTAGCAGGATGTACTCACAGCATCAGCCTAAAATTTCTTGGACAGACCACTCTCTAAAAGCATGGTTCTAGCCATTTCTTCTAGAGTGCGATTCTTTCTTTCAACAACTCCATTTTGTTGTGGAGTTCTGGGGGCTGAGAAGTTGTGAGAAACACCATGCTCCATACAATAGGTTATGAAGCTAGCATTATCAAATTCTGACCCATGATCAGATCTGATGGATGCTAACTGATGATTGATCTTGTTCTGGACTTGTTTCACTAGTATTTCAAATTCATCAAAAGTTTCATCTTTGTATTTCAAGAATATGGTACAAGTGAAACGAGAGTAATCATCAACTAAGACAAATACATAACTAAAGCCATTTCTACTTTGTACACGCATAGGTCCACATAAATCCATGTGTACAAGTTCAAATGGTCTAGAGGAACTAACCACTTTCTTTGGTTTAAAAGATGATCTTACATGCTTTCACTTTGCACACTCTTGGCAGAGCTGGTCTGCCACATATTTGATGTTAGGTAAACCTAATACCAATTCTTGTGTTCTCAACTTGTTGAGCAAAGTGAATCTAACATGTCCTAATCTTTTATGCCAAAGCCATTGGTCATCCTCTACAACACTAAGGCAGAGGGCACTGTTCTGTGGAAGTTGATTTAAGTATGTAATATACACATTGTTATGCCTTGTTCCTTCACAGACCAGTTCCCCTATCTTAGAGTTCACTATGTGACAAGTGTTTGATTCAAAATTCACTTTATTTCCCTTGTCACATAGTTGAGATATGCTCAAAAGGTTATGTTTCAAACCTTCTACATAGTAAACATTGTCAATTGCTTGGGAGAGTGACTTACCAACCTTACCTACTCCTTTGATAAGTCCTTTGCTATTGTCACCAAATGTCACGTGCCCTCCCTCGAATGCAGTGAGTGAAAGGAATTGTTCTTTATCCCCGGACATGTGTCTTGAGCAACCACTGTCCAAATACCAATATGGCTTTCCTTTCACTCGTACCTGCACAATCAAACTAAAGGTTAGTTTTAGGAACCCAGACCAGCTTGGGTTCCTTGTTCTTTGAAACATTTCCAACCTTGACCTTCCTAACCCACACTTGTTGGGTGTAGTTTTTATTTTTCTTGTCATGTTTCTTTTTGGTGAAACATTTGTTAGCAACATGACCACTTTTACCACAATAGGTACAAACATGCATATCCTTGGCAAATATATACTTGCCTTTCTTGAATTCATTCAACCATGTGTTGTCTCTGCCAAGAACAGTTGTAGAACTAGATCCAGAATACCCTAAACCAAACCTTTGAGAATTTCCAGGTTGGGATGTGAGGATGTTTAGGGTTTTCTGAGCATCTAACATTTTGTTCAATTGGTTCATACAATTTGTTAGCTCATTTTCCTTGTTCTCAAGTCTCTTAAGTTGAACTTCATTTTGTTTCTCAAAAGATTTTAAGTCAATTCTAGTCTTTTGAAGTTCATCTTATAGTCTTGAGACCAGGGAGGGATCTGGTTCGTCACTGGTCTTCTTGGTGTTTTCTTGTTTTACCAAGATGAGTTCAGCCTCAAGATCACATATCTTGGCTATGCACTCATCATGTAAAACATCCAAAACCTCATCAAAGGCAGTGGGAGAACCAGTCTCTTCAGAACTCTTGAGTTCACTATGTTCCTTGTGTAAATCTTCAAGTATTTCAATTAAATGGTCATATGCAAGTATGACATCAGATTTACTCAAGGTACATGTGTCTTTTAGCAGTTCAAAGTTTGAATTATGTGTGATAAATTTCTTGAGCTCATTAAACCCCTTTTCAATTTTTTCAAAAAGTTCGTCCTCTTTAGGAACTGGTTTGGAGTTTAATGTCTCAAGTTCCATTTTATGCTGATCTGCTGTTATTTCAAGTTCAGAAATTTTTTCTTTAAGTTCTTCGCAAATAAACTCAAGTTCAGCAGATCTAGCACCACATATTTCACACTCTCGAACTGTTTCTTTTAATTTCTTTTTGTTGTTCTGATAAGCAGACCCAACACTAATACATTGATCAATGGTGAATTCAAGATAGTCAAGCAGTTCATCTCTATCTAGATTATGCATTTTTGCCTTTAAATCATTAAAACATACCTGGTTGTCATCTGAAGTGCTTCCACCAGCCATGAGACAGAGAACTTCTTCTTCTTGCAAACAGTCCTCATACCGGTCTGTGCATGTGAAAGCAATCAGACAAAGATTTGCTTCTTCTTCATCTTCCTCATTTTCTGAATCTGAATCACCCCACACTGCAGCTAACATAGCTCTTATGAAAGCCTTCTTCTCACTCTGGACTCCAGGATTTCCTTTGGGATTTTTCCATGTTGGACACTCCTTGATTATGTGCCCCATTTCCCCACATTTAAAGCAACCAGCATTGGAACTGGTTTTCCTGAACTGTCCAGAACTGTTCCTTCCTTTTACAGACTTACCTTTGGACTTTGTCCTAAGGTATTTTTCAAACCTTCTAGCCATAAGACTTATATCATCTTCATCATCCTCAGATTCCTCTGCTTTGAGGACCATTTCCTTGTTTTTTGAGCTAGATTCAGCCTTTGAATCTACCAACATCTCATGAGTCATCAAGGAACCAATAAGTTATTCTAGAGATAGTGAGGACAGATCCTTTGCTTCTTGTATGGCTGTAACCTTGGGCATCCACTTCCCTGATAAGCTTCTCAACATTTTCCTCACCAACTCTTCACTTGAGAAGGTCTTTCCCAATGACTTTAGTTCATTTACAATGGTCATGAACCTTGTAAACATGTCCTTTATATTTTCATCTCTAGTCATTTCAAAGACTTCATATTTTGACATAAGCATGTCAATTTTTGACCTTCTCACCTCAGAGTTGCCTTCATATGCAAGCTCTAGTGTATCCCATATTTCCTTTGCAGAAGAACAAGCTAAAATTCGATTTACCTCACATTCTGCAATTCCTTGTTGGACAAGTGACATTGCCTTTGCATTTTTCTCCAGCTTCTTGTAGTCTTCACTTGTGTACTCTTCTTCTGTCTTTGGAACCATGAGCCCTTCCTGACTCTTCTTGTGGATGGACGTGGGTCCATTTTTGACAATCATCCAGCACTCATAATCTATCCCAATGATAAGATTTTTCATGCAATTTTTCCACCAAGAGTAGTTAGTACCATTGAACTTGGGGAGTCTTGAACTGTTTGATTCTTGAATAGACATCTTCTTGCTCCTCTAGGTAGTTAACCTTTTGAGAAGTTAGGCTCTGATACCAATTGTTAGGTCAATGTATACTCAAGAAGGGGGGGGGTTGAATTGAGTATATGTGTTTTTTTTAATCGTTTTCAAGTTTTGTTTGTGCTTTTGTGAGAACAACGAGAGAACAGTAAGTAAAGAGTAAGGACACAAAGATTTAACGAGGTTCGGCTTCTAAACAAGCCTACGTCCTCCACTCTCTCACCAATATTATTAATCAACTCAGAATAATAACAAGGTTACACACTCAATTAAGTGCTACAACTATGTAACACTTAATTCCCCAACTGTTAACTCTAACAGTTCACTCAGTGTTCACAGAACACTCCCCAACCACTTCCCTCTAAGTGGTTCAAATGTTACAAACTTAAATCTCCGTAAGTTTTTCTCTTAAAGATGGATATGGAGATAGTTTTGGACTAAGGATAGACTCTCAGAAAATATTACTTGGTTTTCTTTGGAGAGCAAAAGTCTTCTAGGGTTTTTTGCAAAGATTGTTTATATAGACAAGGAAAACCGTTCCCTAGAAGTGTGCTGGAAGCTCCCCTAAATTGTGCAAAAGGATCAGCTGACACAAGTGAACAGTTAACTGTTCCAGACTTTTGTATACTACCACTGTTTGCAGCGGTTAATACTCAAAAGTCCAATCAAGTACATTGCATTTAATGAGCTGATTTTGCAAATCAATTTAGCAGATTTCCAGGACACAAGTGATCCAGATTTTTCAAATAAATTTTCAAAAATGATTTTGAACTCGAAAATCTGTACGGATCACGTGCGTAATACTGAGGTCTGTTCCCACAGTGGTCTCAGTACTACTAAGTCTACATCTGGTAAAGGGAACTTTTCCAAACTTGTTCTTTGCCTGTTCTCTTTACTTGATGTACACTTAAGGTCTTTTTACTCTTTACTTAAAAACAATAAGAATACTTTCTTAAGCCTATTTTACATGAAGATCCTAGAAGTATAAAAATAAAAGGCTCCAAGCTCTTGGTTTCTGATCTTCAAGTATCTCAAGGCCTTCATGATTGCCTTGATGGATCCTCACTTGATTCAACCTGTTCATATACAATTATTTATAGACATCAAGTATAGAGGACTGGTTTGTCATCATTCAAATCAAACATGGTTCAACAAATGCTTCCTGTTGTTTGTGGATGTTTATTTAACTCCTTGATCCATGATTCTGATCTTGTGTTTTCTATGTTGGGGAGAACTATTAGTTACTCGCCACTGATGGTGGAGTTGTATTCATTTTTCAGATGCTGGTTGACTGCAGGATTGTAACGATTGGGTGTTGTGTGTGTGTGAGGATTGGTATTAGGGATTTTCTCCTTTAGTTTAGCCATTTTAGTTTGTATGGCGTGGCCAGAATTCCTCACTTATGATTTCTGTTTAAGTAGATTTGATTTCTAGACTTATGTATATGTGTTTATACCTCTTACTTTGGACTTGTAATTGTATTGGACTTTCTATAGTCGGACTTTAATATTTTCTTTTGGGTTATGTTTCTTACAACTTAAGTGGCACTCCCGTCCAGTGCTCTATCTTCCGCTTGTATCCTCTGTTTGTAAGGACGGGGTGTTACAGTAAAAACATCATCGGTGTTATCCTAACCTGCTATCAATGGGTCTGGGTCTCACTAATTGATCATGGGTCGGGTTTAGGTCAAGTCCAAATTTCTCCGACCCAAACCCTACTTGCAGACCCATTTTTATTTAAAATATCCCTAAAAAATATATATAACTGAGTCTCATACAATCATGCTTGGTTACTCATACAGTTTGAAAACTTGTAAATTCTAGTTGCAATTCCAAAGTTAGAAATGTCGAGCTATAACTTATAACTTTGCGAATCGTAAAACTTTGTAATTTAAGTATTTTACATTTTTGTAAGAAATTGATTTATCGTGGTTGCACGATACCTATAACGGAGTACAAAAATTTTAAATTGTTACATGATTATAAATTATTGATAAAATGCTTGTGAAATATGAAAGACCCAATTAAGACCCATTTAGGACCCATAGACCCATTAAACCCATAAATTGGGTCTAAAAATTCTAGACCCATAGTCTTGGTTGGGTCTGGGTCTAAAAAAATAAACGATCTTGGGTCTGATTGGACCCGACCTATTGCCAATCTTAGGCGGCGCAGGGGGTTGTGCGGTTTCATGAAGCAGTGTGCTTTTTTTTCTTTGAATGTTATGAGAGGGAGGAGAAGAGGAGAGAGATTGGAGTGTTTTAAGGGGGGTTTTGGGTATGTTCTGACTCACTATATGGGTATTTATACTAGTTGTTTGGTGGTTTTTCCTCAATCTAAGTGTAGCCCAAATAACTTCTATAACTTCCTTAAAGTTTATACCATTAATTCCAAATTTCCAACATAAGGCTCGTATAAAAAAAAATTCCAACATAAGCAACTGATATTTTATACTTAGCCTACAATGTTACGTTTTAAAATATTATTTTCGCAAAAAAATAAAATAATAACTAATACTTTTTTTGTAAAATATCCAATAAAATTCTTTTTTTGAAATACTCATTATAATTAAAATTTAAATAATTTTATTTCATTAAAATACTCATTAATATATTTTAAAAAAGGATTATTTGCTTTTAATAATCCAACCTTTTGTGTTTTAGCAACCAATAATCCAACCTTTGGATTATTAGCGCTAATAATCCAACCTTTGCACAAAAATCCAACCAATGAACCTGAACCTCTCATTTTAGTGTTTTAACAGTTGTATAGGTAAGTTAACGTTAGACTTTTAATATATAGTTGGTTAAAAAACCCAAGAAAACAATAGATCAACATATAATTGATCTCTTATTTTCAAATTTAGTTCATTGGTTGCTAATAATCGAAAGGTTGGATTATTGTATGGATTTAAGGTGCAAAGGTTGGATTATTCCTTAATAATTCAAATATTGGATTATTGGTTACTAAAACTCAAAAGGTTGGATTATTAAAAGCAAATTTTCCGAAAATACTTAAAATTTACCTCAAAATACAGGGGATTACATTGTCTTATTCGTCTTAATAAAACATTCATTAATATCAACAATATAAATGAACAAAAAATTATGGAACACATACATTCAGTAAATGTTTTAGTTGCGTTCTCTATATGTGTAGTAACATAATAGAGGAAATATGTTAGAGTGACTATCAAGGCTTTGTTTTTTTTAACTGAATTAATCTGAACTGAATTTATTTAAATCGAATTGAATTAAATTAATTCAAATCCTAGACTCAACAAGAGTTGAGCTAAAATTTTCTGAATTTAATTAAACTGAACTAAAATTTCAAAAATTAAATCTAAAAAAAGCCCTAAAAAGAATGGCAAAATTATCTTCTTTTTTAGGGGGGTATAGTTTTGTGTGTGTAGTAGAACTAGGTTTTTGGTTGTACATATTAGATTAACAATTGTATGTTTTAATTTTTCATTTCTGATGATTTTTGAAAATTGAAAATAAAACTTAATAATTCATTAAAAAAATTAAAATGTATGAAATGAATAATTATTTTAAAGATTATAACATATACATTTTGGAAAAATAATTCATCTGGATGATTATAAAATAATGGAAAATGATTTTATAAATATGAAGTGTGAGTTCGTTTGAAGAGAACTAGTATATTGGCCTGACGATGCTCTGTCAGATTGCTAGAAATAAATGTGTTTTATTCTGTATTGTTTATAAAAGTATTGGTTAGATAAATATTTTAATAAATATTTTTTCAACTATCTCATCATTTATTATAATTTATTTTCAAAATTTAACATCAATCTTTGGTAAAACTTGTGTCCTCATCACAATGTCACAAATTGATCATCGATTTCGTGATTGTATCTAATTTTAATAGTCTTCCTCATTACATCCACATTATCATTTAATACTTGTCAAGAAATATGTGCATAACATAGAGAAGTGATAGTGCTTGTAGTGATGAAAATTTGAGGTTTCAAGTTCAATTACTTGGAAGAATCATGCTATGTTTGGATACAAGCATTTCATTTGAAATGATGGATCTGGGTCAAATTACATGTTTGACATGTAAAAAATTTGGAATTGGGTTTGGCCCAATTCCCAACCAAAATACTTAACAAACAAATGTTGTGTATTTCAAATACTTAACAAAACCATGTCATTTCAAATTCTAAAAATAACCCAAACAAATAATTGTCATTTGAATTGTAATATTTCAATTTCAGAAATTGAATTCATCAATTTGAAATGAATTCCACATATCCAAACACTACCTATTTATTTTCTGTATCATTTAATCATTCATTGAAACTCATCTAATGTAAAGCATGTGATGATGACACATGGTGAATCCCTTGCAAAGAAGCGCCTTTTAATAATATTTATAGATTATAGATTATAGATTTTAAAATGGGGAAAAAAAACTAAATGAGTAACTTAAAAAGGAAGTGATATAGGAAAGAAAATGACATTATTTGAGAGAAATTGAAAAGTTTTATTAAATGTAAATAAATTATTAATTTAATTGTAATTGGAAAAGAAAATTAATTTGTCACCCAAAAAAAAATGAAAAATGAAACATTTTTTATAAAGATGACACGTGTTTTTTTTTTTTTGGAGATATCAATTACATGTGTCAAAGTTATATGTGGGGAAGATGACACATGACAATTTTTTTTAAGATATCAAATACATGTGTCAAATGACTCAAATGTATGTGTGGGGTGTGTTTTAATATAGAACATATAGATATGTGGGGGTTTGTTTTAATATAATAGATATAGATATAGATTGCAAAAATCACTTGTTCATAGGAAAAGATTAACACCAACAACCTCAATCATGGTCGTTTTTAATTATTAACCTCAACAATTGATTAACTCAAAGTTGACCAATAGTGAAAATTTATTGTCTTACATTAATAATAATCAAAAATTTATTTTTCTTTCTCGTATTATCACCCCTCGAAGAATCCTGAGGAACGATGGGACGGTTTCCAACTTGATTAACCCTGCTACAATGGTGTGGAAGAAGCAACTTATTGAAGATATTTTTTTCCCCGTGGACTGTGAAATGATCCTTAATATGTCCCTTAGTATTCGAAGCCCCCCGGATGAACTTATTTGGATAGGAAGCAAGGATGGGCTATTTAGGGTTAAGGATGCCTATAGGCTCATCAGGGAAGCCAATGACACTCCGGAGAGCTCTACCAGCCCTGACCCAATTTGGGGTCACCTTTGGAGCCTAGATGTCCCCCCAACCCCCCAAAATCCTAAATTTCACTTGGAGAGCTTGCTGGAATATATTGCCTACGAAAACAAACCTATCGCATAAAAAGGTGGTTTTGGAGAATAGATGTCCGAGATGCCCTCATGAGGAATCTATCATGCATGCTTTGAAAGATTGTGAAGCTAACGGTGAAGTGGAAGCTCTTTAGGGAGGAAATTCGGTGGCCTGAAGTTTCCTCCTTCCGGGAATGGGTCGCTTGGGTGTTTGATAATATCGTGGTGGAGAAGCATGGTCTTTTCGTCACTGTGGCCTGACAGTTTTGGCAATGTCAAAATGAGCTCCTTTTTGAGAACAAAACCATTATAGCGGAGTTGGCTTTTAGAAGGTGTTGTGATCTTCTACAGGATTATCGATCTGCTATGTTGTCTTCTGACCAGAATAGGAGCAACAACGAATGGAGGGATGCTAGATGGACCACCCCACCACCAGATTTTCTAAAAGTTAACTTTGATGATGTCGCTAGGAGAGGTGAAGATAAGATGGGTATTGATGTCTTGGCTCGTGATGTTGAGGGTATGATCAAGATGGCGTGCTCAAAAATTATATGGCAGCAGTGGGATCCAAAACTAGCGGAGGTAGCAGCAGCGAAGCATGCCGTGGAACTAGCTCGGGATCTAGAATGGAAAAATGTCATGTTTGAAGGTGATGCTCAAGTAATAATCAAAGCTATTAGTAAGGAAACAACTAGGAATAGCCTAATCCAGGTAGTGGTAGATGATATTATTTTTTTGTTAAGTTGTTTTGAGTCTGTTTCTTTTAATTTCTGCTATAGGGAGTGTAACGAGGTTGCTCACTATCTTTCTAGATGGGCGATGACATCCTTTAGTAATGAGGTGTGGTTTGATGAGTTCCCTCAGTGGATCTCTGATGTGATGTACTATGATATTTCTCGTATTTAATGTTAGCCAACCCTCCCATTTAAAAAAAAAAAAGTTATCAACTAATTTTGGGTACTACTTTTTAGTTGTTAGTAACGGCCCGTTTGATAGCTGGTCATAAATGAAGATAATGTGAATGAATTTATAACTAAATTTAGAAGGAAAATCAAAATTCATTCTCATGGTGGTTCTAGCTTAACTCCAATTTATCTAATTTTCTTCATAAATATCCATTCTCATCTAATGTCACCCTTCCACATGGTAATGGAAAATAAGAACAAATTTCAAGTTTGGGAATAAAAAATATGTTTTCCATGAGAATTTTTAAGTTTTTCCTTAACAAATTACACTTTAATCCATTACCATTACCATAATTCATCTCTCTATATAAGCCAAGGGGGGAGCCATGGTGTCCCCTGGAAAAGTCTATAATACCCCTTGAAAATTTCTAAAAAATCAATTAGCATCACTCCTAACTAATATGGAAAGTTATTTCAATTTTTAAAATTTTTAAAATAAAAATATTACAAAATATAAATTTCATAAAAATAAAATAAAAATACCCAAATTTATATTTTTTAATTATCTATAAGTTGATATCCATATTGATATAGTTTGTCACATAAAAATTTTACAATTCGATTATTGTAGAAATTTGATAGCCACTAGAATATTGCATGTCGATACATTTAAAAATTATGACACGCAAAGCGTGCATACAAAGCTAGTTATCAATAACCAAACGAGCCGTAAAGGTATTAGAACCAATTAAACTCAATTGATGGTGCAATCTAGTGTTTGTTCGAATCTTGGCTATTCAACTACGGAGTAAATTTTTTGTATGTTTAGAATTCTATCAAAAAGATACTTTGGAAAAAAAAGGTAAGAAAGTATGAAGAAAGTCATAAAACTAGAAATAATGGACTACATACTTATACATGAGCATAGCTTTCAACTGTTTGCATGGTTTGTGTTATGGGAAAAAAAAATGTACTTTGGTATATAAATTAGCCACAATGCACAATCATACACTTATAAGAAGGCATCACCGTAGTTGCAGACATAAGGGCAACTGCGGTGATGACTTACGTACTAGTCTGTCCATTGTGGTATATAAATTAACAACAATGGACAGACATAAGGGCAAGCAAGCCATAAGAAACTTGATCCATGAGTCGTTATCAGCTACGTTAGTATACTCAATAAGTAGTAGTAAGTCTCCCGAAAAGCTTAAAGAAACAAGGAATTTCAGTATCTGGTCTGTGAATCCTTTTGTTTACATGTATCACCGCAGTTGCAGCCGAGAAGTAAGTTCCTTTGTCCACTAAGAAGCTTTCATGTCATCCAAACCCACACTAGCCTGAAACACGGGGAGTGATGAGCATCTGAGCAGAGTATGATCAGTGTTCATATAAACTCACTGTCACAAGGTATTAACCAATATGCATCCATGAACCAGATCATTCCCTAGACACTATATAATTAAGATACAAAAGTAATCTAAAAAAAACACCGGGTTGTTCCCAATGGCATGCAAAGAGACTAACCGCACAGGCCCCAAAATTTTATCTTTCTAATATTTCCTGATAAAAAACGCTTACTCCTTTCCATTGCATTTTTTGTATAAAAAAAATACATTTTAAAATATACTACGCTAAATTACTTACTAAAAATGTATATTTATTACTGCTTATGATATATGTAATGTATTCTTGATTATCGAGAAGGCCTGAAAAAAAAAATCTATTGAAAACAAGAATAACCTTTTATTTAGCTACAATAATTTGGGAGTAATATTCTATAAGTGATGAGATTTAGGTTGTTAGAGACATTCACACACAGTCATTGTTGCTCAGGTGTAGAAAATCATACCAAAAACTTGTGGTTCTGTTGAAGCAGAGGAGTAAAGGTGGTCAAAAATTGCTCTATGTCTGCTTTGACGGCATCACCCCCAAGCACCTCCATAAACTTGTTCCTATCAGGAGCTAGCTTCATGGCAACCTGTGGTTACATATTCGATGAGAGAAAGAATAAAAAAGATAGCATATCACAATCAAACTTTTGGCACTTCAGCCTGCCTAGCTTATAGCAGATTTTGAAAAATATTGTGGGCAAAACAAAGACAAATCAATAAAATCAGTTCCAAAATGGGCTAATAGCATATTTTGAAAAATACTGTAGGCAAACAAAGACAAATCAACAGAATCAGTTTCCAAAATGGGCTAATAGCTGAAGGCATACATTTTGAATAATTATGATAACATACAATGAACCAATGCTAACAAATTTTTAGCTTACAGCAGATTTTGAAAAAATCTATAGGCCAGGAAAGACAAATCAACAAAATTAGTTCTAAAAAGGTTAATAGAATGCATACGTTTTGAATAATTTTAAGTATAACATAATGAACCAATGGCAACAAGTTTCCAATGATAAATATTTCAAGTTCATAGAAGCCATGAGAACGGAAAAAACAAAGATCCAGAGGATGTAAACTTACGGAGAAACTTGAGCTGGCCAGCCATCCATGCCATTTCTTCAAGGTCTTGCCATAGGAGTCAGAACAAGCTTGAGACATTGACCAGTCCAGGTGCTCGAGCAAATTCCGGAATAGTTCCACCAAAAAATCCATGGCCCTACAAAATGATTGCCTGTCATACACTATTCACTTGCAAAAAAAGGCACATAATAAACAGAGCACAATTCTATCTTATTCATGATCACATTATTCCAAACTTCCACTTGTCATCAAATGACAAGTAAAGAAGAGAGTAACTCAGTAACTAGTTAGGATCTAGAGAATAGGAACCCATAGATCATGACTAAAGTGAAATAATAGGGTGCTAGGTAAAAGTACCATGCTCTACAATACCTCAGTAATTAATGCAAAATTTAGCTATAAGGCCTCATCACTTGGAATTGGAATAATGTGTATTTGTAAGTATAATGTAGAATAATCTACCTTGTAAGCCAAAGCAGACCGTTGGTACAGCTGGATGATCCTTTAGCTGTCTTGGTTTCAACCTCCACCTGTACCATACTATACAAAAACTTAAACTTCTCTGGATCTGTGTTGTACTTGTTTTCCAGCCGCTGCAACAAAAATTGTGATCAATGTTAAGCTAAGAAAGATACAATCTATCCAATTTTTTTTGTCATTTATTACAAACCAAACCAGATGTTTCCACTGTAAAATGAGCATTTCTCAAAGCAAAAACCTGCAATGTGTAATGTGTGGCTCGAATTTGGGTTCGTTTTGCTCGTTGTATCTCTCTATCGGATTTTCTAATTGACGGAGTTTTTTGGGGCCCACCCGACCAGTCGGTTCAGCTGACCCGATCGGGTCATGTGGTCGGGTGGAGCCACCCAATCTGGTCCGCGAGAAAGGAGGAAGAATTTGGAATCTGGGTTGCTGACTCGATCGGTCGGGTGAGCCCTTCAGTTCATTTTTTTCTTTCTTTTTCTCGTGACTTTTGGCTTTCTGTTTTCAGCCTTTATTCTCTCCTTAATATTAGTATGGTTGTTTGTTTTTTGCTTTAATGGGCATTCAAAACCCCCTTAATCATGTATTTTGGGGATCCATTTTGTCTTATAAATATGGCCTCAAGTTTTAGCAAAATACATCACAAATTACATCAGTTTTTGTTTTAGAGAGATTAAGTTTTTTGTGAGCTTTTGAGAGTCCTTTTGTGTGAGTGGGAGTACTACAATTTCTCCCTTTGAGTTGTTCCTCCATTTGTTTTATTAGTGAATCCACCCTCTTCCTCCGCCATTTTTTTTGTTATTTGTTTTCTTTTTCACAAATTTCTATTATTCTCAAATTTAGATTATAATACTTAACATTGCAATTGACAACAACCTTAGTTTTAAAAAACGCGCCTCGAGCGCACCTAGGCTTGCTTCGCTCTCAGACTCTGGGAAACGCGCTTTAGCTAAGCGAGGCTCAACAACCTCCGAAAGGCGCGCGCCTCGTGCGCCTTTGAGCGCTTTTTGGTAACGTGCGCCTTTGCGCCTTAAGAAATTAGCTTAGATTTAAGTTACAAGTTCAAAAAGGATCGATTTTTTTTCAAATTGAGCCTACCTTAGCTTTACAAATATCAATATTTAAATTATTAGGATCTTTTAATGGATATTAATTAGAATCAAAGAAAATTTTAATTTGAAATAAGTATATCAATATATGTGCCTCGCCTACAAAAAGCACGCGCCTTCGCCTTGCGCCTCGCGCCTAGGCTCCAGCGACTATTTGCGCCTTGGTGCGCCTTGCGTCTTTTAAAACTAAGACAACAACCATCTTCCGGTTATATTAATTTTCTTAACACAATGTAATTCACCCAGCTACCCTACCAATCCACACACCCCTCAAATGAGAAAAAGAAACAAAAGGACATTAAAGTACCAGTTTGTCCATATCTAATAGCAAAATGCCAAGAATAGCCCCAATGGATCAAATAATAGGGCAAAATTGAGGGAAAGGAAACATGTTGAGAAACGGAGTATGAAAGTCAGCTTACCGTAATATTGCCACCGATATCAGATTTTACTAGTGCCATAGAAGCACCAAATTTCTCTGCATCAGGAGACAACTATTCAATTAGAGGAATTCCTATAGGCTGAACATTATAGACATGAACATAAAGACAATATTTTTAAAATAAAAAACTCTGTCACTATGATTTTTGAATCATGATATAACTAAGAAATAAAAAGTAATACTTCGCATTATAGCTTCCACTTTCCATGAAAAAAGGGGGAAAAATCATCATCAGCGGATATATTCTCACTCGAGTAATCATAATCAGCAAAGTTTACTTCAGATTCCTAAATGACACTTCAGAGTTCTCGCGCACATCAACAACAAAAACAAAGCCTTAGTCCAAAAATAATCAAGGGTCGGCTAGACATGAATCACTAAATGTAAATAGAACCCTCCATCCATGCCAACTTCTCCTCAAGACCCAATAGTCTCATATCCGCAGTAACAATCCTCCTCCAAGTTTGCTTTCGAATCACACCTTAAATGGCTTTCCCTCATCTTATCCTCAATAGTCGTTACCCTACCTTCTTTTTGATAACCTCATTTCTTATTTTATCCTTGTATGCCAACACAACCAACACAGTATACACATCTCTATCACACTCATATTTTGAAAAAGACAGTATTTTAAAGCCCTAACAAAAACCTCTTCATACGGTAATAATAGTAACATATACTCTTACTATCTTAGAATGCCCAAAAAATTGTCATCTTTCCTCTTAGTAATGGTTCAAAATTTGATTTACCAAATGAACTCACTCGAACAATAATGGAGCATTACAAGAGTGGTATAACTATTATAAATGGTCGTATACTATAATCATGTCATAAAAATAATCAAGGACTAGGACTACTTGGAAATTATTTATGGATAGATGGGGTATAGAGAGAACTATGTAGACAAGTTGCAAATGGAAAAACATGCAGCCGGGTGAATCAATTCATCACTTGGTATTCCTCAGATAAACACTTGATAAATACAAGACACCCCATTCACATACCAATGACAGGAAGAATGTGCTTGCACGCTTCCAAGAAAGGTTTGGTCAACATTTCTCCATCCTCAGACTTGACCAACATAATTCCTTCCAAAGCTGGGGTAAAAACAGTTGTTGCCATTTTGTCCTTCACTGCACAAAACAAATACATTACACAATAGTAGTAGTACATTACGCAATTGTAGTTTATTTGATTTCATGATGATCCATGACTCGTTTTGATCCAACCTGTTATTGAACAAAACCTTAGAAATCATTTTGTTTACACAATTGTAGAAATCATTTCTAAATTCTAAGGTTTTGTGTAATAGACTTGCTATGATCCTTCCTGACTTGATTTCTTCAAATCAATCAGGATTTGTTAAGGGTAGGAGAATTGTTCATACTATTTGTATCATTCAAGATCTCATTGCTAGATATAATAGGAAGAGTTTAAGTCCTGGAGCTATGTTAAAAATTTATATAAAGAAAGCCTTTGTCTCAGTGGAGTGGTTTTTTTTTTTTAACAAGAGATGCTTACTGCTATGAATTTTCCTGACCAGTTTACAAAACCCAACAAAAATTCATCAAATGCTTTGATCATACCACTAACAAGCTGTGAGTTTTTCAATGATTGCAATAGCAAGAATCAGATCAGATCCCACAAATTTTGCAGCAATCAACAATCAGACTTTACCCTTTAGCAGAATGCGTGGAAATGAAGCAGAGCTGATCTAATTACGCGAAAAAATGGAGAAATTTACAGACATGAAAACATGCATTAATTTAGGAAGATTCGAAAGAAGGGGTGGAGAGGTGTTAGAGTATCGGATTCTGAATCAAATGATAAGTGAAAGATTATCAATCAACAAGCTAAGCACCATTAAGGAGGAAATTGAGATGCTAAAACATAATTAAAATTGATGATCGATCAATTTTTACGAGAAAAAAAAAGGGTATTTACCAGTTTGTATCTCCAGCACTCCAGCAACTTATGCTTTTCAGAGAGCTAACTAATTAAGCAGAGGAGGGAGAATGGGAGATGGGGGAAATTCGATCCTGCTCGCGTGAGTACCGAACTACCGAAGGCATTATACTCTAATATTAAAACGCATCCAGCTTAATGTGAAACGCAATCTTTTTTTAAAAAATAAACAAAAATTAAATTAAATAAAAAAAAACGTAGCTAGCCAAATGGCCATTATTCGGTTATTCACTCATTCCACTTAAAATTTCTGACACTAGTTTTTCTCTCTCCCCTTCTCACCCATATTTTTTTTAGTGAGTATTTTTTTGGTTGCACTATTTATTTTTTGCTAAATTATTTTTTGTTTGGGTGTATTGTCTTTTAATTGAAATTAATATTATTATCATTATTTTTCCTATTATCATTGTTATCATTAGAGGTGAGAATTGAGTCAGATCGGGTTCATGTAACCCGTTTACATAGACGGGTTGAATCCTTTGACCCTAATCCAACTCGTTTAATAAATGGGTCGTGTTGGGTTGATCTGCTTATTTAAACGGGTCAAACCCCTAAACCTAAATTTGTTAATAACTGGTCGATTTCGTGTTGGCTTAGCGAGTTGTATCAATTTTTTTCATCTCTAGTTATCATAATTATTAATTAAATAATTATAATCGAAAGTAACTAGTAAAATTATTGAAAAACCTGAACTGGACTGAACTTTATATAACTGGACTGAACTTTATATAACTGAACTGAACTAAATTTAAGCTGAAGTAAACAAGCCCTACGTGATGTGATTTTTGTCAAGACATGTAAGATTGTCTAGGGTCCATGAAGCATTAAAAAAAAACTAGAGTAAATCGTTGCTAATGCACCGGGTATATTTATATATATTTAGTCTTACATCGATCAATAAATATGAAATTTCATTTGCTAATGTTTTTTTTTTCTTCATATTTTTGATAATTTTTATAATATATACTGTTAAAAAAGTACAATTAGTTGTGGTGATATATAATTATCATATTTGTTTAATTTTCTTTAATTATTATAGATTAAAGGAAAAAGTGCCAAGAATAAGTCAACCTTTGGGCGATCTTTCACAAATAAGCCAACCTTTTGAAAATCCAGAAATAAGTTAACCTTGTTATCATTTAAGCCAAAAATAAGTCAAATGATTATTTAACATGTTATTTTCTATTGTTTTTATCACTATTTTACAATCATTCAACCTATTTTTTGCTTTAAATGATAACATTAATTTGAAACAACAGATAACTAATAGATTAAATAATCGTTTAACCTATTTTTGGCTTAAATGATTATAAGGTTAGCTTATTTCTGGATTTTCAAAGGGTTGGCTTAATTGTGGAATATCGACCAAAAGTTGGCTTATTCTTAGCAATTTTTCCTAGATTAAGAAAGTTATGTTTATTTATTTATTTTTTTTTTTTTTGTGTCTTTGAAGTTTTTTTTATGAGATACTTATGTTTGGATTTTTTGTGTGTCATTGTAGGAATTTTTTTTTTTTGTGGGATGTTTCTTTGTAGGTTAGATAGTTATATTTGGAATTTTTTTTTAAAATAAAAAAGTAGATTAATATGAGGCCTCAATTGCAGGTTTGTGGGTCTTTCAATCAAATAGTCTCTTAAATTATAATATAAATATTTTTAATGATTTTTTTTTTGTATATGGTCAAGAAAGTTGAGTTATCATTTTTTTTAAAAATTTATTTTGTGGAAAATGTGCATAGTTATTATTAAAGATTAAAAATGTTATAACATATACTTCCTCCGTAAATGAAAAATTGCAAAATTTTCCATATTTGAATGTTTTTAAAAAATTGCAACAAACTTGTCACTTTCTATTTTGGTAATATTTAACATATTTCTCTCTCCTACTTTTATTAATTTACTAACTTTTATTTCTCTCCCCTACTTTTTCTACTTTACTAACTTTTATTTCTCTCTCCTACTTTTATTAATGTACTAACTTTTATTTCTCTCCCCTACTTTTTCTACTCTACTAACTTTTATTTCTCTTTCCTACTTTTACTAATCTACTAACTTAAACACACTTAAAAAAAATTTTGGAGTCCGTGAGCTCCCCTTTGTTGCAATTTTTCGTTTACGGAGGAAGTATGTCAAATGTACAATTTTTCTTAAAAAAATGAATTATTTTTATTGTTATTGATTTTACTTTATTTTAGTTTTAAGGGTTGATTATGTTTTAATCATATTTAATGGTTTTTTTTATATAAAAAAGTTAATTAGTTTATTTGTGCCAGTTGTTAATTTGTTATTCTAATGAATTTTTTGTTGGTTGTTATTATTTTGATTATTTTTTTTAAATGTATTTGTGATGATAGTTATGAACTTATGATAGGTATTTTTTTTAAAAAAGGAAAAAATAAATTACATTAGAATTAATGTGAGGCCTCTCATCAATTTAGGTTTTAAAATTATAATATTTGAGCCCACAAGGAATAAAAAAAAAAAATGAATGAAAGACTGAATATTTGAGCCCACAAGTAATTAAACTGAGTCCAGCCCAAATGAAAACCCTAGGCCCTTAATTTCCCACATATAAAGTCTAACAAAAACCCTAATTTCATCATTTCTTTACTAGTTGCCTCTGTTTGCTTCATTGTTGATCTCACTTAGCTTCAGAGCAACCAAAACCCTAAATTTCGAAAATGGTAAAACTCTCTCTGTACTCTCCATCTAATTTTCGTCCATTTTACCTTTTCATTTCTATTCATCTGTGCTTTCATCAAGCTAATATGATTGTTTGAAATTGTCTTTCTCTGGTTTAGCCGTTCAAGAGGTATGTGGAGATCGGAAGGGTAGCTCTTGTCAACTATGGCAAAGATTATGGCCGTCTTGTCGTCATCGTCGATGTTCTTGACATGAACAGAGTATGCTCCTTCATTTCTATTATATGTTGTCAATATGAATTCATATTATGTATATGGTTTTTGATTAATTAGTTTTTCGCCATTCTGATTTTTTTTTTTTAAATAGTAATGTTATGTTATGTTGGGTTGAGTGGCTTATTTTAAATTATTTTTTTTGATGGCGGCTTATTTTAAATTGTAATTATTAGTTTTCGGGTTGAAATCTAATCGATATATGAAATGCGATGCTTTTTATAGTATAATTATGAGAGAAATAACTGGATCATTGCTTCATAAGCTTTAACGCTTAGCTCGAATTAGGATTTCATCTCTCATTCGAAAATTTAAAATATTGTAGTGATCATGTTTATTGGTGTATGTTTTTGAAGAGAAGGAAGAATTTTGAGAATTATGATTGTTTATGAAAACTATACACGCTTATTTGAAAAATGCTAGGCGACATTGCTTGTTATTTGGACTCTCCTTTTACCATGTGGGTAACACCGTAACTTTGATGCTTCTGCTTTTGTATTGTCTTTGGATCAAACCATAGGAGAATTATATAATGGAGGTTACTGAAAGGTTGATTCTGACTTTCTACCAAATTGTGCTTGTTGAAGCTATGCTATGTAGACAGTCTTCAATTCAAGCGTATGAGTGGCTTACCCGTGTTGGACCCTTGAGACGAATAGGAAACTTGGACACTTCATTTTGGGCTTAAATCATGGCATTTTCATATCCAATTGCTTTACTTGTAATCGGACCCATGTTGGTACCAGAGGCCAAGTAACGGAGGGCTGACGCTCATAGTGTTCTTTACTTCTTTGTATATAACTTTAACCTTAGATTAACATTTGTCTAAGTGCATGGTGTTTGTCATACTTTCAATTATTCATGTCAAGTAGATGTTTTTATATATATATATATATATATATATATATATATATAGTTTGGTCAAGCCACAATTAAAAAGCTCTTTCGTTTCTATTTTTGATTGTAAAATCAAATTGTAGGTTCTAGTTGATGCGCCTGATATGGTAAGAGGCCAAATGAACTTGAAGAGGCTTGCTTTGACTGATATCACGGTCAACATTGAGAAAGCACCCAAGAAGAAAGCCTTGGTTCAAGCTATGGAGGAAGCTGGTAGGTTTACTTTTTCTTGGAGTGGTTCTGTTATCTTTTTGTTCTTTGAATATGCTCTTAAATAGTAATGAAATCATTGTGCAGATGTTAAGAACAAGTGGGAGAACAGTTCTTGGGGTAGGAAACTGATCGTCCAGAAGAGAAGAGCTGCACTTAATGACTTTGACAGGTTCAAGATCATGCTGGCTAAGATTAAGGTTTGTAATTATAGATATGTCTGAATTGCACTCTTATTATCAACACTGTCTACATTTCTGCGTTGTCTCTGGAATATTCTTCTTCATACTAGTTTCCTTGTTGTATAAATACACTAATGCATAGTGCAGCATTATTGTCAATGGTAAACTCCCTTGTATGGGGAAAAATGAACTTTTGTTGAGGAAAACAGTTTTGCATGGGTGTGTAGCCGTGTAGGTAGGTGAATGTGTGTTTTTGCTTACAGTTTTGCATGGGTGTGTAGGTGAATGTGTGTTTTTGCTTTTTAATCTAATGTTTTGTTGTAATCTTATTTTTTCTTTTAAAAAAAATTACAACAAATAGTTCTATCACTGTTTTGGGTTATGCTAATCAATCTATGATCTGCTTTTGCTGCTGCAGAAATCTGGTGCTGTGAAGCAGGAGCTTGCAAAGTTGAAGAAACAGGCTGCATAAGATGTTAGGGTTCAAGTTTGTGATTTTTTGTTTACTTTGGATATTTAAAGTTAGAAAAATTTTGAGTGAATTTTTACTCTGTGAAGTACTTGTTTGTACCAACATTTTGGATTTGTATCCAATACTTGGTGTCTGAGTAATGAGTTTAGAAACCAGCTGTTTGAATGCTTTACTGCTTGTTCCATTAATCTTTCATATATCAATTTTATTTTACCGTCAGTTTTCTACTGCTGTTTTCAATGCAAATGGAACTTCAATTTTGTAGGTTGGAACTTGAAACACTGAGTAGCAGCAAACTGTAGAGCTAATTCAATTTTAAGCCCAATGCTTCTGTTGAGCAACACAGTTTCCAGCTCTTTCCAGACTCAGTAACTTCACCCACACCTTTGTTTGAAAGTTTCAACTTTCAAGCACAAGCCAAGTAAAACCTACTTTTATCAAGACTAGAACTGCACTCCCTAGGGGCATAGCCTCGTACCTAGGCTATTATGTTGGAGCACACGGCCCTCCCATCCCAGTTGCGAGTCACTACTCCTAGACTTGCTATTCTGTCACCCACCAGAGCCGCATCAGAGTTGACTTTGTAGCAGCCAAAGGTTCTGTCACAATTGCCCTGCCCAGCCCAGCCCGTAATCTAGTCATGACTAAGCCCGTAATCTAATCAACAGTTCAACACTGATAATCTGATATAACTGTTGGTCTGTTGCGACTTAGGATGGATCCAAATGCTCTATGAGAATAGAGCTGTCAAAGTCTGACCTAACCAAATAACTCAACCCATTATTAACGGGTTGGGTTGAGTTTTTAAACTCATTTAGCTAAATGAGAACCTGTTTAGTTGAATGGATTGGGTTGGGTTGAAATTCTCAACCCGATTTCAACCCGCTTAATGTATTAGGTTCAAGTTCAATTGACATACTAATTTAATATATCACTTTCATATTTTTACTTTTTTTTTTAATTATATTATAGATTCTTTATTAGTTATGTATGTGGTCGTAATGTCTTAAAATATAACGTTTTTATCTTGAACATTAGAACTCGAAAAGTTCTTAGCTAATAACTACTAACGTGTAGTTATTTTGTGTAAATTATTTTCTCTGTTTTTTTAGTTGTTACACATTATTATTTTATCTCTCATATATATTTCAAAAGTGTAAACTAAAAAAAAACAAAGTATGATTGATGAACAATATGACTTGTAATATATATGGCTATTGTGGGTTGTTGTTATGGTCCATATAATAATATAGACATATATTAGTATAACTTTATTTGATGCTAATGAAAAAATTATAAGATTATTAAACAGGTTATTGCGTTAACCCATTTATTAATAAGATTAGGTTGGGTTGAGAATATCAAACCAATTAAGGATTTTAACCTCTGTATATTAATAGATCAATCCAAACCCAATCCAGATTAACCCATTTACAGCTCTATCTGAGATGCACCAGAAAAGATCCCACCATCTTCCCTCGGTTATTTTTTTGGAATTCATGTACCGATCAACAAATTTTCTCCCTACTACATCTAATTGCAGCCTTAAGATAGTTAGGTTTGTCTTAGAAATATTTTAGGGCTTTGCTCTAAAATTGTAACAAGACCCTTTATATTTCAATAAATGCTAAAGTAAAATTCAATATTGACAGCACATGTATATATTTCAAAGTTGTTTTTATAGATAATGATATATTTATCTAGATATAGAACAATAACTTGACGAGAGTTTTAAAAATTAAAAAAATTAGCCCCTATAGAAAATGGGTCTGTACAGAAGGTTTTCTTGCACACCCACCCAACACGGCCCTAAAAATAATACCCCGTTTCACATTATTTGTAATGATTTGACATAAAAGTATAGAGTAAAATCTCTAGTTGTTTGCAAATAATATGAATCAGAGGTAAATTAGGTAGTAGATAATAATTAAACAGACAAAGGGAGATAGGGCGGCCTTTTGACAACAATTAACTTATGAGTTATATTGGTCATCGAGGTTCAAATCTCGATCCTTGTGGATATGAGTGGGGTGGCTAGAGCTGGCAATTCCTGACACGCCACGATAACACGACTCGAATCCGACACTAATTTACCGAGAGAAACCCGAAACCGACACGACACGACACGAAATGACACGAAACTGACCCGTTTTGACACGATTGTCTTAGAAAGCAAGTATTTTACATTTCTGTAACTTTTAACATAATTAATGGATGATCTGAAACAGACACGAAAGTTGACACGAACACAACCCGTTAACCCATTTTGCCAGCTCGCCACCACCCATAGACACTCACTTTGTCTTTTGTATAGGTCTTATGACCGGTGGTTTCATACTTTTCGCCAACTTCTTCCTTGCAAATGGATTTGAAAGGACAACTTGAAAAGGTACACACCATGTATCTAAACTATTGTACTCCTCGATGCTCTCTTAGCGGATATTTGGTATAAATAACGTAATGTAGCTTTGGAAACTTAGATTTAATTTCAATTTTTATATTTTAATTCTGCAAATTGAAATCAAGCACCAATTCCAAATTCTCAACCTTATTTGGAAATTGAATTCCAATATTTCAAATCCACATATGTATTTTCAAAATTTTAATTTTATACTATTGTTTAAATAACCTTGCAGTTGCATTCAACAAGAAATATGAAATATTAGCAAATAAAAACTATTCTATTATAATAATCCAAAATGTTTACAACAAAAGTTATCTTGACATAAGAGTAACATTTATACAATAACTTCAAAAAATTATACAATGATATTGTATATACGAAATCATTTATACAATAATTTCAAAGTTGTATAATGTCAAAAAATTTAAGGCTCACGCCATTCTCTGATGCCCTTGCTACTACCTTGTTGAATTCCTATGGCCCGATTTGTCTCAATTTTTTTAGTAAGTCCTTCATCTCAACCTCATCTTATATGGAAACTAGTTTTTACCCGTTCGATGAATGTGGTGATTTTAAAAAACAAATTGAGACAAAATATTATTAATTTGAATCAAATTGTTTTAGTTTTCTTAAAAAATAAGGTTTAGAATGTATAGAATTTAAAGAGAACAATTAAGAAATAATGAAAGAATTCTAGAGAATTAATGATAAATGAAGGCTAGGGGTAAGTATTAAAATTATCTTGAGAAAAAAAGAAGAAGTAAGCTAGTGACACGTGACAGGGCTAAAGCAAGGATTAGCGAAAGGAAGACACGTAGCAATTAAAATTTTCAGTTTTAAATATTTAAGTATAGATGTAAGTGAATAATTTAAGTGGGCTTGGAATTGGGTTGGAATTGAACCAATTCCAATTTCAATTCCAATAATTTGCCAAACAATATAATAGAGCCAATCCATAATTTCAAGTAAAATTCAATTTGACAAACAAGCCCTGCATAGAATGGAAATAATTAAATAAGGAGAAAAGACAATGATAAACATTATCTTTATGAGAGCGAGGGATAGCTCAGGTGGTTAGAGCTTCCCTTTCGATTCTATGTGAACCTGGTATGGATTCTTATACCTGCCCTTTTTGGCTTATTCGCACCAAAAAAAATACTCCCTCCGTATTCTAATATCTGTAACAATTCCAAATAAAGCTGTAAACTAATAACTGCAACAATTTATATATTTCTAAATTTCGTAAAATTACTTTACACCTTATTTTTTTTGCTCTTAATTTACCCCTCTAATATTCTTATCATTCTTTT
The DNA here is from genome assembly GCA_951394345.1 of Salicornia ramosissima. NCBI lineage: Eukaryota > Viridiplantae > Streptophyta > Magnoliopsida > Caryophyllales > Amaranthaceae > Salicornia > Salicornia ramosissima. Next base: position 46,533,267 of record OX596238.1, on the reverse strand, counting down.
TCTCTCTTACTTTACCCTAAAATTACTTTACACCTCATTTTTTCTTTCCCTTACTTTACCCTCTAATATTCTTATCATTCTACCCTAACAAAAAGTTTCTTAGAAAATGTGTTAAATTATTTGTTGTAGATATTAGAATACGAAGAGAGTAATAAACATTACCTTTATTATAAGTTTGGTATCTTCAAGGGTTGGAATGAAACAATTTGAGGATTGTTTTTTGTTTTTTGTTTTTTTTTTTTTTCCCCCACTAGTTTGACAAGAGTAACAATTGAGGGGATATTGCTATCTTTTATAAACGATATTTGTTACTTATAGCTCATACCATACTATTAAAAATAGAAACACTTATTTGTTTCCATTTCTTAAATCACAAATTTTTATACCAAGCATCCTCCTAAAGTATTTGCTACATAGTTAAATATTTAACATTTAAGGTAAAATGCTTAAAATAAAATACAAAAGATTAAGAATAAATCATAGGATAAAAAATATAATAAAATAAAGAACAAAATAGGGGATTAGAATTTAAATTTTCAGTTCAATTTGTTCACTCAAAAGAACATGGTCTTAATGTATTTTTAATTTACTTTTTTTGGGGTTAATTACTTTAAGTTTGTTTCAATTTAATCGGGGTTTGTTGTGGTAAGGAAACTACCTTGATTGGTAATGAATTACTATCCCAAACAACTGAAAGGAGTAAAGGGAAAATATCTCGAACAAAGGGGTGAAAATCGATCCTTGAGCATTGCATTAGAATAGAGGTGATCATGGGCTGGGCTCCGGCCAGGTCGATGCAAAAAATAAGCCCATAGCGGGCTGGGTTTGGGCCCAAATTACTTAGCCAAAACCCGAACAATTAGTGTAGGCTTGGCGTGCTTTTCGGACTTTTTCGGGCCGGGCCTACAAACTAACCAAAAAGTCTATTAATGTCCAAGGCCCACATAAAAAAATAAAAATAGAGCCGGGCGGGGCCGGGCCCAAATCCCGGCCTAATTTTCATGTCCAAAGCCCACAAAAAACGGACCGGGTTGAGCCAGGCCGGCGGGCCGAGCACTTTTGATCAGCTCTACGTTAGAATGAAGACCTTTGAATCAATAGCTCAATAAGGCATACCTTGATCGTCAGTTACGAAGTACTAATTGATGAGTTTTTTTTTTAAAAAAAACTAAATTAATTAATCCATTAAAGAGTCATACGATATATACAGTAGAAATCAAGATTAATGAGTATATAACAATATACCGCAAATAAAATTTAGAATTTTAAAAACTACGATCGATTTATCGTGTATGCCATCATTTTGAAATACCCTCTTCCACATCGCTGTTTGATGCATCCTTCGACGAGGGGTCTTTGCAATAGCCATCAATGAGTCGATTTGGGTTGGGTTCCGGTAAGGTTGACCCATAAATATAAACGAATTGAAATTTCCAACATAAACCCAACCTATTTAGTTGAACGGGTTGAGATTTTCAACCCAACCCAACCTTATAATAAACGAGTTGACCCAGTAACACGTTTAATGGTATTATCATATTTTAATCAACATTAAATAAAGGTAATCACTATATGTTTATGATGCTATATAGGGTAAAACCAGTCATACATATTACAAGGCTTACAAGCCATGTTATTCATATTTTATACATAACATTATTGTAATTAATAACTAGAAACCTTTTAAATTCAAATGTTTGAGATAAAAAACATTAAATTTTAAGACATTACAACCACTTACATAAAACGTAAAACAAATGTAACACAATAAATCAAAAATAAAAATGAAAGTATGGTAAGTACGTTAACTCAACTTGAAGCAAATTTGATTGCAACGTATTTACTTAATGTGAGGTGGGTTGAAATTAGGTTGAATATTTCGTCCCAACCCATTAACTCAAACAATCTGTGTTGAGTTGACCCATTTAACTAAACGGGTTGAGTTATTGGATTGGACCAGATTTTGCCACCTCTAACTCAATATGTTGTAATTCCAAAATAGAATTAAATTAGATCCCATTATTTGTAATTGAAGATATGAAATCTATTTCGACACCGCACAATTCATCATCAAAGAAATAAAATTGCGGCACATACTAACGTCTCTCCAAGGAGAAGAGAACTACCCTTTCTTTTAGGGAAGAAAGAATCCTATATGAGGAAGAATTATTCGCATAAAAAGCGAAATTCGATTACACTAAAAAAATATTGAAGGATGGCCCAATGACATTATGTTTTCTATGCAAATATTAATTATTCAGTTTTGTTATAGTCTAGGCCCAATTATATATCATTCTTGTGAGTGATCCATTATGCTAAGTATTGTAAGGGTGTGGTCCCAAGTAGGAAGGGGAGGTGTGAATAAGACAAGTAGAGAAGGGTCTAGGGATTGATGATTTCAAAAATCTAACTATATAAGGCAAGAATATCAGTGTAAAACGACATTCAAGAAGAAATACAAAATATCAGAACAAACTTCATGGCCAAAATATGCATTCAATGTTATTCAAGTTTTTCATATCAAAATATATAAAATTTAACATGGTATCAGAGCTTGCTGATCATTGGTAAGTATTATAACTCTTTATTTTCTTACTGCATTGATTTTCTTTTACTTCCACATTTGAGTAGAGGCAGAGATGAGTGGAGCTAGTGCAAATACTATAATAGAGTCTAACAGTCCTCTGTATTTGCACCCCTCTGATGGGAGTGGATCAGTGGCAGTAGAAAAACTCCAAGGATCATCTAACTATAGACCTTGGAGACGATCAATGGAGTTGGCCCTAACTTCAAAAAGAAAAATGGGGTTTATAACTGGAACAGTTGAAAGAGATAACTCTGATAAAGTAAAACAAGAAGCATGGGATACTTGTAATTCTATGGTGATTACATGGATGTTGCGCAATGTTTCAGAACCTATTAAAAGATCTACAATGTATATTAATAGTGCAAAGAAAATATGGGAACAACTAGAGCAAAGGTATCAAGTCTCTAATGGAGCAAGAAAATATCAGATTAATAGGCAAATTTAGGAAACAAAATAAGGAGGAAAAAGTATAACTGATTACTACACTGATATGAGAGTGTTGTAGGAGGAGTTAGAAAATATGAACACTCTACCAACAATTACTCAAGTGACCAGTGAAATCACAGCACTGCTAGCTGCACTGAACCAAAAAGAGGAGGACACAAGGCTTTTTCAATTTCTGAATGGGCTGGATGAGGTCTACCGTGTGCACAGAAGTCACCTTGTGATGATGAAAGAGCTACCTACAGTGGATGAAGCCTGCAACATTTTTCAACAAGAAGAATCTCAAAGAGAAACTCTCAAAGTGGTGAAAGATGAGTATGAAGGAGCAGCTATGTATAGCAAGGGTGAAGTACCAACTTGTTGTGCGTGTGTAAAAAAGGGGCATACCAAAGACAAGTGTTGGAGTTTTGTGGGATACCCTGCTTGGTTTGACAAAACTGGAAATGTAGAGAACAAAGGGAAGACAAAGGAATCAATGTATTCAAAGAGGGGAGGAAGAGCAACCAGAGGAAGCAGAGAAGGTAGATTTGGAAATAGAGGAGGAAGGTTTGCTAGAAATGTGCAGCACTACAAGGAAGAAGAAAATGGAAGTGCATTCACAAGTGAACAACTGGAAGAGCTCATAAAAATGCTTCCCTCATCATAAAAAAATCAACAAGGAAAGGAAGATGATAATGGAGATGGTTTTGCTGGTATGGTAAGATGTTTCTGTGTGGGAATGATAAGCAAGGATAAGTGGATAATTGATTCAGGAGCCACTGACCACATGACAGGCAGATTTGAAATGTTGGAAGAAGTAGAAAAAATGGAGAAAGAACCAAGATTACCCTGCCCACAGGAGATAGGGCTGTGATTACTCACAGGGGGAGCATGAGACTGCAAAATGGGATGAGACTTGAGCATGTGGTGTATGTTCCTAAATTTAAACACAATCTGATCTCAGTACAAAAGTTGGTGAAGGATGGAGAATGCAAGGTGATATTCAGCCCTAACCATTGTGAAGTGAGAAAGAGACAGAACAATCAACTAATTGCTGTTGGAAAGGAGGAGAATGGTCTGTACCATTTGATAAATGTTCCTGTAAGTGAATTTGGAAAGGTAGTGATACAGTGCAACTTGAGTACAACCTCAAATGAGAAGAAAATGGTGATGAATGTTGAGAGAGAGCTGGAGATTCCTGATCAGATTCCTGGTGGTCAGACCCTCAGTAAGGGTATGCTCTGGCATCACAGACTAGGGCATACACCCATGAAGCAATTGGAGAAAATAGATCATATCCCTGCTGAAGAAAGAAAATGGACAGAAATTTGTGTGACTTGTCCTGAAGCTAAGTTCACAAAATTACCTTGGAAAAGGAGTAATGCAAGGGCTGAAGGAATATTTGACTTAGTCCATATTGATATATGGGGGCCATACAGGGTAACCACAAGAAGAAATCACAAATTCTTCTTGACACTTGTAGATGACAAATCTAGGGTGACTTGGGTGCACCTGCTCAGACACAAATCAGAGGCATATGAAGCATTGAAACAATTTGTCAACATGGCTCAAACACAGTTTGAAAGGAAGATAAAGGTGATCCGATCAGATAATGCATTGGAGTTTGATGACTACAAATGCAAAGGAATGTACAGTGAGTGTGGAATTGTGCATCAGACATCATGTGTGGATAGACCTAAGCAGAATGGGAGAGCAGAAAGAAGGGATAGAAATGTCTTGGAAATGTCAAGAGCACTGAGGCTGCAGTCAGGCTTACCTATCCAGTTCTGGGGTGATTGTGTCCAGGCTGCTGTATTCATCATCAATAAACTTCCCACAACTGTGTTGAATGGAAAAACTCCCTATGAGGTACTCTACAACTCTAAACCAAATTATCAAATGATGAAAACCTTTGGTTGTTTTGCTATGGTGTACAATCCAGAAAGAAATAGTGATAAATTTAAAGAGAGAGGAGTGCCATGTGTCTTTCTAGGTTATGCCCAACAACAAAAAGGATACAAACTATTAAATCTTAAAACTAATATTGTGTTTGTTAGTAGAGATGTAAGATTTTATGAAGGAATTTATCCGTACAAAATATTTCATTCACCCAAAGAGGCTGTTAAAACAGCCCTAGACTTTGATAGAGAAGAATTTGGAGATGATATAGCTGAACAATTGGCTAAAATAGAAGAAAATGAGAGAATGGAAGTGGAAGAAAATGATGATATAGAATCTGAAAATGAGGACAGAACTCCAGGAGAAGAAATTGAGAATAGAAATGTTAATAATCAACAAGAGGGAAGACCTACTAGAGAGCACGGACCACCTGCATGGCTAGGAGACTACTATACTTCCTTTAATGCAATCAAAGAAAGTCAATTAGCAGAAATACAAAGTAGTGTAAATGCAGAACTCTCAGAGGAATATCAATGTTACATGTGACAAACTGAGGGAAATAGGGATCCTAGAGGATTAAGAGAAGCAGTGAAAAGTCCAGTTTGGGTAAAGGCTATGAATGAGGAGCTAGAGGCATTAGAAGTTAATAACACATGGAGGATTGTGAAGCTGCCAAAGGGAAAACAACCAATTGGGTGCAAATGGTTGTATAAAACAAAATATCAAGCCAATGGAGAGATAGAAAGACACAAAGCAAGATTGGTTGTGTTAGGAAACAACCAAAAATATGGAATAGACTACAATGAAACATTTGCTCCTGTAGCTAAAATGGCTACTGTGAGGTCTCTTTTAGCTGTTGCTTCAATTAAAAATTGGATAGTGCACCAAATGAATGTAAAAAATGCCTTTCTTCATGGTGACTTGCAGGAACATGTGTACATGACTTTGCCTCCTGGATATCAAGGTGAAGGGAAGAAAATTGAAGTTCAGACTCAAGATGAGAATGATGGAACATGTAACAGAAATCTTAACATGGTGTGGAAACTTGAAAAATCACTCTATGGGCTGAAGCAAGCCCCTAGACAGTGGTTTGCAAAGTTGAGTGAGGCTTTAAAGGAGTACAAATTTCAGCAATCAAAAAGTGATTACTCATTATTCACCAAGCATGAAGGAGATTACTTCTTGGTTATATTGATATATGTAGATGATATGATAATTGGAGGAGACAATATGGAGAAAATTTAAGAAGCAAAGGAATTCTTAGCAAGAAAATTTCACATGAAAGATATGGGAGCCCTAAGATACTTTATAGGAATAGAAGTTGACAAAACAAGAGAAGGATTCTACCTCACTCAGAGAAAATATGTTCAAGACCTGTTGAAGGAGTATGGTTTGGAAAACTGCAGAAAACTAAAGCTGCCACTAGAAGCACACAACAAACTGACTGAAGATCAGGGGGATCCTCTTCCTCAACCAGAACACTACCAAAGACTTGTTGGAAGGCTGATATATTTCTCCATAACAAGGCCTGATGTGACATATTCAGTTCACATACTGAGCAAATTTATGCATTCTCCCACAACATGTCATATGCAGGCAGCCATGAGGGTTATGAGGTACTTGGCAGGTTCAGTAAACAAAGGAATACTACTTGCAAACCAGAGCAAAGCTGAACTGACAGCATACTGCGACAGTGATTGGGGAGACTGTCCCAACACAAGGAGATCCACATCAGGGTTCTGTGTGCTTCTAGGGGAATCACCTGTGTCATGGAAATCAAAAAGACAGAATGTAGTAGCTCGAAGTACAGCTGAGGCAGAATACAGATCTCTTGCATTTGCTGTGTGTGAAGTCATGTGGATCAAGCAACTCTTGAAGGACCTGGGTCTGAAGCAAGGCTCAACAATAATCAAATGTGACAACCAAGCTGCCCTTGCTATGGTGGCAAATCCAGTGCAACATGAAAAGACAAAGCATGTGGAGATAGATTGCCATTTTGTAAGAGACAAAGCCAAAGAAAAGGAAATCAAGCCAGAGTATGTGCCATCAAAGCTGCAAGTTGCTGACATATTTACAAAGATTCTGCCAGTTGATCAACACAACAAACTGATGGACAAGATGGGTGTTCGAGTAAGCTCCACTCACACTCATCTTGAGGGGGAGTATTGAAGGATGGCCCAATGACATTATGTTTTCTATGCAAATATTAATTATCCAGTTTTGTTATAGTCTAGGCCCAATTGTATATCATTCTTGTGAGTGATCCATTATGCTAAGTATTGTAAGGGTGTGGTCCCAAGTAGGAAGGTGAGGTGTGAATAAGACAAGTAGAGAAGGGTCTAGGGATTGATGATTCCAAAAACCTAACTATATAAGGCAAGAATATCAGTGTAAAACGGCATTCAAGAAGAAATACAAAATATCAGAACAAACTTCATGGCCAAAATATGCATTCAATGTTATTCAAGTTTTTCATATCAAAATATATAAAAGTTAACAAAAAACAGTCAATAAAATCAAATTAGGCCTTTTGAAGATTTTTTTTAGTTGGAAACTAGGGTTTATGAGAGAAAAGGGAACTAATTGATGAGTTCGATTAGAGATTATTTGTGTACTAGATCATATAATCATATTGATTAGTTTCAATTAGTATTTTGATTCTCCACCATTGTGTTTCGTATAAGGATTCAGTTTAAGGTTTCAAACCACAATAAAATATGGAATTAAAAAAATGTCAACTTTACCGAAAAAGTCAAAATTAGAATCCACAAAAAATGTAAGGGTGTTTCGGAGAACTGGTGACGGTATGAAACTTGCGTTCAATAATGAAAAAACTGCGTCATTCATTCATTGCTCAGAACTTTGTTACAAATAACATGGCCAATTAACTAGATTACTAAGAAAAGTAGGATTAAGTCGACAATTTGGTAAAAAAAAACTTACTCCGGCGACAACTTAGTAATAAAAGTAGCCTCCGGCGACATGTAGCCATGTAGGTCATAAAATTAGAAAAAATCCGACCAATCCTGTGCGTGTACAACACAGCCCAAATAAAACCGTTTTAATTATTTTTTTACTTGATAAAATCTCTTTTACACTCAAATTTTATTTCAAAAAATCACATTATTCTAATTTATGCCAAAACCCCAAAAAACTTATTCTCCCTTGTTTCATTTTCTTCTTCCTTCTTCCAATTTTTGAAGAATCAGACGCCAAATTTTTAGGAATTTCGTCAGTTAAACTATTCTCATAAGCAACATAACCCTAAGATTGGTTAAATTCCCAACCCATTTAGGAATTACACCTAAAAATCTTGCAATTAGCTAACCCTTCAAATTCCTTAGGTACCTCACCAACCAGAAAATTGTTAGAAAAGTTCAATGTTTTAATGCTCCTCAATTTCCCCAACTCCTTAGTTATGTAACACACATTTATTTACAAACAAATCAAGAAACTCAAGCTCAGCTAAATTACCAAAAAAAAGGAATTGGCCAAGAAAAATAGTTTTTTGAAAGGTCTAAGCATAGATTTCATATAACCTTTCAAATTCCTCAGGTATCTCACCATATCATTGAGAATTCGTTAAAACATAGGGCCCATATCTCACCATATCAAGTAACATCAATGAGAATTTTCTAAAAAAAATCTAAACCAAATAGGGCCCATATTTATTAATTTGTCCCGCACCTTCAAAATGTCATGAGCAGCCCAATATATTTATTAATTTATTCCAGACCAATTGTTGAAAATTTTATGTTACGGAAGGAGTATATAAGTTTCATATTTCCAGTTCCATCCCATGCACTTAGCCGTTACTTAAGAAATTGGTTACGAAAAAGTTAGATTTTAGTTTAGACTTTCACAACAAACACGTTAACTAAGGAAGATAGTGTTATTTCCTTAATTTTCTGCTGATTCTCTACCTTTCTCCATCCTAACTTTCAGCCATTTTTTTTTTTATTTTTTTTTTATAAATGCTCTCTGCCCATCAGCTACTCACTAACACTGTAACACAAAAACATTCAAACTCCTACCATGAGATTCAAAGATTTACGTTTCAAGTTTCAGGTAATAATATATTTTAATATTATTAAGGAAAAATTGATTCAAAATGATTTTTTTATCTTTATATACTGGACTATCAAAATCAATTTTTCCAGGTTTTTTTTTTAAAAAAAAAAAAAAACTATGAATGTATAAGTTTTTAGAATACAAATATGTAATATGAGGCAGTGTTTTGTTTTTTTTTTTTTTTTTTTTGGCAAGGGTGTTAGATTGAGGAGTTTATTACTCAAGGGAAATGATAATAATGATGGAGTAAATATACAAAAATCAAAGAATGTGAAGAAACCATCATGGATGATGCCAATCTCACATGGCTATCATATCGTCGAAGGTGGAAGATGGGGTGGAGAAGACGGTGGTGGATTGGAGGCGGCGGTGGTGGAGCAGCCGGTGCCGGACAATGTTGTTGTGCAACGTGAAGAAATGGGCAATCTTGAGGTGTGGTATTATGGTGTTTCTGATGCTACAATTGCTAATGACATTGCTACCCACTTGCAATCTAATTTCTTTAGTAAGATGCCAAAGGAGGTATGTATGATCGCCTAGTCTTGTTATTTTGGACTTATTTTCAATTTAGCGGTTCAATTTTGTATTTACTAAAAACTCTAGCCTTCTAATTTTATTTTTTTTTGGCAACGAACTCTAGCCTTTTAATTATGCCTATCTGTCTATTCTATTTTAGGACTCCTTTTGCTTGTTACATTTAGAATAATCTCTATTATATAAGACAAGGGGAGCCATGGTGTCCCCCCTATAAATATCTTTTTTACCCCTTGCAACTTATAGAAATTTAAATAATATTACCATTAAAACTGGTGATATTAATAATGAAAGTTTTAAAAAGAAAAAGAATTTTAAAAATGAAAATATTATTAAATCTATCATTCAAAAAAAAAAAAACATAAAAATTTATATTTTTGAATTCTCTACGAATAGACATCCATATTTATATATATTTCTTACAGAAATTTTAGGATTTTCTTCTATCACAAAATGGATAACTTATAAAAACTTTTGATTTTGATTTGTTTGACTACCCTTTGATATTTCAAACTAAAATTTCATGCACGCATAGCGTGCACAAAAGGCTAGTATTAAGTACGAGAAGGGATGTAGAAACTTAAATTATAAAGGATCATTATTATATGCTGTACAATAAGAAAAAAAAATATATTCATATGAGATTTTTTCTTATATTCGTCCACATACATAGTTTAATAAAAGGGGGTTTTTTCTAAGCTTTTTATATGCTGCAAAGGTAATTGAGTTTTTAATGTGTACTCATGTCTTTTCAAATTTCTAACTTGTGCCCCTCAACTCTTTATCAATACTAAAATATACCTTAAGTGGCTTAAGTTTTGCTTGTTAGGGTTGCAGTGGCTAGGGTTTCACTCCTATCATTTCATTGCCTTTTATTTTCTTTTTTATTAAATTTATAGTTAACTTTAGGTGACGTATAACTCCCAAAGATGGTCCCATTCATGGCAGTGAATAATTGAGGGGCACAACTTAGATTTTTGAAAAGGTATGAGCACCTTAAAAACTCGATTAATGGCATTGAGTTGAAGGGTACAAATTAGAAATTTGAAAAGACATGAGCACACCTTAAAAACTCGACTAACTTAGGGACATAGTTTAGAAAAATCCTAAATAAATATATATTTTATAAAACATTCATGTTTGAACATGTGTATTGAAAATTATTCAAAAAAAGAAACTGTGCAAAAAAAATAAAATAACAAACTTTGTGAAAGAGAAAAGGCAGGTTGTTATATCATGGTAGCTAACAATAAAATTTGATGTTGGACTATAGTCAATGGTGAGTAGAAAGAGCAAAGAAACAATGAGGAAGGCTTATCTTAATGCAAAGGCAAAGCATGAGAAATGTAAAGCAGAGAAGAAAGTCAATGTTGGATCTGCATCAGTCATGATTATCAATGGGGAAAAGATTGTGATGGCTCAAATGGGTGGGTATAAAGCTATTGTGTGCAAAGATGGTATTGCTCACCAAACACATCACTATACAGGAACTAGGCATTGGCCTCACCATCTCATATCAGGTATGTACAACTGTAAAAAATCGTCCCGAACCAAAACCAGATGTTAAACTGACCCGAAAAATAATAGGGATTGACAAAAAATTACGACTTGATCCCGTTTTGAGTTTGTTGAAGACAATCTGCTTTTAAACCGAAACAAACCCCCGAAAATCATTATTATTCTATTAACTTGTCATTACGTGAAATTAGGCAAAACTCTTCCAACCATTATAACTTTGAATTTAACATTATTTTTATTGGACCACAACATCATATATTTGTCTTAAATTGGCTATTAATGAAGTTTTTTTCCATATAATTTGTAATTTTTATTTAAAGGATATATTTTGGTAGATTTATCACATTAAAATATGAAAAATTAAAAGATTTACTATAATATATTTCAACCCGAACCTGAAGATTTGGGACTATAAAGCTAATATCAGCCCGAACCCGTTGACACTCAACCAGCAATAACTCGAATCCAAGACTTTTTTTATCCCAATCCGACTCAACCAGTTTGACAACTCTACTTTAAGGCACAGAGGTGTGGTGCTTTTCTCAATCCAAATTCATTCATGGCTGTGTATCAGGGGCATTGCGCATTCCAAAAGAACATATACAAGCATGCCACAAAGGGTGTGAATCAAGCAGAAAGCAGACAAACAGTTCTGAACTGATTTCTGCTACTGACAGAATAGATTCAGAAACTGAATTTGTAATCTTAGCAAGTATTGGTATTTCAGAGGTAACTTCATTAATATTATATGTTTCTGAGATCATTATTACTGCAAAGATCATTCATTTACCTAAAAACCTTCTATTGTATTGTTTCTCAGGTAATGAGAAATCAAGAAGCAGTGGACCTTATCAGGCACATAGATAATCCTCAGGAAGCTGCTGAATGCTTGGCAATGGAAGCATTAACTCGAATTAGCAGGAGCAACATTTCTTGCTTAGTTATTCGTTTCGACTAATATAAACATTTGATGCGACTACAAGTAACGATAAAAGCATATGTTTAATCAGTGAACAATAATTTTGTTTCTATAAACTAATTCATTCAAGTGAGTTTGGACCAAAGATTTGTAAATACACCACATTCAAGATGTATAGTTAGCACACAAGGCTTTACAACAAGACACCCTGCATGTCCCAAAACATCGGGAAATCAACAAATGCAACAGAGATCGAGCACTTACGGAGATGAATTATGAAGAGAGAACAAAATTATACAGCTTTTGCAGAGAAAGTGGATCATGATCCTTTTTCATGTGGACAACTTCTTCTCGCTGGTCTTACTTCGGAAATGTGATAACAAAGAGAAGGGTCGTGAAGCTGCAGTTGAGAAAAGCAGAGTTACGAAACTTCAGATTCATAAAAAAAGGAAAATGATCGGCTCGTTTGGTAACTGATCATAAATGACGGTAATGGAAGAAAAATCAATATTCATTCCCATGTTGGTGCTAGTTTGACTCGAATTTATCTAATTTTCTTTTGAAATATTTATTCCCATTCAATACCACTCTCCCCATTGGTAATGGATGGTGAAAAACAAATATGAAGAAAACTCAAGTTTGAAAATGGAAATATGTTTTCTTTCATGGGGATTACAGGGTTTCTTCCCTAACAAAATTACACTTTAAATCTATTCTCATCACCACAATTTATTACCGACAACCAAACGAAGGGTTAGGTTTAAGGAGCAAATAACGATAACTTTTAATTAAATCAAACACTTATTACACCAGTTTACGCATGCTTTTGTTATGCATTCCCAAATTTTTACCTTTTTATAGATTTTTTTTTACCATTTTAGGAAATATATTAAATGTATATACATAGCCTCCCTTAGGGCTATGTATATCGTTATCCAAAGAAAAATTTGAAATTATGAAAGATGAAATCTTGATAAATGGTATATGCTCACATTTCTTTGTACTGCCAGTATTTGAGCTCTCCTCGTGATTCAGAAGATTTTTCACGGTAATAACTGCTCAGGAGAATAAAGGTTAGGCACTAGGAACAATGTTTCACAAATTCACAGTAAGAATTTTCACCTTGACTGGGAAATCATAATAAAAGAATTTTCACTGAAACCGCACAAGTGACTGCAAAACTCACAAGAATCACTGCGTTAATCGAGATAGTGTTTGAAATTACCTTCACTATAACCATTTGATGCACTATCAATAACCATGGAGGCATCAGTAGTTGATTTATCCGATTCATAATTATGTTCATATGATGCTGAGTTCTTCTTTCCAAACAGTAACAACCTTTTCAAACCTTTTGATGATTCTTTCCCCTGGTATTTTCCTGAATCGGCTTCTGATATTTTGACTGCATCTGGTCTTTGAGTATCAGATACATGTATTTTGGTGGTCTGAACACCGATTGTTTCCATATCTGTGCTTGCTGGTGGTGCCTTCCCATAATTTGACTCAACCATGCAGGGATCTTCTACAGAGGAGACCCGAGCATAGGGTGCCTGATAAGGTAAGTTTGGTGACACCTTTTCTGTCTGCCAATAACATCAAAAAAGTTATATATGTACTTGAGGCAGCACTGGCAAAAGAGGTAATTTTTGTTATAACAAGAGAGATGGAAGAAAACTAAAGGATGTTAAGCTCTTCTGGAGAGTAGAATATTTAAGGATGTTTAGGAGAGTCAAGTTTTCAAGCAGCAGCGTCATGATTGGTGAATCACAACACATGTTCTGATGTCACCTAAAGACCCTGCTGCAGGAGAACTTTATGGCTAAGTTTAGTAGGGCATCTGCCCGCTTTCAACCCTTTGCTCCTCCTAATTTATACATCTTATGATTTTTAAGAGAAAACATTACACAATGAAAACCTCATTTTCATGGAACTTTGTCATTGTTTGGTTGCAAGGAATGGAAACAGTTTTTTTTTTTTTTTTTCAAATTTTGAGGGAAAATGTTTTCACTAGGGTGTATATCAAATTTTCAAACTCAAGTTTTCCATTTAATTTTCTGACCCAAACCAAACAATGTAAAATGGTAAATGGGGAAAAAAATCAGGGTAAACAATTTCCATCCTACTAGACCTACAGAGGGAGCTGGCAGGGACCCGACCTTTGCAGCCCAATCCTGCGACCCCTTTTCTTTTAATTGGCCCCCTGTACGTTTATAGTATATATATTAATAAAAGCAACTAAGTTCAGATAAACTTAACTTGGATCAGTGGTAAGGGAAGGAAAGGGGCGTGTATACGGTACAAATTCAATGCTACTCACGAGTGCACCGAGAGCATCATACTTTAAAAGTACACATTGGGCCGAATCAAACAAGATCTCATTTGACTATTTTTCTTTATAAGTGTAAAATTACAGAGAAATTACCAGATAAACAGTAGCAAAAATCAACTTGTGGCAAATAATAAGCGGAGGGAATATGTAATATTTTCATTGGGAAAACGTCACTTATATATATTGTTCATTTGTAAACCACTGATTGTTCATTTAATATTTATGTGTCCGTGGTTCAATGATTGGTTTATTGTTCATTCATTTTTACTTATTGTTCATTAGGAAAACATTACTTATGTATATATTCTCCATCTGTATACTACTGATTGTTCATTTAATATTTATGTGTCTGTTGTTCATAGTTTAATTGATCGTTATTTTTACTTTTGTTCATTACGAAAACATTATTTAAAACTACTGATTGTTCATTTAATATTTATGTGTCAGTTGTTATTGTTCATGTTTACTTATTGTTCATTAGGAAAACATCACTTACGTATATATTGTTCATTTGTATACTACGGATTGTTCATTTGTAAACTATTGATTGTTCATTTAATAGTTATGTGTCTGTTGTTCTTTGTTTGATTGATCATTCATTTTTACTTATTGTTCACTTGGAAAACATCACTTACGTATATAGTTCATTTTTATATACTAATTGTTCATTGGTAAACTACTGATTCATTAGGAAAACCAGGGGTTTTCTTATAAGTTAAAAAAAAAATCGTATTTTCACATTTTAAGTTAACTGATTATTTTTACAAGTAAAATAAAATAAAAACTAATTTGGGGACATGAGTACCTTCCTCTTGGTACTCATGTGTGCACCTTTCTCTGGTTGTGTATAAGGTCGTGGGATCGAATCCCCTCCCCAGATCTGCGCTTGTTCTACTTTAGGATATTCTTCTTTTTTTCCCCTCAAAAATTACACCCTACTAATCAACTTCATAATTCAAGTCCCCGTCCAATTCTTCAAGCCTTCATATTCTTATTAGGTTTTCTTTAATCTTTTTTTATTATTTTCATATTAAATTCCTAATTCCTAATATATATACAGTGAAAGAGTGAATTTTGATTTTTATTAATCTTTCTTTAATCTTTTGGTTTTTATTAATCAAAAAGTCATGTTAAAAGTGGTCCAAGTGGATTAGTTTGATAACCGTTGATTAAATTCCTAGAATTACATTGAATTGCTTCTTTAGATGAAATGGCTGAATTTGTAAATTGCAATTGCTTTGGTATAGAAGTGTCGGCAACGTGTTTGCTGTTTGTTTCTTTAGAATTGGGTAGTTGGCTAATTCCCTTTAATTTTTTAATCAAATTTTAGATTATTGTTGTCTTGTTGACTTAATTTGTTTGATTCCTTAGATTCTTCGTTTTTTAGACTTATTCCCGACTTATTCCTACAATACAGACATACATCGGTCCTTAGTAACTATTTATATACATATATATCAAATGAAAGAAAAAATATGATTGATAATTTTGCTAGTTAATGGAAGATGATTTTCTTGGCGACATCTTAGTAGTTTACATAGAAAAGGTACTTGCGAAAAAATTTGATTTAGACATTCAGGGTGATGATTTTGCTAATGTAAAAATATGTAGGGTGCAATTTAAATAGAATTATTTTCTATGTAACTTGGTTAACATTTGGATTGATAATATTACATACAATATGTGTGTGTGTTTAGGGGTTTTTAATTTTTGGATTGATATCAAAAGCACAGCCAAAAGGATAATTATAAATTTATAATATGACAATGTCTCATTAGAAATATTAGCTTCTATATATTCTTGGCCCCGTAAGATTTTAATTCCTGGTTCCGCCCCTGATATACTACTACTACTGATAATACTTCTTTTTTTCAGTTGCTCCATTTACTTTTTAGGTAAGTTTTTTATTAGTTGATCCAATTCCCTTAAAATGTGACATGTTCCCCTATAACTTTAGCCCCCTACCCAATTTCTCTCTTTTGCTTTTCTCCACTATCACATGTTAAAACTAGTAACTCTAAAGCTTCATGCCAAAATGGAAAAACACAAGTAATAGTAATAAAAATAATAATAAATTAATAAAAACACCACAAATACATTTTTTTAAGCAAGAATTTACAAATCAAAATAGGGTTTCACAAAAACTACCTCATCCAAGCTGGTCTGAGATTGCCCCTTGACAATGTAGTTTGACGCTTCCCGATCAACTTCTTTTACAATAATAGGTGAAGCTGGTGGAGGGATGGTAGCATCTTCTTCCGATTTACCATCTTGATTATAGGCATGGAACTGCGTACTCTGAATGCGTATATTATCTTTAGGCGCATGGGAGACTGGTGCAGAAGGTTTCTCACGTTCAAGCATCACAACTGTCTTTTCAACTACTGTGTTGTCATCTACATCCCTTCGCAATGAAGTGTTAGCATTGTCCTTACTCATATCAGCATTTACAAGACCACTATCAAGATTTTTGTCATTTGGCTTCTGGGACATCTCTTTTGTTGATTTGCTCTGGGAAGTAGATACAGATGCCTTAGGTGCTTTAACCTTTACTTCTGAAAGAGCTGAAGATTTCGCTTTGTCACCAGTCGTAGCAACAGGCATCTTCTTTAGCTCAGGTCTCTCATACACTCTATGTTTTGAGACTACTTCAGAAGTTCCAGTCTTCCCTGAAGAAATGTTATGGACAGTGCCTTTTGGCTCAGACAATCTTCTGATCCTGGACATTGTTGCCTTTGAATCTGGTGTAGCGCCGGTTTTATCATCCTTCTGAAACCTGAGTGATGAAGCTGACCTAGTTAACTTATTTCCAGACTTGGTATCTTTAGTGGAATTAGGTGACACCTTGGATATAATTCTTAATTTGGATCTTTGTAATGGTGAACAAGATCCAGGCTCAGTATCACTAAACTTAGAGCTTTTCTGAGAGACAGGAGAAGGCTTCGGCGATTGTTTCTTAGTCTGTTGTGATGGCAAAGGTGACTGAGCAGGATTGGCACTACTTTTGGCAGCAATTCGCTTTTGCCTCTCTCGCTTTAATGCTTCTATTCTTTTCATTTGTTCCTCTTCCTGGTAATAGAAAAAAGAGAAAAGTGCACAATTCAGAAGCGGTTTTCAGACCTTTTTTCTGGTTCTCTTTATAGCTTAATAGAAAAGGTATTTGTGGTAAATTTACACAATTTGAAGAAGTGCTCTAGGATATTCTATATAAAGTTGATCTTTCAAAATAAAGTATATTCAGCCATCAAAAATGTAAACAGGATATTTTCCCTTTTTCAAAAATTTCCCAATATGAATTGTTAAGAAAACTGAGGAAAATAATGACAGAATAACTGAATTCATAGTGTATACCAATCAAGCCTGCAAATAATAATAGCACAGTACCTTTTCTTTCTTTAGCTTTTGTAGATCAGCCTTGTAAGCTCGTAGCTTTTCGGCACGAGCTCGTGCATCTTCTGCAGGACTGAACTTCGAAGGTTTTTCTCTCCTTGTACCCATTGTGGTTCTTTTCTCAGCCTTTAACTTTTGATCCTTGGCTGCCTTCCTTGGTCCTCCTTTGGCATCCACGGAAACTTCCTTCTTCTTACCACTCAGTTTGGCAGTATCTTTAATTTGAGCTTGCATCTCACAATCTATAGCTGGGTCATAACCGCTCGACATATTCTCCATCGCACGATTAGGTAATAAATTTAAATCATTAGGCTCGTAATGAGTCTGGCCAACAATGTGGACATCTGTCTTGTGAAGCGCTGAAGGGAACTCACACTCCATATCCATAGCTTTCCTGCCACCACCTGTAACTTGATCTGATAAGCCTGATCTTTGCAGGACTACGAAAGATTCATCAGATATACCATGTGAAGGATCCTTGTTATTGGTATTAGATTTACCCTGAAACCCATTTCTGATGACAGGATCCAAGGAAGGGTCCCACACCTCTGTCAGCTTTTCTTGTCGATTGATCACATATTCCATGCTTGGATCCACAGGTCTTCTATAAGCACCTCTTCGACCTTCCGCTTCCATAAATTGATGATCTTTTTTACTATCATATCTCATGTTAGGATCTTGACCGTGAATCAACATTTGATCATCCATCGGTCTCCTCACACATGTTGCATCTCCGGCAATGTCATGATTTTCACCCACATACCCATCATGATGATACACACCACTTTTATGCATTCCGAAAGCAGAAGAGTCATCTTGAATAGTAGATTGTCGCTTTCTTCCTTGAACTTTACCTTCCACAGAAAACATACCGCTCTTTGAAGAATTATTATCTTCATCAGCATCTGTAAGTAAGAAATTTTGAAAGGCTTGCCAGTGCCCATCATCTCCTGTTGGTCCAGAAATTCTTTTTCCCTTTGCATTTGTTTCTAGTGGATCATCTGACTTCAAATACACTCCTTTATTTTTCAGTTTCATGGTTTCATCAATCTTCTCGTTGTCAGCACCAGAATCTGAACAAGATTGTGGATCACTATCTGAAGAGCCTTGTTTTGCAGAAGTAATATAGTTAATATTACGGATCACTACAGTTCCAGGCTGTTTTTTAGATTTTCCACCTTTGTTCTTCGGCTTCCTGGCCACCGAATCCTCTTCATCATCTGTAACAGCATCCTGCTTTCTTCTCGGGGAAGTGTCTGTCTCTTGATCTTCAAATTCGGAGCTCATGTCTCGGCCATCCATCGAATGCCTTCTCCGTCTTGTTTTCCGACTAGAATGTGATCTAGATTCATCATATGGTGAATAAGGAGGCTGGAAAAAAGGGCTCTGCCCCATATAGCTTGGATAGTAAGGCATGCCTTGCATGGCATATGGTGGATAGATAGGCGCACCGTTTGCTTGAGGATGCATTTGCCACGGTGGAAACATAGGATGTGGATACTGGCCAGGGCTATACTCCTGCGCGTTTGGTTGTACTTTATCTGCATAATGAACAGGAATGAGTTTGAGCCCAAGATAAAGAAAATCACTGAAAAAAGCCACAACCAATCTACCTCTATACATGTAATTTTCTACCCCAGTCGATGCAACACTTGCATCTCTCCAATCAAGGTAGACAAAACACAAGATTAGAAAAGGCAATAATATTGCTTGTGCATTTGGAGTTCACATCTCAAAGACTCGAGCTTAATTTAGATTATGCATATATTCGTGAATACTATCAATCAATATGCACATGTGATAAAAAGGATTTTATCACATGTAAACCTGTACTTCACGACTTTTCCAAAATAACCTTGTCTTTTGCACAGCTGTACTCCTCACCATAATAATCCCGTACTTGGCAAAAACGTTGATTGGGGAGTTAAAAAGAGATACAATTAACATTTTTTACTATATCGTGTGAGTGATATAACAAAGCATTTAAAACAACT
The DNA here is from genome assembly GCA_951394345.1 of Salicornia ramosissima. Taxonomy (NCBI): domain Eukaryota; kingdom Viridiplantae; phylum Streptophyta; class Magnoliopsida; order Caryophyllales; family Amaranthaceae; genus Salicornia; species Salicornia ramosissima. The sequence goes on along the minus strand of OX596238.1, from coordinate 46,513,600 downwards.
TAACTCTCCTTTTTATATCTAAATATGACTTTTTAGCCTCATCCTTTTTTTCAAAAAGTCAAGTTTCAACCAATTGTTATTATACTATTTCTCTTGTGAGACCGCCTAGCGTAACTCTTAACTAAAAAACTATAATTTTTTTACCATAAATCTTATTAACTTTATACATAACTAGTTAAGCTTCATACTCAAAAGTTTTGGTTTATGCTCAAAAGTTACAATTTTCAAGCCAAAAGCTATCATGTCAGAGGGAGACTTGCTATTTTTATTAATGTCAAGCACGGACATATTAAAAAACACGCTAACTATTATATTAATGCCATCCACTTTTGTTACTTTTAATTTTTAACCCCTTGCATAGTGTTTTTACGAAGTACAAGGTAATTTTAGACGTCAAAGAAAAGGTCATTTCAGAAAAAGTTGCAAGTGCATGGTTACCAGTGAAAAAATCCCAATGGAAAAAGAAGAAGGCTGAAGGATAGTCTTTGCTACTTAATAACATGATAAAAACAACTTTGACTATCAACAAAGAAAATTTCAAAAAGCTAACAGGTACAGCCATATTAGGAGAACCGGAGAGAGACCAATCCCCTATGTTCATTGTTACAAGGAACAAAAAAGGAGAGAGCAAAAAGAAAAGAAAGTTTCAGTTGTTAACTAACTAACCAAGCCAAAAATGGTATATTAGTAACTTGCCATCTAGGCGTGGAAGATCAAACACAACAAAAGGCATAGAAGCCACAAGTACATTCATTCAGCATGAATTAAACATTAAAAAAAGGGTTTTCACAGCATATAGAATCAAAACATTTGACAACAGCCCTTCATGAAAAGTCCATATGTTTGAATCTTTGAAAGGAAAAACACAGAAATGGAAAAAAAAAAAAAAACACTTTTAAGTTTGTGTCCAAAGGTTGTTTCAAAGAGCGACAATAATATGAAAGACAAAACAATAGAGGCTACACTGCTAAAAGGTCCCTGATGTGCTCCAATCAACAATTTAACCCAAACTAAATTGGCATAAAGTGAAATTCCCCTTCCCCAAAAACTGAACAAGGCCAACAAATCAATTGAAAGCAACCAATTTAGGTGTCAAAATGCCTTTCAAAGCTTCATCTAAGAAGTAACAATACCATATCTAGTACTCGCAAATTCTTGGAAGAAAAAGATCTTGCCATTACTAGTTTCTTAGATCAACTTACAGAACCTAGGAAGGACCACAGGCCTATATTCATCTAATTAAACCCACTAATTAGTACTAGATGTCTAGATGATAAACTCATAGGTGATAGATATTACGTAAATTATTACAAACATGTTACAGATGAATTTCACGAGTAAAACATTACCTGTACTAGTTGCAAACGATGTTTCCTTTTTCTCAGATGCAAATTCACCGTGTTCACTTGGGGCCAGAAGCACAATGCCTGCTGCATTTGTAGAAGGCATGTCTGAGTGACAAGACATTGCTTCAGCTGCTTCAACTTCAACCCACTGGCCGTTTTCATGCTTTGCCTTCCATAAATCCGAAAACTTTTTGCACGCATCCCTGTGGCAAGAGGAATAAAATTTCATCAACAATTTTACCCTCTGCTTATAATAGTACTTCATGTTTGAGAAACTTCTAAAAAATACACTAATGTTTTGTGACTTTGATCTCGAGGATTGTAGCTTACATCATACGTGAAGCTCCAAAACGTTCAGCGAATGTGATCAGTGCAGCTATGTTTTCAGTGTCAAAGTTAGCAGCAACAGCACGTGCAAAGGCCATACCTTGCTCCTTTTGAAGCACACTTTTGCGTGTCTCGAGAACTTGGATAAGTTGAACTCTGCTACAGAATTTCCATTATTAGATATATATAACTAAAAAATTCTAAACTTATTGGAACTGCTGAAATTCTTGCCTTGAATTTTTCTCCTGTGGGGAAGATGCATCTTCCTCTGATTGATGGTCGGTGGGCTGCAATAAAAGCAAGGGAATCCTTTTTTTTTAATTGATGGCCAGTTTAGCATCGACTGTAGAAAAATTCAAACCAAAATTACCTGGTAAAGGACAATTGCTTTCTCTTCATTGCAACCCGGTGCAGGTTTGCTGCCTGTTTAACACACAAAAAAAAAAAAACCATTATGTAATGAAGACTCACAGTAGTTATAGCACTTGAAAGATATTGGAAGAAAAAAAACCATCTTAACATTAATTAGGAAAAATTGATATTAATAGTCCCACCCTTTAGTGACCTACTCAAAATGGTTAATTCTACCGGTTTTCTCAAAATACTCCCACCTTTATGCAACATTTACTTAAATTGGGTCTTGGCAAAAAAAATTGACCAGTTACTTCATGTTGATTTCCGGTTACTTCAAGTGAATTGCTATTAATCTGCTAATTATCCCAAATCATTCAAAATACACCCACCACTCTCTGCTCTAAAACTAGATGCTTGCATTTGAGTTTTAGTGATACTTCTGCAAAAGTATTATCACCAATTTCTTCCTTCCCATCGAACCACCCACAGCACCTCTTTCTCTATCCTCTGCTAAGCCGCAGCCCCATTTAAACCACCTCTTTCCCCCTCCTTCGCAAACCAGAAAAGCCCCTCCTGCACGGCTGCACCAACTCTTTCCCCCTCCTTCACGAATCACTGATCCACCACAATCCCACCCGCGTCACCTTTCATTCCTTCCTCACCCATGCTTCCTTTCACTTTCGAATACCTTAAATCAGGGTAATTTTTTAAAAAGTTCCTAAAACCCTTTATAATTTTTCATCCCATTTATAATTTTTCAACCCGTTTATATTAATGGGTTAACCCAAACCCAACGCAGGTCGACCCATTTACAGCTCTACCTGCACCAAGCCACCAACTCTTTCCCCCTCCTTAACGAATCACTAATCCACCACAATCTCACCTGCTTCACCTTTCATTCCTTCCTCACCCATACTTGCTTCCTTTCACTTTCGAATATCTTAAATCAGGGTGATTTTTTAAAAAGTTCCTAAAACCCTTTATAATTTTTCATCAGACCATATGAGATTTATTGTTAATTAATTAAATTTGATTGTGTTCGTCATGTGTAGTATTGAAACTCTGTTCTTGGTATTGAAACTCTGTTCCTGGTAGCACGAATCTGAATTCTCACATTGTTGCCTTCCCTTGATTGAAGATTGCACATGTTTTGCGGGCTTGATGATATTGCTATGTATCTTAGTTAGTAATGGCATTTTAGTTATTTTGTTGTTATTTTGTTAGTAAGGGTAGTTTGGTCTTTTGATAATTGTAGGAATTTGTGGATTTTTTTACTGTTTTGTTGTCTTTAAATATAGTTGGTGGGTTGTAATTAGGTTTTTCAAGGAGTAATAAAATCAGTTTGGGCTTTTACTTGGGAGCTCTTGGTTGCTCGAAAATCAAGAATTTTATCATCTCTCCCCAATTCATAGCAGATTTGGTATCAGAGCAGGAATTTCTTGGGCAATCACCATGGTTGGACTTTCACAATCTCAAAGGATTGAACAGCTGGAGAATGAGTTAACTGGACTTCATGAGACTATCGGGGAAGAAGTCGGTAAGGCTGTGGAACGTGCCATGGCAAACCTCCAGCAATCACAGGCAGCGACGATCCGGTCGGAGGCCCAATCCTTGTCGAAGAAGGTGGAGGAGCAGGTGAGCAAAACACAGGAGGAATTGGAATCAAGATTGCAAGATAAATTAAGAAGCCCTTCAAGATGAGATGCGTTACCTTTTTAGCAAGGTCAACGGCGGCCAAGAAGGGTTTTCCGGTGGCCGGAGTGGCGCAGCGACTGGTGGTGGGTGGCGATTTAGAAGACTCGACATACCCCTCTTCGACGGCAATAACCCAGATGGATGGATCTTGAGAGTTGAACAATTCTTTCATTTCTACAAACTTACAGAGGAAGAAAAGGTGGAAGCGGCCGTGGTAGCTCTCAAGGGAGACGCCTTGCTTTGGTATTAGTGGGAGCATAAACGTCTACCCATATACCGGTGGGAGGAGTTAAAGGGGATGCTCATAAGACAATTTCGTGCCGCCACGGGGACATTACATGAGCAATGGTTGGACCATCGGCAGACGGAGGACGTGGTGGCTTATAGGCGGCGCTTCACTGAGCTAATGGCTCCTTTGGAGGGGGTGTTAGAAGAAATAGCCAAGGGACAATTTGTGAATGGTTTAAAGGAAGGAATCAAGAATGAAGTTAGGGTTTTCCAACCTACTTCTCTTGAACAAGCCATGGAATTAGCCCTTAGAATTGAAACCAAAACTTTAAATAGCCATACAAAAAGATGGGACCCCAAGTCTTCATTTGGGCCGGCCTCATCTAAGCCCATTTTTTCTTTTAATTCTCCTAAGATTCATCCCACACCATCTAATAACCCACAGAAATCCCCATCCACTTCCCCTAAGACAACCAACTCCTATTACACCACTTCCCCTTTTCTCAATTCACGATCCCCATTGGCATATAACCACCCCACCAATTCAACTTCAGCATCAGTCACCTCACCACTACAACCACCAGGGATACGGAAGTTGAGTGACCAAGAACTTCAAGAGAAACGTGAGAAGGGTCTATGCTTCTGATGTGACGGAAAATGGTCTATGGGCCATAGGTGCAGCCGGAAGGAACTGAGTGTATTGATGGCTCATAAGGAAGGAGCGGATGGCGATGAAGCTTTGGCGACGGAATCTCCGGTCGAATTCAATCATTCCCCACCTTGAGGGCAAGGTGGATGTTTGGGAGGGGGGTATTGCTATGTACCTTAGTTAGTAATGGCATTTTAGTTATTTTGTTGTTATTTTGTTAGTAAGGGTAGTTTGGTCTTTTAATAATTTTAGGAATTTGTGGATTTTTTTACCATTTTGTTGTCTTTAGATATAGTTGGTGGGTTGTAATTAGGTTTTTCAAGGAGTAATAAAATCAGTTTAGGCTTTTACTTGGGAGCTCTTGGTTGCTCGAAAATCAAGAATTTTATCATCTCTTCCCAATTCATAGCAGATATTGTTTGCCGGCATTGGGCAATAGTGGTGGCTACGATGGATAGGTAGATCGGGTCAAATAGTGATGCTGGTGAATAGAGCATGGTAGAAATATACACTTTCAGTGTTTTCAATTAATTTTGGTTTTTAAATAAACTGGATGATTTCTACAGATAATGAAAGAAAGAACAGCTGAAGATGGAGGGTAGTTAGACTAATGAAAGTATTAGTGAGGAAATAAACTAGGGTAAGCAGATGAACAAGTTACAAGTAACAAGACCCAATTTAAGCTGATAGTATATAAAGGTGTGAGTATTTTGAGTAGATCACTTGGAGCAGATCACCGAAAGGTTGGAATATTAATATCAATTTTTCCTATTTATTAAATGCTCCATCAATCCATCATCTTAAGGTATCTATGAGAAATGAAATAGTAAAAAAAATAGGGCTTTTCTCACTTATACCCCTGAACTTTTGGGGTTTCTCAATTGTGCCTGACTTTTTTTTTCTTTCTCACTCGTGCCCTTAATTTTATTTTTCTTTCCCACTCGTGCCCCTTAAATTTAAATTGTTAATTAATTTTCATTCTTACCTCCCTCCATACTTTCTGTTAACCCTGTTAAGTTAACATTTAGTAAATCCTTAATTTTTAGTTTTATATTTTACGAAATTAAGCGTTATGGTTGAGATTTTAATTTTGAAATTAGGGTTGTAATTTTAATTGGGATTTATATATATGTATATAACGCACACTCAAGGAATTTTATTATTTTTTTACTTTTGTAAGATACAAAAGTAATAATTAGGGATTTACTTAACGTGAACTTAACAGGGTTAACAGGGAGTATAGCCGTATAGGTTAACTTTATCACTAATAAACAACCCTAAATTAAGGGGCATGAGTGAGAAAGAAAAAAAATTAAGGTACAAATAACAATAATTAATAAAATAAGGGCACAAGTGAGAAAGGAAAAAAAAGTTGGGTACAATTGAGAAAACTCAAAAATTAAGGGGTATAAATGAGAAAACCCAAAAAAATAAATACAAACCCTATGTTTGCACACAGTGACTACATCACCAAGATTCAAAATTTTTTTATATACCTTCAAGCCGTTCCTCAGACTTTGGTGGAAGATATTCTACCTGGTATACACATGAAAATATGAAAAAGGTTATTACAACAGCAACAAATCACAGCAGCATCAGCATTGTCTAAGGTTTAGCTAACAGCTGTCTCACACAGCCAAACAAATTTTTTTTTACAGTTGCACTTACAGTGTGCAACCCATTATCATTACTGTTTTGAAGAGTAATCGACTTCTCAATTTGTAAAATTTCAGATTCTATAGTGTACACTCGCTCAAGAATCTCCGGACTACTCACAAAACGGACAAACCTACAAAAAGAAAGAACACCATTAAAGCAGAAAAGAAATTGGATAAAGTCGAACAAAGTGAAAATGGATCAAATATGCAATTAAAACAAGAAATAGAGTATTAGGATCAACAAAACCTTTCCACTGTTCCCTTTGTAAACCATGATGCATCACTTCCATGCTTTGGCTCAAGGACAATTGAGTATCCTCCTTTCCCAATCTGCTCCTCCGCTGCCTTCAGATGAGCAAGGAACGGGTTCAAAAGACCTGAAGCGATCTTCTCACTTTTCCCATTAGCAGTTATTACCAGATCACACCTGATGAAACAAAGGCATTTAGAGTTCAGACTTTATTTTTTATTTAATAATGTGGGTGGTACTAGGCCTTGACCTGGGCCTTACTATAGTTTGCAGATCACCTGACCCAATTTGGCCAACACACGCCTCCGCAAGGGGGGAAGATAAGGAATCCTTACAAATGCCCACAAAGGGAAAATAAGGAATCCTTACAAATGCGCGAAATGAGGCTCAAATTCAAAATCTTAGACTTGACATTCACAAGAATTAACCACTAGGCTAAGACTCACACCTCGAGTTCAGACTTCCTTGCATTAACAGTTGCCAAAACAACACCTGTTGACCTAGAATTCTTGCCATTACACTAGCGAGTTGCACTAACAGTTGCCAAAAACAAATTGTTGAAAAATAGACCTCACAAGTTCACCACATGCATATAAGTTTAGTGGGTTACTCCTTATATTACTAGTTGGTTTTATTATGGAACCCATCAAACTTGTATATGATCAGACTCTCTCTTGGTTGCAGGTGCGGCCCTAACCCGTATTTAACACAAATACTAAATTGACTAAAAATGCACAATCCTTAATTATGGCCACAAACCTGCTGCTAAACCTTTTACATAATCCTAGAGCTGTTCATACTTGCCAAACCAAATAGGTAACAACCACATTCACCTCATTGTAGAACAACAACAAAAAACAAATTCATCATTGAAAAAAAAAACTAATATTGATGTCATATTAAGCATGAAACTTTGTTCAATAGTTCCACTTATGAATAAGAAAAAAAAAATCCAACATAACCCAAAACATCCCCCATCAGCAAAATTTATTTTATCAAGCCCCAACCCCAAGAAGTAAAACTTTATTATTTAAGATAATTAATCAACATCAATGCAAGAGGACTGTTTAATTCAGCCATCTATCAGAAATCCCATAAAGAAAAAGAAAATGAAAGCCATCAAAATCAATTACTCGTAACTAGCAAGAAAATGTGGTTCACCTACCTATGTTAGCATCAAATTTCCAAATTTTTATAAATAAAAAAAAAATAAAAAAAAACTTCCCCCATATTCAAGTCAAAGCAATACATAATTGAACTAATCTTTACATTAAAAATAGTAATTGAACCAAAATAGCCAAAAAAAAAATGAAAAAAATTTAAACTCACCTGGTTCTAGTTGGAGTAAGCTGGAAAACAAGGGAATCAAGGCGTTTACTGGATTTCATTTGCTTCAAAAATTTTGCAATCAAATTTAACAGAAACGAACAAACTATAAACCACCAAGATAAAACCTTTCACCACTATACTGGAAAAAAAGATCTGATTTTTGGGAAATGTAGTTGCTGCTTTTGACAGCTAAAAAATTCACCTTTTTTATGGGAAACAAGAAATCAAAAGAGGGCAAACCAGAAATTAAAATAAAATAAATGGTGGGGTTGTAATAAGCTGTTGAGAAAGAGACATAAAAGAGATTGAGAGGAAGAGAGAAAGGGTGAGTACAAAGGGAATTTCAATGGTGGAAAAGAAAGAAGAAAAGGGGGTTGTTTTACAGAGGATTTTATTACACAAGACAGTGAGAAAGAAAGAAAACTCAGAAAAGTACTGCTGCTGCTACTCCTTCAATGAAGCAAGTAGTGTAGTAGTGTGGTCTTTGGGAGAGGGAAACAGAGAGACAGGGACCCACTAGAATTGAGAAAAGTCACTACACATAACGGCAACAAGAGATTATTATAATGTCATTAGGGAAAAAACACAGAAAAATCTAAAGATTCCCGTTCCAATGACCTTGTTTTTGTAGAAATTGATTGGGGAGAAATCAATATAAGAACAAGTTTTATTAAGAAAAGTTATCGATTTTGTAAGAAACACTTCAACACCTTCTATTTGATTGTATATTTTTCCAAAAAAAAAAATAAATAAACTTTTTATCGCTTAATTATCATCGTTGGCCCTTTTTTAATTACAGCTCGGATTTATCGCTTTGCTTGTTGACAACTTTTGTGAAATTAAGGATAAAATAAGAATAGATTGCTTTGTTTTGCTAACCACAATCTGATGGTTTAATTGGTTTACTCGTCATAACTCCTTTGTTTTTAGAAACGAAACATGCCCAATTTCCAAATCACCCTCCAAATTCTTAATTTTTTTTTTGAGAAAAGGCAAATTTTATTAATGATCTCAAAAAATACAACATCCGAGGCAAAAAGCCACAACACAACCCTGCACCATACAAAAACTTCAACACAAAGGCCCTAACAACACAAAGCAAAACTCAGTAAGCTAAGACATTAGTAGCAAGAACAGGGGCACCTTCTAGAAAGGGAACCCTAGACTGCATCATCATCTGCAGCTTGCTGACCTAAACCAAAATAAACAGGTCACAAAAACTAGTGTACATCATCTACCAAATTCCGAATCCATATTCTTTTACAATTACTAGCTTTAAGAGGCATCATACAAGCAACCCTATGATAAACTTGAAAACAAGCTTGCTTCACCATTTGATCAGGATTAAGGTGCTGGTCAGACCACACTTGCTTGTTTCTTTGGGACCATATGCCATAGATGATGCTTGCCCAACAGCTCATGAAGACCTGTTGCTGAAATCTACCCTTGACCTGCTCCAACAGCTGATAACAGTGCTGTAAGTTATCAGGATATATATTAGAATGCAAGATCTTGTTCAAATTCTGCACACACTCCTTAGCATAACCACAATTAAAGAATAAATGACTAATTGCTTCCTTTTCCTGATTACACATAGACAATTCAAGTCTGCCACCTGAGCAAATCTAGCTAACACATCCCTGGTTTTAATTCTTCTCCACATAATAAGCCAACATATGATATTATGCTTTGGAATATTGAATTTATTCCAAACAAATCTGTACCAAGGCACCTTGGTTTGAGAACCAGTTAGCCACTTGTAGCCATTAGCAATAGAGTACCCTCTTGGATCAGCTTTCCACTCATCTCTGACATAACCAGTTTTTATAATATCCTTGACCTTCCAAAGTTGCTTCCATGTCCATATTGATGTGCTTGGACATTTGAACCTCTTCCAGTGCTTGCCCTTAAGGTAGATATGGTTAACCCCTTGATTTAAGACTAACATGTAAACCATCGAAGTCATCCTCAAGATTGCCTTTTCTTGAGTCTAACCATAAACATTTACTACATCTTTAATCAATCTTAATCATTTCTTTAACTTTATTTACTTTCTTTAACTTTCTTTGAACCACTTTTAACTTTCTTTAACCAAGACTCGACCAAGAACTCATGAAGATCTATCAAGACTCATAAAGAACTCAACCAACACTCATAAAGAACTCAACCAACACTCATGAAGAACTCACCCAAGACTCATAAAGAACTCAACCAAGACTCATAAAGAACTCAACCAAGATTTAAGAACTCAACAAGATTATCAAGAAATCATAAGGAACTTATCATCCTCATCATCACCAAATTCACGCATAGCAACAACCAAGTTCAACCACATTTTCACTAACTGATGATCTTCAAAACCACATGGAATTGAACATCAACATAATCAATCATGAAATTAATCATAATCATCCATAAAATACATAGAATCGACGAAAAACCATCATCAAACAACCACCAAAACAACCCCATAAATGACGCATGTAACGGGTACAAAACATCAATTTTGGTCTAATCTAGTCATCTAATCTACCCTATGAATCATAGTATACAAATTAAGGTAAGATAGTATGTTACCTTTAAGAAATACAAACACGAAAATACCCAAAATTTGCTCCCCGGAACGACTTCACACGGTCCAGAAAACACGCAGCAATACACGGCTTCACACGAACACACACACGGCTGCCACCCTTGAACACGACCCTTGTTGCACGGCTGCCCCACGACCATGACCACAACTGCACGGCCACATTAGAACCTCCATACGGCCACCTACGTGAACCCCACGAACACCCAAACCCAAAACCGAAACCCAACTAGATCAAGGCAATGAAGGCTAATGTGTTTTTAGTCACTTAAAGATCAATGGATGTTGAATCTTTAAGTTTGGGTTTGAAATGGAAAATGAACAAAGAATGGGGATTACTTAGCAAAAATAGGCGTGTGGTTATGATGACAAAGATGGAGAGAGTGTTTAGTGTCTAAAGGTGGCAAAGGATGATTAAATGGGCAAAATGATCCCATGCCTTACTAAATACTTCTATTTATAGAAGTTAGTCAAGTGTGAACATGAGGCAAGTGGCAAAAACTTTGCCACATGACATAAGGGGCCGGTTGAGCTTAGAAGGAATAGGCCAAAATGATCATTTGGGCCATTTGCACTAAATCACGACTAATCATGATTAAATTCGCACTTGGTCCAAAAACTTAATTAATTAATTAGAAAATTAAAATAAAATTCTAATTTATTAAAATAAAATAAAATAAAAGAAATAATGAATCATAAAATAAAACAGTCATGTTTAAGCCACAAAAATAGTCCAAATAAATTTAGACCATGCATAGAAATAAATAATTACAAATAAAATAACCAAGAAAATAGCCTAAAATCTGGGGCGTTACACATAGCCCCAACTGCTAGTAGCGCAGCCGCCACCGCAACCGCAGACCCAATTGATAGGGCAGTCGCAACCGCCACCGCCACCGCCACCGCAATCTCAATCGCAACCGCAACCCGATCCTTCCATTATTGTTCCTAAGTTTGATCCTTCCATTACTGTGCGAGAAGGGCCGTTTCGGAAATTTTCCGCTGAGTTTCCCATTTCTTTTTTTTGGTTATTCAGTTTGTAATTACTGATGTTTACGTTATTTTTTTAAATTTTTAATTCTCTTTGATATTTAATTTTCTTTTGCCTTTTAATGCTCTTTGTTTTTTTTTGGGCGTTGATAGGAGGGATTTTCTTACCAAATAAAAAACCCCCGTCGTAGTATGAGTGGGGGTGTCGAACACAGGGAAGGTACTTCGCACTATCCTAGGCATGAGCGTCGAACAAGCTAGGTCGGGTGATGGTCGCGAGAAGCGGAGAGAACTAACTAAAACTACACTAAGGAAACAAGAATAAAAGGGACTAGGGTAAGAGATCCACAACTCATACCACCATGAATTATGAATCAATCGAAACTTAGACTTAGGTCGTGGATAAGGGGAGGTCGTTCTAAGATCGTACCACTCTTTCGAGCTGGTACGATGACCGGAAAGACATATACAACTCACTTTCGTGCAGCGACACATCTAACGAGTCCTAAGCACAAAATCACGAAGACCGGTAACTTTCCCTTGATCGAAGGCCCAACTTTCGTGGTGCTTCCATCAATCGGGCAAAGGAAGTCATCACCCACGTTCACCTTTCGGTCCTTCGGTGGGGATTCTTCAATGAATCCTATGCTAGCTAAACATATGACTCAACATTACCGAATCCTAAGGTACCGACAAAATCACAACCAAGCCTAAAAACAACTAAACCACAATCATGGAGGAATTGAGAAGTTTCACTCAAACCCTAGAAATTAACTACTCAAACTTAATTAATAAAAACATAATTAAAACTAAAACTAAAAACATAAATAATAACTAAAATTAAGAACAACTAAATTAACAAACTAAAACCTAAAACTAAGAACAACTAACCTAACAAACTAACAATTAAACATAAAACTAAACCAACAACAAAACCTAAATAAACTACCAACTAAAACACCAACAAACCAAGCATAAACAACTAAATTAACAACAAATAACAACATAAACAACAAGAACTAGCAAAATAAGTACATAAAACAAGTAAGCAAATAAAGAAAGCTATGAAATTACCTTGAAATGGAGAACAAGAAGAAGAAGAAGAATAAGAACTATACTACTTGCATAAATCAAGAACAAAATGTAAATTACAAGAAGAATTGAAGAAGAAAGCTTAAAATCTAACCTAACCCTAACTATGAGCCTCTAACATCAGCTAGCTTCTAAAATGAGGGGAGGGGGCTATTTATAGTTCCCCAAAAAATGCACGAAAAATAAGCTAAAACAGATTAAATGATACGAACAGGGCCTTCTCAGCGGGCGCTGGGAAAAGGTCAGCGGGCGCTGGAGCCAAAAAATGAGCTACTGACTGTTCTGGACATTTCAGCGGGCACTTGGAAATATCAGCGGGCGCTGAATAGGTCTCAACGGGCGCTGGAAACGTCTCAGCGGCCGCTGGACAGCAAGACAGTCAGTTTTAAAAACATCATAACTCCTTCATTTCTTATCAGAATTTATCTTATGACCAGGAGTTTCGAAGCTATCGGAACGAGCTTTAACCTCCAACTTGAATCGCCTTAAAATGATAAGTATGTAAAAAGTTATGGCCTTTCAAAGTTGACCTATGATCCAAAAGTGGTGATTGTGGTCTTGGCTTTATTGCGGAACACTTCTCAAAGCTTCTCGGGACCTCTCACGACCCTTGTCGGCTTTTAAGAATTGATCGAAAACACACAAAATACCTACATGAATGAACGCAAGGCATTAGTAACGTAAAAGTGCTCAATTATTAGCAAAAATGGCAAGAAAAGGCATTATTCAAAGAAAACGCAAGTAAGACCTAAACTAAGCTAAAAAGGCCTAAAACTAATAAAACTAAGCCTAAAAACATCAGAAAACAAGTTAAAAGAGTCCAGGAAATCAGTCCTATAATGGACCTATCAGGCGTCCTAATGTTTACGTTATTTTTTAAATTGTTAATGCTCTTTGTTTTTTAATTTTCTTTTATTTGTTAACCCAATAATATCCTTTAATTATATCATTCCCTATTTTCTCAAAGTTGTTACCCTTTTTCCTCCTTATAATTATTTGGACTAGGATCATCTTATTTCTTCATCATTTTTCCCTCTACCTTTCCTTTCATTTTCCTTTAATCCTTTAATCCTGATTATTTTATTTATTTTAATTATTCTAACTATATCTATTGTGACCCCAATCTAAAAATCTAACTTTTATCCTCCTATTTTCTCTACCAAAAATTTAGGAAACCAACAACTAACCCCCTCTTTCTTCTATACCTCACGGCCCCTTGCTATTTTTCTCATTCAAGTTATTTTAATTCTTTTTCAACCTAAAATAGTAAACCATATCTATTTTTGACTTTACCTAAAAATCTAGTTTTTATCCCAACATCCCTACTAAAATTTAGGAAGCAAAAAGCTTCCCTTTACTCATTATTCCACACGGCCCTAGAGTATTTTTAAGGAAGGAATTCAACAATTGCTTACCATCCTTTCCTTATCAAACAATTCACAAGAAAACCTCTAGAAACCCCTTGCTTGGAATTTATCCTCAAGATTGGAACAAGAAGTAAAAGAAACACCAAAGAGCCGTGTGACACCCTTGTGGTTTCGATCCATACTTTCTATAATAATAGGTAATTAGATTGCTTTGCTTAATCTTTAGGATAAATTAGTTATATAATTTTTAGAATAGGTTTAGAACTGTATAGAATTGTTTAGAATTGTGGTAATTAAACTTTGAACTCTATATTGTTATAAGAATCATATATGTCGAGTGGTATATTTAGATTCCATGATGTTTTGATAATTTTTATTTATGTTCTGATATAGATTTAAGCATGTTCTATGAATCTAGCCTTATAATCTTGAAGATGTACTTGATGAAATTTATATTATATGAAAAACATATTACGGCCGAATGTTGCATGTATTTTTTCGAATGGTTTAAACTTTTCAAGAATTGATCTTTTAATAGTAAGCATGTTCTTTAATGATTTTCTTGATAAACTTATTTAATTAATTAAGTTCTTGGAATATAAAGCATTAATCTTGAATAATAACAAGAATGCCGAGTAGTGTTGGGCAGTTTAGCAAAGATAAATTCGAAATCTTGGATTACTAATTAAAGTATGGATTTTTATTAAGCTAGTCTAATTTAATTGTTAATTTTAATTATTTACAAAAAGAAAAAGGAAACATTAAATTTTGATTTACATTCATATATCTTTATAAAGGCCGTATGATTATTAAGGATGAAAGAGATGATTTTTACTGTTTCCTTGATAAAATATTAGTGTTTGAACTTGTTCTTGGAAATTATTTTATTTAATAATTTGAAAGCTTATATTTTAATTGGATTAAAAATATCAATCTCACCAAATTGGTTCGAAATTGTCGAGTAGGATAAAAGAAATAAAAGGCTGGATTTGTATTGTTCAATTAATTAAAAGATTAGAATTTAGTTGCAAACTGGGATTATTTCAGTTAATTCAATTAGCATAATTTAATAGTGATTATTATTGATTTATTTGATGAATTATAGTTGTATTATTATTAAGGATGCCGTATAACAAAGTGTGTAACGGGTAAGATTTCGACAACTGAATTTGTATTTGTAATTGATTTACGTTATAGCATGGTGATTATTGCATGGCTATATGTTTGAACTGGTTGAATTGTTGATGAACGATGAAATAGCGTATGTTGCTGTCAAAGTGTCGAGTATATTGGGTTCCTGTCTAGAGTTTTGTGTCATGTAAAGTTGAACTAGAATTGGATAGATTTAAGTCTTGTCAAAGGAAGTCAAACTGTGAACTTGAAAGATGAACTTGAAAAGATAATTAACTATGAAGTGACCGCCTATCTAGTGGCTAAAGTGCCATGAACATAGGTATAGTTGAAGCCACTGTCCCCTCTATGGTTTTGGGGCAGTTCTGGATCCCAGTGCTCGGGAACATGACCCTTCGTGGTTGACCGGCATGAGACAAGGAAAGTTGGGGAAGAGTTAAGGTTTCCCCTACGAGCATATGACTGTGTCACGGATTAGCACTTGAATTGAACTAGAACTTGAAAGTCAATAGTAGAGTCTAGAAGTCTAGAATTGGATTAAGTTTGTCTTGAGAGTCTTGGTTGAACATTCTGTTATGATTGGTTTCCGCTGCGTACTTGAATGTGAATGCCTTTGATTGATTTTTCCTGTTGACTTGTTTGACTGTTCTGCTGATCTATTCTAATTATTATGTTCCTAATATAGATTAAGTAGAACAATCTAATTACTCCCCACTGACTGTGGACTCCAAAATCCTTTTTCAGGTACAAGAGATGATTAATTGGGTTACGCAAGGGCTGGGATTGTGAGTAAGCGAGAATAGTAGTTTAATTATCTTAATATCAAATTCTAGCCTTTGTAATAGTTTTAGTGGATTTTCCATAATTGATTAGTATCCGTGGACTTTGATGATTTAGCTATTTTGGACTATTTATTGGTTTAATTGAATAATTTGAATTAAGTTTAGAGCTTCCGCTGTCATTAATGAATTTGATATTAAAAGTTTATGGTTAATAATGATCCGTGTTTTTGTTTCCTCCGAAAACAACGTTGCTAAAATGCGGGTCGTTACACACAAGATTAAATATCCAACTTCATTAAATCAACACAATTAGGAGGCCATGTGTTCGTATCTTTCATAAGTGCATCAAAGCTCTCCCACAAGCTTCTTGAAGCGGTGACACCTCGCACCCACATAGGCTTATATTTCAGACAACATGCTATTGTGACACTAGCACATCTGAATTATATCGCCTTAAATCCGTCACAATCTAGAACTCTGAGTAGGATGAATGAACAGTTCCCAACCATCAAGAAAGAAGATTTATCTCGTTGAACTTGAGACCTAACGTCTTATTAGGCGTCAAGTTGAGATCCTCTCAATTGTGATCAACCCGGGGCTTCAATCCCAAACCGATTGCCATCCTCTTAACTAAATTTCTAGCAAGAGCTTTGGTAAAGCAATCTGCTAGGTTCAAATTGGTCCGCACATAGTCAACCCTGATCACTCCATCTTTAATTAAACTCTGAATATAACTATGTCTAACACCAATGTGTCTAGACTTTCTGTTACAAACCTGACTATGTGCATTTGACAAAGCCGCATCACTATCACAATGAATCGCAATAGGTGATATTGGCTTTGTTAACAGAGGTATCTCAAACATGAGATTCCTCAACCATTCGGCTTCTTTACCAGCCGAATGTAAAGCAATGAACTCCGATATCATGGTGGAGTCCACAATACAAGTTTGTTTCTTGGATGCCCAAGAAATGGCTCCTCCACCCAAGAGGAAAACCCATCCACTAGTGGATGAATGATCTTCTCTATTGGAGATCCAACTTGCATCGAAAAAACCCTCTACAACCGAAGGACTACCACTATAAGTCAAACCATAATCTATGGTTCCCTTTAAGTACTTCATCACACGACGAATACCTTGCCAATGTTGTACACTAGGATTGCTAGTGTATCTGCTTACTTGCCCACTACAAAGGCAATATCTGGCCTTGTACAAGTCATAGCATACATGAGACAACCAATGGCTCTAGCATATTCAAGCTGTGAATATGTTGTACCTTCGTTACGTACAAACTTTGTACTATCCTCCATTGGAGTAGAAGCATGAGAATCATTTTCCAAGCCAAATTTCTTGATCACTTTCTCAATGTAATGAGATTTTGACAAGATAAGATTTCCTTCTTCTTGTTTGATCTTGATTCGCAAGATGACATCTGCTTCCCCCATATCTTTCATGGAGAACTTTGATGAAAGGAAGGACTTGGTGGGTTCAAGTTGTTCCAAATCCGTTCCAAATTTCAACATGTCATCAACATATAGACAAATGATGACTCCTTTACCGTCGTCATCGAATATGCTATATAAACACTTGTCCGAATTGTTTAGCATGAAACCATTAGATAAAACCACATCATCAAACTTTTGGTACCACTGTTTTGGTGCCTGCTTTAGCCCATACAAGGATTTGATGAGTTTGCAAACCTTATGTTCTTCACCTTCCACAATAAACCCTTCCGGTTGTCGCATGTAAACCTCTTCTTCTAGATCTCCATTAAGAAAAGTCGTCTTAACATCCATTTGATGGATCACTAAATTCTTAATAGTTGCTAGAGCTATCAACAATCTAATAGTGGAGATTCTTGCAACTAGTGCATATGTATGGAAATAATCAATTCCCGGTTTTTGGGTAAAACCTTGTGCCACAAGTCGGGATTTGAACTTATCGATAGTTCCATCAACCTTCAATTTCTTTTTGAAGATCCACTCGCACCCAATCGATTTACACTTCGGAGGTAAATCAGCTAAAACCCATGTGTTATTTCTCATGATGGAACCCATCTCATCATCAATAGCCTCTTTCCAGAAGGCAGCGTCACGAGACTTCATAGCCTCATCAAAGGTTGAAGGATCACCCTCCACATGGAACACATATGGAAAACTAGTCATGACAGACTGTCTTGATCCTTCTACCAAGTATACATGAAAATCAAGCCCAAAAGATTTCTCTTTCCTAGCCCATTTACTTCTCCTTGGTTAAGTCGATGTAGATGGTACATCTTCATCACGAAGTTTGAGCAAAGTCTTGAACACTAGTAACCGGAGTTATATCCCTTGGTCTAGGCATTGATGAAAATCTAGTTTCATAAAAAATCGCATCCCTTGATTCAATGATCGTATGTACCGACCAATAGTCATTTTGTTCTATAACATAGAACCTATAGGATTTTCTATGAACCACATATCCTATAAAAATGCATTCAACTCTTTTTTCACCCAATTTCTTGCGTTTGGGTTCCGGCACTTTGACTATTGCCCTACAACCCCAAACCTTGAAGTAACCCAAATTAGGTTTTCTTTTGTACCATAGCTTGTAGGGAGTAACTTCATTCCCCTTCATTGGAACTCGGTTAAGAATGTAACATGCTGTTACAACTGCTTCTCCCCAAAAACCATCACTCAAACCCGAATAGGAAAGCATGGCGTTAACCATTTCTTCAAGTGTCCTATTCTTCCTTTCGGCCACACCATTTTGTTGTGTTGTATAAGTGTAGACACCTAATTCTGGTATCTCAATTAGCTCCCAACGGTCTATGATGAATGTACCCTGTTGCACAGGTCCGGTCTTGAGCTAGTATGCCAAAATTCCATCTCTTTACCCCTCTCATACCACTCTCAAACCATTTATAGGCGTTTTAGAGACTCACGACTCGTTTTAGGATTTTTCGGACATTTTTTATGATTTTTATTAATTTATTTTTATTATTTTTCATGCATATTTATTTTCTAAGGGCATTTTAGTCACTTTAAATTGCATCAAATAATTTTCCTAGGTTAATTGCATTTTTTCTAGATTTTTTGGTAATTTTTCCATAATTTTATGAGTTTTTATCTATTTTCCATGAATTTTTGAAACATTTTCCATTCTTAGGGACATTTTAGTAATTTTACACCTGCGTTGTCAACTTTTTCTCCACTTTTCACTCATTTATATTTTTCTAGAATTTTTCCATATTTTTTGGCATTTTTTTAGCGCATTTTTTCAAAATAGTCTGAAAAACCCGAAAACGGCTCGAGAACAGTCCAGAATGGCCCGGATTATTCAGGAACCTCGCGGAATCTCCCAGAATCCCAAATATTACGATAATATTACGTAATCATCCAATGATTCCCGTAATCGTATCATAATCGCATAATATCTCGGAGATTCACGCGCAAAAAAAGCAAAAAAATCGACCCGGACACAGCTGGACCTGCGCCTAGACGCAAGTCCATATTACAGGAATTGCGCCTAGACGCAGGTCACAAATACTGACTTGTGTCTAGACGCAGGTCATGTAACTGGACCTGCGCCTAGGCGCAGGTCTGGTGTCCTCCAGGGTCGATTTTTGCCTCTGTTTGCCTATAAATACGACCCTCTGTCTGGCTTTTCAATACAACGTTCTAACTTCATAACCTCTACTTCTCTCTCTACTATACACTCTCTCTCTAAAAAACACTTCAAAACTCTGTCAAAATCAATTCAAAATTCTGTCACTCGGCTCTTTGGCGTACTAGTCTCGAGGCCGTAATCGATCGCCGCACACTCTGGTACACATTTCTGAGACCCTTTTCTATTCAATGTCAATATGCTTTCTTTTCTTTTAATTTTCATTTTAATCTGTGACTTGTGTTAATCTTGATAACATGTGAATTTTGTTTTTCAGCTCGCGCAGATCTATGTTTTAATTCATGTAGCTTCTTTTTTCTTTTTATGTGCGATTAGTAATCCATGTCATGTCTTTTTTCTGCATATTTCATGTCATTCAATGGAGCTTTTTTTATTATTATTTATTTTGATAATCTAATTGCACGGGATTCGAGGTACGTTCGTATTTTTCATTTTTACCGCGGCTCCATTTATATGGTCTTGAGACAAACTTTCAGGGTTGATATGTAGCAGCTGAATAATACTGAGAAATTTTCTATAATTGCTAGAATGGTTGATGTACTGAATGGTGAGAATGAGACAAGTGTTGAAAATGGCGTAGATCCTGGTCCGAGCATTGGTGGGTTTTATGTTTTCAAGAACTACAATCTAAGAGAAAAGCTTGTTTATGTCTACGACAACCAGCCCAAAATGATTGCTTGCGGTGATGGCAAATATGGGAGATGTAAACATCTTGTTTTCGTTATTGGTGTTGTGACATATGATTTCGAACAAGGTAAGTTGGAACCCCTTTTTCAATACGGAAGATGTAAACATCTCATGCTTATTTTGATCCTTAATATTTTGTAATTTTTTTAAAATAATAAAACTACAAAATAAAAAAACTACAAAATAAAATTAAATACAATTTAAATTGTATCTACTTACTTTGAAACTAGAAAAAATCATCAATCAAATAGGGAAATTGTACCTTAGAACAAATTTATAAAATACGAGTTTCAGTAAATGTAAGTCTAATTCTGTACAATTTTTGTATTAAAATTATTTTATTTTATTTAATCTTTGTCTTACTTTGGATTTGCTTTGCCTAATATGTTCGTGTGGCGTCGGTCTTATACACAAAGGTTTGGGAAAAGAGGTTTATGAAGCGCAATAGGTTTATATTAGATCCAGCTATTGCAGTAATTTGTTGTTTTTTAGATATTGAATTTATTAATTTGAGGTAATTTTAGATATTGAAATTATAGTATTTGTGGTCTTGCTCAGATATCGGTTCTGGAAGAAAAAGATCCTGAACTGGAAAAAATATATTCACCTAATTAATGTCACTAACGACATTAATATGCTATTTTTTCCAGTCATGAAAAAAGAACATTAGTGGTGTGTAACGCCTCAGATTTTGGGCTATTTTCTTGATTATTTTGGGTCTAATTATTTTTATTTTGTACATGGCCTAAATTTATTTGGACTATTTTTGTTGCTTGAATGTGACTATTTTATTGTATGATTTATTATTTATTTTATTTTATTTTATTTTATTTTATTTTAATTAATTAGAATTTTATTTCTTAATTTTCTAATTAATTAATTAAGTTTGGGCTAAGTACGAATTTAATCATGATTAGTCATGATTTAGTGCAAATGGCCCAAGTGATCATGTGGCCCATCTTTCCTTAGGCCCAACCGACCCTCCCTTGTAATTAGTGGCCTAATTTGCCACTTGCTTCATGTTCACACCTTAACCACTTCTATAAATAGAAGGGTTTGTAAGGCTTTAGAACTCATTTGCCATCCTTTATACACTTGCTCATCTTTTGCCACAAAATCAAAACATAAACTCTCCTTTCCATCCCCTTTGTCACACGCCATTTTTGGCTAGTAAAACCTAGCATTTGTTCATCATTTTCTTCAACCCAAAACTTAAAGATTCAACCTCTATTGGTCTTTAAGTGACTAAATTCAGAAATAGCCTTCATTACCTTATTCAAGACTTGGTTCTTTGGTCCGGTTTTGGGTTTGGGGTTCGTGTTTGGGACGTGTTCAAGAGTGGTGCCTCGTGTGGGTGGCCGTGTGGTGGTTCGTGGTGAAGGCCGTGCAGTGTGGCCGTGCAAGTGGTGAAGCCGTGTAAGTTCGTGTGCAACACGGTGGTGCTGTGTGATCTAGGGCCGTGTGGTTTGGTTCCGGGCAGCGCGTTTTTGGTATTTTTGTATTTAGTTTTCAATAAGGTAACATAATATCTTACCTTAATTTGTATACTATGATTATAAGATAGATTAAGTAATCTTGTTAGATGAGTTTTTGATGATTGTTCGTCATTTCATGCGTGATTTTTAAGTGTGAGTTTGGGTGATGTTTTAATGATATTCGTGCCTTGATTCTATGTAATTCATGATTGTTTATGATAATTTCGTGTTTATTGATGATCAAGTTTCATGAAGTTTTGGTGATCATAAGTTGATGAAATTGTTGTTGAAGATTGCCTATGTTATGCGTGATTTTTTATGATGAGTGTGATGATGATTTCTTGATGAGTTCTTTACGAGTTCTTGGTTGAATCTTGAATTCTTGAAGTATCTTAATTATGAATGATGATTCTTGGTTTCTTTATCATGATTATGTAGTCTTAAGTGTAGATTATATAGTCTTGGTTAAAGAAAGTTAAGATAAGTTTAAAGAAAGTTAAAAGAGGTTCAAAGAAAGTTAAAGAAAGTAAATAAAGTTAAAGAAATGATTAAGATTGATTAAAGAAGTGGTATTGATTATGGTTAGACTCAAGAAAAGGCAAAAGAAGCAATCTTGAGAATAACTTCGATGGTTTACATGTTAGTCTTGAGTCAAGGCGTAAGATGCAACTTAAGATTAACTAAGAATGTAAATAAAAGATTAAAGATTAGCTTGATTTTACTATTAGACGCCTAACCTTAGAGTAAGATTCTAAGGCTTGGGTTAAGACGCTGCCCCTATCCTATCCGCGGTATTGGGATAGATGGAGATCTTATTATGTCGTCTTTTGATATGGATTTCCCGTAAGATGGGTTTCATAGGGTTGGGAGTAAGATTCTCAATCCTGGCATAGTAGAAAGTTCGTTCGCGTAAGATGCGTTCGTACGTGCATAGTCCGGTCTAATATGTAAATGATTGCGCCAAAGATTAAGTAAAGATAAGTCTAAAGTTGAGTATTGGGAGTTAGTTGAGTTTTGGGTTTTAGTAATAATATTTCGAGGTGTTGTTTTGAATTTTTAGTAAGTTTGTTTGTTAGATCGACAATTCGACTCGTCGGTTTCTTCCGCGCCGGTTTAAGCGAGTCGGGTCGTCACAGGTGTGCCACCTTTTCCAATAATAGGAAGGAGGAGGTCCTAGTGATTGACTCAATGAGGGGGAAAAATGCTCATATAGTACATGCTGATTCGTTGACAAAGCTCGTACGTGTTTCTATAACTGTTTTGGTTTTTGATATAAAACTTCAGGTCCTCTAATTATGTTAGCTAATCTTTTGTTTTTTTTGGGTATATCATCAGTCCTCTACGATGAACCATATTTGCAAATTAATTGACAAAAATTGCAACATGGATATGTCTAATTGAGACAAAATGGGTCTTGAGATGCCTAAACAAAGAGATGGGTAATATTTCTATGACACCCGTCTTTATTTTTTGATATTTATGTTTTTAGAACTAATCATTTTATTCTTGTGTGTTTATTGTAGGGTTAACTGTGGTGTGCACATGCTAGCTGCCATCAAGCTAATTGCATTTTAGTTTGTGGGTTCTATCATTGTGGTAAGATACATGTCTCATTAATACATGTCGGTTATTATTCTAACTAAATAGAGGGTATTCTAACCAACTAATATTTGGTAATAGGGTGACATTCAAGAAGCACGCAAGACATTGTTTGCTGAAGATGTGTTGTGTGAATTCAACTATGCAAGGGAGAAAATGATTCAAATGGCGCTTGAAATGACCAACTAGAAGTTAGAAAAGACTTGAATGGTGGTAGGACATTTGAGTGGATGTATTGTACATTGTATTATATACCAAATTATTGTATATATTAGTTGAAGTTTGAAAGAGGGTTTTTCTGTTATCGTATATTTTGCATCTGCTGCAGTAATAACAGTGATAGTATCTCCAAATGATGATTTTATCTTAATTGGTTAACACCTATAAAGAATAATAGGTCCTCATTCTAGCATATTACTAGGTTAACACCTATAAAGAATAATAGGTCTTAATTGGTTTTTTTTTTCTTACATTAGTTAAGATGTGGCTTTTCTTACTTTTTTACAACTCTCTATGTAAGCTCACTGATTGTAAAAGGTTAGTTAGTACTGTACATCTACATTTACATATTCTGTACTCCTCTTAGTGAAGCAGAGTATCTCTTCACTCGTTTACCTCTCTTGTAAAACAATCTTTAGATTTCTTGATTGATAATATTAATATTTGATTTTAGTTTCAATTGTTCATGTGGTATTAGAGCCAAATCCGTTCATCACGATCGATTTGGTCCATTAAAATCCTCTTTTCTCCTAATTTAATTTTTTCCCTGCTACTCGACAATTGGTGAAGCTTGCCGACCATTCACGACGGACTTAGAAGTTTCTTCAACTCACGTTGTGAATACTGGAGCATCTATTACTCCAAATCCATACAACGATCCCTATTTTATCAGTGGTTCTGATAATTCAGCTATGGTGATTGTCTCTCCCATATTCAATGGCAAAAATTTCTTGCGTTGGAGTCGTGCAATTAAGAGGGCTTTGGGATCTAAAACTAAACTAGGTTTTCTTAATGGATCTTTACCTCGACCCCCCTACTGATGTTAATCATCAAGCTTGGAATAGATGTAATTTTTTTTTGGGGTAGAATGGTTATTGCATGCTATGACTCCTGAAATGGCTGAAGATTATGCATGTATAGAATTTGGTGATAAGATTTGGTATGAGGTAATGAACAATATGGTCTTTTTAATGGTCCCCTAGTTTACCAACTTAAAAAATAAATTGCCTCACTAAAACAAGATAATCAAACTTTAGTGTCATATTACAATAAATTGAAGAAATTGTGGGATGAGTTGCAAAGTATTAGGCGAATGCCAACTTGTACTTGTGGAGTCTTGAAAAAATGCACTTCTGAGTTCATGAAGATACTTTCAAATTTTGAAGATGAAGAGAAACTTTTACAATTTCTCCTAGGATTAAATCACAAATATGAAAATGCAGCTACTAATGTACTTACCATGGAACCTCTGCCAAATTTGAGTAAAGCTTTTTGCCTAGTTAGCCAAGTTGAAACACAAAAGGAAATCAATCTTGCTCAAGAAGTTGAATCAGAATCTATAGCTTTGGCCATACATAAATCAATCCCTCATAACACTAAGAATGAAAGAAATGATAAAAGAAATTATAGAAAAGACAAGATTGATAGATTCTGTGAGCATTGCAAAATCAAAGGTCATACTAGAGATCAATGTTTCAAACTATTAGGCTATCCTGATTGGTATATAACTATGAAGAACAACAAAAGTTTTGGAAGTACTCAAAATACCAAAAAAACAGCCTATGTTGTGCACCACAATATTAAAAATGAGGAAGAATGTCCGTTGGATTTTTCAGGACCTACAAGGAATTCTAATTTTGATGCAAACATGGTGAGTACAGTTTGTCAAGAGGTCTTAAAGGCAATGCAAAACAAGCCTAGTTCTAGCAACTTGGGTGATCATAAATAAGAAGCAAAAGGTGTTTTTACATCCTTTGCTGGGATGACTCAAGCAAATTCTTGCATCATAAATGGCTCAACTAGGTGGATTATGGACTCTGGAGCCACAGACCACATCACTTTTGATGAAAGTCTGCTTTTGAATGTTAAAGTTTTGGACAAGCCTGTGCAAATTAGTCTTCCTGATGGGACTTTGAGAATGGTTTATAAAACTGGTCAAGTGCTACTCTGTCCTGGGATTTGGTTGGATGATGTTATGTTGGTTAAAGAGTTTACAAACAACTTAATCTCCATTGGGAAGCTTGCTGATCAACATGGAATACTGGTCCAATTTACCCTGACCAAGTGCTTCTTATATGCTGCTGACAGTACCACTTTGTTGGCTATTGGGAGAAGATCTGGGGGTTTGTATTTCATGAAGATCTTTGACAGATCAGTGGCACTCTCTTCTTCTCAAAAGCATTCTGCAGCTTTTGTTGGTTCCAATTCAAATGTGAGTTTTCTTGATTTAATTCATGCAAGATTGGGCCATGCTTCTTTATCTAAAATGAAAAATATGCCTCATGTTGATTGTTCTAAAGTATCTAAATTGCCTTGTTCTATTTGCATTTTAGCTAAGAGTCATAAACAACCTTTTTAGAAAAGTAATAGCAAAGCTAAACATCCTTTTGACTTGGTTCATATGGACCTTTGGGGTCCTTACAAGGTTAAAGCCCTTAATGGAGCTTCTTATTTTTACACTATAGTAGATGATCATACTAGAACCACTTGGACTTTTCTTCTCCATGATAAAACTCAAGTTCTTAATATTGTTAAAAACTTCCTAAAACACATTTTTCTTCCTCTGTTAAATGTTTTAGAACAGATAATGGTACAAAAATTATAAATCAACAATGTATTGAGTTGTTTTCATCCCATGGGATTTTACATCAAAAAAGTTTAATAGGAGTTCCCCAACAAAATGGGAGAGTTGAGAGAAAACATAAGCATCTTCTAAAGGTTGCAAGAGCTTTAAGAATTCAAGCTTCATTGCCTAAAACCTTTTGGGGACATTGTATTCTTTCTACCACCTACATAATCAATAAATTACCCTCAGTTATTTTAAATTGGAAAACCCCACATGAAGCTTTCTCTAATGAAATTCCCACCCATGATGTAACGCCCCAGGTTTTCGGTAATTTCTGCTTTGTTTATTAGTTGTATTTATGTTTATTTTATGTATGGTCCAAATTTATTTGGACTATTTATTTTTGTTTTATTGCTTGAATATGATTATTTTATTTTATGATAATTGTTTTATTATTTATTTTATTTTAATTAATTAGAATCTTATTTTAATTTTCTAATTAATTAATTAAGTTTTGGGCCAAGTGCGAATTTAAACATGATTAGTCATGCTTAAGTGCAAATGGCCCAAGTGATCATTTTGGCCCATTCTAGTAAGCCCAACCGGCCCCATTCCCTTTTTTTGTGGCTTGGTTTTCCACTTGCTTTGTGTTCACACCTTAACTACTTCTATAAATAGAAGTGGTAGTAAGGCTTAAGGATCATTTGTCATTTTAATCATCCTTTGCCCACATTTAAACACAAAACACTCTCTCCATCCTTGCCATCACTCCACACGCCATTGTGGCTAAGTAATCCCCATTCCTTGTTCATCATCCTTTTCAACCCAAAACTTAAAGATTCAACCTCCATTGATCTTTAAGTAGTTAAAACACAAGTAGCCTTCTTTGCCTTTGTTCAAGATCACTAGTTTGGGTTTCGGTTTTTGGGTTGGTTCGTGTGGGTCGAAGGGTGGCCGTGTACGTGGGTGGAAGCCGTGCGGTGGTGGCCGTGCAAGGGTGTTCGCGTGCAAGGCCGTGGTGGTACACCGATTTTGGGCCGTGTGTATCGAATCTGGGCTGCGAGTTTTTGATTATTTTGCAATCAAGTTCATTAAGGTAACATGCTTTTCTATCCTAGTTTGTACACTATGATTCATAGGGTAGATTTGATGATCAGATTAGATTGGAAGTTTGATGATTATGACCCATTATATATGTGGTTTATAGGCTGGTTTGAGTGATGTTTTCGTGATATTCTTGTCTAGTTTCTATGCATATTATGATTGGTTATGATAGTTTTATGTTTGATTATGATCATGTTCAATTTTCATGAAGTTTCGATGCATAGAATTGATGATTATGTTGTTGAAAGTTAGCCATGTCATGCGTGTACTTTGGTGTGTATTGATGATGGTGATTCTTGATAATCTTGGTGAGTTTTATATGATTCTTGGATCTTGGATTGATGAATTAAGTTAAGGTATACGTTCTTGATGAATATTTAATGATTTTTGAAGTTTCTTGAGTATGTTATGATGAATCTTGATTTTCTTTATTATGGTTATGTATTCTTTAAGTATAGATTATGTAGTCTTAATTAAAGAAAGTTAAAGATAATTAAAGAAAGTTTAAAGAAAGATAAAGAAACGGTAAAGAATGGTTAAAGAAGTTCAAAAATAGTAATAAGATTGAATAAAGAGGTTCTAAGATTATAATTCACATAGTTAGTCTTAAGTAAAGGCGTAAGATGCAACTTAAGATTAACCAAGATGTAAAGAACATTAAAGATAGCTTGAATTTACTTTTAGACGCCTAACCTTAGAGTAAGATTCTAAGACTTGGGTTAAGACGTTGCCCCTATCCTAACCGCGGTATTGGGATAGTGAATACTTACTATGCCGTCTTTATGATATGGATTTCCGTAAGATGGGGTTCATGGGTTTGGGCGTAAGATTCTCATTCCTGGCATAGTAGGAAAGTTCGATCACGTAAGATGTTTTCGTACGAGCATAGTCCGGTCTAATATGTAAATGATATCGACAAAGATTATGATAAGATTGGATAATTAAAGTCTAGCGAGTGGTTATTATTGTTATTATTATTGTCATTTTTACGTTGCATGTTTATATGTATGAGTGTCTGATTTGTTTGTTTGATTTATTCTATGTTCATGTGTATCCACTTTAGGGTGGGACTGTTATGTTACTCACCACTAATGGTGGATATATGTTCCTTTTTAGGTAACTCTGATGATGACGGTGTTGCTTAATTAGCTTTGGGTTGGGCGAGTGTCGTTGTACCTTTTGTCTTATAGCTTGTACTTTGGTTGATAGGATTTGGACTTTAGTAGTTTGTATATTCTAACTCTGATATTCGTTTGGAGTTAAATCTTTGATAGAGACTATTTTGGTTTAGTTTTGTACAAACTTGTGGCTTTTATACTTTTGGGATTTTAGTAATATAATATTCGAGGTTTTGTTTTAGATTTTTAGTATGTTTGTACGTTAGTTCGACTATTCGACTCGTCGGTTCCTTCCGTGCCGGTTTAAACGAGTCGGGTCGTCACAGTTGGTATCAGAGCCGAATGGTTAACACTTTAAGTGAAGTTTTAGGATTTGAGTAAATCCGGGAGTTGTGAGCTATACCATTCCTGAGTGATAAATCCGATTAAGAATAAGTATAAGGGAGAATAGTGTCGGGTAGAAGACTGGGATATGACTCTTTTCTCTTATTTTTATTTCTTTTGAGTGCTTGACTATAGTGTGGATTTTTTACTGACACTTCCTTTTTGCTATTGTCTTGCTACGTTTCAGCATGTCCACACCTCGTCGGTCAAGTTCGGGACGACAGAGGTTACGAGCGCTCGAGGAAGCGATTCTTACGTTAGCGCACTATAGTCGTCATCCATCTAGTTCGCAGTCGACGTTCGATCGCATCGCTCGTCATTGACCACCGACTTACGATGGGGTTACCGACCCTACGATTTTGGAGAGCTGGATCCGCGAGAAGCTCTTCGACGCTACGTTTTTCCCCGAGCACGAGAAGGTCCAGATTGCCGCCTACTACTTGAGAGGAGAGGCCGATAATTGGTGGAGCGTGGCTAGGAACGCATGCATGCCCTTACACTCGATGTCTTGGTCCGAGTTCGTAGCTAAGGTCCAGGAGAGGTTCTACCCCGGCGAGTTACAGTGGCAGAAACAGGAGGAGTTTCTTACTCTCACTCAGGGTAAGATGACGGTTCAGGCGTACACCGATAAGTTCGCCGAGCTATCGAGATTTGCTACATCCGTTGTACCATCCGAGGAGGAGCGGGTCAAGCGCTACATCAAGACGCTAGATGCGAGGATTCGTGTTCACGTGATTAGCAGTGGAGCGAAGTCATTTCAGCGAGCTTACAAGGTAGCACTCGAGATTCAGGCATATGTTATCGAGGAGGATGCGAGTAGGAAGAGGACCCCGACCCGAGCTGAGTAGGAAGATGAAGGTGCTGAGTAAGAAGGTGAATAAATTAATGAACAAGAATGAAGATGAAGGTGCGAGTAAGAATGAACGTGAAAGGTCCTCATCTTCCTACTCAGTAATCTTCTTACTCGCACCTTCATCTTCCTACTCATCTTCCTACTCATATAGTATAACTTTTATAATTTTTGTTACACTTGAACGAAATATTTATTTTTGTTATTAACAAAATATGAAAGAGAAATTTATGAATATAATTTAATGACAATCAAAACACTTATTTGAAAGTTACATACAAAAAAATAAAAAATATTTCATATAATGGTTCTTTCATTTTTGAAGATTTAAAAAAAAAAAAAATAGGGCAAAAACTAAGATGGAGATAATCGAATTTAGTCAAACAATAATATAGAATCACTAACGAATTAAGACTAACAAAAAATACTTTGAAAAAAAAAGAACATAGATAAGATTTATTTTTTTGAAGATGGATTGGTAGTATAGTTTTTATTGGAAAGAGTAGTACAAATCATTATAATTATTTAAAAAAAAAATATATAAATGCATCTTTGGAAAATGAGAAGCATTTAATGTTATGGTAAATAATAAGTTAGGAGGGAAAAATAAGAGTTTAGGAGGGAAAACATTTTTTAATGGCTTGTATTTTAGTATATAATATAGAAGATAGATAGATATAGATAGATATATAAATTGTTTGTATTGAATTCCCATGAATGATTTTAGGGCCTGTTTCACTATTTGGTTAACGGTAACGAAATGAATGGAATCATGAAAGAGAAAGGAAAGGAAAGAAACTAAAAAACCCATCATTCCCTTTCTTGTTTGGTTAAATGTAGGAAATGGAATCTTAAACCCATTGTTTTGTTTGTTTGATTTATTATCCAACCTTTCAATCTACTAAACTAGTAACCTCAATGCCTCATAAACCCAACTCAAAAACATTCATCCCACCAACACCCAGTATCCCACTGGCCACCACAACCAAGCTCCCATCGATCTTCCAACTTGTTGCCGCCACCGGTGCCACCACCACCTACCCATCATTTTCTGATTTTATTCTCAGCAACTTTAATTAATTTCCCCCACCATCGCCAAGCTTCCACCAACCCTCTAAGTTGTTGCTACAGCCACCACCTCCTGCCTAGAATTTTCAGCTTTTAGTCTCAGCAACTTTAATTTTCTTCCGTTCTTGTGGGGAAGATAAATTACTTAAGGATTGTTGTAACGACCCGACTTTTCTAGGCTGTCGATTTACGAGGGAAAATCGACAAATGGATCATTACCAACATAAAAGCTTAACAATAATATTATAAATCAGGTCTAAAATCTCTTTTATTACTTAGATACTGAAATGATAATCCCAAAAATAAATAAAAAATACTTAAATTACATAGTTAAATAAAGTCTTTCCCAACAGGCTGGGAATAGCTAACTAATAAACGGAAGTAAATACTCAAAACAACCTATGGTTGCACTAAATAACTCTAAAACACACAACCCGAGCCGACGTAAGCCCATTCTAAACCTCAGCATCATCACCTGAAATGGGGGGGGGGGTCCACCGTCAGTGACGAGTAACTAGGCTGTCCCGCTTAAATGAGGGACCGTTAACCATATAATAGCATAGAATCAAACGAGGAAATCATACAAAAACATATGGAAATACATACAAAAATACATACGAAATACGTACAAAAATACATACGAAATACGTACAAAAATACGTACGAAATACGTACAAAAATACGTAGAAAATACGTATACAAATACATACGAAATACGTACAAAGTACGTACAAAAATACGTATAGAAATACGTATACAATACGTATACAATACCTGCAGAATACGGTTAGAAATACATACAAAATACGTACAATATACGAGGACAAATACGTACAATATACAATTACAATACATACATCATACGGATACGAATACGTACATCATACATATACTCAGAAATACACCATTAAAATACAAACTTACCAGACGTATGCAGCGGAAGACTTAATATTACATAAATAATACATATATACACGAAAATACACATATACACATAACCCTTCCCGTGAACTACTTATTTATCATATTTTACCCTTAAACCCTCTTTTCACCTTCTTATCGGACTGGTCATAATGCTCGTTGTGGATCCCGTGTGCACCACAACTTTCCTAAAACATGCCGGGGTGAACTCGTGTATTCAACCGTAGCCCTCCTTTGCAAGAACTAAGCCTAAACTATGGCCATAACCCCTAAATAGCAGCTCGTGTACTACTACTTAGACGACTACATATCTTAAGATCCAGAACTGCCCAGAGACCGCAGTAGGGCAGTGGCTTCAACCTAACCCGACCTGATGACTCGTGTATCATCAAACGGGCGTCCTTACGTATCTTGTCTTTTCTAAAGGCCATCGTGAGACCACTAATTAACAAGCAATATCATATCTTATTACTTTCCTTCTTATTCATATTGTTACATTCCTTCATATTATAACTTATCTTCTTTAATTCCTTTTAATTCCTTTAATTATATTAATTCCTAAAATTACCTTTTAATATTATTATAGGTCAAAAAATTAAACCAAAATTGATCAAAATAAAAAGGGCCACTCGACATTTTTAATTATAATACAATAATTAAATTAATTCATTAAACAATCATATAACAATTAAATAAATCATTTAAATTAACCATAAATCATATAAATCAATAATTATCATCAAATATTACTTAAAACATGATAAAAATCCTATTTTTCCTACTTACAACCACTCGACATTTTGGAATAAAATACCAAAATTTACACTTCAAATTAATTAAATACAATTATCAATAATTAATTATATAAACTTAATAATAACAATTTAAAATCATGCCTTAATCATCAAATCATCAAACATGGACTAAAACAAGATTAAAATCATCCCTTTCATGTACATATATCACACGACTTGCATGGTTCAACAATCATCAAGAACAATTCCAAGATTTACTAACAACATGATTAAATAAATATTAGAATCAAGATTAAATTAAAGATTACCAATAATAAATCAAGATTTAACAAGATTCAACAATAAAAATCAGATTTTTTAATCCCCTTTTTAAATATGGAGCCACTCGACATATATGGACAAGATGGACAAACATAATTCTTTTTAATTCAAGGTTTTAATATAACATATAGACATTAAAGATCATCATAATAATTCAAGAAAATATTGCAAAAATTATCATGATATTCCATGTGACACTCGACATCCATAAGACAAATCAAGAACATGGTTCAACAATTTCTATACAATTATTCATCACAATAATACAATTAAATAAATTAATTCATGCATATAATTAATTAAACAAATAAAGATTCATGAAGATTACTTAATATTATCAAGAAAATAACATGTAGAACTATTTTATATGGTTCAACAACTAGCCCTAAAACATGATACTAATTCTTTTAATTTTTCCTAGTTTTAATCCTAATTAATTATACAGAAAACTATACCAGATTCAAGGGGGTTAGTCTAGTTACCTGATTCGCAAGAAAAATCCAAGAAAATTACCCCTTTGGAACAAGAACACCACACGGCTAGGCTAGGCTAGGAGAGTTTTAGGGTTTTAAGAGCTTTTGAGATTAGGGTAAAAATTAGGAGAGTTGTAACATGTAATGTTCTTAATTAAATAAAATAAAAACAAAAACAACCACAAATAAGGGGAGGGGGTGCCGTGTAGTTGGAGCAAAATAGGGGGAAGGAGAAAATGTGGGGAGACTTAGTTTAGGTTAGACCAAGTTTAGGATTTCAAATTAATTAAC
Organism: Salicornia ramosissima; assembly: GCA_951394345.1. Lineage (NCBI taxonomy): Eukaryota > Viridiplantae > Streptophyta > Magnoliopsida > Caryophyllales > Amaranthaceae > Salicornia > Salicornia ramosissima. The sequence goes on along the minus strand of OX596238.1, from coordinate 46,480,314 downwards.
TTAATTAATTAAATAGATAATTAAATTATCTAATCAACCATAAATTAAATAAAATAATTATAAAGGAAATAATTATTGACCATGAGAGGGCCGACCCTGAGAGAGGATATGGGTCATGGGACCCGGTTCTCGGATAAGATTTGACGAAATAAAAACACACAGTCCAAATATACGGGCCCTTTGGACTTAGAATAATAAAATAATATTAATAACCGCGAAATTTTCTGGCCCTAAATTTCGGGTTATTACAATTTTCATTGTTATGATCAATTTTTTATAACCTGAATACAGGTTCTTAGCCAAGAAGCAGAGAAAGCCGAGCAACAGGGATGTACGTGGCATAATTCACGAAAGAAGCTTCTAGAGGAAGGCATAGAGTGAGTTCAAACTTTGTGACAAAGTCAAGTAACCACTCCCTATATTTGTGCAACCGTGTGAAGGAATATGTTGAGGAAGCCAATGTCAAAGTAGTTAGCTAAAAAATAGGGTAGTTGCCTAGGAGTTCGGTTAGTAGTATGTGTGTGTATAAGTATAAATAGGAAGGTGGAATGAAGGTAATTCATTCCTACTTAGATCCATCCATATTCTATGAAAAAACTAAGAGCCACTTACATTGAAAATTGTCATTTTTTTTCTTAAGCATCAACATCTTTCACGTGTAATACGTTGTAATCAAAGATATTATACATAGTGGATTGGTAGACTCAAAGTTACCCGCAGTTTTGCCTCAGCTTCGAGGTTTCTACGTCATCATCTCTTTGTGTCGTCTCTTTGTTCTTTCTTTATTTTCTTTCATTTTAGCATTTTTTATTCATACATACTCGATAACCATTGTAACACTATCTAGCTTTGGTTCGTACCAGTTTAGTCCCATACCCGGTGAAGATTTAGCATAAATAATTTGGCACCCACCGTGGGGCCATAGCTTGATCGTTTTATTCGATAAAAAAAAAATCCTTATACACATATACATAACATGGAACCTGAGCCTAGAACCCCTACTAATACCCCAGAACCAAAGCAAATCGAAGCCATGTCCCAAACCCTGAAAGAAACCCAAGAACAATTAAAAGCAGTGTTGGAAGGAGACAAAACCAAAGACGAAACTGTTGCCACTTTACAAAAAGATTGGAATCCGTGAAAAGCAATATCCATTCCCAAGAAAAAAAAGAGTCGGCACTGGTGACATACCGTGTTTCACTCTAAGTGACGATTCAGATGAAAACGACGATGAAGAGTTCATACCAGAAAAAGAGGATAAGACACCTTATCAACAGAATGGCGACAAAGAAGGTGAAGGCAACCAGTAGACTCCACTTACCGCCAAGGACATCAGTATAAGAAAGTGAGGAAAATGATTTTCAAGGTTTCGGGTTTCCACGAATAAGAAATATTTGAAAAAAGGAATTACTATTCCCACAGCCCCTTCACTGCCGAGATAGTCGAAAATATGCCACTGAGGAAGATCAATATCCCATCCTGGAAAAACCTATACGACCGCACCACAGATCTTGTGAATCACTATAGACAAAAAATTATGTACTTGCCAATATCCGCTCACAAGCTGGATGAAACCCTGTGTAAAACCTTTGGGGTTACTCTGGATAGACCCGCCTTGCAATGGCTGATCAATTTGAAAGCAGGGTCCATCCCCAACTTCCCCACCTTGGCTACCAAATTTTGTAGCCAATTCTTTAGTAGCAGAGCACTCGAGAAGCATTCCAGCGATCTGTACCGGATTGCTCAACGCCATGGAGAATCAACCCAAGATTACCTAGACCGCTTCAACAAAGAAATGATCCGGATTCCAGATGTCGACACTCGAACCTATGTAGCGGCCTTCAGAAGAGGACTCCCCCCTACTTCTAGGCTATTCCAGGAATTAACCAGGTATCCTGCTGCCAGCTTCGAAGATGTAAGGTGGAGATCCATGGTTGAAATCCGCTTTGAAGAGGATGAAACACCTCGAGTAGGCGGACCAGAACCTAGTAAGCAGCAGAGCAGACCCTAGTGACATAAGCGATACCCCAAGAAAGACCATAACCAGGTAAACTCAGCTATTCCCAATCAAATAATATCTGATCACTCTATCATGGCTGGTGCAGGTACCCCGGGTACAACAGGGAAAACAATAAACTACCCAGTTTATCCTCGAACTAATTCAACATCGATGCAGATGGCCTAGTCGAAGATTTAAGACGAGTTACGGAGAGAGTAAGGTGGCCCAAGAAAAGCAACAAGCCCGACACAAAAAAAGGCAAGTCCAAGTGGTGCATTTATCACCAAGACCATGGACACATAACCAAAGAATGCATTCAACTCAAAAAAAAAGTAGCCTGGTTATACAAGAAAGGACATCTGGATCATTTACTGCACACCAAGGAAGCCGTAATCAACCAATCAGAAGGCCCACCACCACCACCACCATTTGGAAAGGTAACCAATTTTATTATAGGTGGTTCAGATTTATGTGGACTAACATATTCTGCAGCTAAAAAGGTGGAAAGGGAGACCGGGTCAATCTCCAAGATATCCAGGAAACCAATACTTGAAGCAGAAAGGAAGTTGTTAGAAATGCCAGTTAGCTTCGAAGCGGACAACCTGGAAGCATCCAAGCACCACGATTGTTTGATCATATCATTACACGTTAGTAACTTCCTCACCAAACGAGTCTTAGTAGACGGTGGAAGCACGACAAATATTATTTTCCTAGAAGCCCTGGAAGCAATGGGATTAGGAGAAGCAGACGTGGTGAAGAATACCAAGACATTTGTAGCTACGCTTCAATGGTGAAACCAAGCAAACCGTGGGTGAAGTACTTTACACACCTGGGCAGCAGGGATCAATATTTCCAACACCTTTAATGTGATAGACTGTCCATCAACTTACAACATCATACTGGGAACACCATGGATCCACAAAATGAAAACAATACCATTAACATTCCATCAGGTCGTGAAGTTCCCCACGCCATGGGGGATCCAAGAAATCAAAGGTGAAAGGAAAGCAACCAAGGAGTGTTATAGCAGCAGTTTGAAGCCGAAAAAGTAGCTCACTTAGCAATTACAATAAGGTCCAGCTCCGATCACACCGAACAAGATGCTATTAGACGAAGTAGAGCTGGACCCATCCAAACCAAAACGCAAAGTCCTGGTTGGAGACACTTTAACTATACTACAAAAAGAAGCAATCATCGAGTTCTTAAAGCAAAACGTTGATTGTTTTGCATGGTCACACGAAGACATGACTGGATCGACCCTACTATCATTACTCAGAAGTTGAATGCGGATCCTAGTGTAATACCAGTAAAGCAGAAAAGGAGGAAGTTCGCACTGAAAAGAAACAAAATTATAAACGAAGAAGTAACAAAACTCCTGGAAGCAAGGAAGATCAGAGTGGTGAAATATCCAGAATGGTTGGCCAATGTGGTAGTCGTAGGAAAAAATAATGGCAAGTGGAGAGTCTGCATCGACTTCACCAACCTCAATAAGGCATGCCCAAAAGATCCATTCCCCTTAACTCATATCGACTCAATGGTAGACGCAACAGCAGACCATGAGATGTTGACATTTTTAGATGCATGCTCGGGTTACAACCAGATCCTGATGCACGTCGAAGATCATGAGAAAACAGCCTTCATCACTAATAAAGGTATATATTGTTATAAGATAATGCCGTTTGGTCTTAAAAATGCAGGTGCAACCTACAAGAGATTGGTAAACATGATGTTCCAAAACCAGCTGAGGGATACTATGGAAGTATACAGTGACGATATGCTGGTAAAGTCCAAGAAAGCTGAAGATCATATCCAACATTTAACCCAAACCATTGAAATACTTAGGAAGCATGACATGAAGCTGAATCCAACCAAATGTTCATTTGGCGTAGCAGCAAGCAAGTTCCTCGGGCACATAGTAACACAACGGGGCATCGATGTCTGCCCTGACCAGGTAAGAGCTATCTTAAACATATAATCTCCAACCAACTTGAAGGAGGTACAAAAACTAACTGGTAGTGTAGCTACACTAAATAGATTTATATCTAAATCCTCAGATAAATGCCATCTGTTTTATAACGTCCTAAGGAAAAATAAAGGGTTTGAATGGAAAGAGGAGCACGAAAAAGCGCTCCAGGAACTGAAGCTGTAACACCCCGCATTTTAGCAACGACATTATTAGTGATAACGTCGTACACAGGCAGTTACCAATCGAATTATATAAATAAAAATATAACTAAACTCGTGGAAGTAATACTTTTATTAATAACAATAATGGAATCCCAAATTACAAAAGGTTAAACTAAACTATAAATCTAGTCCTAAAACTAGAAATAAAACCTATTGCAAACACAAGAATTGAAAACAGGGGCCTAGACGCTCAACAACTTATCCCGCTTCTAGCATCTATCCTGCTTACCTGCAAAATAGATTTGGGGGTCCACCATCAGTGGCGAGTAACTAGACTGTCCTACTTAGAAGTAGGACCACATTACATACAATAATAGGGTTTGAAACACAGGATACAAGTACTACAACAAAGTTAGCAGCGGAAACATAACAACCAATAAACATCATATTCAAAGATTACCATGCTTACTTATCAATACAATTAATCTACATTATTAGACATCAAGAATATTTTCGACACGAATGAAGTCGATACAACAAACAAGTCCCCGACACGATTCATCACAGGTGAACAGATAACAATAAACAAGTCCCCGACACGATTCATCACAGATGAACCGATACTGTAATGACCCATATTTTATTGGTATTTTTGCCGATAATTATGTGTATTTCTGTGTTAGTTCAAATTTATTTTTGAACTATTTATTTTATTTTTATATGAATAATTTCGATTTAATTCGAAATATTTGTTTTTTAGTTTTTATTATTTATTTTAATTATTATTTAATTAATTAGAATTTTTATTTAATTTTTCTAATTAATTATCTAATATTTTGGGCTAAATCGATTTGTGTATGATTAATCATGCGATTTTTGCAAATTAGCCCAATGGATCACGAGAGCCCATTTGTAGGCCCATTTGTCCCTCTTGGCCGGTTTTCTTAAGTGGCATGGCAAGGATTTGCCACTTGCCTTGTGTTCACACCATAACTCACTCTATAAATAGATGAGTTAGTAAGGCTTAAACCTCATTTTGTTCATTTGCCATCCTTAAGCTTTTGCATCAAAGTTCAATCACCAAAATTCCCTCCACTTCCTCCTTGCCTCACGCCATTTTTTGAGTAATTGAAACCATCAATTGTTCATCATTTTTCCTAGCCAAAACTTAAAGATTCAAAGTTCATTGATCTTTAAGTGTTCAAACACAATCCTAAACACATTCATTTCAATCAAGATCTCTTGTTCGGGTTGGTTTTGGGATTGTGTTCGTGTGCACGTGTGGGGTCCGTGTGGGTTGGTGTTCGAACCGTGCAGCAGGCCGTGTGGTGGACCGTGCAGCAGTGGGTTCGTGCTCGTGATTGGGCAGCAGGCCGTGTGCAGTAGCCGTGCAAGTGGTTCGTGGTGGTTCGTGGTGCCGTGTGTGTAGCCGTGTGTGTGACGTGTGTGTGCCGTGTTTGTTGTGATTCCGGACTGCATTCTTGTGTTGATTTTGTGTGTAATCTTCAATAAGGTAACATGCTTTCTCAACCTATTTGGTATATTATGTTTATAGTATGAATTAAATGCATGTTTGGGTTGCTTATTGTTGATTATTCATGATTTTAAGTATGATTTGTATTCTGATTTTTTATATGGTTTTCATGATATTATGATGATGGTTTTTATGATTTTATGATTGAATATATGTTGTTTTATGATCATGATAATTACGTTAAAGTTTGATGAATTTTGGATAAGTTCTAGTTGAATTTCGTGTGGTATATTGTTGAATCTTGATTGAGTTCTTGATTGAAGATCTTGAATCTTGAATGAGTTCTTTATGAATCTTTGATGAGTTCTTTGAGTTCTTTATGAGTTCTTGATGAGTTCTTTAAGTTCTTGATTGAATCTTGAAAGTTAAAGAAAGTGGGTTATTAATTAAAGAAAGTTAAAGAATGTGGTAATAATGATTAAAGATTGGTTAAAGATTGATGAATTATGGTTGGTTAGACTCAAGATCAAGGCTAGAGGCAATCTAGAGAATAACTTTGGTATTTTAACTAGTTAATTTCGAGAATGAAGGCTAGAGGCAATTCTTGAACTTAATTTAGTTATGTTGAGATAATAAGATGATTAAATAATAAGATTAATAAAGTTAGCTTGATTTCTTTTCTAGACGCCCTAAACTTAGAGTAAGATTCTTTGTTTTTGGGTTAAGACGTTGCCCCTATTCCATCCGCGGTATTGGGATAGTTGGAGTCATATTATGTGATCTTTCGTGGATTTCCAGTAAGATTGGTTTCACGGGACATGGATTTCCAGTAAGATTGGTTTCATGGGGTTTGGGAGTAAGATTCTCAAATCCAAGCATCGTAGAAAGTTCGATCGCGTAAGATGCGTTCGTACGAGCACAGTTCGGTCTAGAATTTGAATGATTGCGCCAAAGTTAGTGTTTAAGTTGGTTTGAGTCGAGTTCACGTTTTGAGGTTGTTCTCGTACTTTGGTTGGATGTTGTTGTTTGATTTGTGCTATGTGCATGTGTATTCCCATTAGGGTGAGTCAGTTATGTTACTCGCCACTGATGGTGGACTGTTGTTGTTTTTCAGGTACTTCTGATGACGATACTCTTGCTTAGTTTTGGGTTGGGCGAGTGACGTTGTGATTTCCGTTATCTGATGTATTTACTGTTTTCTGTTGTTTTAGATAGTGATGGAGTTATATAGATTTTATACGTTGATATTGGACTCTTTTACGTTGTTTAAAACTCTGACATGTAGTTGGAGTTTACTCGTATTTGTAGTATTTCTATTTTGACTTTTGGGACTAGTATGTACAAACTTGTGGGTATTTGTACGTTTTTGGATATTAATAATAATTTTGAGGAATTAGTTTAATTTCCTAAGTTTTGAGTTGTAGTTTCTAACTATTCGACTCGTCGGTTTCTTCCGCGCCGATTTAAGCGAGTCGGGTCGTTACAGATACGACACGGCGTAAGGCCGATAACAACAAACAAGTCCCCGACACGATTCATCACAGATGAACCGATACGACACGGCGCAAGGCCGATAACAACATTGACACGACCGACTCAAAGCGATAAATGACACGACTCAAAATAAGCATCCAATGACACGACTCAAACCAGACGAGAATCAACAATCACGTATGAATCTTACAATAATGACACATCAAGCTCAACAATCCAAATAAGCAATTATTTCAGACCAACCAGAAACGCATGAATAACATGAAATAAACATAAAGGTTCGATTTTTATAATTAACAAACAAGATTTCAAGAATTAATCATCAAACAAGATAAAAATCCAAGCTTAACAACATGCTATCACACGCATAACATAATCGAAAATACCAAGCAAGAACATTGTCAAATTATCAAGATTAAATACAAGAACATCAGGAATTAATCATAGAACGAAATAGCTTACAAGATCACACAAGAACATAAATTGATCAAACAAGAAATCAAATCTAACAACCTAGATAACATGTTTTATACGAAAATCATAACAACAATAACAACGTGATTCTAAGCCTAGTATCCTATGCAACTTAATCCTATTCCTAAGTAGAATAGCTAGTTACCTATAGGGGACTCCACACACATAAAACCACGCACAACCTCGCCCATTCTTCCCTTAGTTCGACCCAAGCCACACCCAAGGTTAGGTTTGCATTGATGAACGAGGTTGAAAGTCTTGAATCAATCTTTAATGGTGTCTTTGATTTGATGAAAGGAGGATTGAGTTGGGAAATCTGATGAGATGCCGTGATATGTAGTGGGGAAAAGGAAGAGATTTTATTTGTAGTTTTTATTTGTAGTTTAGGATTGGAAAAAAAAGAAATTAAAAACAAAGGGGACGGCTAGGGAGATGCAAAGTAAGATTTTTTTTGGATGTTCCTAAAATGTAGTAGGGTGGTTAGGGAAAATAAAAATAGAGTTTTTAGGTTTTACACAAAATATATGTAATTGGATAATTAAGGTAAATAAATAAATCAAATTAAATTAAAATAAAGGAAAGGTCGGCTAGGAGGGAGTCAAAGCAAGGGCTTTGGGCTTGATCAATTAAATAAAAATTAAGTCTTTAATCCCAAATCGAATAGTTTGGATTTAAAGGCTTAATTTTTCATGAAATTTTACGGCCCAAAAATCTGGGTCGTTACAGAAGCAGTACCTGGCAACTCCACCTCTGCTATCCAAACTTAACCCGGGTGAAACATTGCAACTATACCTAGCAGTTAGTGAAAAGGCGATAAGCGCACTAATAGCAAGAGAAGCTGAGAACCAGCAACTCCATGTCTACTACGTGGGCAAAACTCTTCTGGATGTTGAAATCAGGTATTCCTTGCTAGAAAAACTAGTATTAGCCCTGGTTACAGCATCCAAGAAGCTGAGGCATTATTTTGAGTCTCACCCAATAATAATGATGACCAATTACCCAATCAAAGCAGTTTTGAAAAAACCAAAATTTTCAAGAAGAATGGGTAAATGGGCCATAGCACTAAGCAGCTTGGACATAAGGTACCAACCAAGATCAGCTATAAAGTCACAAGTATTGGCTGACTTTGTGGCAGGTTTTAGTCCAAACTTGAGTCTAAAGCAAAACACGAAATGTTACATTGAATCAGCTTTCAGGCTCCCAAGTCTGGAAGTTGTACGTAGATGGTTCATCCAACTTTAGAGGTGCAGGGCTAGGGGTTGTACTAAAATCACCACAAGGGGAGATGATAATACAATCAGTAACATGTGACTTCGTCGCTGCTAACAACGAAGCAGAGTACGAAGCTTTGATTGCAGGAATGACACTAGGAAAGGATCTTGGAGCGACAGGTTTGGACGTTTATAGCGACAGCTTGCTGATAGTAAGCCAAATCAAAGGCGAATTCGCAACCAAAGATTCCAAAATGATAACTTACCTAGCCGTGGCCATAGAGAAAGCAGAGAAGTTCCAACCATTCACTATCAAACAAATACCCAGAGACCAGAACACACAAGCCGATGCATTTGCCAACCTAGGATCAACACTTAAAAACTGTAACTTCGAGAATATCCCTTTCATACATCTGATGAGTCCTGCCATATCCAAGCCAGAATCGGATACCTCCATCATACACTCCACCTCACAACATACACCCTGATTTCAATTCTAGACTATCTACAAAACCAAACCCTTCCACAAGACAAGTTAAAAGCTAGGAAGATAAGAACAAAAGCAGCAAGCAACAAATTGAAGTACGTGAAGGCGTCCTGTTCAAAAAGTCAGGTAAAGGTATAATGCAGAGGTGCCTATCAGAAGCCGAATGGCCAATCATTCTCTCTTAATTTCATGACGGCCAATGTGGATCACACATACCAGGAAGGTCATTAGCTAACAGGATCCTCACATACGGATATTACTGGACCCCTTTCAAAGAAGATGCTCACAGGTATGCTTCTAAATGCATTAAATTTCAAAAGCATCTAGGTCTATCTCATAAAATAACGCAGTAGTTAAATTCAATCCTCACACCATGGTCGTTTATGAGATGGGGAATGGAAATAGTAGGAAAACTACCAGAAGCACCAAGTCAAAAGATGTAAATGCTGGCACTAACTGACGACTTTTCAAAGTGGATCGAAGCAGGGGTATACTCTCAGGTAAGGGACAAATAAGTTATAACATTTTTATGGAATAACATCATTTGCAGGTTCGGAATTCCATCAGAAAGCATATATGATAATGGATCCCAGTTAATTAGTGACAAAACCAGAGACTTCTGCAAAGAATGGAACATAGATCTACATACTTCGACCCCCAAGTACCCCCAAGCAAACGGACAAGCAGAATCCAACAACAAAGTCATCATCAATGGTATCAAGAAGAGACTAGAAGCCAGGAAAGGAAGATGGGTAGAAGAATTACCCAGAATCTTATGGGCCAACAGAACCACACCTAGATCAGCTACAGGTAAAATCCCGTTCTCTCTGGTATATGGCTGCGAAGCTGTATTGCCAGCAGAAGTCGTAACCCCTACAGCTAGGTATGGTCTGCTTACCCCTGAGCAGAATGTCGAAGAATTATCATGTGACCTAGACAACATAAAAGATCTTAGAGAAAATGCTCTAATCAGGAATGCAGCTTACCAGAACGTAGTATCAAGAAGCTTCAATAAAAACGTGAAAGTGAAAATATTTCAAATTGGAGATTGGTTCCTTAGGAAAGTTTTTCAGAATACACAAGAACAAAATGCAAGCAAGCTGGGGGCAACCTGGGAAGGTCCTTACCAAATAGAGAAAATCGCTGGCAAAGGTGCATATCGCCTGGTAAATGCAGAAGGTAAACAAGTACCAGAAGCTGGAATGAAGTGCACTTAAAGAAATACCATTTCTAGAAGTACATTGCAAGGGGCAACCAACCCCAGCAAATCAGGTAAGTATTTTGCATCAAAATTTAAATTTTTTTCCCCCTCAAAACTGGTTACTGAAGTTAAGCATCAGAGGGTCGTTGGTGGAAACACCAACGGTCGCTCCTAACCAGTGTTACCTTGTAGGGTTCCAATAACCCGGCACAAGCAAGCAACTCATGTTTGACCAAAGCCAGGCTTGATCAATCAACAGCTGCTCAGGTTTGGATAGAGCCAGGTTCACTGAGTCAAATACATACATATATATATTTTACGTGTTATTCGAATTTACCCTTAAAAGTCGATTACTGACTTAAGCATCGGAGGGCCATTGGTAGAAACATTAACGGTCGCCCCTAACCTAATTGTGGATGCAGAAACTACAAGAGACATTTAGATGAAGCAAGAAGCAACACGAAGGGAACAAAAGAACAAGCATGAAGCAAGACAAATAGCAACAAAAAAGCAAATAAACAATAACACAACCAGCATGGGCAATCAACAGTTAGGTACACACAAAACACGTTGGTCCCTTAGCCAACAGTAAAAACAGTTTAAACAACTACAAGTATCAAATATTGTTTAAAGAACCAAATGTAAAGCAGATATTGTTTCGAATCCTAAAAAACTATGAAATCATGAAACGTCCACATTCTCAGCTACATTCTCCACAAGCTGGGTACTACCTTCCTCCTTTTTGGTAGAGTCCTCTCGGGTCTCGGCTTCCATAGCAGGCTAAGGAGCTGGACTAAGGTCTGCTATAAAACCAACCTGCAAGTAGGAGTTAATATAGCCAGTTAGCCACGAAAGTGTGCCTCTGGCAGCTTCTGGATCAGATACTGGTGGGCTACCTGGGCCCTCACAAATAACGTAGCATCAACTTCTACGTCCTTGCTTTCCTCCTTCAGCTGCTCGTTGGCCTCAGTAGCTTCCTTAACCAGCTTCTATTGCTTAGCCAAGTCCTGTTGCATCCGTTCCACCGCCTTGCTGGCATCTGAGATCTACTTGTTAAGCTCATCCCTCAGCTTGTCCATGTCAGCCATCTTCTCCTCTTCAAACTTGTTCAAAGTCCCTTGCAAATCGCTAACACGCACAGTTAACTTGGCTTTTAAGTCTGACATCTCCTTCAAGCTTTTGGTTATGACCAAGTCATTCTGCAATCCCTGTAAAGAAAACAAAAGTAAGTATACCAAAGTTTATCAAAAATAGTAATACAAAGGAGTTATCAAACAAAAGAAAAGGAGGGGTAAAAAACTGAAGATGGTAACCAATCCCCCGGGTACACAAGACTTCGGTGTCGAAAGGGTCAAGTCGTTTCTGACCAGCAGGAAACAGAAGCTGAGAAGCAGTAGACATAATGACATGATCTACCCCATGATTGGAAATGAAGTCGGAAGGCACGCGAATGCCATGAGGTTCAGCAGGTTTGGGGAAACGGAGGGAACCGCTTGCAGAGGAGCTACCTCAAGAGGCTCATTAGACTTTGGCTTCTTAGTGGGAGTTCCTAGACCTGAGTCAGTACCCATACCCGAGTCGATATCGGTGGTACCAATACTAGAAGAGGCAGCATTGCCCTGCTTCTTTCTTAACCTCTAGTTTCTCTTCACAATCTCATCGTCAGAACCAGTAAAGCCACATCAAGCTGAAAGTAAACCACACACGAGTAAGAAACCAACTACCAGGAAAAAAATTCAAGACAACTAATCCAGTATGACTTACCCATTGCCTTGATAGGATAACTAGCTAGACAGGTTATAGCAGGGTGGAGGGTACGTCCTGGAGAAGGTCCTCTGCTGTATAGGTAGGTCTAACAACCTGAGAACATGCTCCGATAGTGTGCACATATTGTGGGAAGGCAATTCCAGATCTACACCATTCAAGGACAGGTAAGGGAATATACAAGTTAATACTTAGTGAACTGAAAAAATGAAAATAAAAAAGGATGCTAGTTATACCTCCATAGTTCCATCCGCCTTAAAGCCATTCCCCTGCTTCACCTAGACTTGACTAAGGCACAAACACATACGATTCTTTCCACTTCCTATCGTTTACGTCCTTGTTAACAACCAGATAATCACACCCGGAACATTTCTTAAGGGAGTAAGTATAATCTGATGCCTTCTTTACTCCGTAAAAACTCATCAAATCCTCATACGTAAAATCGTCTTCCCATTTAGCTGTTAAGTGTTCAATTAGGGCTAAAATCCTCCAAACTTGAGACCCTAGTTGGCCTGGGTTGACACCCCAATTAGTGAGAAGAACTCGAACTAATGGCGGGAATGGGAATTTGTGGCCTAAGTCGAAGGTGTAAGTATAAAACACACATAGGTCTTCATCAACTTTTTCTGGTTTTTGGTTTGGTTGAGGGATGATTAAAATAGCTTCAGGGGGAAAATCGACATTTGCTTTAATTTCTTCTAATTCACTTTCTTGAACTATACTAGCATAATGATCCTTAGCTTTCACCATTATTAAAATTTGGTCCTAATTGGTTCTAAAATTCAAAATCCCAAGATTAACACCAATATTCCCAAGATTAAACACCGAAATACCAGAAATTAACACCAAGAAAAAGGAAAAAATCACCAACCTGGATTGATTAAAGAAGAAAAGAAAGAAAGAAAAAAGAAAAACAGAAGCACGAAGTTTTACCTGAGTGCAGCAGCAGAATTCGCCCAAAGAAGTAAGATGAAGGAAGTTTTTGTGAAATTGCAAATTTTGAATAAACTTGAAAGAGGGGTAATAGATGAAATTTATAGACAATAATGATGACGGTTGGAAGCCTTAATTCCTCTTGCATGAAAATCGTCTCCCCCTTTTATCACCCTACACTTGTCCCATTTTTTGAAACGTGTGTAAGAAGGGGCTCACGTTTGAATTTTAACTTCCTTTTTAGTTTTTCTTTGGCTAACCTATTAATTGAGCATGTAACTTATTTTGTAAAAATGTTTTGAAAATTGGTTATAAGTGTTTTTGGCTAAAATCACAAGTTCACTAGTAAAATAAAACTCGCAGGTTGTGTAGCATGGAACTCCCCAACCAGTGAGTTGGGGGCAAATTATTATGGTCAAATTTTTATAACCTAAATACAGGTTCTTAGCCGAGAAGCAGAGAAAGCCAAGCAGCAGGAATGCACGTGGCATAATTCATGAAAGAAGCTTCTAGAGGAAGGCATAGAATGAAGTTCAAACTTTGTGACAAAGTCAAGTAACCAGTCCCTATATTTGTGCAACCATGTGAAGGAATATGTTGAGGAAGCCAATGTCAAAGTAGTTAGCTAAAAAATAGGGGTAGTTGCCTATGATTTTGGTTAGTAGTATGTGTGTGTATAAGTATAAATAGGAAGGTGGAATGAAGGTAATTCATTCCTCAATGGATCTACCCGTATTCTAAGAAAAAACTAAGAGCCACTTACATTGAAAATTGTCATTTGTTTTTCTTAAGCATCAGCATCTTTCAAGTGTAATACGTTGTAATCAAAGATATTATACATAGTGGATTGGTAGACTCAAAGCTACCCGCAGTTTTCCCTCAGCTTCGAGGAATCTGCGTGATCATCTCTTTGTGTCGTCTATTTGTTCTTTCTTTATTTTCTTTCATTTTAGCATTTTTTATTTGTACATACTCGATAACCATTGTAACACAATCTAGTTGTGGTTCGTACCAGCTTAGTCCCACACCCGAGTGGGGATTTAGCATAAATAGTTTTTTCCGTCATCGTCACCGCCACCATCATCATAGTTTTTCAGTTGAGAAATTTGTGTGCTCATGGTGGTGATGTGGTGTAAAATGTATGTTTGTTGGTGAAAGAAGGATAATAAGGATGGTGGTTTGGGTATCTGGTGGTGGTTTTCGAGTCCTATGGTGGTGCTTTTGAATTGGCTTGGTGGCTATTGAATCTTCTAGTGGTTTTGGGTCTTCTAGTGGTGACACAGTTGCAAATTATGTGTTTTGGGTTTTTGGGGGTAATTACCTGTTGGGAGGCAAATTATGGTATTGATATCAAAGACGAAAAATGGGGAATTGGAGTCCTAGCCTCGTAGGTGGGAATGAGAAAGATAAGAAATTGGGGAATCTTAATAATTGATAAGCAGAAAGGGAAAGAAAAATTTGTTCAATAAACAACTAATAAGGGAATTAAGGGTCTAGTTTCCCTTTCCTTTTCCACATTACCCCTAACCAAATAGCCCCTTACTAATTTCAATTCAAACAGTTTTTATTCATATATTTTAGTAAGGTTGAGCACAGTGTGGTTTGACATCCAAATCTCACCAAACCACAAAAGTACAGTTTGATGATATTCTCTTGGGAGTGCATCACATCGTATGTTATATTAAACTGCACCAAACCGTACTATAAAATACATTTTGGTACGGTGCGATTAGCGATTTAACCCACTTTTTTATTTTTATTTATAATTAGTAATTGTTATTGACAAAAATGCCTACAAGGTGTTTGTGAACTATTCCAAATATCACAAATTTTGGAACTTTTATTATTAAGGAACATTTGACACCACCGGTCCATACTATTGACCATTTACATATATCAGTCCCAACCATTGAGTATCCATCAGAAGTTCAAACTAACTATGTTATTTGCTTTATTTGGACCCCATGCCCTGTTTGCCTGTGATAACAGATAAAACACGAGGCATGTGAATGTCACATGATTTTACCTTGTGACTGTCATGTGACTAATTGACTATCACATGCCTCGTGCAGTGTTTCACCTGTTATTATAGGTAAACAGGTCATGGGGTCCAAATAAAGCAAACAACATAGTTAGTTTGGAGTGCTGAAGGATACTCAATAGTTGAGTGTAATATGGCCAAATGATAAATAGTATGGACCATTGGTGTCAATTCATGTCCTATTTTTAATTGAATAAGAAAAGGAATAATATAGGCATATCAAGTCATAATTTTTTGGTTTCATGAAGGGTAAAATTGACAATTTAATTGGACACCACCACCACCACTTTCCCCTTAAAATGGCTTACATTATACAATAGATATTATTATATCTGCCCCAAACAAAAGTTTAAATATGAATATCTTAAATTACGTGTTTATAAAAATTACAACAACTACATATAAAAAAAACTACATGTATGCTATGAATCCAACAAGACCCCATTTGTCTATTTTTTCATTACGCATAAAACTCAAATCTTTATCAAAGTACATAATTAAAAAAATTTACCGTTGCAAATAATAAAAAACGTAGTATTTTTTGGGTGCTAACGAGGGCCTAAGCCTAAACAAAAGAAATAAAATTAAATACTAGTAATTAAACGAGGAGTGGTGACTCCCATGAAATCATTGTGCAAGATAGCTCCAAGCTCTGCAGGAATGGACTGAAGGATCATAAGCTTCTCAGATTGCTCCACTCCTCTATTTGTCAACTAGTCAGCTGCCTTGTTCCCCTCTCTATAGGTATGTTTGAATCTCACTTCCCAGTTGTGATCTGCTATCAATTTTTTATCATACTTGAACAATAAAGCATACTCCCCTACATGATTCTTTTGTTGTTGGAAGTAGTTAACCACTGCTAGGTTGTCAATTTGAACTTCTAACTGAGCTAAACCCAATTCCCTCGCCATTTTGATACCTTGGATGGCTGCTTTATTTTCAGCTTTGAAGGCTATTCTCTCCCCAAAATTAGCACTAAAAGCAAATATGAACATTCCATTAGAGTTTCTTATGATTCCACTACCACCAGCTGGTCCAGGACACCCCCTAGCAGCCCCGTCCGTGTTAAGAGTATACATACCATCATAGTTGGGTAGCCAAGATATGAATCTCTCTTCTGCTAGCTTACTTGAACTGGCACTGTCAGTTTGTAAATCTAGGGCTTTGCAAGCTTCTTCAAATCTGATCTTGAAGAAGGCACCTATGTCATAGGGGATTTCACTCACCTTTCTATGAATTTTGAGGTTTCTCCATTTCCATATCCACCACCAGGTGAGACTAAATTTTTTTTTCCAAAATTCATTTGTTTTCTCATCTCCTCTTTGTATGTTTCTGAGAATCCATACTTGCAGGTTATCTTCAAAGAAGTTGCCTTGCTATCTAACTACCCCAACTCTGAGCCAAATTTCTTTGGCTATTTTGTAGTCTCTAAGTAGGTGTAAGGTATCTTCCTCTTCCTCATTGCAAATGTAGCACATTGGATCATGACCAATTTTTCTTTTTACCTTGTTCACATTGCTTAGCACTCTATCATGAAGGATTAACCATAGAAAGATTTTAGCTCTTTGGTAAATTGGCACTTTCCAAATGAGGTCCTAGCTTTGATCTCCCTCTCTGTTATCATCTTTTCTAATGATTTTCATAGCTTTTTTAATGCTGAACTTTCCTTTTGGCCCATTTCTCCCAGTAGATTAAATCACCCATCTCAGGGTCAGGCATAACTTCAAAAGAGTCAATTGTCTTTAGGATATGCTCAGGAAGTAGGTCAGCAAACATATCCCATTTCCAACCAGTATTTGAGTCCCACATTTCAGCAATAGTGGTGCCCAACATATGTTCAGGTATGTCCTGTACTACTAGGTTCCTTAGTGGTTGCTCTCCTATCCATTTATGATCCCAGAATAAGGATGAATCTCCATTGCCAATTGCTACTCTAGATCCCTCTTGTAGAATATTGACATTTTCAGTGATTCCCTTCCAAACATTGGACATGTTTGTTTTGGGTTTAAACATGTTTATGTCACACCTTGTAACGACCCAGATTTATCGGTATTTCTGTCGTCGATTTATTTGTATTTATGTGATTTTATGTATAGTCCGAATTTATTTGGACTATTATTTATTGATTATTTGCTTGATTTGATTTGTTTTATTTGATGATTTATTGTTTATTATTTATTTTATTATTATTTAATTAATTAGAATTTAATTATTTAATTTTCTAATTAATTAATTTAGTTTTGGGCCCAGTGCGGGTTTAATCATGATCAATCATGAATTAGTGCAAATGGCCCAATTGATCACAAAGCCCATTTATTGTAGCCATAACCGGCCCTTTCTCTCTTTGGTGGCTTGTTTTGGCCACTTGCTTCATGTTCACACCTTAACTAACTTCTATATATAGAAGGGTTAGTAAGGCTTTGGGATCATTTGTTCATTTAATCACCTTTGCCACATTTAAACACAAAACACTCTCCATCCTTGCCATTTGATCCTCACGCCATTTTTGGCTCTAATTCACCATCATTTGTTCATCCATCAATTCAAACCCAAACTTAAAGATTCAACTTCCATTGATTTTTAAGTATTAAAACACAAACTAAACCCCAATTATTTCATTCAAGATCACTAGTTCGGGTTTGGTATTTGGCTTAGTCCGTGTGGGTTGTTCTTGTGTGGGTTCGTGTGGTGGGGCTTGTTCGAGGGTGGTGCCTCGTGTGGTGGTTCGGGTGTGGCCGTGACCGTGGTGGCAACCGTGAGTGTTCGTGGTTCTGGCCGTGCGGTGGTGCACTTTGGTCATGCCGTGTGCGTGATTGCTAGGGCCGTGTGTATCGTTCCGGGCAGCGCGTTTTTGGGTATTATATGCTTAATCTTCAATAAGGTAACATACTATCCAAATCCTAGTTGGTATACTATGATTCATAGGGTAAATTAGATGATTAGATTAGACCGAAATTGATGAATATGACCTTTGTTATGCGTGAATTATGGGGTTGTTTTGGGTGGTTGTTTTATGATGATCTTGCCATGATTCTATGTAAATTATGATTACTTATGATAATTCCATGTTGTTGATGATCATGTTCAAGTTTCATGAAGATTTGATGCATACAATTGATGTTGAACTTTGTTGATGACTTGCGTGATTTTGATGATTATGAGGATGAGTTCTTATGAATCTTGTTGAGTTCTTTATGAATCTTGTTGAGTTCTTTATGAATCTTGTTGAGTTCTTTATGAGTCATGATGAGTTCTTGATCGAGTCTTGATTAAAGAATTTTAAAGAAAGGTTTAAAAAAGTCAAAGAAAAGATAATGAAAGTATAAAGAATGATTTATGAGGTTCAAAGATTGATGATTTACATGTTAGTCTTGAGTCAAGGCATAAGATGCAACTTAAGATTAACTAAGAATGTAAATAAAAGATTAAAGATTAGCTTGATTTTACTATTAGACGCCTAATCTTAGAGTAAGATTCTAAGAATTGGGTTAAGACGTTGCCCCTATCCTATCCGTGGTATTGGGATAGTTGGAGATCTTACTATGTCGTATCTTGATATGGATTTCCCGTAAGATGGGTTTCATGGGGTTGGGAGTAATATTCTCAATCCTGGAATAGTAGAAAGTTCGTTCGCGTAAGATGCGTTCGTACGTGCATAGTCCGGTCTAATATGTAAATGATTGCGCCAAAGATTAAGTAATTTTAAGATAATATTTGAACTTGGTCAAGTTAATATTGTTGTCTATTCATGCAGTGTCATTATCGTTATGGTTATGTTATGTATGTCACATGATGATATAATTGAGTGTTTGATTTGATTGTTTTATTTATGCTATGACCATGTGTATCCCCGTTAGGGTGGGACAGTTATGTTACTCGCCACTGACGGTGGACTGTTGTTTATTTTCAGGTAATTCTGATGATGAGGTTCTTGCTTAGCTTGGGTTGGGCGAGTGCCGAAGTTATTTGTACTTATTTAGGCTGTTTTACGATTCTAGTTTGGACTATCGTAGTTGTAGTTCGTATTTTCTAACTCTGACATTGTTTTGGAGTTAATACTTTTTTTAGTAGTATTGATATTTGGGTTTAGTTTTCGTACAATCTTGTGGGTGTTGTACTTTTGGATTTAGTATATAATAATTTGAGGTTTTGTTTTAATTTTCGTATGTTAGTTTGGTTGGAACTGACAATTCGACTCGTCGGTTTCTTCCGCGCCGGTTTAAGCGAGTCGGGTCGTCACAGTTGGTATCAGAGCCGAATAGGTTTTAAGTGAAGTATTAGGACTTGAGTAAGACCCGGGAGTTGAGAGCTTTATCTTTACCGAGTGATGAACCCCAAATTTAATTTTAAGTATAAGGGAGAAGAGTTCGGGTAGAAGAACCGGGATAAGACTCTTTTTGCTATTCTTTTTCTCTTTTAATTTGTGTGCTTGACTGTAGTGTGGATGTATGACTGACACTGTTCTTTTGTGTGTCTTTGTCTTGCTGCGTTTCAGCATGTGTACACCTCACTGGACGAGTTCAGGACGACAGAGGTTACGAGCGCTCGAGGACACAATCCTTACGTTGGCGCACCATAGTCTTCATACGCCTAGTACGCAGTCGACGTTCGATCGTATCGCACGTCATCGACCACCGACCTATGATGGGGTTGCCGACCCTACTATCCTGGAGAGTTGGATCCGCGAGATAGGGAAACTCTTCGACGCTACCTTTTGCACCGAGCACGAGAAGGTGTAGATCGCCGCCTACTATCTACGTGGAGAGGCCGATAACTGGTGGAGTGTGGCTAAGGACGCGTGCTTGCCCTTACATTCGATGTCATGGATCGAGTTCGTCGATAAGGTCCAGGAAAGATTCTACCCCGACGAGTTGCGGTGGCAGAAGCATGAGGAGTTCCTTACTCTTACCCAGGGTAAGATGACAGTTCAGGCATACACCGACAAGTTCACAGAGTTATCGAGGTTCGCTACGTCTGTAGTTCCATCTGAGAAGGAGCGGGTCAAGCGCTACGTCAAAAAGCTAGATCCGAGGATTCGCGTTCACGTGATCAGCAGTGGAGCGAAGTCATTTCAGCAGGCTTACGAGGTAGCACTCGAGATTTAGGCATCGACTACCGAGGAGGATGCGAGCAGGAAGAGGACCCAGGTCCCAGCGACGTCTTCTTCTTTTAAGAAGCCTCGATTTAGTGCTCCTAGCAGTACCCCTCCGACCACGAGTTCGTATAAGGGTTCCGACAGCTCGAGATGCATAGGCTGCGGCAGGGACTTCCATCTATGGAAGCAGTGTGATGGTACGCCCATAGCTTGTTTTATTTGCAGGAAGGAAGGCCATAAGGCGTCAGTTTGCCCCTAGAAGAAGCCAAACACCGAGATTAAGCAGCTTCCGGCACCGACTAAGACTCCGGTGAAGAACCGAGTCTACTGTATGACTGAGGCAGAGGCAGAGGTTCAGCCCGACGTTGTCTCAGGTAGATTTCTTGTCTCTGGTGTGTTAGCGCTTGTTTTATTTGATTCTGGTGCTACTGTCTCTTTTGTGGCTAGTAGTTTTGCCTCGAGGTTCAATCTTCGTGGCAGCTTTCCTGTTAGTTCGGTTATAACTCTCCCGTCTGGAGAGGATTTTATTTGTCAGCGCGAGTTCCGAGGAGTGCCTATCGTGATAGTTGGGGAGCAAGCTACGGCCAATCTGAAGGAGTTCCCGTTGATGGAGTTCGATGTTATTCTTGGTATGGACTGGCTGTCGAAGTATCGAGCGATCATTCGTTGCCGAGACCAGTCAGTAACATTCTGAGGATCGCAGGACAACCGAGTTACCTACACTGGGTTCGTCCTTAAGAAAGGAGTTAAGGTAATCTCAGCCTTAAAGATGAGGAAACATCGCCAGAAGGGCGATATGGTGTTCTTATGTCAGGTAAGGGACTTGACTGAGGAGCGTCTATTGGACGATATACCTGTAGCGAGGGATTTCAGAGACGTATTTCCTGATGAGCTACCAGGAGTTCCACCCGAGCGCGATGTCGAGTTCCATATCGACTTAGCACCCGGGACAACGCCGATTTCGAAGGCACCTTACCAGATGGCACCATCGGAGTTGCAAGAATTAAAGACGCAACTTCAAGATTTAATCAATAAGGGCTTCATTAGGCCGAGCGTTTCTCCATGGGGAGCACCCGTGCTTTTTGTGAAGAAGAAAGACGGTAGTATGCGCCTGTGCATAGAATACCGAGAGTTGAATCGGGTAACTATCAAGAATAAGTACCCGTTGCCTAGGATTGAGGACCTGTTCGATCAGTTATGAGGAGCGGGAGTTTTTTTCGAAGATAGATCTTCGATTTGGCTATCATCATATTCCAGTCAAGAAAGAAGACATCCCGGAAACAGCTTTTCGTACGAGATAAGGCCACTACGAGTTTGAGGTGATGCCCTTTGGCCTCACCAACACACCAGTCGTGTTCATGGATCAGATGAACCGGACCTTTCATCACTTACTCGATAAGTGCGTCGTAGTATTTATAGACGATATCTTAGTCTATTCGAGAGATGAGTCTGAGCATGCGGAGCATCTCCGGATGGTACTAGAGATATTACGGAGGAATAAATGGTTCGTGAAACTCTCCAAGTGTGAGTTCTGGCTTCGCGAAGTAGCATTTCTGGGTCACGTAATTAGTAAAGAAGGCATTAAGGTAGACCCGGCAAAGGTTAAGGCTGTAGTTGAATCGAGTAGCCCTAGAAATATGGCGGAGGTTCGTAGTTTTCTGGGTTTGGCCGGATACTATCGACGATTCGTCCAGGACTTCTCCAAGGTTGCTAGGCCAATGACTAGTCTCCTACAAAAGGAGATCCGATTCGTTTGGACGGAGGCTTGCGAGCAAGCATTCCAGCAGTTGAAACAGAGATTAGTCTCTGCTCCTATTCTTACCCTTCCGAACGATGAAGAGGATTTCGAGGTCTATAGTGATGCGTCTAAGAGTGGCCTAGGTTGTGTGCTAATGCAAGGTGGGAAGGTCATCGCTTAAGCATCGAGGCAGCTGAAGGTGCACGAGCGTAACTACCCCACGTATGACTTGGAGCTAGCAGCTGTAGTATTCGCGCTTAAGATTTGGAGGCACTATCTCTATGGTGGTTCGTGTAAGGTATTCACGGATCATAAGAGTCTCAAGTACATCTTTACTCAAAAAGACCTCAATATGAGGCAGAGGCGATGGCTTGAACTTATTAAGGACTACGACCTGACGCTTAATTATTGCGAGGGCAAGGCGAACTTAGTCGCTGACGCACTAAGTCGCAAGAATCGATTGAGCTTCAGTAGAAACCGTAGTTCCGTTAGATTTCGTCTGACGTCGATGAGTGCTGAACCTGAATTATTTCGGGAGTCGCGCGAGGGTCAGCAGAATGATCCACAGTTGGCTAGGATTCGAGAGGCTTTACAGCAAGGAAAGGCCGTTGGTTTCGAGATCTCTTCCGATGGTAGTCTGTGATTTCGAGGGAGGTGGTGTGTACCGGACAGTTCTGATCTTAGGAGCAGAATCATGTCTAAGGCACATAACTCACCCTACTCTGTTCATCCTGGAGGAAACAAGTTGTACCAGGACCTTAAGGGCCAATTCTGGTGGCCTAAGATGAAAAGGGATGTAGCAGAGTTTGTAGCTTGATGTTTAGTCTGTCAGAAGGTTAAGATCGAGCATCAGAGACCTGGAGGTCTTTTGCAGCCACTACCGATTCCGACCCGGAAATTTGAGTCGGTATCTATGGACTTCGTGGTTAGCCTACCTACTTGTAATGGAATGAAAGCCATTTGGGTAATAGTGGATAGTTTGACCAAGGTCGCTAGATTCATACCGATGAAGATGACCTGGTCTATGGAGCGCCTCGCAGAGGCTTATACCCAGGATATTATCCGACTTCTCGGAGTTTTGAGGGAAACCGTTTCTAATCGGGATCCAAGGTTCTTATCTCGATTCTGGAAATCAGTTCAGGAAGCCTTCGGGACGAAGCTGAAGCTGAGCACCGCATTTCATGCGGCGACAAAGCCATAAAACCTTGTCTGACCCCCCCTTGATGGATTAAAAGGACTTGTGGGTTCTCCATTCCAAAGAACCTGAAGAGAAGTGGTAGTTACACATTCCATGATGACATGGAAAAGATGAATGGGCAGATTCATTTGGATTAGAGTATCTCTCAGAAAATCCCATCTGAGCCTAGGCTTTTTCAAAATCTATTTTCAAAGCCATAAAACCTTTTGCCCCTTGCTTATGTCTCATTGTATGGATGAATTCCTGGACAATTACAATATTGTCTGTGATTTGTCTTCCAGGCACAAAGCTAGTTTGTGTGTTGGAAGTGAGAATTGGCATGAGAGGTTTTATCCTATTCACTATTGCCTTTGTAATGATTTTGTAAGCTACATTATATAGTCCAATTGGCCTGAATTGAGCTGGGCATTCTGGATTATCTACCTTGGGAATAAGGGTAAGAAAAGTTTCATTCAGCTTATCAGGCATACCTTTTCCTTCTTGAATAGAAAGAGTCATTGCATAGACTTGTTCTTTGATTAACTCCCATTTTTTGTGATAGAAGAGAGCTTAAAAAACATCTGGACCAGGTGCTTTGAGGGCTCCTATCTCCTGGATGGCAACATCAATGTCTGTCTTTGAGAAGGGTCTGGCCACCATCCTCCAATGTTCCTGAGATAATTCAGGAAAAATGTCTTGAGGGATGTTTGCTTCTTGTATATCCTCTTCTGTGTACAAATATTTGAAGTAATTCACCACTAAATTTTGCACTTCACTCTTGTCATAAACCCAGTTCCCCTCTTGATTTTTAATGTCTTTGATTTTGTTTCTCCATCTTCTTGTAATGGTGCTTAGATGAAAATAGGTGGTGTTCTTATCTCCATCTTTGATCCATTCCACTCTTGATTTTTGATACTACAGAGTTTCCTCTTGCTGCAAAATCTCATCCAGTTCTTTCCTCAGTTTTGCTTCAAGTTTGATTAGGCTTCTTTTATAACCCTATGATAGGGCTTTTTGAATGCCTTCAATTCTAGCCATTAAATTTTTTTTTTTTTCTGAAAATATTGTGAAAGACATTTTTGTTCCAAGTTTGGAGATTCTCTGCCAGATTCTGTAATGCAGGGATCAGGGTGTATTTCCCTGCCATTTCTCTTGCATAAAGGTTTCAAAATTATCATGAGACATCCAGGAAGCATGAAATCTTAAGGTTTATTTAATGCCTCCAGTGGTGCAAAACCATTTGGTGAGATTAAAATAGGGCAATGTTCAGATTGTATTGGAGGGAGATATATCACTTGGGCATTAGTGTACCTCATACCCCATTCCCCATTAAATACAAATCTGTCTAACCTGCACTTTTCCTGGTTTCTTCTGAGTTTCCTCTAGCCCAGGTATGAGAAGCTCCTGAGAGCTCCACTTCTAGTAGTTGCATGTCATTAATCCATTGATTGAATTGAGAGTTTCTTCTACTAATGTTTTGGTTATTGTGATTCCTTTCCCATTGAGCTCTAGTGTCATTAAAATCTTCAGCCAGCATCCATGGAATATTGTGATTGTCACTGAACTCCTTCAGCTTATCCCGTAGTACATGTCTTTTGGTTGAGTCAGGACTAGCATAGATTGTTGTGAAATACCATGGACATTCACCATTTCTTATTACTTCCATTGTGATGTGTTGAATGCTTTTTTCAACCAAACTTATAGTGACCAGGTTTGTTCTCCAGTACAACCAAATCCCTCCACTAAAGCCTTCAGCATCCACCCGAGTATGGCCATCATAGTTCAGGAATTTGGCAATGAATTCTAACCTCCCATATGAGTTTCTACCAGAGCCAATACAGTAGGTTTGTGAGGTCTGATGATTTCTTTTAAGGCAGCCTTAAATTCTTTGCTTCCAGCCCCTTGAACATTCCATACCATGAAAGATATGGAATCAGCATTGTTTAATATATTAGGATTCCGATCCACCATAAAAACAAAATTTTGATTAATAGCATCCTTGCAGGTATCATTTAGAAGATTTAGCAATCTTTTGATTTTATTAGGCAACTTGATTGTTGCCACCAGTTTTGGCCTCTTTTTTTTTTTTTTTTTTTTTTTTGGGGGGGGGGGGGGGGGTTTCCATCCATGTCTGCAACCTTATCTCCATGACATGGGATAGGGGGTGCATTTTGATTAGGTATGGTTGAGTCATGGTTCTTCTAATGCACAGGGTTTTTTCTGTTGGAATGGGCAATAGAATGATGTTCATCATATGGCTCTTTGAGTTGATGTGGTATGATTGCATGTTTTTGTTGTTGGTCTTTGTGAATGGTTAGTTTGTGTTTTTTGTGCAATGGTTGAGGCCTATGGGGTGTCTTTGTCAGTGCTTTGTCGGTTTTCTTTTCCAGTGATGGGCTTGATGGTGTCTTTGTAAGGTTTTGGAGAGGGGGAGATGTCTTGTGTAGAGGTTGTGTTTTTGTCTTTTAGGGCTTGGTTTTTTGTTGTGAGGCAGGTCCACTTTTTTCTTTGGTTGGTTGTTCTTATTTTTGGTCTTTGCAATATTTTTTGCACTATTTTCTCCAACATTGAATATGTTAGTCTTTGAATATACAGAATTGATATTCTGAGTATTAACTCCTAAATCAATACTTTCCAAAATCTCCTGCTTTGCATCCCTCATTAAATCATCCTCTTCTGCATTTTGGCAAGTTTCTTTATTGTTTTCCTCCATATTCTCCTCTATTACCATATTTTCCTCTTGACTGTTTCCTTCCTGCTCTTCTTCCAAAATGCTAAACTTTGACTTTTGATTCCCATGATCTTGACTTGACTTTTTCTGACTGTAGGTGTTTGATCCCCATTGTTTCTGGGTGGACTTCATTGGACTCATGGCTTTGTCTTGACTCCCTCTAGTTGTAGTCTTGATTTTGGTAGGGGCTTTCCTACTTGGTTTTTTTACAACCATCCAATCACCATATTGTGATTCCTCTGCAGGAGGTTTCTCATTTGACTTTTCATTTGAAGACAATTACCTTACTTGGCCACATAATAATCATGACCTTATATCAGTTAAGGTCAAATCACCTTTTATTTGCCATTTCCTCTTGAGCCTGCGCATGAGCTGCATATAACCCAATCTGCCTTGAAATAGCTTGATAATTAGGGTGTCTTTCCAAGGCCTTCTGAGTTTCTTTTTCTCTTCTCTAGTCAGTCTTATGGTAGGGCAGTGGATGTCTTCTTCATTCATTTCTTCTTCCTCATCATCTTCTGAGATATCATCCTCTTCCTCCTCATCCATACTAATATTAGAAGCAAAATGGGTTGGCCTGAGCATCTTGGGATCCCCCTGTTGTTTTATGTCCTTGCATCATCTCCTTGAAAGAAATACTTTGATTTCTATGGTTCTCTTGCTGGCCTCCATTTTCCAATGGTGAATCATCCACAGTATAGATCTCTTAGACTGTTAAATTTGATTGAATATTAGAAACGGGCCTGGGCAACCCAATATGAAAGAGGAGAGATAGGTCCTTTACAAGCCATAGGGTTCCATCCTAAAACCAATTGGTAATAGGAGGACTAACTCCTAGCATTATAAGTTAGTTTAGTCTCTCATCTTTCGATGTGGGACACTCACTAGATAGTATGTTGGACACTTGGACCCAAAGAAGAAACTGAAGAAAGATATCGAGTAAACAAGCAAATAATTATAAAGAAAAAGTAAACAAATAAATAAAACCAAAGGGGTCAAGGCCCAAGAACAAATAAAAGAGTTTTCCTCTTTTACACACCCCTTGTAAACAAACATATAAAGAACAAAGAGCATGATTTTTATTATTTGTTATAGTACAAATTAAAAATGTTTCTGCACTACGGCTTTGTTTACTACAGCTTGTGCACTACGGCTTTGTTTACTACAACGAAAAATGTTTTTCTTGAAAACTATTTTCTCATTTTACATCGTTTACTTTTGGTTAAAAAATAAAATGTAAAACTTGGGGTGAAAACTGAAAACTTATTTTACACCCTATTACCGACATCTTCCTCGAAATTTTGCAGTAAAACGTATTTTCCGAACATTGAAAAATTTCTATAAAAATAAGTTTTTCATGAAAAATTATTTACATTGAAAAAAGTTTTACACCCAAGTAAACGGATCCTACATGCATGCATGTTCAACAATATAATTCTAGCAGTTGAAACTAATAACATAAAATTTAATTACCTAGTCTACACTACAAAAAATGTGTTCAAGAAGGACAATTAAAATTACACCATTTGATAGAAAATTTGTCTTCTTAGGTTATAATGACAATTTTAGTATTGCCCTCATGTTGTCCTTGTAACTCCGTTGTATTACGTTTCAAAGCCAATTTTAGATTTTTTGCCCTCTTTTATTCAATTCAAAAGGGGCAAACAAAATTGCCTTCATTGATCATCAACAAAGGCAATAAATTTTGCTTTCCTTTGATTTTAACACTTTATTTATTGTCAAATAGGGCAAAGTTTCAAAAGTCTATGAAGGCAAAATAATCATATTGTCTTCATTATTAACATCAATGAGTGCAAAAATAATTGCCCTTGTAGGCATCATTAAGTAAAACAATACTCATATTGTCCTCTTTAATCATGATAAGTTGCCCTCATTGTGTGAGTTTTTTGTAGTGCTAATATGTAATCTTCACATGCACAATTAGAAAATTATATTAATTGTTATAATTGTACAACTTACAAGGATAAATTGTTGTTTAAAAAAATGATTTTGCCACTCTAAAAAACTGATATTGACACTCCCATTGTGAGAGCACAATTTTCTCTGTTTTAGTCAAAGTGAAACGCCAAAATCAATTTAAGAAGTGTCAAAATTAGTCATCTGAAGTTTATTACATACATAGTACATTAAAAATTAATGATGAATTAAACTTCTAATTACATACTTAGTAAACAATAAAAGTGATAATCAATTAAGTATTCTTGTCTTTTCCATCTTTACTTAGTGGGAGGTAACCCAAATGTTTGGAGCAAAACCCTTGAAAAAACCCTAATTTTTTCTTATCATGTTTATCATCCAAATCATCATTTAAATTGATTTCAGTGAATGTTTCTTGAACTGAATTCCAATCCAATATGTTAGTTGCAGCATCTCCATAATAATTATGTTGAAAAACTTGTGATTTTTTAGGAGAGTTTTTTTGTTCATGATGAGCATATGATTGGTTCACTTCATTTGTATTAGTCTCATTATTCCATGTAGGACTTGTAGGAGAATAAGAATCAAATGATGATCTCCATGAATCTTGTGATGATGGTGATAATGATGATGGTGATGATGGTGATGATGATGATGATGAACTTCCAAATCCTTTAATTTCATTTGTTAGTTTTACTGCTTTGGACCTTGCTTCTTGAAGTGGTGCTCCTCCTTCCACAAGTTTTAGTATCCTTTCTGTTTTGTTTCTCATGTAAAGGCCCCAATTTACCCTGCATTGAATTTTTAAGTATCTGAATTAGGTTATGTTTACTTCATCTTATTTAATCCGTGATGACGTAAAAATTAATTATTTAATCTAAATCAGATCAACTTAGATCGATAAAAATAAAAAGTTTAGGTTAAGCCTTACAAATATATTATTTTGTCTAATTCCATATTGAAAAATATTAAGAGAGTTATATATTTAAAAAGTACATACGATACAGTAATACAAATCCAAAAATATCTCATTTGGTTTTTTTTCTCTTATGGATTAGTATTTATACACGATAGATTAAAGTTTTAGTTAAATTGTTTAATCAAATCAAATCAGAAAAATGAGCCCATATTATCAAGACAAATAAATTCAGATGAGTAAAAAAAATTTATTGAATCATCAAGCAAGTGATAGGGTATAAAACCAATATGTGCATCCAATCATTAGCTTATTAAGTTTTTATTTATTTGGTTCCTTGATATGGTATCAGAGTCATTGTGATTTTAAAAAAAAAAACAACATACACTTCAAATTCAAAGTTATTTCATGTGAAAAATTAAAGCATAATAGTATAGTATAATTAAAGATTAATTTGGGTCTACAACCACTAGCTTGTGTTATTTTTTATTGAGCTAGTTTCGTGACAAATAATTTATTTGTATAGTTGTATAGTCAAAAGTTTGACATAATGCTACTGGAAATTGATTTTACTATCTCTATAAATTTTTAGTCGCAACGATTAAACATTTTTACTCTTTAATTTATATATGTTGAATCGTTGCAACTAAAATTTACGAAAATAGATTAATTTAGTATGAAATTTATTTATCAAAAAGCGTAAGATAAATCAGGAAATAAAAAAAGAAGTCATATATATATTAATATATACCCTTTGTTATCAATGTGATGAAATGCTTTCAACTGTTTGATAAACTCAGCATCACATCTAAATTCCATAGCAAAATCCTCTGGGCCATAAATGATTAAAAACTCCAACAATATCAATGTGTTGTAAGATTGTCTCCATTTCTTCCAATTAACTTCATACAACCTGCATTATTATTAATTTGTTTAATTTGTGTTAGCATGCATTATTGCATGTACTTTAATTTTTTTATTTTTTTTCTTTTCAATTTAGTATGAGGATTCAAACCTCTGACCTTTAGTATCAGAGGTGGGCAGTGCCGTTTCTGACATTCTATGAGCCCTAAATACAAAATGATAAATTAGATGGCCTTACATAATGAAAAAAAAGGTGAAGTATGTTTTATTATGTTACAACAATAACCAATTTTCAAATAAAAATTACGTATAAAAATAGTATATTTTAGTTCAACGTCTACTACCAGCTTGTCAATATCTCCAAAAAATAATTTTTTTCTATTAACACGAATTTTAGACGTAAACAAAATTTGCGATTGACGGTTCTAATTTTTTAGAAAAAAAAAAGTATTGTTTTCTATTTTAATTAATGGTGAACTTATTCTGAAAATATAATATTTGAATGAGATGTAGCAAAATTAAGTTGAATACCAATTAATGAAATTATGAAACACTTTTTCTCTTTTGAGTTATAGATTAAAATAGTTATAATTTATTTAAAACTATATAAAATATATTAGATCTCCCATCAAAACTACACACCGCGGACAATATGTCTAATATCACATACTTATGTATCATATCCTATGTTATTAATATCATATTCTATGTCACGTTAATACTAATATCATATCTAATTAAACTTAATTAAATAAATTGTATTTAGATTTTTTTTAACATAAATTATATGGTTGGTAAATTTGTCGCCTATTGGACAAATACTTTCTCGAGGTAGAGCCATTATTATTATTTATTTTACTCTGCGTGCGCTACATTTCATGTAAACTCTAGTAATATTTAAATTTATCAAATCATCAAACAATTCGATGAAAAAATGGTACATATTTGAGCCCATATAAATTTTGGGCCTTGAACAGCTGCCTCGGGCACCTACCCCAAGACCAGCCCTGAAGTTGAGGTGGAGCCATTATTTTATATGTTACTCCTTTGCATGAATTTCAGGTATGAACTAAGGGGTGGGTAGACTACCAGCTACTAATAAAATATTAAAATATTAATATTTTGCTCAAGTTGAATTCCACTAACATAATTATCCTAACCTTATATATAGGGGTGGGTAGTCTACCCGGTGGGTCAACCAATTTTTTTCCGGCTTGATTTTTGGCTTGTTCAATTTCATTTACTCAATATTTTGGTAGATGGTTTTGTGTTTGTTGGTAATTACTACTTGGCTTTTGTCTGTTCATGTAACAAACAAAACATATACTTCGTGAATGTAAATTAGAAAACGGTTGCTTAGAGACTTTCTTTTTCACTAAAATATGCATGGCTTTCGTGAATGGTTCTCTTGTAAATTAAATTAAATTAAATATAGTCCAACTAAAACGGTTGCTTAGAGACTTTCTTGTTCCCTGAAATCTGGCTTGTTTTACCTAAGCTAGCTACATCATAGCATAAATAAATACAAGCATTCATTTATTACTTTGCTAAGCTACAATGCAGTTGTGCTAGAGTCCTCACCTTATCCGAGTATCCTTTAGATTTGAGGTTTGATTGTCACCAACTATGTATCCCCCTTTAATCCCTAGGCAATGTCAGTAGGTACCACAGTACAAAATTTGGCTCAATGACAACGAGTAATATTAATGACGTACCTACTTAAATTCTGTCATAAATGTAGATGTTTTATGACGGTTTGAATCTGTCATTAAACTTCACCAAATATACCTAATCTAAACTATTTTAAAATTGACTCATTTACGATGGGATCGGATCACGACGGAAAAAATCATTTACAACCCCCTTTTCTAGGACGAGGTAACTTTTTTACGACGGAAAAAATTATTTACAACTCCTTTTCGAGGATGGGTTCATACTTTTACGGTGGGAATTTCCGTCGTAAATAGCATATTTTCTAGTAGTGAGGGAGTCTAAGTGGACTTGAAAATGTTCAATCTAATCCTACCTATATTATTTGACTGGATCTAACTTGGAAATTTTTGGATCAAATTTGTATCCAAGTTTCTAAATTATTCAAAATTTCTGAATTTGATTTGAACTTGACCTATCTATCTATCTATCTATACTATATTAGTGCTGATACTAAAATACATGCCACTAAAAACCAAATTCCCTCCTAAACTTTTATTTTTCCCTCCCATTACCATAATATTAAATGATTCACATTTTTTTAAAGATGTATTTGTTTTATTTTTTTCCTAATACAATTATAATTATTTGTACTTACTTTACAATAATAAAAACTATACTACCAATCCACCTTCATAAAAAATCTTATTAGTGTTCATTTTTAAAGTATTTTTTGTTAGCTTTAATTCGTTAACGATTTGACATTCTTTACCTAAACTCAATTTTTTCCAACTTGGTTTTTGCCCTTTTTTCAATTTTTTAAAAATCTTCTAAAATAATGAACCATTATATTAAATATGTTTATATTTTTGTATATAAGTTACAAATAAGTGTTTTGATTGTCGATAATTTTAGCATTTTTTTCTACAATAGTACGATTTTATGTACAGGAAATAAGTACATAACTTGATAAAAGAAATGTAGAATATTGCATTGTCAACGTTAGAAGACATAAAATTTATGAAGATAAAGTAATGAGATTGATATATATCCAAATTCGAAATGACTATAGAAAAAATTATAGTTTGTGAACTAACTTTATTCTATTGCATAAGTTAATTTAATAATTATATACATTTCGGGTACTACATATTCTCTATTTTCTAATATAACTAAAATAAATATTTAGATAAATTTTCCATCTACAATAAAGTTTTACCAATTTTCGTATAGAAAAAATTAATTTAGATCTAAATACTTACTTCAGTTAAATAAATCGAGCATTTGCTCAGGTATTATCTAGTTGGAGTCTAAAGTCCAAAAAAGAGTACGTCCAAATTATATATACATAAAAGTTTATTTTTAGGGAGTAAATTATAAAAAACTATCATTTATTCATTATTTTTTAAGGATCATAAATACTTCATTTTATAACATAAAATGTTATATTTACCATGTAATGTAAATTAGTAAGAAACACAACTTATCCAGATAAAATCTATCTTTACATTTTTTTTAAAACAATGTGAAAATAAAATGAAAGAGTAAAGGGATGAAAATAAATTAAGTAATAGCAATTACATGCACAAAAGTTACGAAATAGGCTGAAAGTAACCTTTATCTACGACATTTATTTGGAATATATATAGATTTAAATATTTGTATAGGAAATTTAAAATTCTTTAGTTTACATAAAAAAACTAATTAAACGTTTGGATCGGATTTGCACTAAAAAACAAAGTGATTTTGTATGATTGGTGGGAATTTGTATTTGTTTGGAATTTGATTTTTCGGATCTTTTCTTATTTCTCAATAATGAAACACAATCTCATTTGGTGGGATCGGAGTAGTATTATTTTCTACTAGCCTCATGTGCACGCTTTGCGTGCGATGATATTTTAAATGTATTTTTCAATTTATCTAAACAAACACAAAATGAATGTTAATTGTTTGAAAAATTGAAATATTTGTTAAATTCATACTCATTCACATAATTATAAAGTCATAAACAAAGTTTTTCTTTCTCATCAGGTCATCCCACAAATATGAACAAAAGAAAATTTTTATTTATTATATTAGGTCGACTATCAAATTTCTACAATAATCAAAAGGTAAAAATTTTATATGACAAACTATATCAATATGTGTCTATTTATAGAGATTTCAAAAATATGAATTTATGTGTGTTTTTATTTTATTTTTACAATGTTTATATTTTGTAATATTTTCATTTTAAAAAGTTCAAAAATTATAATAACTTTCCTAAATAATTAGGAGTTGGGTTAATTGAATATTTAGAAATTTTTATGGGTAATATAGACATTTCAAGGGGGGACACCATGGCTCCCCCCTTAGCTTATATAATAGAGATGACCATGTTTTTCCATGCTAAGGGAAATATTATCTAACCAATAAGCAACACCTTAGTATTTTCATAACATAAATGTATATGATTATTATTAATTAGGGTTTGAAAATGTTTGAAATTATTAGGGTTTTCCCTCCATCATTATCATGTAGCTCAAAAAAGAAATAAGTTTGATGAATCTTTTTGATGATTAAGGGTGTCTTTCCTTCAACTTATTCGACCTGACTAGCTACTTGATTTGTTCTGACCTGACCTGACCTGAGTAAAACCTATTAAAGCTGACTTGATTATAACTTATTCGACTTGATAAATCATGGTAAGTTCTGAGGCGCGATAAAAAAAAGTTGAAGAAAATGCACCCTAAATGATTATTTTTACAAGCAATAAATATGTATTTTTTTTGGTGTACCCACCCGGTTCACCCTTTTGAGCTAATCCGAATTTGGAGCGCGTCCCAGGGTTAAGGTTTTAAACTCCTCCCAACGTACTTGCAGGGGATCGAACCGTGGTTCTCCCTACCAAGTCTAGCCCCTGGCACCACTAGACCAAGACAACGTTGGTAATAAATATGTATTTTAAAACCCGGTTTGACACTAGCATATTTAAATTAATCTTGAACTTGTTGTATGTAGAACAACATAATTGATCATAATTAATTAGTTGGAATAATTACAATTGGAAAGTAATACATATATACCTCTTATGAAGAAGATCAACAATTCTCCAATAATCATCAAAATCATAAGATGCTTCCGCTATTTGAGTCATTGTTTTGGTGTCAGGGCACCATGGATTATCATCCGTAGCCTTTTCTACCAACCTTATTTACAAATTTTGAAAAGAGTAATTCAATTATTAATAATTATTATTAAAAAACAATTATAATATAGATAATGTAGCATATTTAATTTTTCAATAAATCAAAATAATACTTTGTTAACATCCTCCAATTTTTATTTTTTTTAATTTTTAGTTCAATATTTGTAGTCAAACAGTTTAGATCTTATGCATGGAATGTATAAAATCTTTTTCTACGTAATAATGTATTTAAATAATTCTAATAAGCTAGAGTTGTTTTCATCAAGCAAAAAATTACATTAACATTTATTATTAGCGCACAAGATAATCTTTATAAGATAAAAATGAAGAAACTAATTTAGTACTGAGTACTTTGCATAATTTAATGTAATAATATTCATTTAATAAATCTTCACATTATTGATGTTGATACCATGCATGCATGTTGATAGCTAAATGTAATTATGCTCCAATATATATATATATATATATATATATATATATATATGGAAGGAAATACAACGAGGAACAAAATAACTAGAGACTTAAACTATGGAAGAAAAACAAGAACTTAGGTGTGTTGTGGATTGAGATCCATTGACTTGAAAACGAATTCCAGCGTTATTGGTGTGCACTATAGTCATTGCCGATACGTAATTCAAGCTAGGTATCACACCTTCTTCCTCACTATGACAATCTATGGAGAAAGATTGGAGTTTAGAATACTTATGCCCAAGAAAAGAGAATGTGAATGGCGTTTTTGAGTAATGAGAAGATAAGAAAAATATATGATCTGAGTATATTGTTGTGACTTTTGTCTATGGATGATGATGGGTCAAAAGGATTTTATAGTCATCTAAAATGATTGAGGAGTCTATGTGATAATCAGTATGCAATTGCCACAATAATGAACTTAATAAACGAGTCAATCAAATCACAAATATGGACGTTACAAAGAAAATATTCCCACGAGAAAACCCAACAGTCACTACTTCGCGACCTAGGTCGTGGACAGTGATAAGCTACTGGATCTAAAACTGTTTCTACAGGTCCTTGTTCGCGGCCCATGATGAGCCACTGCCTCATCCAACTTGAAAACATCATAACTCCTTCGTTACTCGTCAGAATTGAGGGTACGTTTGATTAAATTCATCTGAAATTTTCTGATCTAGTATGATCTGATCTGGTCTGATCTGATATAAAAAATTTCTGATGTAGTCTGGTCTGATCTGAAATTTTGTGATCTGGATTTTTTTATGGTAGTTATTATTAAAGTTATAATTTTTCTGATTTGATCTAAAAATTTACTAATCTGATTTGAATTTTCTGACAATAAGCACATGAGTGCTTATTTAAGTTTAATCAAACACACTCTAAGTTTATGACATATCATTGAAAAACTATTGAAGTTTACTTTCCAATGCAATTGGAACTACATCAATTCGATTACTATGTCAAAAATTATGATCAAATTAGTAGACAATGGTTTTTTCCCACTTTTATACCAACATAGATTATTTAACGAAATAAAGTACTTATAATTCACTTTGTCAAGAAAAAAAATTTGCACAAGATTTTTTTTCATATTTTTTAAAATTATCGTAAAAATATATATTGTTTATGATTATCAAAAGAGAAAGTAAATTGGAATGAAAATACATGCATTATATAATTAAAATGTTAATAATCAAGGTTATTCAAATATAATTATTTTATATCTATCTCTCTCATCTACTTTATCGCTCTCGTTATCTCTTTTACTTTCACAACAAAAAAATTGTCTAGAAATATGTGCCTTTTGAATTATAGCGGTTTTTTCAAAACGGATGGAGCAGATGGTTTTCTTTCTCTAAAAAAATGTAGATGTAATGATATATAAATAAATATAAGGTTGTTATCACAATTTCTATTGTTTACATGCATTATGATTTATTTTC
Source organism: Salicornia ramosissima (assembly GCA_951394345.1). Taxonomy (NCBI): domain Eukaryota; kingdom Viridiplantae; phylum Streptophyta; class Magnoliopsida; order Caryophyllales; family Amaranthaceae; genus Salicornia; species Salicornia ramosissima. Next base: position 46,443,897 of record OX596238.1, on the reverse strand, counting down.
CTTTTTCCTTAGTGTATTTTTAGGACATCTTTTATAAAATAAAAGTGCAAATCAATATTATATATATATATACTATAAGAGAAGCAGCTAAATTCACAGCTTGTCACAAGTCGCGCTCTCATTAAAAAATTTCCCGCCCTTTTTCCTTAATCTAAAAAAAACAACTTTTTTTATTCTATCTTAATATATTTTCTACCTTAATAAAAAGTGATATATAATATAACATATCTTTAGAAATATTATGTGATATATACTATAAGAGAAGCAGCTAAATCCACAGCTTGCCACATGTCGCACTCTCATTAAAAATTTTCCCGCCCTTTTCCCTTAATCTAAAAAGAGCAACTTTTTTTATTCTATCTTAATATATTTTCTACCTTAATAAAAAGCGATATATAATATAACATATCTTTATAAATATTATGTGATTTAATTCCTATAAATAATACATGTACCTTAATCCTTTTATTATAAGTAATTTAGTTTTGATCATATATTAAGCATAACAATTATAGAATTGAATATCAACTAAAAAATTACTAAAAAATTTATTATATATGTACAATATATATGAATTACAGAGTGTTAGTGTAATGATTACTTAATGTTTTGTATGGGGGTTAGTCAAGATTTTGTATAAAGATTACTCATTGTTTTGTATGGGTTTTTTTTAATTTAAAAAAAAACTACGAGAATATTAATATGGGTTGCGATATATAAAGTTAAAATTTTAATTTGATGTTAAAGTCACTATATCAGGAAATGAATTATACAAATCCTTACATTACTATTTACAAAGTTAATATTAAACTTTCCAAACCGTGCATCACACGGGTGCTATGCTAGTTTAGAACTATATTAGTGCGATATTGTTGTGAAGTGTTTTATTTATATATTTTTAGAGTGTGTTTGATTTAAGTTAAGTAAGCAATCTTGTGCTTATTTTCTGAAAATTCAAATCAGATCAGAAAATTTGAGATCAGATCAAAAAAATTTAGATCAGATCATATCATAAAAATTATAACTATAATAATAACTACAATCAGAGAAATTCAGATCAGGTCATACCAGACCAGAAAATTTTAAATCAGATCAGACCATATAAGAAAATTTCAGATCATATCAGATCAAAAATTCCATATGAATCAAACTCACCTTAATTTTTTTATATAAATAAAACACAACCTTAGGTTTAATATTTTTCATTCTACATACATTTTTAGAATTGTTGCATTTATTTTATTCTAATATGAAAAATAGTAGCTAGACATGAAAGAACATTTAGGGGGGAAATAACTAATAATTATAAAGTAGTTACATACTCACATGTACAAATGTTGCAGGCTTGCAGCAAATCAATTATGTAGAAAATGTTATAATTGTGTGATGCATGGTTTTGACGCAAAATAATATGTTTTCATATACTCAGACCACATGTGTGTGACTGTGTGTGTAAAAAATCAAATATTGAGTTTATGATATTAGGTCTTGAACCAGATTCTATTGCATGCGGGTCACCTGGCCGAATTAGAGAATCGTAAGTGCCCCCCTTCAATATTGAATTAGTATTGAAAACTAAATTCAAAGAGATTTCCAATGTTAGATAATTCGCCCAATTTCGACTTAAAACGAACTGTTTAAACTTGAGGGTCAGAGCAGTAGGGGCCGGACTCTATCCCCTATATAATCCGCCTCTAGAAGAATAAACTTACATTACCTTACAATATTTCCAATTCATCCACCTTATTTAGGAATTTGTAAAATTTGATATTAACTACTCAAATAATGACAAAATTATTTTTCTCACCTTGTTATCACTTAAGTTAAACTATTTTTTGAGCCCGATCAAGGCACGGGTTATATTTTTTAAATATCAAAAATAAAAAATAATTTTATAAAATACTATAGAATTCTATTATTGTTTTTATTTTTTTTTTAATGCTTACACTAAATCAATCAATAATCAATGATAAATTATAAAATTGTCTTGAGAAAAAAGGGAAAAAAAGAAGTCATTAAGCTTAAAAATAACACATGGTAAAACTGAAGCAAGGATTTGCAAATAGATGACACGTAACACTTAAAACTTCTTGTTTTAAATATTTAATTATAGATTATAGATTATAGATACGACATATGAAAAACTTCTAGTGAATGAACAGAGACTTTTTATTTGGGAAAAAAAAATCCAAAAGTAGTATTCTTTATTGTATAGGATTTTTTTTTTATTGAGGGGTGAACGAAATATATTTATCGCAAGTTGTTGCGTAAACTAACTTTTAAGTACGTAAACAAAATAGTGCGTAAGTGATATCCCAACTGATTAGCGCCTTTCTTTTGATTCAACGGGATCTTGAAATCAAATCTTAGGGTCCGTTTGATTCACCTGAAATTTTCTGATCTGCTCCGAAATTTTCTAGATCTGATTTTGATTTTCGTTTATTGTAGTTATTATTATAGTTATAATTTTTCTAACCTGATCTGAAATTTTATAATCTAATATGAAATTTTATAAGCTAATATGAAATTTTCTAATCTGATCTGAAATTTTCTAATCTGATATGAATTTTTTAAAAATAAGCAAAACAATACTGATTTAGTAAGTTGAATCAAACACACCTTTACCAGTGCTTTATCCTTCCTTTTTTTTGGTAAGAATCAATTCAAACTAAAAACAATTTTGATTTCTAGATATATTAAAATTTTCCTTTTTAAAATTAGAATCTAGAAAATCTCAATGATTTTTTTTCCTAAAATAAATTCACAAGATATCATATATTAAAATTTTTCCTTTTTAAAATAGAATCTTAAGGATTTTTTTTTTCCTAAAATAAATTCACAAGATATCAACATAGTATTTAGAAAATCCAAAATAATAAGGAAATGATATTCATAGAATTAATGTATTAGTTACTAATTGATTCTCCCTTAATCATACATAACCATATAACTAGTCTTGTAAGCACGCTTTGCTTGCGATGATATTTTAAATGTATTTTAATTTCTCTCAACAAAAAAAATGAAGGTTATTTGTTCGAAAAGTTGAAATATTTGTCAAATTCACACTTATTCACATAATCATAATTAACAAACTTTTCTCCTTTCATCCGGCCATCCACAACAATGAACATAGGAAAAAAGTTTATTTTTACGAATTTTATATTTTACAATTTTTTATGTGACAAACTATATCAACATGGGTGTTTATTTATATGAATTTTGGTGTTTTTTATTTTATTTTTATGAATTTTATATTTTGTAATATTTTCATTTAAAAAGTTTTAAAAAATTGTAATAACTTTCCTTAATAGTTAGGAGAAATGTTAATTGAATTTCTAAAAACTTTTAGGGGGTAACATGAACATTTTCAGGGGGACACCATGGCTACCCTTGACATATATAATAGAGATTATAAATCGTGAGTATTTCGTTTTTATTCTCATAAACTTTGTAATTAATTTCATTATTATTCTAATTTAATTTCTCTAATGGAATTGATATAAAGTACAATCATGATGTGATAACTAATAATAATTTTGAAAAACTCTTAAATGGTCAGAGTTAGAACTAGAAGAGAATGCGTATAAAATTAAGATAGTAGGATATGTAAAAATAGTTTTTTTAACATTATTTTTTTGCTCTTTATCAAACTTTACTTTTACACATAAAACCAACATATTAAAGTGGTTTAATTTGATGGTTAAAAGAACACTCTTCTTTACAAAGGTCATCAAAAGTTCCATTCCCATCCAAAACAAGGTTAATTAACATATGTTTTTCCTACATAGTGTATTTGAGAAGGTTGGCTATATATATCACGTAAGAATAGCATGTCAGTCAGGCGACACCTCTTAATACATTGTATAGATATTTGATTTATTGCTATAGATTATAGACAAAATTTTATTACTACATACAAGAGATTGAAAAAGTCAATGAACAAAAGAAACTCTTTCAAAATTTTGTTTTTAATTTTTAATAAATAAATATATATATATATAAATTTTATGGGTGCTAAACTAACTATTGTAATAAAATTAGTTAATCATCCTCGTTTCAATTAAACATGTTTCGTAATAAGTTTAATCGGATCTTTAACTCGTAGACTACTATATAGTAGGCATCATTATAATCTCTATGATTTATGAATCTTACAATTTACAACTCTAATAACTACAATATATCGAAATTGAAATTTTCAATTTAGTTCAAAAAATCCGTTATCTTTCTTTGAAATAAGTATTTCTTAATATTCAAGGCAAACGTAAAAAGATGTTTGGTAACACATAGCTGGTTGTTTAATGTTTTGTTATGTAAATTGACATGTATATCTCTTTAAAACTCTATCTCACCAAACACTCAAATTAGTGTTTTCATTGGTCAAAATTCTAAACTCTGATAATATATGTTGTGTAAGGAAAGATGATGATATTACGAAAAGGAATATTGCTTTTTAATTATTACTTTGAAATATAAATTTAAGAATAGATAGATGCGAATTTGTTGTCACAATTTTTAATGTTAATTTAAATGTATCATGGGTTAATATATTCATATAATGATTCTTTAGCTAGAATAAAAGACTTCGTAATTCATCAAGTAAAACTCTTATTATATTAATTACTTCTCATAATTAAATATTCATTTTCTTAATTCACTCCTTGATTTCAAACCAGACAAATAAAAGAGAACGGAAGGAGTAGTAAGCTAAGGTCACACTTATGCAATGCATGATTTTGACGAAAACATATTTTATTAGTCTTATATATTGTTATCCATGTTGATTTAAACATAATTGTTTTAAAAATTTAGTGGAGTAAAATTAAAGATTGAATATAGTGACAGTTTAAATTTAACTAATTAAAATACATATTTAAACACAAATAAGTATGTAGTTTCATTAATATGGGGAAAAACTTTCGAATGACTAATATTCCAAAAGAAACAAAAAATAAATAGAGAAATTTTGGAAGGAAAAAAAATTTAAGGGTAAGCTGACATGTGTCTAATTTATAGTAAATAAATAGTTCTTTATTCGAGGAATGCTCGATTTACATAAAAAATTAGTTTAGAATTTTATTTTTCATCTAACAAAAATATATATATAATAATTTGAGTCTTGATTAATTACTTCATAATTTTTTATTTTTTTTGGCAAACCACTAAAAATATTTAAAATAAAGTAGAAAATCTTAATAATTATGAATATCACGAAAATATATCATTTTTCAATATCAGGGCCGTCCCAATCATTAAAGGGACCCTGTGCAACTATAATTAAACTGGGCCCCAAATATTATTACTACTTTGTATAATAATTTCTTTTCTTTTTTTTATACATGTTATATTTTTTTTTTTTTTGCATAATTTTTGAGACGACATTTATTTAATGGTAAAAGTAAGAGAAATACTTTGCCAGAAAAAAAGAGAAATACAATGTGGGTGTCAAGGTATTTTATACAACAAAACTTATACAAAAGAAGTACAAAAGATTTTAAATTTTCCAAAGAAAGAAAAAAAAAGCAAGAAAATGTTAAAATTTTCAAGTACCCATATTTTAAAACCCCATAATTTTGGATAAATATTTTATTATTAATTAATATATTTTATACTACTCAAATTATTTATTTAAATTTCAGACATAAAATTTCAAGCCAAAATATTGTTTTAAATTATAAAAACTGAAATTTCATATATATACACGTGATTTTCGGATATCTTAAATAAGTCTTATTTTACAAATTATTATGGTCTCATGATTAAGCTAATTTTATTGAAAAAGTATGTAAGCCCAAATGTCATTTATGACTATCCTAAAACCTAAAACGAAACCCAATAAGACCAATTAGGAAGCCCAAAAGAGAAAATGCATAATAATAATAATAATAATAATAATATAAAATAAATTTGAAAGCCATGTACATGGCTACATCATGCATACACAAGGAAGGGGAAAAAAAATTACTTGCTCAAAATCTTCCACCCAAACATGATCATGAAATATTTTTCAAATAATTCACTTGCCATTTTTTCTCAATTCATTATTGAATTCCTTGATCACCAAGAATAACACCATTCCAAAATATGACTAAAACAAATATTCTTTATCACCAATTCCTCATAATTTTCTAACTTACCATAATACATAAACCATAAACACTATAAATACCCCCCATCCCAATGCACAAATTGCACCAACCCCAAAAATCATCTTCTCCCTCCTACTCTAATCTCACAAGCACACTCAAAATTCTTTCTTCTTCTCTCTTCTTTTCCACAAATTATTTCTTCTATTTTCGTAGCCTTTATGCCCGTATCTGTTCAGAGCCAATTTTCGGGCACTTCTGGTCATTTTTAGCAAATTGCTGTTTCACGACGGATTGTTCCTCTCGAAAAGTTATTGAGGTTAAGCTCAAGAATCACCCGATTCAGATTCATATCGAAGGAGTTATGGCCTCTGAAAGTTTCTGCCTATTTTCTAATAAGATTACACCTCATGATTTCCTCTCTTTTCTCTTGGCTTTCACCACCACCACTATTGGCGGCAGCCACCATGAGCCACATCCAGTCACCCTTGGCCACCTAGCTATCCTCCTCCTCTCCTCTTGTTTCGGTTTTTCTCTTTACCTAAAACTACTATTTTTATTATTACATATTGTTACGGTTTAATAAACAAAATAATTTAATGCTTTTAAAATATAAAAAAAACAGAAATTTTAAGATATGATTTATGAAAATTAAATATAGTTCATGCACATATAGTGAGTCTTGTTATTTATTTATGTGTAGTGTGTTGATTCGAGACTTCTCTTAAGCTTCGTAATAAATTTTGCTTAGTGAAGATCAAGGTGCGTTAAGTGGCTAGATACTTAATTAAAGTGTTTACATGATTTTTACGTGTTTATATGATACATGATATAATTTATGATCAATTAATTTTGCATTATGTTAATTTAAAGTTTGATGACAAAATTATTTTATATTTTATTAGCCTTATATTTTTGTCAGAAAATTTTTAGATTTTGGAAATAATATTTATGATTTGAATCATCTTATTATATTTTGAAAATAATGTTTTATGGAAAGATTTGAATCTTATTATATTTTGGAAAATAATATCATATTCTATGAAAAGATTTGGAATAACTAAATATTTTAGTGATATTGTCATATCATTTTGAAAGACTAAGGAAATAAGGAATTTTGGAAAGTTACAAGTAAGAGTATATTTTCTTTATACTCAACTCTTATTATATTAAAAATATTTTGGTGACCCCACAAGCTTTATAAGCTTATTTATTGTTTTGTAATCCCACTATGCGGATTTGGTTGATAAGACTATGGACTTTGTATGACCTAGTCTTTCCTCAAGGATAGCCTTTATACATAAAGATACTAACTTGGGGGGTGTGCACACTTAGAGGAGGAATTTGGGGTATACGAAAATTTTATTTTCAATATTTTAGTTTTTACATTCAATATTATTGGTTTGGAATATCTTTGGAAAATGATCATCTTGGATAAATAATTGTTGTCATATAATATGACTTGAGTATTTCAAAAGCATGTTTATTAAATAAAGTTATTTTGACTTATCTTGCATTTTTCGTACTTAGCATATTTTGCTAACCCGTACTTTGTTTTGTTTTTGGCTTGGCCCTACTTATCATTTTGATGAGTAGTTAGGTGATGATAAATGAAGACTTCTACATCATGTGGCATCAAGGGGAATAAGAGCATCATCCACCTAGCTTCGGATTTACTTTTTTAATGTATTAGTTATTGAAAAACAATATTATTAAGTATTTACTTAATATTAATAAAGTATTTGAATTTTCCGCTGCAAGTTAGTATGGAAGTATTTTTGATATAGCCTTACGTTATCACGTGGCAGTAATACGCCCAAGTCTATCTCTACGGTATTTTGTATGTATTATTTTGGTATTTCCGTAGAGAGAGATTTGGGGGTGTTACACATATAGAGACTAGAGTAACGGATTAATATGACAATTTATATAAGACACAGTGAATGTTTTGTTGTTTAGAATTATCCCAAACAATATAATAATGTAGGCTTGTAGATGACTAGTAGCAAGTTAGCAACTAGCATCTACTCCAAATAAAGGAAAAGAAAAAAGAAAGAAAAGGAAAAAAAAAGTTGAAAATCACCCCCTCTTAGGCATCGAACCCCAGACCTCAATACTTATTCCAATTCATGTGGTAAAACAACAACCAATATAACACATTGCTCATTTCATTAATTTAGCTTACACTTTTTATCTATATAGGAAGATAGGTAAATTAGAGGCCCCATTCCACTCGGGGCCTTGTGCAATTTGTCTTCTTACACGGGCTCCGGGACGGCCCTGTTCAATATCATTGATGAATTGCTCCGTATTATTTCTTTAGTAACTTTTTTTTTACAATAGATTCATTGAATAAGATAAAATTTTAATTTCAACATAAATATATAAATTCAATTTCAAATGATATGGGTTTTGTAATGTTTTGAATGTAAAATATTACAAAAGCAATTCTTCCATAAACAATAAATAAACAAATTTTAATTTGGAGTGATTTTTTTAAGGGAAGCTTCATATGTCAATATGTCGATGATTATGTCTAATTTATAAATAATAATAATATTAACTATGAGTAGTTTTTAGCCCGTAACATGTTCGATATACCTAACCTAACAAAATATTTATTTATGTTTATATTTTTCTAAAATAAGCTTAACGATTTATTCAAATTTTAAAAAATATTAATAATACAAAAATTTAGGAATATTAGTTAAGAATTTGTTATTTGTATTAGATTTGATATTAGCTTTCAATAAAAGAATCAGCAAAAAAAAAAAACAAAAAAAACAAATTGGAGGATAATTTTTTAATATGGAGCTAACATATGCCGACTTCGTTATTGTTTTAGTAGTAAGTAAATGAATGGTGATTCCACTGTTCCACATCAAAGGATTGACATATCGTTAGGCGTTAGTAGTTGAATTGGTGGTGTGATCACATTGAACTACTAGATGGATTCTCATGTAATTTTAAGTAGAACTATGGGTATATATGTCAATCCAAATAAAGATATAGTGCTTGTTTGGTTGTCATGGGAAATCACTTCCCATGGTAGTTTATAATATATGGGAATTAACTTCCGTTGTTTATTTCCTAGGAATTAGACAATTGTGTTTGGTTGAGATTAAGGAAATTAGATTTCCTATGAATTGTGAATTACGTAGGGGAGGTAGGTGAGTGAGTGCCTACATGATGTAGGAATTCTAAATTGCTAGGAATTTCAAATTTGTATACTTAGAGCAATTATTGTTAACCAAACAACCTGTCAAATATGTATTTCCTAAAAATTTTGATTTTCTATGAAAATTTGATGCAACCAAACAAGCACATAATATTTTAAAAATATATTTTCAACAAAATTATAGAATTGTAAAATAATTAATAAATTTGTTGTGATTAATTGGGAATTTCATTTCATCACATTCTAAATTAGACACCGACTTACTAATGTTATGTTCCTTTTTTTTTTTTTTGTTTTGCATGTGAATCTTGAATTAGTATTTGTTTGTCTCCAATTCAAGTTTATCCGTAATCATAATCCTCTACACAGATGATCTACATCCTAGTTTGTCTCTCATACTCCTACAATTTCTCACACTCAGGTTCTTTTTCTCTCTTTATCTTTTTTTTTTTTGGTGAAATTCATAGAACTAACTGATCCTCTTTAAATGGCCAAATTAAAAATTGCAGCAAAAGAAACCCTGATTAATTATGAGAGAAAAAAAGGGCTTTTAATTTGAGTATGTTTAACTGTTTATATTATGCTGTATTTGAGTATTTCAACAAGATTTTTAATCAAATCAAATTTTACTTACAATGCAGCTTCAGAAAGATCAGTAAACGCCAACCTTGCAGCCTTGTATTTCTCTTGCAGGAAACTTGATGCTTGTCTCATCAACAATGTACCCATTTTCTTGTTCCTCTGTGCAATTTGATTGAAACCCTAATCTTTGCAGGCAATATAATGTTTGATTATTATTATTATTATTATTATTATAGTTTAGTTTTGGGATGTTTGTTTGATATTGTTATTTATTGTATGATGAATGTAGGAGCTTAATAAGCGGATTGGATTGATGGGAAGTTGGGATTTGTACATTTGTCCTTAGCCATTGAAAATAGATTACATTTTTTTTTGTGGGCGTTGTTTTTCTCCTTTGTATTCAAAAATTAGTAAAATGTTGGATAAAGATTACATCTGTCGCACTAACCTTTTATGACTGATATACATACTATTATACTAACCAAGATTAGTGTTTTTAGGATTATGATTTAGGTATTGATTGGATAGAGTTGGAAATACCTTGTTTGTATTTTGAATAGGTCTTTTGAGCTTGTTAGGAGTATATGAATTTAGTTAGTATAGAAATAAATTTTTGGTACTCATATTATTATTCTATTTCTCCTTTCTTGGCAAATTAAGATATTCGTGTAGTTTTTTTATTTGGGACGAGGAAGTTAGATTTTTTTTTCCCCATACTTTATACAGACAATTAATATGTGATGATCTTATTATGGAAAACATGGACTGCATAAGAATACAAAGTCACGATTACTATGGACCTATGGTTCTTTTAACAAGGCTCTTGGATCTCTTTTAGGGATAAAACTTTTATGTATTAGTGTAAAGTAGCTATATTATGAATTTATGATGCAAGGGTTAGTTGTTTTCAATTAACTCCTAATATTGGAAAAATGATTGACTTAATTTTATGTAGTGCACCCTAATCCGATGGGAAAAAAACGTAAAAACTCTTTAGGTTTTGTTGAAAATGGAGAGACCCCAAGATTGACCAAATATCAATTGCTAGAGATGTGGAAAAAAAAAAAGAAGAAAAGCAGGTACTTTTTAAGCTTTATTTGAAAAGCAGTCAATATTTTCGTTATAGAGTAAAATTATGTGCTGGAAAAAAAAAGACATTCATTGGGTTACGGTATTGCTGTTAAAGGTTAACAAAAAAATGTAGCTGTAAAAAGCATGTGGATATCTGGGACAGTTTAGTAACAAGAAAGGACAAGAAGGAAGCACACTTACACAAGTACAAAATAAGAGGAATCCACATTGCATAATCGAAGAGGTAGCTAAAGTGTATTGTTCAACAGCTTGCGACCTTGAGTTTTTTTTAGGCTATATTTTTTATGACAACAACAACAAAAAAGCCTTTGTCCCAAATTTTTTTTGGGTCAACTAGGCATGGATTACAATTTGGAATTGCAAAAGTCATTAGCCGAGATTTTCTCCGTCTATGCTTCCCTATCTAAAGTTAGCTCCTTCTCAAGCCCCAGAGCCTCATATCCCCAGGGACAACCTTGATCTAGGTTTACTTTGGTTTTCCTTTACTTCTCGCCTTCCATCTGTTTGCCGTTTCTCAAGCCCACCTTACTAGTGCATTGATCAGTCTCCATCTCACATGATCAAGCTACCTTGGACGGGTTTCTTTCATCTTATCCTAAATAGTCTTTACCCTTAGGCCTTATCTTCTTTCTGTTAACCTCAAGTCCAACACTCTATGCCATATAGTGATGCTTATCTAATAGTTGTACCGTAGAATTTTCTTTGTGGTATACCCCAATCTCAAAGAAACCCAAAATCTCCTTTCCACATCCCTATCCAATCAATCATCCTTTTGGATAGTAGATCCTAGATACCGTAATAAGAACATTGAACACTCATTCCATGCAAGTTGATCGAGCTTGTCCTTCTACTTCCTATCCCACTAAATTTACGTTCCAAGTATTCCATCTTGCATTCGAATCATTCCATTTTTTTCAGTTGTGAAAAAAGGGTTGAATGCCAAATTGAAAACTGTTGAGGGCAGTCTCACTCTTAATCTATCCACATTGTTAAATTTCTAGTTGTGTTTTAATGCAGATTGGGAATTACCTTTCCGTAATCGCCCCTATAAGCTATCTAAACTAACCAAATAGGGCCATTTGGTTTTCGGGCAATGTTTCATCTATTTCATGACATGCCACTTAGAGATATGTTTTACATTTATTCGGAAAAATGATATATGAATGCTTGTCATTTATCAATTTTCTTTGAAATGAACGTCGTTATAATTTTATCATTACATGAAATGAACTTAAAAGGAGCATCTTTCTAATTTTAGGCACTTATGTTGGAAGTCTTAAACTCCTAATGATGGGACAATGAAGATTTATGTTAGCTCTTTTGCTTCTTGTACTAACTTTTCATATCCAGCCAATGTCAATACCTTCCACCATACTTTCTCAAAAGCCTCCGTTAAGAATCGGGCTTTTATGCTCAGCTTGTTAGGTTTTGCTACCCAACATATACCAAGAGTAGGTTGAATTGAAAGCACCTTTTTGTGTGTTTTAGAGCGAATTTGTTGAACCCCACATTCCCTCGGTGGATTGGTCCATTGCAGTTAGACTAGAGGTCTTTCTCTACCACCAACACCATCATCATTAACGCCTAATCTTTTTTCCTCACCAGATTGCGCTTCAGATTGGAGTTATCTGTGATCAGTTGATCACCCAATATCGATAATCTATCATTCTATTCTATGGCTAAAAAGCATAGCATATTGATCCAAAAGGAAATGATCTTGCCTTCCCTCCTATTAATGTAAGTCATGAAACTAGCTAATTAGGTGAGCCAAAGCTAGTTATTCCAAGTTCCATGTAGAAACAAGAAAAGAGTGGAAATAAAAGATGCATCTCTTTCTAGACTGTTATCTGGTATTCTGGTGTTCTTATTTTTATTCTCTGCGAGCAAGTATGCTCTGATGGAAGGATCTCCTTACATTGAGAGACTGACTAAAGGATAATTTGAATTTTAGCAAAGGGTTATAGTGTAAGGAAGAGAAAGGTGTAACAGGAAACCAAATTCTGCGAGTGTAGTTGGGAAAGAGAACAAAAAATTTAAACATTGATGGGCTGAAGTAAGCAAAGAAAATTCCTCTCGAGGAACCACATCTTTACAGTCGGGTATATCAGGGAAAACATAACATGGAAGTAGCTTGATTTCGATGTTTTAGTAGCTATATGTGAAAGGAGAACCTCCAACCTATTTGAAGAGATGGGCCCTGCATTGTCCTTTTTGGATAAACGTCCTTTGTTAATGAGGTAAAGCAAGGCCCTATTCAAGTTAAAGTCTCCTTTTAGTCCTAATCTCTCTCAAATATATGGATATGCGATTTAGGTCTTAGGAAATCTTTGTGAAAATGTTGTTAGCTTTTCTAATACATAATTGTGCCATTAGTTCATTACAATATATTATGTCATACTTCATCTGTTATGATTGCAACAAATAGATTTTCACACTTGATGGTTAATTTAAATACTGATATCTTTAATCACCTCTATATAAGGATTTTAAAAAGTTAATAGCTTGAAATTATACATTGATATGAATCTAATAACGTCTGGATGACTGTGTTTTTCCTTGCATCTATATCATTAAAAACGATTGAAGTAAGAAAATGAATCGTACAAAAGTATGATATTTTGCAGTTGTGTAATAATTGCAAAACTATTTATGCGTTTCATGGTCAGCAAATTGGGGGTTAAGTTCACAAAATGTGCATACTGCCCTTATATGGTGTAATTAGTTTATGGTACTTGAAACTTGATGAAATTTAGCTCTTGCTTTTTGCGTATGACTTTGAACACATGCCTAAGGGATTTTAGTGCATAATTTTTTGCAGAATTGAAGGTTGTCAGCAGTACTATAGTTGCTTCAGGATCTTCTTGAAGGTTGGTTTCTTTTCTATTGGGGTGAAAGACTGAAGAATCAGGTTCTTCGAGCTGGAATTTTGCTACTTCTAAGACACATTATTTGTAAATTTCAATTCAAATAGGGTTAACAAAAAGGGCTACCCAAGTTCAATTCATGGCAAAAATGCAAATAAGTTCAAGTCCTTTTATTATGTTTTAATGAGTGCATGTTCTTTTATTAATTATCAACAAGTTCATGTGACTTTATTTCATGTGAAAGGAACAAAGCACAAGTGGTGTGATATAATGGGTTGGGCTTTGCTTGCCTTAATTCAGATAATGGCAATTCATTTGAAGTTGGAAGCTGTAAAATGCAAGCATATACTATGTATGGTGAGAACCCTTAAGAATCCCAGATCAGCACAAAATATTAGCCTAAAATGTCAATTAGAGATACAAATAAGGTTTAACAAGGAGTGTTTTACCATACTAGCCAAGAACCCAGTTGTCTAGTTACTGGGTAGATGCATTTTTGGCACTTATCTTTGTTGCTCTCTTTTGAACTGCGACTGTTTCCTGTATGGTTACTCAGTGTCTTATGCTGCCAGTTATGTAGTTATGTTATTGAATGATGCTATAAACTTTTTGTTTCACGTCCTACTGGCCCACTCTTTTTGGTCAATTAACTGTTATGTTAGATAAGAATATGACACTCTCAGCTGTACATGCAGCAAACTTCTTTGTTTGTTCCTTGAATTCTTAAGAATCTTTTGCCTTTGTGCTTCAATGATGATGGTATCCTTATAGTGATGGGTATTATATTTGGTTGTAGGTATCCAAGGTTTTGAATTGTGTGCTGTGTATCACAAAACTTGAATGCAGTGCTCCAAAAAGGTGCCTCTTTTTTTCTTGTCCCAATTCTTTTTCTCTAACAGTATGATTGGAGTTTCACTAGGGTGCTTGCTTGTTTATCATGAAATCTTTTCTTTGCCAAGTAGCTACTGCCCTAGACTGATGTGTTAACGGTTTTGTTATGGCGTTTGGCCAAGGGCTGGTGATACTCGACTGGGTTAATGATCAGATGGGGCTAGAGCCCTTCCCATGTTCTACTTGCCTGTGAAGTTAAGATTGGTGTGGTTTCTTTTTCTGCTGGTATGTGGGAGTGGATTCTAATGTGGCCAGGTATCTTTAGGTAAAATTTAGTAACTCAAAATTCTAAAACTGGTGACTTGGGACTTTTTAGTGTCTAAGTGAACTGTTCATTGAGAATTGTGAGCTCTCTCTCCGGCCCCTTTTCCTACGCTTGGTGTACTTGACTAAAAAAGTTTCTTTTTTGCCTGCTTAATATTTGTAGCCACTCAAAATGTTTTTGAATTGAATGGGCAGTCTTTCTTAGTTGTCTCCTATAGTTCTATCTGCTTTGCATATGAGCTGCATACTTCTTGCACCATCGAATATCTTTTTTTTATTTATGTTTTACGTGTTAGAATGTAATTTCAGTTACAAAGAGATTGAAGTTACCTAACATAACGAATGCGAGAGATTACCCCATAAAAAATTGGTATAAATTACCTGTCTTGACATGTTTTTGCGAGAAGGTATTTTCTATCAACAAAATTCGATGACTTGAATAATTTTATGGCATTGAACAAGTGGCATTTTGTGTCCCCTTTTTTCCCTCTTTCAGAATAAGAGGAAAAGATCGAGCAATTTTTAGGAAAAAATAAAGGACATTTTAGATTTAGAGGGCTTTGGGGACCAGGTATCATTAGGAATTTAGGATGGATAAAGTGTCTAAATGGGACCGAGACTGGAAAATAGTAAGATCTTTCTAGAATTAGATATGGCAAAATTACAATATTGCCCTAAAAGGGAAAAAATAAGGAAAAATTATTTTAAAAGGTTCAAACTATTGGCGTTTCCATTCAATAGGTGCGAACTTAATTATTTTAGATTAGCATGAAATTGTACCAATTTTCAACAAATGGCTTATGACCGGAACTCCGGAAGCAATATGACAAATGGGTTAGAAAGTACATATGTTGTAATTTTATTGGTTATCCATTAGAAATTTAATTTAATGTACTATTTAATTAATCTTAACTTTAATTAATTATCTTTAAACCTTAACAACCTCAAACCTATAACCACCAACACCACAAGCACCACCACTACTAGCCACACACGCACCACCACAACCAGAAGCACTGAGCTCCACCACCACCACCACCACCACCACTTCAGTAAATCAAGCCCAATTAACACCACAAAACAGCCGACAACCAACACAAAAAAGCCAAAATCACCCAATCTGGAAACCGGCGACCGAGAAATCACCCCGAATTACTACCGGTAACAGTATTACCACCACCATGAATTACCCCATAACCCACCCAAAAATCCAACAAAAACAACCTTAGTTTTAAAAGGCGCGCTTGAGGCGCGCCTAGGCGCAAGGCGCTTCAAGGCACTAGCATTTGGGCTTTTTTTAGGCGAGGCGCAAGGACCCCTTGGAGGCGCTGGAAAGGCGCGCCTTTTGGGGGTAAGGCGCACATCAGGTTTTTTTTTTTAATACAAATAGGTTTTATTAGGTCATGTGAAGCATTAAATAAAAATAAAAAAAGAAGAGAGAAAAATTATAAGAAAAGGATCAAAATTTTGAAAGAAGAGAGACAAGAAGTAGAGAAGCAAACCCTAAGTTCCTACTTGCTGCTACCATCATCACCCCACCCACCATCGGAGCTACCATCATCACCGCCGGTCACTGAAAAGTTTCTCTTTCTTTTTTTTTCTTTTTTCTTTTCTTCCTTTTGTCTTGTCTTCGTCTCTTCGAAATTGCTCTGATTTTTTTTCCTTTTCTTTTCTTCTTCAAAAACATTGAAGTGTAAACTCTTCTTCTGATCTGCCTTGCGTTCTTTTTTATTTTCCCTTCTATTATGCTTTCTACTCTTCTTCTGCCTTCTACTTGTTGTTGTATGGGTTAAATGATGATGATGATGAAGTGGAGGACATTGGTGGAGTTGAAGATTACTTGGGAGATGAGCATGACAATGAGTATAGTGATGGTACTGATGACGGATGAGTATGATTTGGATTAGGATTGTTCTAGTACTTTAGGCAAAAAAAAAAGAGCTTGGAGAACCAAGTTTGCTTATCTTTCCCTTTTTACTTTTCATTATGTCATGCTTTAGACTTTTGCCGCCTTTTTAAATATGATTATACTTTTTTATGTCATTTATGCATTTATAATGAGTATAATGTTATTTTGAGTACAATATATGATCTAGTTTTCAAAAATAAAAGTTTTAGAAAATTTAGTGCGCCTCACCATCTAAAGGCGCGCGCCTTCGCCTTGCGCCTAGGCTCCAGGGTCATCGTGCGCCTCGGTGCGCCTTGCGCCTTTTAAAACTAAGAAAACAACCCTAATCACCCCAATAGTGATATGAATTGATGATGATGATGGTATGATGTTGTTGGTTTTGATTTGATGAATGATAATGAAGATGAAGGAGGAAATGAGGGAGGAGGGAGGATGGTATTTATTTATTTTTTTTGTTTTTTTAAAACTCTCATTTCTGTTTAAAAAAAATTCAAAAACCTTTAATTTATTTTATTTAGCAGGTCACTGGTCATCCAAATCTATTAATGTAAGTTGGTAATATAGTTCATGCTTATCTAATATAATCAAAAGTACCTATAAAGTGGAAACACCAATAGTTTGAACCTTTTAAAGTATTTTTTCCAAAAAATAATGTAAAAGTCGGTACGACAACATCAAAAGAAAACAAAATTTATAAAAATTAACATAAAAATTAACAACATTTGAATGTACCCCAAATAATAGACGAAACATAGGAGAAAGGGGGGAACTAAAAAAAATTGAGCAAGAAAAAAAGACTAATAGAGCAAAATACAAACTGAAAATCATAAAGATAAGGTCAAAGCATCAAGGGAGGAGAGAAGAAAAAATAAAGAGAGAAAATAGGTAGATGAAAGGATTAAAACCACTGGTAAAGGAGAATGAAGGGAACTAGGTTGCCTCATTTTTATGGCAAGTAGCCGCCAATGAAGCAGCCTTTTGGGCCTCTTTATTGCAAGTAGTTGTACCTAATGGTGGTGAAGATGTGAGAAGTTAGAGGTGGGAGGTGAGGAGTGAGAAGTTTTGGAAAGCCTTAAAGCAAGGCAACAATCCTTTTTTTTTTTTAAAAATGTAAAAAAAAACTTGATTGTTTCCTTCCCCCCCCCCCCCCCTCTCTCTCTTATTTTTCACCCAAAAATCCACCGTTCTTGTCCAAGCCAAACCCACTTTGACCCTGCCAACCCCACTCACGAGACATATTTGAGATGAATTTTTTTTTGTCTCATCAGCTACCCTAGTATCGGAATTGCCCATGAGTAGCTTTGTAGCTTAGGGGCAGAAATATGGAGGGAAAAAAAATCACATAGCAATCATTTGACTTGGTCAACACCAGAAAATAAATCATCTTACCCATTCACCAAATTCCAACAATTACCTTCTCACAATGAAACTCCGCTAGTGGCGTTTCCCGCTGCTGTTCCTAAGCCCGGATAAAGGAGGAAGATTGCGATACATCCAGGTGCACGGTTGGACTAGAATAGTACTAGGATGGGTGACCTCCTGGGAAGACCTTGTGTTGCCATGCCACCGACCCCGTGGTTGGCCGAGAATGGTACTAGGATGGGTGACCTCTTATGAAGTCCTCGTACCATCACTTTGGGATTAAGGTGCAGTGCAAGACTGGGAAGTTCGGACTCGTCCACCACCCCCGGAGTACCAGTGTTGACATGACACGACGCCGTCACCGGTACGGAATCCGTACGGGACGCGCGGAGGAGAAAGTCGACTCGCCACATAAGATGAAGAGACTTTTTGACAGTCAAAGAAGATGATAAATAGAGAAGAAGGATGCTTAATTCACCGGAGAAGATGATAAATAGAGAAGAAGGATATTTAATTCACCGGAGAAGATGAAGTAACGTTTTTGAAATGTTTTATTTCAATTTTTTTTTTTTAAAATATGAATACTTATAGTAGAAGATGAATTGAGGAGAAAGCATGCTCTGCTATGCCTCGAGTTGTACAAAAATTTACTTGTACTTTTTGCTTTTTTTAAGAACTCTTATCTCAAGAGTCAAGACAGCTGTAGTAGTATTTGGGTATTTCTTATTTTAATGATTCAATTGCATTAAACCACATGTAGATTTTTACAATATTTCTTTAGTTACTCTTAAAGTTATAATACAGTAATTCAATTGTAGATTTTTACAATATTTCTTTAGTTATCTCAAGAGTCAAGACAGCTGTAGTAGTATTTGGGTATTTCTTATTATTATGAATTGCAGAATTGGTATTATCAAGTGCTTTAATCAATTTGTGATTTTTCAATAGATAGTTATCTTTGAATTTTTATAGCATATTATTATGAATTATAATGCCTCGTGTCCCCGAGTCCATATTCAAAATTTGGACTCTTTCAAAACGAGTCCACGATATTCAAAATTTGGACTCTTTCAAAACGAGTCCACGAATCCTTAAAATTTCAACTTAAAAGGTCCGACACTTGGACCCGTATCCGAGTCCGACACCCGTACTCGAGTCCGAGCATCCTAGGTGCAAGATAGTTTCTTGCCAAAGGTGGGTTATATTAGGAAGTTTTCCACAATTTTTCCTTATAAAAAACTTATCATAATTTTTATTTTAATTTTTTTTTTGATGCTGCTGATCATTGATCACCGTAAAATCTTTTCTGCTTGCAGTCTATATGCTTAAGAAGACATGGGAAAATTCCATCTATAGTATGAGTTTAGATTTCGGAGCAATGTATAAAAAGGCTCAAGGCGCACCAAGGCGAATGGATTTCCTAGAGCCTTAGGCGCGCCTTGGTGCGCCTTATTGAAGTGAGGCGCACCTAAGAAGACATGGGAAAAATCTAGAAAAAAATCTGGGAAAAAAGCAAAGGTGCACCTCAGTGCGCCTAGGCGCGCCTTAGGGCGCCTCAGTGCGCCTCAGCTGCGCCTAGCCACAAGCGCCTCGCCTTGGCCAAATTAAGCGCTTAGCCCCTATCGCCTTGCGCCTTTTCAAACACTGTTTCGGAGATAATGGCATTATCACATTTGGTAACAAGAATGACAAATGTAATTTATGGAAACATAAAAACTTTGATAACTCATTTTTTTTGCCATTTTAAGAGATTTCATGGTCTTTGAATTACATATACTGACAACAAAGTACTTGGAATGAAAATTTACACTGATGGGCATTCAATTATGGTACTGTAATGTCAAGAGAGGATATCTTTGCATGTTGACATACCTTTAAAGACATTTGCAAAGATGACACTTGCTATCACTATTGTAAACTCTATTCCTCTTTATCAAACTAACAAAGTCTTCAGAGTTTTAGAGTGAGATCTAACTGATTGGGATCACCATTCTCATCGCTATCAAGAACGTTTATTGCTGGGATGGGATGGTCTAGTTGATCTATTAAGGGCATTAAAGGTGCATTATCAGTTTCTTGTGTCTGGTGTGATGCTAAAGGTTCTGCTGCCTGCACCATTTGGGTTTGAATAGGAGGTCTCCCTGCCTCAGAACCTTGTGTGCTTCTTTGTATCTGAAGATAGTTGTTTCTAGGGATTTCTCTATTTGGCTGGGTTGTTGATTGAAATAATTCACCAAAGGGATTGAAAAACAGATTCCTTTCTCTCAGTTGCCAAATTTGCTCTGTTAGATGTTGGTCATGGTTGTTTATTGCTGCTTCTAACATATGACAGTTAACATGATGCCTTATTCCCTCGACATTAACTGAACTGAAGCGACACTGCCTGCAAAAGTATTGGGCTATGTATACTTGTCTTTGCTGAGTGGGCTGACCATTGCGAGTCATGATCAATAGAGCAAGACAAGAAACAAAGAAGGTGAGGGTGATATTAGAGAGCTAGTACATTACTAAGTAACTTGCTCATTGTCTATGGTCTTATATAATCATATATTTTAATTTTTAAATGTGTATGAAATAATTGCGCATTTATTATTTCATTTCCCAATTCTGACCAACTAAAGAAAATAAGAAAATAAATAAATAAAATTGATGGTTAAAACTGAAGTTCAGCATTTATTGTCAACCTGTATAGGTCATCTGTGTGTACCTATTGTCCGGAGGCCTTTTAAGATGTTTTCCATGTGTTGCAAGAAAGAGATGCATGTGTCTAGTGAGAAAATTTTCTGTTACATTTTGCGTGTATAGTATACTAATATAAATGGAGAAATGGCAAAGATGACCAATGCATTAGGAGTTATGACGACAAACCAATTTCTCAGGTGAAACAGATGAAACATTACATTGACCTTGCCGTTTAGTTCGGCTGTTGCATAGATGTATTGCGGCGGCAAGTAATCTAAGATGTACTGGCATTATATTACTTGGCAGTTACCATTGAAAGATTTCACCAGTTACGGCTATTGGAGATATACCTTGAAAAAAAATACATGATTTTCTTTTTTAAATTGCCTACTGACAAATCCTTTGCTGGATTCATTTTATTAACTTAGTTTTTGATACAAGTTGGATTGTGTCATCTGGAAACTTTGAAGCTATGTTACTTGGACTCGAATACCTATTTCTGGTATGGGTCATCCAAGTGTTAGGCTTGACAATTTTTTGAAAATATTCCATGATTTTGGCCTAAAACAAAGTGTCCAAGTGTCCTATCCATGTTTGAGAATTGAAGATCTGACATGGTTGCTTTAGGTGAAATCAAGAGTTTGAGCAACATAGCTTTAAAGAGGTTAGATAAGTTTCATTAAACAAAAATTGAAGGTAATTTTTTTAAAATGATATTATTAATATTTTAATATTAAAGGGCTAAGATGAGTTTGACCTCAAATCTATGGTCTAGATTAGAATTCTCATGATTCTCATCTAAGGAGGAATTTTTATGATCTCTAAAAAAATTTTGAACGTACGTTTGGAAGTTTAGAACACGCTTTAAATAATTAAGAACATGCTTGAAATAATTTAGAACATACACGCATTTGGAAAAAATATAAAACATGCACTTGGAAAAATTTAGAACACACATTAAACAATTTAGAACATATATACTTCGTATGTGTTTATTAGAGTCTCATGTTCCAAAAATATGCATTTGGGATTGTCGAAGTCTTCCTCCTGTTGTTGAAAAAATCTGTTAACCAATCAATAACAACCTTACCCAGACACCTTTATACCTCCACCGGTATGCCATCAGGTCTAATCGCTTTCTTAGGTTTCATCCTCTTCAATGCGACCTCTACCTCTGCTCTTCTAACCCTTCGTACAAACTCGACATTTATTTCCTCCTTGCTCATTGACGTATCCCCTGTGACAGCCCCTATGCTTCCATTAAACAATGCATCGAAATACTCTTTCCACCTATCTTTGATCTCCTCATCGTGAGCCAAAACCTTGTGGTTCTTATCTTTTACACACTTGACCCTGCCAATAGCCTTCCTCGCCTCTTGTCTTCTCTTCGCCATCTTATGAATCTCCTTTTCTCCCTCTTTTGAGTCTAGCCTTTCATAAACCTCCTGGTAAGCCTTTTCTTTTGCTTGTCGCACAACTACCTTTGCCTTACCTTTAGCATCCTTTAAACGCTGCAAAGTTTACGTTCGTCCTACATTTCCTAAGGCTAGATAACATAACCTTTTGTATTTGATTGCAACTTTCACCTCTTCATTCCACCACGAAGTATCCCTATGGACCGTAGTTTTCCCCCTTGATTCCCCTGAGACCTCTTTGGCCAATCTTATGAAATAAATTAAAAGGGGTTAGGTTAAAAGGAGATCGGTAAATATCTTGGGATGTGCTCGAGTTTGTGGTAACTACCGGGTAACTATAAGCCAACCACTGGGCATGGAGTGTCGCCCCACCACCATCGCCCAAAATCGACGCAGCAACACCTATTTCAGGTCCTCCCAGCTCCGTACTGACTGCCGTTTGTTCTCCCATTTGTAAAGCAATAAGGCCTTACCCTCTAGTGCCACCACCGCACCTCCAAGCCTCTCTTCCTCCGTCATCTTTTAGAAATGGAAAAACCGTTCCACCTTAAGAATCCATCCATCAGGGTTTGCACCATCAAAGGTAGGTAGATCCAGCTTTTCAAACCGCCATGACTCCATAACCCCATCAAGTGGTCGTCCCCCTCCACCGCCATAAGATGGTATGCCTGCATTGGTTGACTAGAAGCAAGCTGTGAAGAAATCTCAGCCCGAAATCTCTCCTAGTCTTCTCGAAGCTGAGCCATGTTCCTCTCGTGTTCGTTGTGAGTTTGGTCCACCTTGATAAATGGAACGAAGCTCCTCATCTGGCTCTGATGAAACTTGCTCTAACCCTTAGTGGTAGCGGTCAGCTATTGCTGCTTTCAAGGCTAGGAGCTCAGATTTCAAGGCCTTGAGCCACTTAGAATTGGATGGGTTCACCATAAAACGGTGGCTTTGATACCAACAACTGCACACTGAAAATGAAGACATGAAATTAAGATGATGATCTTGCTTACTTTCGAGTAGTAAGCACTCTTCCAATTAAATGACTTAAAGAAACTAATATATTTTCCATTAATACTTAGCTCTTCATTACACGCATTATTTATAGGATAATAATTTGCTAAACAAAGGACTCAATTTCCCTTACAAGCCAACTCATGACTACTAACAATTTCATAACAGAATGTCAGTATTTGGTTAAACAGAAAATAAAAGAGTAAAATGATTATTAATTACTAATAATTCTTCTTCAGCCATCTAGAATTAACCCACTTCATCATGGTGGTTTTTGATGTGTAGCATCTCATTAGATCCCGGCACACACACACACACATATATATAATACGCCGAAGATGAAAATAGTGTACCTTTATACTTATGTTTTCTTGTTACAACGAGGATGTACCTTGAGAGTTGAAAATTTATAGGTTGACTTGGCTATTGAATATTAACATTGACCTTGAGGCTGGATAAGTGGGAAAATTCCAAAATTTTAAATCAAATGTTGATGTTTTGTATTCTCTCAATATCTAAATATTTTCCCTATGAAGCTGGGGCCCCTTGATTTTATGTAAGTAAAAAGTAGAGAAAGAAATACTGTAGAATGGTGTAGGAGACTATCATTAGTATCATGTGACCTTTTTCTGGTCCCAATACTTGATAAAGGAGAAGGGTTGCAGTAGGTTCGTGACAACCATCATAAAATCTTTGTCACATTAATTAGCGTGAGTTCACGTAGCCGACTCCGGGCTATGGCGAAGAAGAAGGATGTGTTGTTAAAAATAAACAGTTGAGAGAAAGAGCAAATACTCTGTACGCTAATATATGTTGTTGTGACATGAGAGCAAGAGTGAAGTTTTAGCAATTGGTTTGTTCTTTTATTTTCCTTTCAAGTCATTTAATGACCCTAGGATCTGTGTTAAGTTGGTGCAAATTTCTTACCCTTTCTTGTTTTTAGATTCACAAGGATAAGTTGATATAGAGTGGTCTTTATGTAGTGTTTGCCTTTTTTTAAGGGTTAGAACAAGTAGTTGAAGCCAAGGAAGAGTTTCACTTTGGAAATCAAGTTATTTTTGAGTGGTTTGAGTATTTTATTGCTGATAATGAATAATAATATCATTAATCACTAATGTTTGTCACCAAAACTGGACTCTGAAAACAGAGGAGAAAATTTAAAAAAAAACTTCTGTTTTTGAAATTTGTTTACATATAAAATTAAATGTTGAATCTAACTACGTTGAAAACATCAAAGGAAGTGGATCATATTGTATTTGTCAATGTAGATTGATCTCATTTTACAATAGTGTTTTATGGATGTGAATTGATTATACTTCATGTTAGTCATGTCATTCAAATTCTTTGCACTTTTTTGGATAACAAAATTAAGGATTGGGGTAGAGAAAGAAGGGGAAAGAAATGAAGGAGAAGGTGGAGTTTTATCTTTCCCCCAAATTTCTCCAATATTGAATTGACGGTGTGTATAAGAAGAGGGGTCATCGATCTCTCCATTTCACTCCTCTTCCTTCTCCCCGTTTCCTTACCAAACAAGAGGGCCCCATCCCTTCCCTCACTTTCTTTCCATGATTTATCTATAAATAGTGTACTAAGGATTTCAATATTCAATTCCAATATTATTTTTTTGACATTCTTTGTTCATTTCCTCACAATATCATTCATTGTGACATTATTAGAGAAATGGTGAATTGTTGACATCCAAGTCCTTAAATTTCATTGCCTTTCTTTTACTTTTTTTCAGCCCTTAGAATGTCGTAAGTCCTAAGCCTCATATGCTCTATTTACTCCAATCTCCAACCGATCCATTTAAGTCGCAAGCAAGCCTCATAAGAGCCTATGGGGTGTTTGGCTAAGAGAGTTTTGGGGGAAAATAGAGTTTTGAAGAGAGTTTAGAGTTTTGACCAATAAAAACACTAATTTGAGTGTTTGGTAAGATAGAGTTTAAATAAATTTTTGTACCGAAAACTCTATTGGGTTGTGGCCCAAATTTTATACAAAGCCCAAATTATTTTACCAAAAAATTTATCTTAGGCTTAAGGAAAATTGATTTCGGTGAAACATAATCATTTTGATCATGATTATTCTAGATATTGTTCATACACACTTAATGGAATACTCTAGAAAACTAATTGTGTAGAAATTTCTTCAAATTCTACTTAACCGGCATTGTTAACTCTTCATCACCGACATTTCCATCACCATGCTCAAGTATAAATAGGATGTCTTGATCTTCTCTACATGAACAAGCAGAGCCGTACAAAAACACAAGAACACAAGAACACAAATAAGTCACACAAATACATAAGCCCTTAACCCTCCTTATAATCATCCACCACATGTATCCACTAATTGTAATACTCCTTTGTGAGTAGAAATAGAGAGAGTCTTATTGTAATACAAATACCCTCTAAAAGAATAATTGTACTCTCCTATATTTTTATATAGTGGAATAAAAAGCTCGTCGTCAAGTAGGTGTTCCCACATTAAATTATGTGTTTTTATCGTAATGTTAATCTTGCCTATTATCTCCCTTATTATATTTTTCTCGATCAATACATCTTCACTTCTCCTGCGCACTCTCGACCCCTAACACTCTCATCAAAGGTCTCTTTAGAAAAAGTTGGGTGGAGTAGCTTTTTCTTTAGAGTTTTGGAGAGAGAACAATTAATTGACTAATTTGTCCACATATTTAGACCTAACAAATCATTTCAAATGTTCATAAATGTCATTTTGCATAACAAAACTCTAAGCAATCAGCTATGTGTTGCCAAACACCTTTGCACAATCAACTAATTTAAATCCTCTGAACAAAAAGTAAACCTCTAACCACAAACTCTGAACTCTAATCACCAAATAGGGCGATATATATTTGCATTGCACTGCACTGCACTAATTATTGATTCAAAGTCCAAGGCAATCTTAGGCTATGAAACTGCCAAACCAATTGTGTCACACATTTTCTTTTTGCATTTAATTCATGAGTATTTAGAAGCGCCTTTAATCAAGACGTTTGAGGATCTAACATGGATGTGCTTTGTTTAGTATAAGATTCTATGAAGAATTCTCTATAGCATGTGGCTTTTGATTTTTAAGCTTGTAGTTAATGGGTTGCTAATATGGAAATGCTAGATGTTGCATTAGAAGAGCTATGAACGACAAGTTTGCTAGCGTGATTCCTGGTTATAAATCATAATTAGCATGGACAAGAAGTTGGGGAATCAAACGACCATCCAAGTATAAGTAATTCTGCAATTGAAAATTATCTTGTTATTCGAAATGT
This sequence comes from Salicornia ramosissima, assembly GCA_951394345.1. NCBI lineage: Eukaryota > Viridiplantae > Streptophyta > Magnoliopsida > Caryophyllales > Amaranthaceae > Salicornia > Salicornia ramosissima. Next base: position 46,417,293 of record OX596238.1, on the reverse strand, counting down.
AATGACAGAATGAGTATTTAGAATGATGCTGCCATATCTATTTTTATAGTAGTACCTATGTATACTGTACCAACAAAAAATAAAGCAGTTATTTGAGCTGTCAAGGATATTGAATATTGATGAACTAAGGCCTTGGTCTTTTGGACTTAATTTTTGCTATGAGCCCAGCCCAAGTCCAATTTTTAAGTAACGTGACCCATGTTAGGAGGAATAAGTGAGTGTGATTGTATTTTAGTAGTAAGGATAGTTTAGTACTTTTCTATTTTAGTAGGTGGTTTGTTGGTTTTGTAGTTGTAATTAGTCGATTAATAAGGCACTAGTATGTCTAATTCTTTTATGTGGAGAAATTAAATAAACAATAGAAGTTCACTTTGGGGAGTCCTTGATTACTCGAAAATCAAGAAAATCAATTAATTCTCTTTGGTTCTTAACAATTTCATTCCAATTTAGCTCAACTCAGCTCCTGCCGGGTCTGGGATTTAGTTCTGTTCGGTTCAGATTAATTCAGTTCAAAAGAACACTGCTTTAATTCATACGTAAGATATAATTTAGATGCAATGTGTCCCCGACTCCCTGCACTTGCAAAGCCGTTTCCGCAGGAGCGCTGTGACTGTTAACAGCTTAACACAATTGCTTTATTTTTTTCCGTTTTTCTGTAAGCTTTGTGCCAGTCAGGATTGGGATCCTGTAGGGGGTTGTGGGGATTTGGGGGGGGGGATATAGCTCAAGTGGTTGCTTTCCTTTAAATAATATTGCTCATGTGGTTCCTTTGCTTTTCTTATGTTATTCTCTTCTTTGATGGTTTCTCTGTGGCTGTGCTCTATTGATTGACGATGTATTAAAGAAAATGGACTTCGGATATATTTCATTACTTTGTGTATTACAACAAAGGGATGTTGACAGCATCAAAAATCAATTGAACTTGATTTTTAATCTGTTTACTCTAAAAAGTAAAAAATAAAACATTAAAAAGACAAGATAGATTGAAAGATGAACTAATAACTATGAAAATATTCCGTCTTAAAGGCTTATTGTCAGATCTAGTTTCAAGTTCTCATGCAATTCATCGTCTCTCTCCAAGTCAATCACCTGCGGTATTGGCTTTTCCAATTGACTGAGATACCATACCGTCTTTGTGTCTGCTGATTCATTTTGACCTTTCCACTCTTGAGAGTTTAGGACTGGCACTTCCTTTGGGATTGAAACTTGCTGTGCAGACGGCATCGGGGGCTGAATGAGAAATGGACTGCTATCTGCGACATTTCCTTCTGATGTCCTGTTGAGAAACTGGAAGGAAGCCCCCAAGGCATTGTTCATTGCAAATGGACTGCTATCTGCGACATTTCCTTCTGATGTCCTGTTGGGAAACTGGAAGGAAGCCCCCAAGACATTGTTAATTGCAAATGGACTGCTATCTGCGACATTTCCTACTGATGTCATATTGAGAAACTGGAAGGAAGCTTCCAAGGCATTGTTAATTGCAACTGGATGCCTTGGTTGCAAGTTATGAGTTTGTGTAGAAGCGAGAACATGGTTGTTTTGAGGGTTAGAGGATCTTTCATACTGCAGCATTCTAAAGCCATTTGACAAATATGGATGGTAGCGCTGCTGCAAGTTGAATGAACTAGAGAGGCGAGACTGGAATGGATTGTTGTTAAGATTTATCACTCCACTTTCTCTAAGACTGGATAGATAAACATTTGTTTGATGATTTTGAGGTCTATGATTAAGTTCATTTACATGAGACTCATGGTGCTGTAGTAGAGAAGGGAAATTGAGGAATATTTGGTTACATATTTGGCATGCTAGCATTGGCCGATTCAAAATGCGAGGTCTAGAATTTTCATTGCTGGTGCAACTTGCATTCCAAGGTGTAGACATTGTGAAAACTAGTTGAGAGAAGAGAGGAGATAGGAGAGAGTGAGAGAGGGAGGGGAGTAGAGAAAGATGGTGTATTTTGACATTGGATCATTGGGAGAGTAGGATTATTTATAGCCAGTCAATTTGCCTCTACTAAGGGTTGGTGGGTTGCTAATCTTTTCTCTCCTTTTTAGGTTTGCCATCTGAATGTTATCAGTGTTTTTTAATAGTTCTTCAAATAAATGTGATAATCTAATCAAATTTTAATTTCTTTATTCGTAAAATTCCTCAAGTTCATATTCATAGAAGAAAATTAAATGTTTGATATCACTTGTATTGGGCTTTCTTGAACAAAGGGAAATAAATTAAATAACAGTAACGCTTTTGGAAATCTTGTGTGGAAAATAAAATATCAGAATCTGCTTGCATTATGTATGATATATAGCCACTTTTGGTAAGAAAGCACGGACAAGATACCAGTATTTTCATAGTTTAATACTCCCTCCGTAACATAATACTAGCAACAATTGGTTTTGCATGCATTTTGAGGAAGCGATTTAAGGGTGTAAACGAAAGAATTAATCAATTAATTCTTTCGTTTACACCCTTAAATCGCTTCCTCAAAATGCGTGGAAAATCAATTGTTGCTAGTATTATGTTACGGAGTATTTTATATGAAAAATTGTAAAAAATAAGTCAACCTTTAGCCGGTCTTCTCAAAATAAGTCAATCTTTTGATTAACTCAAAATAAGGCAACCTATTACCCATATCCACTCAAATTAAGTTTTTTGGAAAATTTATCGATGGAGAAAGTTAATAATTTCAATGAAAAATCAAAGCGGTGCAGTAATATTTTGTTGTTTATATGGTTTTACATTGAAAATGTTAATTTAATCAACAAGCAAATAGTGAAAAAACTTATTTTGAGTTAATCAAAAGACTGACTTAATTTGAGAAGACCGGCTAAAGGTTGATTTTTTTAACAATTTTTTCTATTTTTTATACCTTTCACACTATGCTCTATTTTCTTTAAAAATTTGCCATAACTAAGAGCATTCACAATGATTTGCCAAAAGGACTTGCAAATAAGTAAATATTCAATCAGAAATAAAGATATTCGTAGGAAAGTTGGTGTTGCGGATATTACAAGCAAGCTAAGAGAAAATCGCTTGCGTTGGTTTGGGCATGTAACGCGGAGACCCCAGGGAGCACCGGTACGAAGAGTGGGATCAGGGGGATTTCAAACGTGGTGGGGGAAGATCGAAAATGACTTGTTGGGAAGGAGTTAGAAAAGATATGAAGTAGTTGGATTTACAAGAGATTTAGGCTCTCGAACGTGCGGGATGGAGGAAGAAAATCTATGTGGAAGACCTCTCGGAATAATCACTTTGGTTCATGTAGCCGACCCCACTTATGGAAATAAGGCTTTGATTGATTGATTGATTTGATTGATTGAAGCTCAATCATTGTAAGATAAAATTGGTTATAGCTTGCACAAACCTTGTAGCTTTGTGGAGCTACAAGGTTTTGGGACTACTATTTTGCCTTTTTTTTCACTATGGCATTAACCACATAGTTACAAGGTTTGTAGCTTGCTATTGCGGATACTTGTAGCTTGAAAATGATGTGGGCAAACAAAGCTACACGGTTTGTAGCTTGCTATTGTGATGCTCTAAGTTTAATAATTGCCGGCTAATGTAAATTTGTATGCTTTTTTTGGCTTGATTATTTTCCTATTGTGTTGTCTTCTTACATCCATCATAATTAATACTTTCTTCGTTCCAAATTAAATGCAACAAACCATTTTACACGCATTTTAAGGAAGATATTTAAGGTTGTAAACCTACAAATTAATCAAAATAATTTTAAGACAAACAACTTATTGTATTAAAATTATTTTGTCCTTAAATCCCTCTCTCAAAATGCGTGCAAATTGATTTGTTGCATTTAAATCGGAACAGAGTAAGTATATCATTTTCAAGATTTCAATATGTTTCGTTAGTATGAGACTAGTTTTATATGCACGCGATGTGTGCGATGGTATATAATTTTTTTAATTAAAAGAAAGCCCCATATTCACTTTTATTACTATTTATTTGCTAACTTTTACTTTCCATAATCTCTATTATATAAAAAAAATTATAGTCAAATGGGATTTCGTTTGACGCAGCTCAATGTGTACTTTTTTAATACTCCCTCCATTTTTTTTAGATGTAACACTTTGACTTTGACACTATTCATTCGACTCACTTTGACCATTAATTGTTATTTATATATAAAGAAAAACATAGTCATATGGGATCTTGTTAGATTCACCTCAGAATACACTTTCCAAATATGTAATTTTTACAAGTGTGAAAAGTGTGAAAAGTTGTGTCTCGGCAAGTGTGAAAAGTTGTTAGGTTCACCTCGGAATCCTAGTTGTGTCTCGGCAAGTGTGAAAAGTGAAGTGTTACATCTAAAAAAAAACAGAGGGAGTCTGTAATTGTTATAATTTTTTTATCAAGCATATCCAAAGATATTTTCACTTAAGTGAATGGGGCATTCTTTAAGGGACGGAGGGTATATAGGTTTTGGTGCTATTTAGTTAAGGGAGGGGTAAAAATGTAAAATAGTCATCCACTTGGACACCACTGTGGCTCAGCCCTTCCCTAATATATTAGAGATATATTTGTGAATTCTAGTTGTGGTATCATGTTGGTTCATGTCATAAGATGTGACAAAGTCTTACGCTGGCTGTCACCGGCCTACCGCAACCCTCCTCCTTTATCCAGGTTTGGGACTGGCGGCGAGAAACCTACTGGCGGAGTGCTTTAAATATTTTGGGTCAATCATCCAAAAGAATGGAGATATTGACCAAGATATGGCTGACAGGATCAAGTCGGGGTGGCTTAAATGGAGATCGGCCACAGGAGTGTTGTGCGATCGAAGCATCCCCTTAAAGTTGAAGGGGAAATTCTACAGGACCGCTATAAGACCAGTGTTACTCTATGGTACAGAATGTTGGGCTTCTAAGAAGGAGCATATCCAAAAGGTAGGGGTTATAGAGATGCAGATATTGAGTGGATGTGTAGCAGCACTCGACGAGATAGAATCAGAAATGAAGATATTCGTAGGAAAGTTGGTGTTGCGGATATTGTGAACAAGCTAAGAGAAAATCGCTTGCGTTGGTTTGGGCATGTAACACGGAGACCCCAGGGAGCACCAGTATGAAGAGTGGAAGAGTGGGATCAAGGGGATTTCAAACGTGGTAGGGGGAGACCGAAAATGACTTGGTGGGAATGAGTTAGCAAATATATGAAGCAAATATATGAAGCAGTTGTTGCTATTTCATCCCCATAAATATAACTAAATTAGCGTATGTAAGACTAACGCTGAGCGCGGTGCGGTTTGGACGTCAAACCGCACCAAACCGCAAAATAACGGTTTGCCATTTTTTGAAACTGCACCGCACCGCAATTTATATCAAACCGCACCGCAAAATACGGTTTGGTGCGGTGCGGTTTGTGGTTTAACCCACATTTTAAAATTTTTATTTTATAATTATTAATTGATAAGGAGAAAAAAAAAACCCAAGATTTATTTTTTATTAGAGCCTTAAAGCGTTAGAGAAGCCTTAGGGAGTTGCGGGTATAAACAACAAGATAAGGCTCAAGAAAAAACAAAAGGAATAATTTCATTAAGTCATTAGGCCAAATAAAAAGTATGAAATTAAATAATCTTAGAACAATTATAAATATTACGGTTTGCGGTTTCAAAATTTTCGGAACCGCACCGCACCGCAAAATTACGTTTTGGTAAAATTGCAAACCAAACCGCACTCTACTCAGCCCTATGTAAGACTGTAAGAGCATCTAGAAATATATTGAGAATGTTTTCCTTAGGAGGGATGTTATGTTCTCCAAAGACAAGGGTGTGTTCTTTAATTTTCCTTGCTTAGAAACTTAATTTCTATCATTTGGTATCAGAGCTAATGACTATTGCCAGAGAAACATACTCAAAGTATGAAGCAACTGGAACCATGGTTTTAAATCTCAGTTTCGGTCGCGATCGCGGTAACGGTCGCGGAAGCACATTCACGGGCAATGCGGATGGTTCGCGGCCATTGCGGCCTAATATATCGGTCCCTTTAAGCTCAAAAATCTTTACAATGCGGTCACGATGCGGTGATGCGACCTTGATTTATTACCATGACTGGAACAGGACACACAAGGTCTTCAAAGCAATTTCGCAGAGAAGATGGGCCACATGGCAAAGATTATAGATAGCTTGGAGAGAATAGAGCGGCGGTTTGATCGCTCGGACCAGGAACAACGAATTCTACGATATATGCAGATTTTCCTTCAATCCAAAGGGGATGAGATGCCGCATGGTGAATGCGTAATAGTGATATATGACTCTGACAAATCCTTGGTGGGGTGGAGTAACCGGAGGAGTAAATTGGCAATTTAAGAAGTTGGATCTGCCATTATGGGAAACCACGAACCCAGGTGGTTGAATCTTAAAGGCTTAGAGGTATTTTTGCTTTTATCGGCTAACTGGTGAGGGGAAATTGGAGGCGGTGGTGACGATGGAGGGTGATGTGTTGCTATGGTGCCAATAGGAGAATAAAAGGAAGAAGATCAGTTCATGGGACGAATTCAAGGGAACTTTACCTCGCTAATTTAGAATGACAGCCACCAGCAGACTTTATGAACATTGGATAGCTCCCAAGCAGGAGGTAACTGTGGCGGAGTATCGGAGAAGGTTCGTTTCGTGTCGAGTATCGGAGAAGGTTCGTTCCATGTCGGAGTATCGGAGAAGGTTCGTTGAGCTCTTGGCAGTACTAAGTATTTATTTTCTTCCCCAAAATTCAGTTTTTATTTTCTTCAAGAATAATGAATTCGATTCCCACTGGTATGTTGTAGATTTTTTTTTTTAATTCAACTCTTATACTTTGTTGCATTAGTTAATTAGACGTAGGTATATGATTTTCTTCTTTATTTTTGGCGGATTTATCAACGAATTAATCTTGATTTGTTCTTTTAAGGGTTGTTTGGTTGGAGAAGTGGAAAGGGAATGGCTTTAGGAATGAGAATGGGGAAATGGAAAGGTAAAACCTTAGATTTAGGTGGTTGTTTGTTTTGAAAAGAAAAGGAATGAGGCGACTACATAACTAGGGCAATTCAAAATAATCCGATTAGCGACCTAATACGAAAAGATTGGATAATTTTTATGTAAATAAAACCCCGGATATTTTGGATTGGATACGCTGGAACTTAATCCTAAAGCAATGACACGAGGACTTCCTAAGAGGTCAACCATCCTATTAATCTTCTCGGCCAACTACGGGGTCGGTGGGGTCAGCGGCATGGCAACACAAGGCCTTCCTAGGAGGTCACACATCCTAGAACTATGTCCAACCATGCGCCTAGATGTGACATATTTTTACACAAGCTGTCACATACCTACTACAACCTTCCTCCTTTATCCGGGCTTAGGATTGATAGCGGGAAACCCCGCAGGCGCGGCGGTTTTGGATTGGATATGAATCGGGAAAATTAATATTTTGGATATCCAAAATTTTTAATATTTTGGAACAGATATCTGGATATTTCGGATTGAAAAATAGTATTTTCGGATCGGATATCCGAATTTCTATCGGACACTTCAGATCGGTGACCGGACAGTTTAACTATTTCGGATCGGATGCTTGGAATTTTTGGATCGGGAATCCAAAAAAAATATATTAAAAACACACAAAAATCGATTTAGGGAAAAACTCGGATTGGATCGGATTTCCGGATTTTTTGGACCGGATTCAGATCTTCAAGATTTGGCCGATCTAAATGAACAACCCCATACACAACCGCCATAACTCCACTCTCCACCACCATAACCTAACTCGGCCCCACAACCAAAAACGTCACCCACCTCACCGCCTACCCTCCATTGCCCCTCACTGGCACGCCTCCCACGGAGGAGAGGGGCGGCTAGGTGTTGGGTTGGTGGATGTTAGGGTTAGGGTTATGGTTAGGATTGAGTGGTGGAGCTTAGGGATTTAGTGTGGTGGAGGTGTGGTATTTGGGAAAGGGAATGGAAAAGATTGGGGGTGGAGAGTTTGGAGGTAGATGACTTTGGAGGAATGGGGAGGGGAAAGGGAATGAGAAAAATGCCTAGCAAACAACATCAAAGGGAATAATGGTGGTTGATTCCCATTCCCTTTGATGAAAACCCCCAACCAAACGGCCCCTAAGTTCTTATACTCCCTCCGTTCCCATTTGTTTGTCATGTTTTGACTTTGCACATATGCCAATGTATTTGTTTGACCTTAAAAATGTTTTGTTGTATATATGTAAAAATTATAATAATTGGATATTAATAACGTAAGAAAGCGGTTGGGCCTAATGGCATACCGGTGGAGGTATGGAGGTGTCTGGGTAAGGTCAGTATTGATTGGTTAACAGATTTGTTCAACAAGGTATGGAAGATTTCGACTATCCCACAAGACTGGCGGAAGAGTACCTTAGTTCCATCTTATAAGAACAAAGGGGATGCTCAAGATTGCTCTAATTACCAAGGAATCAAGCTTATCAGTCACACTATAAAGTTATGGGAAAGGGTAATAGAACAGCGGTTAAGAGCATGCACTAGAATATCTAAAAACCAATTTGTTTTTGTGCCTTGGAGATCCACTATGGAAGCAATTCATTTGTTAAGACAAATGATGGAGTATTATAGGGTGAGGAAGAAGGACCTACATATGATTTTCAGTGATTTAGAAAAAGCCTATGACAAAGTGCAAGAAATGTACTTTGGTGGGCAATGTTGAAAAATGGTATTCCCCGAAAGTACATTGACTTGGTTAAGGATATGTATCGGGATGTGTCAACAAATTTGAGGACTTGTGATGGGTTGACAAAGGATTTCCCTATAACAATTGGATTGCATCAAGGGTCGGCGTTAAGCACTTTTCCTTTTGCATTGGTTATAGATGAAGTTACAAGGCCAATCCAAGATGAGATACCATGGTGTATGTTGTTTGCAGATAATATTGTATTGGTGGATGAAACTAAAACATGGGTTGATGCCAAATTGGAGCAATAGAGACAGCGGCTGGAATCTAAAGGATTTAAGCTATGCTGGACTAAGACTGAGTATTTGGAATGTCGTTTTGGGTCACAGAGGGGGAAAATGATGCTGTGGTGAGGTTAGACGGGAAGGATCTAGCCATGAGCGAGTTTGAATATCTTGGGTCAATCATCTAAAAGAATGGAGATATTGACCAAAATAGGGCTCACAGGATCAAGTCGGGGTGGCGTAAATGGAGAGTGGTCACAGGAGTGTTGTGCGATCGAAGCATCCCCTTAAAGTTGAAGGGGAAATTCTACAGGACCGCTATAAGACCAGTGTTACTCTATGGTACAAAATATTGGGCTTCTAAGAAGGAGCACATTCAAAAGGTAGGGGTTACAGAGATGCGGATGCTGAGATAGATGTGTGGCAACACTCTACGAGATAGAATCAGAAATGAAGATATCCGTAGGAAAGTTGAAGTTGCGGATATTGCGAGCAAGTTAAGAGAAAATTGCTTGCGTTGGTTTTGGCATGTAACACGGAGACCCCAGGGAGCACCAGTACGAAGAGTGGAAGAGTGGGATCAGGGGGATTTCAAACGTGGTAGGGGGAGACCGAAAATGACTTGGTGGGATGGAGTTAAAAAAGATACGAAGCAAATGGATTTACAATAGATTGAGGTTCTCGACCGTACGGGGTGGAGGAGGAAAATCTATGTGGACAACTTGGTTCATGTAGCCGACCCCACTTATGGGAATAATGCTTTGATTGATTGATTGATTGATTGGATATTAATAACGTACTCATTGAGACGAATCAAACAAGATCCACATGACTATATTATGTTTTATATATTGAGAGTAATTTAGAAGATTCTCCCATCTTATAAATAGTGTCAAGATTCCAAATAGGAAGAACAAAAGAGAAAGAACGGAGTATTTTTCAATACTTGATAGAATTACCGTTGTTTCTTTTCTTTTTCATTTTTTTAGTATGCATCAGATCTAGTTTTGGCTGTTTTGGATTGAGAATTTAGTAATGCATTAGAATTCAGATCAACTTTAGTTCTTAAATATATTTTTTTTAAAGTTTTGGATCAGATCATATTGAGAATTACTGTTCATTCTTTTATTGTGGAGAAATTGTTGATTTGGTCTTGGTAATTAGTATGCATTAGTTGATATTGTTGTATATTTTTACTTTTGTTCTTTTATGTCGTTAGTTTGGGATTAGTAATTAGTATAGATCTTTTTTTAATATATATTGAAATTGTCAGAAGATGGGAATAAGGCTTTGATTGATTGATTGATTGATATTGAAATTGTATACCTGTATTAGTCATCAGGTCTTACTCGTCTTAGTAATTAGTATTCTTTTGCTCCTTTATATTGTTAGTTTTTTATTATTTTTTTTTACTTAGGATATTGAGAATTATATTGTTAGTTTTGTATTGAGAATTTAGATTTGTGTTGTCCCTTCTCTGCTGAACTTATCTTTTTTCTAGTTGAATTTTATTTTTATAAAAATTTCACATGTCAAATATTTTACAGAACTTATGGCAGCAAGTAGTCTCAACTCCTCTGTTGACTTAGAAGCAGAGGATGAAGATGAAATTCCTTGTAAAAGAGCGCCTATCAACTCTTGAGGTAGGAAGTTAAAATCATTTGTGTGGCAACTTATGGTCGAATATGTTTCACTACAGATAGTTGGAGAATTGACCATACTGATGATGAATAATTGAATACATGTGCATAGTTAATAATCGAATATGCTCATTGGATTGATCCCAATTGGAAATTACAAAAGAGAGTTAATAAATTTTGGGCATTAACACCTCCATTTGATGGAATTTCTCTTGCTGATGAGATTGCATTGTGCTTAGGGGAATGGAAAATAGATGACAAAATTTTCAGTTTGACAGTAGACAAGGCATCTTATAATGATTGTATGATTGGTTCACTTTAAGATCACCTTCAATGAAAGAATTGTTTGTACTATGGTGGTGAGTTTTTTCACTTGAGATATGCCTTGTCATATTATTAATATTGTGGTGCAAGCTGGACTAAAGTGCATAGGTGAGGTTGTTATTAAAATAAAAAAAATACAGTAAAGCACTTTAAGCACTCTATCCCAAAGAAGAACAAAAATTTACAGTGTTGAAACAAGTTTTGGTATGAAAACAAACAAAAGTTTACGACGAGATAATTGTATTAGATGGAATTCAACTTTTCTAATGATTGATCGCTTTATCTATATTAGAGATGTCATTGAGCATGTGTTTACTCGGGAATCGAGATAAAGATATACGAGTTTTTTCTCACATTAGAAGAGTGGAATAGAGTCTGATATTTTTTTCTAATGATTCTATGTATATATATTTTTTTCCTTTTGTTTTGTAGGTTAATCTTTTATCTTTGGCAATGCTGAATTAGCTTTTGAAGATGAAGAAGAGGGAGATGAATCTGAAGTAATTGGGGGAAATTGTGTTGTGTTACAATTGAGTAACTTCAAAAATATTCTCCTTGCTTAAGTTGATTGTAATCATGTAATGTTACAATTGAGTAACTTCAACGCATATTTATCGTTTTTAGAGTTGTAAGCTTGTAATTTGATATACTAGACAGACTATTAGTGGACATGGAAACTTGAGAGAATGTGTTTCTTGTTGCTACCTTTTAGTCCCTGTAATGTAAGATGGCAGATGGCTATATATATGAAGTCACTTGATGGGATTTTATATTTATCGCACCTCAAATCCTCAATAAAGTACAGGTTTATACTTAAGTTTATAGATCATATTTATTTATGAAAAAAAAAGGATAAGCTCGTTGCCAGTGGCAACTGACTTTGGTTCACCAGCTAGATCACCAGAGGATTTTAGTGGAGAAGGAAAGAACCCTGATGAAATGATTAGCAAATACTATGGGTAGATAATAAGAGAATTTTTTAGAGTGGAAAGAAAAGTGTTGTCTATATTCATTATTTCATTGTATTGTTTATTTACATCAATTGTCAAACTTGTTATATATAGGCCTTAGTTAAACATGGGCACGGGCCATTCCGGAACGGCCTAAGTGTCAAGCCCACGTGCCTTGTGTCACAACGTGCCATGTCTATAATGGGCCAAAAAAAGTTCGTGCCTTGTCGGGCTCGTGCCAAGTTATTATAAAATATAAGGCACATGCACGGCCCAGCCCACGTGTTGTGCCATCGTGTCTTATACTAATTTTTATATATTATGAATTTTTAACCAAAATGAGCATGCCAACGTGTGGGCCCGCCCGTCGTGCTCGTGCCGGGTTCGTGCCAAACTTTTAAAATGTTGTTCATGGGTGGCCCACGACCCACTAGTCAGTAGTCATGCCTTCGTGCCGTGCTCATAGCGGGCTCATGCTGTGTCGGGCCCAAATTGTGCCGTGCTGAGTTGGCCCGTGTGCTGGCCCGGCTCATGCCCAGTTGTAGCCTTAGTTGTTGAAAGAAAAAGGAATACACAAAATCAGAGTTTGTTACAAATGTGAAATAAACATCTCTCAAAGTAAAGATAGCTACATTTTCTTTTTATATGACATGTGGTCTCCAACTGTCTCTCTCTCTCCTTTCTTCTTCTACCCCACTTGCTACCTAACTATTTAATACAAACTCTTAATAAATTAAAGAAATCAATATGTCATATACTTTAAGGGTTTTTTCTTTCTTTTTTTGCTTTAATGAAAGGGTAATGTTACATGTAGCATTATGGCTATATATATAAAAGTTACGTAAATAAATTTTCAACAGTGGTGAAGACTTGCAAATTTATGAAATGTGTAAATTTGTGTAATTAATGCTTAATTTTTCTCAAGCTTCTTATATGAGTCCTTATACACGCAACAAAAACTCAATTTTTTTCTAAAAAATTCTAATGAAAAGCTGGTTGTTTATTAATAAAATTTCTCGTGATTCGATATCAAGAAATTCTAACCATTTGCAGTTTTGAATTTTCAGGTTTAATTAGTATTAAAATTTGTATCAATGTAGGGATTACTAGCCCTATAAAATTAATGTTGTCATTGCTCAATTAAGTGTTCAAACCCACAGGATGAATTTTTTTGCATACACTACCGAGTGAGACTAATTGTAATTCTTTTCATTCTAATTATTTTTTAGAAAGTTGATCATTTTTTTACGGGCCTTAGTGGTTCTGATTTGTAATTTAAATTTTGAATATTGATAAAAATCGAGTTCTAGAAAAAAAATTTGTTGTTTTTTCATTAGTATTTCAAGTACTTCACGTCATCACACATTATTTTTGATTTGAAAGATTTGGAGGGAAATTAAAGAAAAAGGAAGGGAGAGTGTGTGATCCTTATTATACCTTTATTTGGATAGCTCATTGAGAGGGTTTTTTTCCTCCTTTTAGAGCAAATCAAATCTCTCAAATGAAGGAAAGATTTGGAAGGAAAACAAAACTTATTGTTTCCCTTTCCTTCCCTTCCTTTTCCATCTTCTCTCCCGTCACTTTCCCTTCATAAATAATGATATCCAAACATAATGTTAAAAAATAACATATCGTAATTATTCATAAGGAGTTGATGTTGGTGATGTTACATAGAGACGAACTTTTTTCCAAAGGCAACAACAGAATCATGAGCCATGCATATAAGGTGCCACAATTTAAAAGGTACCTTAAATTTTAATAGCTTTATTAGCAGGATCAGTGTTACATAGGTTCCTAAACTCCATGCAAATTGTGAATCAGAAAAAACAATGTACTATGGTCATTTATGGACCCTTTTAGACGAACGATGAGTTAAAGAAGCAAACAGAAAGGCAAATATGGTAACACTGACAAGGTGCAACCCTATTAGCCTTTAACTTGGGATTAGTTTTGTTAACAGTGATGCGTGGGTCTGTGGCTTTTGCTTAGGCTTTGCATGCACCAGAATTGCAGACTAAGGGCTTGTTTACTTCAGATTATATTCAATTCAGTTCAGTTCAGTTAATCTCTATTCAGTTCAGTTCACTTCAGTTAATCTCTATTTAGTTCAATTAATACACTTTTATTCAGTTCAGTTCATCTCTATTAAGTTCAGTTCAGTTCAATTCAGTTCAATTCATCTCAATTCATCTAATGTAAACGAGCCCTAAGCAATGGTATCATGGTGAGACTGTCAAGCATTAGCCATCATAAGGTTTGCTATCATAATTTTTCTTGAGCATGAAAGCTTTTTTTTAATTTTAGCATGATTATATTTGACAATTTGTTGTCAAACATCACTCACTTGATCAATTTTACCATAAAAACTCTTCATGCCAAATTAGATGGCTATGAATCACACCATCAACAACACATAGCATTTCATCATAAATATTACAGGCATATGCAAATCAATGTCGGTCAAGTCTAACTAGGTTGCCAATTACTCCCTCCATCCCCATATTAGTTGCTACATTATGAAAATGAGCACTATTCATTTGTAAACTTTGACTGCTTATAGTTTCGTGTACATAAAGAAATATATAGTTATGATGAATCTAGTTTGATTCGTCTCACTATGTACTTTTCAAAAATATAATTTTTATAATTTTTTTATTATATGTAGTTCAAGATATTTTAATTTAAAGTTGTGTATTGGAAGATGTGAAAAAGAAAATGTAGCAAGTAATTTGGGACAGAGGGAGTATTATTTATTGAAAGCAATTTGGAAATAATTTATCCTAGTATGAAGAGATAATTAAGGTTGAGTATTTACTTCCACATGGTGGAAAATCAGCAAATTTGCAACAAAAAACGTCATTTACCGCATCACGTGACTAGCACGTGATTTTACATGACCTAAAAATAAGAGTCAACACCAGAATTTGACTTAAGGTAGTAGTGGTCAACAAGCTTTTTTCTAACTTAGATAGTATTGTTACAAACTTTCTAAACGCGTAGTTTTTCGCAAAAACGTGTGCAACTGTGTAAGCTATGTAGTTTTGGACAAAATTTCCTAATTTTTTATAGCTCCTTCAAACCCTTAACTCACCATCACAATTTCAAAGTAGCTTTTTAATCAATGTTCCTCCATCATGTTTAAACCTCTAATCACAGGCATGGATTTAGGCTCTGTTCTTTAAAACTTAAAAGCTATAGTAATCATATCAGATCAGATCAAACATTATTACTCTTTATTATTATTATTATTATTTCGAGCATTGTTTTTCCGCTCGACATTTTCCGACGACGGTTTTCGGACTGACTTTTTCAGCGTTGATTATTCGGTCGACTTTTCCGGAGACGATTTTTGGGACGACTTTTCCGACGACGGTTTTCGGAATGACTTTTTTGGCGATGATTATTTGGTCGACTTTTCCGGCAGTGATTATTCGACCGACTTTTCCGGCGACGATTTTCAAGCCGAGTTTTTCGGCAACGATTTTCAAGCCGAGTTTTTCGACGACGATTTTTGGGACGACAGTTTTCGGACTGACTTTTTCCGGCGGTGATTATTTGGCCCACTTTTCCGGCGACGATTTTCAGGCCGCGTTTTTTCGGCGACGGTTTTCGGGACGACTTGTCCGATGACGGTTTTCGGAATGCCTTTTCCGGAGGTGATTATTCGGTTGACTTTTTCGGTGACGGTTTTGGAGTCAGATTGAATGAAGGGTTTGAAAAGAATGAAAAGTAAAATACTGAAGAGGTGAAATGAATTGAGCTTGAGGCTTTGGGCTCATTAATTTTTGTCTCTAATAAAAAATAAAAATCAAAATCAAAATCAAAATCAAAATAAAAAGTTAAAAATAAAAATCAAAATCAAAATTAAAATTAAAATTAAAATTAAAATAGAACTAAAAATAAAAATAAAATCAGATCAGAAAAACTCAAATCAGATCAGATCAGATCAAACAAACTCAAAACAGATCAGATCAGATCAGACCAGATCAGTCCTAAAGAACAGAGCCTTAGTCTGTTGTTATGCTATCTTTGCACGAATTGAGCTTTCCAAATATAAAGAACATTAAGCCAATGAACATAAGTAATTATTGTCCAAATGAAAATCAAGCGAACTATGATAAATATGTACGAGTATCATCCATATGGATATCGAAATAAAGATTTGAAAATTTAGTAATGAACTTCGATAACTACTAAATAAACATTATTTATCATGCAAAAGATTAACCACACATTATAAAACATATAATAAATACGAAGTACAGTAATGAATAATAACAAACTATAAAAATGAACATCAATTCATTAGGTTTCATCTTCAATCAAAAGTATCTTTCTCTACATGCTCAAGAACATCTTGTATGAATTACAATATTTGACGGTTTGACCCAAGGGGTCACCCAACTAGGGCTGAGTAGAGTGCGGTCTGAACTGCACCAAACCGTAAACTAAAACGCAATTGTGCGGTTTGGATTGGTTTGTGTTTGAAAAGTGCAATTTGATTTGCAATTTTACCAAATCGTAATTTTGCAGTGCGGTGTGGTTTCCAAAAATTTTGAAACCGCACCAAACCGTAAGCCTTAATTTTTTTAAATTGTTCTAAAATATTTTAATTTCATACTCTATATCTAACCTACTACTTTACTGAAGTCATGCCTTTTTCGTTTTGGGCATTATCTAGTTGTTCAAGCCCGTAACAGCGTAACTCACTAAGACTTCTCTAACTCTTTAAAACTCTATCAAAAAATAAATCTAAGGTAATTGTTCTCCTTATCAAATACTAATTATAAAATAAAAATTTTAAAAATTTATTAAACCGCAAACCGCACTGTACCAAACAGTATTTTACGGTGCGGTGCAATTTCAAAAAATGACAAATCGTAATTTTGCGGTTTGGTACGGTTTGACGTCCAAACCGCACCAAACCGTGCTCAGCGCTACACCCAACCCTTAGATAAATCATTCAAACTCAATGAATTCAACTAGCCCAGAATCTATCCGACCTTAATTTGACTTAGTGTGACTAAAAATGTTAACACTTGTTCGCACTTTCACTTTTATGATTCACTCAATTTACCTGATTTCCTTGTCCACATGAACACATCAGATCGACTCTATACATAAGTTGAGGCATTTGTTGAAACAATGACCATGTTAATAATTAATAAATCACTTTAATAATGTGACAGCAGAGGATAAATTGCACAACAATTTTACTCCATGAATCAAAATCATCATCGAAAATTGAGCTCCAGTGCAGTAACCTTAGAGTCAACCTCACATCTTTAAGATGCAAAATTCAATTCTCATTGATAACAAATCTTTTTCCCCACTTTCGAGACAACATCAGCTTCGAATTCTGAGTAAAAAGAGAAGGTCCAGAGCAATAAGAAAAAAATGAACCGAAATCATGCCCTATGTACTCAGACAAGGATGAGAATAGTAATGCGAAGTACTTTGCCAAAAAAAAATAATAATAATAATAAATCAAAGTAATTTTTTTGACATTTGACCAACAAACAAACCTGTTTTAACACAAAAATGTTACGAAACATCATACACTTCATTGGTTAAAATGTCAGCATCATATGATACAACAGAATTATTCATTACAAACAGTCAAACATCATTGTCCAAGGCTCCAACATATAGACAATTTCCTGTCCTGATCTTTCTTTAGGGCCATTCAATGGCAAAGGATCTATAATTGCAAAAGAAATGGAATTACCCGTTATGCATATCGAGTGTCAGATTTTGAACTGATCATTTACATGTTCTGAGAACAGCCCCCAAGTACCCCCCCCCCAACAAAAAAAAAAAAAAAAGAAGAAAGAAACCCTTTTAAAAAGCAGGCTTGAGATCTTGATTCAAGTCTCCTTTATGCATCAGGACCCAAATAATAAAACGGGCATAATTTTAGCCTTCTTACTTTCTCCTCCCAGAGCCAATAGATAAAAACTCAAAGCTCCTTAGGTTATCATCTCGCCCAGGTCTTGCAGCAGAAGCACGAGCGAGAGTAGATGTCTTTGACTCAAAACCTGGCTGAACCCTTTGAGTTGTAGACAGACGAGCACTGGTTGACAACAGCCTACTTGATCGGCCATCACTAGGTTCACCAGATGAGCTTGGCCTACTTGTCGATGCGACTGCCCTCTTTGAAGCACTCCCATTACGAGAAATACGGGCTTTTTCACGATCAGCTTGCTGAACATGAAACAGTTTTTTTAAAATATTACTAGACTTTCTTTCCTTGCATTCATTTAGTGCACTTTGTGAAATGATTAAGTAGATTGACCCAAATGAGTGATTTAATATTACTAGATATAACACGCAGGTCTCACCTGCATCAACCCTTTCACTATTACAGTGGGTTGGGGCTGGTTTCACAGGTCAACAAGGAGTGATTTGAAAGCTGAGACAAATAAAAGAAACCCCCCCCCCCTCCCCCAACAGGCACACACACAAACAAAACAAACAAAAAAAACTTTCCTCAGGGCTCTTCAACAATATTCTAACACAGTTCCTCCCCAAATGTCAAAAAGACGCTATAAATCACAAGGCAGGCAGTGAAGTAGTAAAATGGTGATAAACAAAAAAAAAAAAAGGAAGCCAGGGAACTAGGATGATAATCATCAAAGCCACAGGCTTGCAGCAAAATAAATCTCTTTATTTTCTTGTTCTGTCCTTGGAATTCTTTGATTGGCATCTGCGTATTATATTTTAGTGGAAATTTGTTTTGCAACTAATAACAGGCTAACTGCAACTATGAGCTTGTTTTCTTGTCAACTAAAAATTAATGTTTTGAGTACTTGCTGAAGAAAAGGACAGGGATAGAAAAGGCCAGCAGTCCCTTGGCATGGGCCTCATCTGCCCTGTTCAACAAGTTTAAGCCAACCTAAAGTCTTCCAGCACTCACATGGCCATTTGATTTATAAAGAAAAATGCTTTGTACAAAAATAAAGACCTAATTTGTAAGATGAGACAGTTGCACGGCTCATGTCTAGGTTTGCTAGAGGAGCAAGGCATTGTTCTTACCACATCCTTAGATGATGGGTCACCAGATGATCTATGTCGTGAATGTTCACCTTGCAAACCTGAGCCTGAATTATTTTTCTTAATATATCCCTCAGCAGCACCAGACATTCTGTTCCGAATTTCATATCCTACTGGAGCAAAAACAAACAGAAGGAACTTGTCATTGCTTTTCCTATTCAAAGTTGTAACAAGCAGTATAAGAGGGACTTCAATTTAAAAGCTGTTCAAAATTACCTGGAGGCCTTTCAGCTCTTTCAGCAGATGGTCCGGGATTTAACCCTGGTTTTGCAGTTGGCTGCATGATTAAACCATAGAAATATATGAGCAATATTGTTTTTAAGGATGACTAAATGTGACAATATACTAAGTACTAACCCGTGATCTGGAACTTGAACCAATTTGTGGATATTTCAATATTGTCCAGTCAAATACATAGTCAAATTGGTAACCTGCAGCAACAAACTCTATTTAGCATTCCACTACGTTGAAGTAAACAGAGAACAAAAGGAATTAAAGAATTTGAAAACATAAACCAACGCTCACTATATACACTTAAAAAAAATAAAGCACACTGACTTTAAGTAGAAGACAAAAAAAAAAAAAACTAAACCTTAGTCCCCTAAAAACGTGGCCAATATTTCAGCTAACAATGACTTTACTAACAACAAAATACTAACTATATTTGACTCAATTTCTAATGAAAGAGAGGAAAAAATAAAAAATAAAAACTAATCAATGAAACAGATCCTAATATTTAAAAACTAACATTGCCATTGACTACTTTTGAAGTAATCTAAACACACACCCCTTCCTCCATAGTTTGGTAGGTAAAAGCACTTCTATTGAATCTTGTAATGCAAGTCTCACCACCTTCACATTTGTTGATGCACATTATCACCGGCCAACTTCGATATTTTTTAAAATTTGGAGCACTTCTCTCTATGGTGCACTTCTCAAACATAACTCTAAGGGGGAAAATAAATCTATGGCCAGTTATGCCATTGTTTATTTCTCATCATTTTGGTACTTACCATTTTTTGCCAAATGCCCAAAGCGCAAACCTTTGACATTTGAAATATTTTGGCTTACCCTTGTGCGAACAATTATATTCCTCGTGACCAATTTCATGACAAATATTGCATTGGAGGGCTTTGCCTATCCACTTTGGATTAGAAGACTTGGATAAGAAGGCTTTTTCTCCTTTATTTATTATCATCTTCATTTCTCATAGTCCTCCTTTGATCCACCATGTGTAATGTGTTGATTAACTATGCAAAATTTAATTTTGACAAACCTTTTGCATCTTCAAGGGAAGAAAATTTTCCCTCGTATTTTTCAAGGAGAGACACTAACAAGTTATCCACCGCTCTTTAATCATCAAATTCTAACATTGCCATTGACTACTTTTAAGGAATCTCAACACACTATAATTATAAACCAAATGTTGCTATCATAAAAAGATCCAAAAGCCGTATACAACTGCTTACTTAAGAAAACTAAAAACATATACCTTCTCGGATAAAAAGATCCCGGAAAAGTCTCTTAAGATATGAATAATCAGGCTTGTCATCAAATCGTAAGGATCGGCAATAGTGGAAGTACGATGTGAACTCCGAGGGATAACTTTTGCAAAGAATCTGCACAGAATTAAGTAGTACAGCTATTTCAAAGCTTTAAAGGAGCAGAATTCACAGATAAAAGTACCCAGAAGAGAAAGTTGTCAATACATCTATTGGCGTAAGCATTTTCTTCTCACTTATTTTGTCATACTTCTGCTTTTTAGTACCAGCTTTTAATCCCTGCCATGGAAGGCTGACACAAAGAATTGCTACACATATTAGGTACATTCAATGAATAATAAATTTCAAAAGGTAAAAAAAAAATGATGATAATATTGATTACCTTCCCCTTAAAAAATACATGAGCACATAGCCAAGGGACTCTAAATCATCTCTTCTGCTTTGCTCTATACAAAAAGTAATCAAAGAAGAAACCAAGAGAGAGAATCAGTTACAAGCCCCAAATCGGCCATCATTTGAGTGCCTAGAAAACTGCAACAAGAACAAGCAACAACTACAAATGAAGAGGCAACCAGAGAGTCTATTCTTACCAACACCGAGATGCGTATTGACACTAGCATATCGAGCAGTCCCAGTCAAATTCTTGTTTTCTCTGAACAATGTTAATCATGAAAGTTATACAAGAGGCAAGGAAAGTTGACCTAATTTACAATGTTTCTCTTGTTCAAATCAAATAGGAATGGTGTGAGCTTAAACTCATTCTGTAAGTCGCCAATACTTGCCACACAATATAGAATGATTTTTCAAAAGGCATGCCAGAAAAAGTTAGGTAAATTTAGATATTTGATTATTTACATGACGTATAGACATCAATAACAAACTGTTCTTGACTTCTTTTAAAAGAATTGACACTCTCATAATAGCGTTAATACTTATAAATGTACTACAATGTTACTTCAAAGAATTCCAATAAAAAAAATAAGTATTACTTAGCAGATATTATAACATTCCTTTTTTTCCAATAATGAAAGGCCTAAGGGCAGATGGAAAAGGCTCCTTCAAAATTCATAACTTGAGAAAATATTTTGGACTTACAATAACTTGAGAAAGAATTGCTGAAAGAAATGTCCAGTTTAAATATAGTCCTTTAAAGTTTAAAGAATTTTGAGTTTTACACTCATAATAATGTTAAATATATGTGTTAGTTGACAAATGAATCACACCTAAAAATTACAGACTTATAGCACACAATTCATGGCAACCCAATATCAGAAAGGAATCAATTCAAAAAATCTGAAAAGGATCAAGCTAAGACTTCAGAGACTTATTCTGCTATTAATGAGCACAACGTACCTATATGGTATGTGCTTGTGCGTTTGAAGATCTCGATACTTTTTTGCCAGGCCAAAATCAATGAAATACACCTGTGAGTAGCAATTGCCAAGAAGTCAGTACATTGGTAAAGCCAAATTATTTAGAAAGGTGAAATTTTACAGATTAATAAACAAAACATAATTCTCACTGCTCCTGACATTTCAGAATACATCCTTCTTTTTTCATGTCTATAAAAATAAGATCATCTATAACAAATTAACCACGGTGGTAAAAAAAAAAAAAAAAAAAAAACACACACACAAATTCAAACTTATGAGTAAAAGTTGCACAAACTGGAACCTTTCAACAAAAACAGATCAACATTCGTATTCTAAAATATAAAAGTTTAAATCTTGTGGAGTCATTTAGACACAAGCAAAAGGAACATGCTGAAACATTCATATGCGCCAATAATTTAATTACATTGAACAAAACGCAACATTTAATATTTTACACAAATGAATCTATTAAATTTTCAAATAAAATGCAATCAATCTGACAAATGCAGCAATTTGAAGCATAAAATTGGGTGAAGTACAACAACAAAATAGGCCATGCAGCGAAAGCCTTGCAGTGAACACAGACAGGAGAAAGAAAAAGAAATATGATGCAAATAAGGTACCTGATTTGCCTTTCGTCCAAGACCCATTAAAAAATTGTCTGGTTTTATGTCACGGTGAAGAAATCCTCTTGAGTGCATGTATTCAACTCTATTAACCTACATAAGAGACAAGGAAAACATGTGAAGCATGAATACACCCAACCCCAAAGCCATTGCTAATAAGGTGGTAGCATACCATTTGATCAGCAAGCATTAGAACTGTCTTCAGTGAGAATTTTCGGCTGCAATAGTTAAATAAGTCCTCCAAACTGGGACCAAGAAGGTCAATAACCATAACATTGTATTCGCCTTCAACACCATACCATTTGAGATGGGGAATGCCAGCTGCATCACAAGTAAAATAATAAGAAACCTGAGATTGCCCCAACAAAATTAAACAAACATTCACGGAGAGTGGAGTAGAGAGACAGGAATTCACTTACTTCCACCCTGAAGAAGCATGTACAATTTTGACTCATAATGAAGTTGAGGGTGCTTTGTCTTTGCAGGTTCCTAGAATGATGAGAAATGATTAAGACTGAAATAAGCAAGAGCAGACATGAAAAAAAATCCTTCTGCTAGCTCATGTGTCATTCATAGTTTGCATCTAATTGGTCATTCATTCAGATACAACATTGAAAAACCTAACCTTGAATCCTTGATAACTAAATGAAAGAAACACAGATGGATAAAAACATGTCCCAAAGGTGGAACTTTCAGAATGAAAGCACAAGTTTCATTCTTTAGGCTGTTGCAGTTATGTTAAAAAACAACAAACACCAGCAGCAACTGAAGATTGCAATAGCAGCAGAACCATCAATGATTTATGTATCTAAACTATAAATTACTCCATAATTATTATTGCAGATACACTGATACAGCATACATGATTATATCATCTTAAGAATAAAGTCTTAATAAAAAAGAAAACATTTAATTTCACCACCCAAGTAAATTACATGACTTTGAGTACAAAAAAAGAAGGTTCAAGAAACAAACCAGCTTAACAGCAACTTCTTCACCAGACTGTAAATTGACACCTAAAACCAATTAAAATGCCACAAACAATTAAAAATCATCAGCTAAACAAAACACATGTTCTAAATACCTAAGAATAGGGCTTCATTTATACAATACCTAAGTAAAGCTCCCCAAAAGAACCACTTCCAATCTTACGGCCTAGCTTAAACTTTCCACCAACTACATGATCCATGGTAAAGCACTCTCAAATAGTTTGAAATAACCCAATTCAAAAACTTCAAAACCCCACCTCCAACAAAAAAAAAAAAAAAAAAAAGATAAAGCAAAAAGAAACTTGCCTCCCACAAAATTTAGAGGAAATTGATAAAGTTTCTAATAATCAAAAATTAAAAAGAAAAAAAAGGGAAAAAAAAAAAACACTGAACTAACACTTTTCACAAGTTAATTTCCACTTTAGGGGATAAGAGGAAAAAAAAGCCCCCTTCGATCAACCAAATGAACAAATGATTTGCTACTATTTGTACAATCTATAGGTTAATTGAAAACTGAATGTCTTCTTCTTTTGGGAGAATTCAAAGGAAACCCAAATGATATCCTAAAAAACTTTTTTAAAAAAAAAAAGCCTTCTTAGCAGATCCAGCTAAAATTAGAATTAAAAATTGGGGGCTGCATAACACTATCAAAAATATTTGGGAAAAAAAAAAGAGCCTAAAATCAAATTCAACGGCGATGTTTATTGGAAATACGAAATAATATTTCGACTATCAAACGGCATTTGCCAAAAATTGGCACATCGATGATAAGATGTGACTAGATTGAAAGAGTTATTGAAGAAGAGAAGATGAGATTTAAGAAGAGAGATATAAAAAAAAGGGGGGGGGGGGGGGGGGGACAATAAAAATCAAATCAAATTCCTAAGAAAAGAGATTTCAGGGAAGTAGAGTAATTAGGGTTTGGATCTATCTATATCTATGCAAGGAAAGAGAACGATCTACCGGAAAATATTGAGGAGAGAGAAGAAGAGGAGCAGGAGACGACGAAGACGAAGACGAAGACGAAAGAAGGGGGGAGAGGGAAAGGAAAGAGGATAAAACAAGATGGAAGAAAGAAGCAAAATGTCATAATTGTTTGTTATTGGAATTAATTAGTGTTAACTGGTGAAATAATTAACTAATTAAGGTGTAATTAACATGTAATTATCTTTTTCTTTCATAGTGGATTAATAGGGGTACCTTTGTGAATCCTTTCCCCTAATAATGCTCCCAAAACTTGCAATTTCCATTATATGCCTCTTTTTTTTCAATTCCCAAATTATCTTTTTATTAGGGGAAAGGATTCTACCTTTGTAAACCTTTTCCTTAACGACCACTAGTATTTTATGCATGCAATGTTTGTGTTAAATAAATACCCATTATATATTCAACTTAGACCACTAGTAATTAACATAAAAATGTTGGCCCATCCCACTAACTAATGGTTTTCACAAATATTCTTAACGTTGTTAGCTTTTGGGGTGTTTTTTAGACGTCTGAAGATTTTGGAGTTTAATAAACACGTTTTGAAGTTTCTGGGAGTTTATTTAATTAGTTGAGATTTTAGAGGTTTTGTCAAAAGTATCCCAAGTTGCTGGGGGTTCTTTAAAAAAACCTTAATATTATTGAATTTAGATAACGTTATTGACACAAATTATTAGACATAAATAGATTAATATTTATTATATATGCAATTATGTGAAAATAATAAACATGTTAGTTTAATTTGTAGTGAATGATTTATGATGCTTTCTTTGATTAGTTTTGTTCTTAATAATTGCTAGTTATCCGCAAAATATGTTGTTCGTCATAAAAGTACTCATGTATATGCTATGGGTTGTTTTAGAAATATAAACACTTATTAAATAATTTTATTCCATATATACTAAATGTGGTTTTATTATTTTTGAAACCCTATTAATTAGCTTCCTAACTTATTTGATTCAAAGCTGTAGTAATGTCAAATTATAAATTAAGTTTCATAATTAAATTTTAAATGAAGGTAGTGTACATTTTTAGAATTATAGTTGAATTTGAAAAAATAAATTAATAATATAATAGAGTAGGATTTTAATTTACATCGCCGCCACCTCCCCTTCATTTATACCCCTCAATACTTTTTATCTGCAGCAATGAATATTTTACCTCTTAAAAACCGATAAACCAATACGGAAGAAGTCCGAGCATAATAAAGATAAACATGACTTGGGGTAATATAATCTTTCCCTTAAAAACCATAAATGTAACATGAAATGCAACAAATTTTTTTCTTATCTCTATTATATAAGCCAAGAGGGGAGCAATGGTGTCCCCCATGGAAATATCTGAATTACCCTTCAAAATTTTCCGAAAATTTAATTTTCATCACTCCAAACTATTATGGAAAGTTATTGCAATTTTTCAGATTTTGAAAATGAAAATATTATAAAATATTAAGTTCGTAAAAATAAAATAAAAATACCAAAATTCATATTTTTGAATTGTCTATAAATATATACCCATATTGATATACTTTGTCACATAAAAATTTTATCTTTCGATTATCTTAGAAATTTGATAGCTGGTAGAATATAGTAAAAAAAAACATTTTAATTCTTTTTTGTTCATTGTTGTGGGATGGGTCGATGAAAAGGGAAAAGTTTTTTTTATTATGTGAATGAGTGTGAATTTTAAAAATATTTCAATTATTTCCAACAAACAACCTTCGTTTTTTTAGACAAATTAAAAGATACATTTAAAATATTATCGCACGCGAAGCGTGCATAGAAGGCTAGTCTATATTATATAAGGGGAGGGTGAGGTCGCGGCGGTGTCCAAGTGGGTTACCACGCTACCGTTACTCATCCATCATAATTATTGTTAGTCAAGTTGGGGATATTTTTTTCATTTGTGTGCTAAAATATTCCTTAATGATATTTGATTTTTGAAACCATTAACAGCCTTATTTATGTTAGGAAACGAGTAACTAATAAAAATACCATCAGGATGAAAAATAAAGTACGAAATAAGACACGATATTTTTACGTGGAAAACCCTCTTAAACTAGGGAAAAACCACGACCCGATCTCCAGAGAAAAATCTTCACTATAATATATTTGGGAGTACAATGGATACCACTACAACAACAATATTAGACAACATTTGTTTAGAATAAAGTGCTACTTGTACCCATCACATTGGTACTTCCACTAATCTAATCCTAAACACCCTCCCACTAATATTGTGTTTGCCTCACACCAATTACTCCCTCTCACAATTGTGTATTTGTGCTTTCATCCTCCAACACAATCTCACGGTGGAGCTACTAGCACAACATCACTACAAACAACAACCAATCTACTAGCCAACGAAACACGCCGCCTGACCAACATATCAGAAAGACTTTCAACACATGAACACATCTTGTACCGCCGCTAGCGCCACCTACACTTACTTTTACTTGGTGTTGTACAAAAACATCACTTGTACGAACACCCACACAACCCAAACGTGACTTTACATTTTTGTCACTCCTAAATTTAACACTCTTCTTCTTTTTGTGCTCTTCTTGAGGTACTACTTTTGGCACACTTGGTACACACCTTTTTGTGCACCCTTCTTCTGTTGTTGTTGTGCACCCTTCTTCATGTGCCCAAATACTTATATTTATAGGCCTTTAAGCTTGTCATACAAGCCTCCTCAAGCTTATTTACAACCTTATCAACAATCTTATCCTCAACAATCAATGCCCTTACCTAGAGTAATAAATGCAAAGACTACTCAATTGGTTCACCTTGGAGACCAAGGGTTACCACACCCTCTCATGTCATTTTTTCATTTTTTCTTTTTTTTCAATACATAATAAATAATGCAACATGTATTTCATATTTGGGGAGATTAACCCAACAATTTAAAACAAGTAATCACAAATTTTAAAAATCGCAGGTACAATTAATCGTAAAATTGTGTAATTCAAATTCATTTAACACTCAAAATTTATTCATAAATAATAAATACTTTATAAAAATAAATTATTTCCTCAATTTGCTATATATTTACTATGTATACGTGTAGGAGCCACGGGCAGCTCAGGCTCCCCACTTTTTGCTTGCTCCGCCCGTTGCTGCCAAGGGGCTGTTTTAGACCTAGGCGTATTGGCAATGGGAGAAAGAATGAGTTAAGTAGAGGGAAGAAAAGATTAATGAAAAGGGACAGTATTAGTAGGAGTCGCCAATGAGTTTTTAGGAATTAAACTCATAAACCATATATTTAGATCAAAAGAACGAATGGGACACGATTTAGGGACGGATCTAAATAGCACGATTCCACCTCTTCGATCCCATGGGGATGACTCCAAAAATGGTCATACGAACCAAAGTTTGAATTCGGAGGTAAGGGTACTAATATGGCGGAATGGAGTAATAAGAGTATAGATCAGAGTTGTAGTAGGAAGTATGAGGAAAAGAAAAAAAACTGTCCTTTGAAATGAAAAAATTGGGGGTTTTATAGAAAAAAAAGGTCAGCGATTCTTTAGGAAATTCGCTAACAGAGCAGTGCGTAAACGCTGATATGTCAGCGCAAAATATTAGGACGCGCTAACATAATCAGCGTAAATTTCCAAAACACGCTGATTTGCTAGCGTGTCAAATCAAAATACACTCAAATAATAGAAAAAAAATCAATTAATGAGGAAATAAATCAGCGAAGATCAAGAATGAACGCTAAATAATCAGCGCAGTATAGTATCTTGCGCTAGCTGTATCAGCGTATGAAATTTATCTACGTTGATTGATCAGCGTATTCTAACTGGACTCGCTGATTGGTCAGCGTGTCCTCGCTGATTGGTCAGCGTGTCCTCGCTGATTGGTCAGCGATAAAATATTTAACCCAAAATTTTCAAACGCCGTAACTTTTGATCTGTAAGTCCAAATAGGACATGTAATATACCGTTTTGAAGCTCTTTCAGTCTACTATATGACTGTAATATAATTTTGAAATAATTTTTGGTTGAAAGAAAAAAAAAATTAATAAGGCTTAATAATATCCAGTAACACACAATTGGTCAATCCTCTAGAAAAGTGAGTTTATTAATATCATCATCGAGTCTTTCCTCGGGACAGGGGACTAAATCTGGTGTCAACACAACCATATGAGTTAAATCTGTTTAACAAGACTTTGAGTCTAATTTAAAATTTTTGACTTTGGACCAATCTTAGACCAAGGGTCTATTTATCCCTTTTTCGGGAAAAAATTGGTAATATTTTTTTTATGAAGGATTAGCGACATTCTTCCAAAAAGCAAAAATAATCACTAAAATTTGATTTGCAAGTGAAAAATTGTCAAATGTACCTGTTTAGCAATGAATTGAAGCGAATGGCTTCAGAAGAATTTGACAAAAAAAGGTAGCCCCCAATTAAAGGGTATGTATGTGTTTTCACAAAGCAAAATATGACAAAAATATATTAAAAAAAAGTTAGTCAACTACGTAAGTTAGGGGTAGAATACAAAGGAGTGGGGACATCTCAACTTTTTTCCCAATTAAAATAAAAAAGGATTTTTTTTTTTAAAAAATGACAGTAAAAAAATGATATAAAAAAAATAGCAGAGTCCTATCTTCAACACAAGTAATACTTGACAAATGACAATTCTTAGGTGCTTCTCAATCAACAATTTCAATATGCTCATTTGATCTTTAAAAAAAAGTATTCCATTGTTGAAAATTATTTTCTCATATAATAAAAGATAAGTGTTTTTTTAACTTAGTTATCATGTTATGATATAATCTCTTGTGAAGAAGTAAGAGATATAATTCTCACTCACGATTTTGTATGTGCTTATTAGAGAATGCTCAAAGTAATTAGGAGGCCACAATTATTTATGAAAACCAAATCTTAATGAAAGGGAAGCTACAAGTGACATCCTTGCTATGAAGAATGGGTAAGAAGGTTTTAGGTGTGGTGAAAATTATGTGGGCTATGTGATTGTGGAAAAGAAATAATAAAAAACAGAAGAAGTGCATTGGTGCAAGGATGAAACAAGTCACTCTGTATAAATTAGTGGCTAGGGATTGAAATCCTAAGGTGAAAAGAAAAAACAAAATTGGTCATGATAAAAAAAAAGAAGGAGACAAAGAAGAAGAAGAAGAAAATGGAAGAATAAAAGGAAGAAGAAGAACAAATGCTACCAATATATATACAGTATAAAATGTTTTATTTTAAGTGATATTAATGCAATATTTTAGAGCGTTTATGCGCCTTTAATCAAATTGAATATACAAGACTTAAGGTGAGTCTTGTGATTGAAGGACCTTTTATGAGCTCTTACAAAAATTTGCTCAGTTTATTTATTTATTTATTGAAAGTCCTTAAAATGTAGGACAAGTGTAATACCCCAAAATTTTGGGCTATTTTAATTTTTTTTAATTAATTAAATATTTAATTAATTAACTATTTAATTGATTATTATTTAATTAATTATTAAGTTAACCTTTAGCAATCTAATTATTGACCTTGGCCCAAATCTTTTACTTCACTTAGACTAAACCAAAACCCATTCTTCTCTCTTGCACACGCCCAACCCCACGGCCTTGTGGCTAAATCCCTTTAGCTAAATTACTTTACTTTCAACCAAAAATATTAATCTATATCTATTTTTGACCCTTTCTAAAAATCTATTTTTTATCCTAACTTCCTTACCAGAGTTTAGGAAGGGAACTACCCCTCTTGTTGATTATTCTACACGGCCCCCATCCATCCCTTTTCCATTTAATTGTTTTATTTTATTTTCCATCCAATAATTCTAAATTGTATCTAATTTGACCCATCTAAAAATCTCACCTTTGTTCTCCTAACTCCCTACTAGATTTTAGGAGGATAATAACCCCCTTACACCAAGAACCACACCCCCCCCCCCAAAGATATTTTTAATTGGGAATTCAATAATTGCTTACCATCTTTTCCTTATCAAAACAATTTACAAAAATACCTCTAAAAACCTCTTGCTTGGAATTTACCTTCAAGATTGGAGCAAGAAGTAAAAGAAACACCAAGAAGCCGTGTGATACCCTTGTGATTTTTGAATTATATTCTTCATTAATAGGTAATTAGATTGCTTTATTTAATTAGTATAATAGATTAGTTATATAATTTTTAGAATAGGTTTAGAACTACATAGAATTGTTTAGAATTGTGATGATTAAACTTTGAACTACATGTTGTTATATATTTCTGCATGTCGAGTGGTATACACGAGTTCCATAGTGTTTTGATGATTTTATTTTATGTTCTAGTATAAATTTTATGCATATTCTATGATTCTTGCCATATAATCTTGAAGATTGACTTGATGAATTATGTAGCATAAATGTCGAATTATAGCCGAATGTTATATGAATTTTCGAGTGGTTCAATCCTTCAAGAATTGATCTTTTATTTGTAATCTTGATCAGATTAAGTTCTTTAATGATTTTCATAATATAATTCTTGAAAGTTAAAGTATTAATCTTGATTAAGTGATGAGGATGTCGAATGGTGATGATTATGTGGAGTTGATATTCGAAATCTTGAACTATTAATTAAAGCATGGATTTTTATTAAGTTAGTCTAATTTAATTGTTTAATTTCAATTATTTTTGAACAATAAAAGAAAAGATTAAACTTTGATTTGTATTTATTTTTCTTTATGAAAGCCGTGTGATGATATTGAACAAAAGTATGGATTTTTACTTTTTTTTATGATTAAAGATTAGAATTTGAACTTGTTCTTGAAATTATTCTAAATTAATTTAATTAAAGCTTGTATTTTTATTTGATAAAGACTTGAATTATTGGAGTAAATATTCGAAAATTTTGAGTAAAGAGAAGGAATAAAGATTAGATTTTTATGATTCAATTACTGAAAAGACTGGAATATAATTACGATCTTGAAACTATTTTAGTTAATTTAAACTTGTATTTTATATTGATGATTGGATTGGTTATGTGATGTATGATGATGAATTCTTGTATGATTGTTATTACAAAGGGTCGTGTAACTGTGGTAAGGATTGGGTAAGATTTCGACTTCTGAACTTATGTTAAGATTGAATAATGTTAATGAATTATGATTCTTGCATGCCTTTATGTATGAACGTGTTGAATTGAAAGAATAGTGTTGATTGATGAAATTTCGTGTGGTTAAAGAATAGATGTCGAGTATATGGGTCTTGGACTAGAATTTCGAGTCATAAAGTTGAACTAGAATTGAATAGAAGTCAAGTCTTGTTATTGAAAGTCAAATTGTGAACTGGAAAGTTGAACTTGAAAAGATAATAAACTATGAAGTCGAGTCATAATGTCGAGTATATGGGTCTTGGACTAGAATTTCGAGCCACAGCCGGCTCCCCACTTTGTTTTTGCTTCCTCCGCCCGTCGCAACCAAGAGGCCGTTTTAGATCTAGGCGTATTGGCGATGGGAGGGAGAATGGACTAGATAGAGGGAAGAAAAGATTAACGAAAAGGGACAGTATTAGTAGGAGTCGCCAATGAGTTTTTAGGAATTAAACTCATAAACCATGTATTTAGATCAAAAGAAAGAATGAGATATGATTTAGGGACGGATCTAAATAGCACGATTCCACCCCTTCGATCCCATGGGGTGACTTCAAAAATGGTCATACGAATCAAAGTTTGAATTCGGAGGCAAGGGTACTAATATGGCGGAATGCGTCATATTAGCCCATAGGCGGCCTTTACTAATTTCTCTCAATTGCCAATATACAAGTTATATAAAAAAATAAAATAATTAATTATTTTTAAAGAAATTAACAACAAAATAATTCGAAGCTAATAAATCAACGTTTAACAAAATAATACACTGACAAATCAGCGAGTAAAAAAATAATGCGCTGACAAATCAGCGATGAAATAAAAATCGCGCTGACATGTTAGCGCAATAAAAAATTACTCGCTGATAAATCAGCGTAAAAAATATAATTAATTTGTCGTTGATTTTTTTGTTAATAGAAAAAATGAAATAAATAAAATATTATTTACATAAGTACAAAGAAAATAAATGAAAAGTAAGACTCTCAGGAAACTTAGCACTTCTCGTTCGAAGATTTTTCCTTGAGTGTTTAGTTGGACATAATTCCGCCTTATAAAACTTGATTGATTAAAGAACTTTAGCCAAAAACTAAGATAATTGAAAAGAAGTGTTTTGAGAGAGAATAGTAGTAGGGAATTCGAGGAAAAGAAAAATCGTCCCTTTGAAATGAGAAATTGGGTTTTTTTATAGAAAAAAAGATGTCAATGCTTCTTGGAAATCAACGCTGATTCGTCAGTGCAAAATATTAGGACGCGCTAACATAATCAGCGTAAGTTTCCTAAACACGCTGATTTGCTAGCGTGTCAAATTAAAATACGCTCATTTTATTAATATGCAGAATAATGAAAATCTTTTTGAAAAAGGAAAAAAAACAACGAATCAACGTATCAAATAATATTTCGTTGATGCTGTCAGCGTGCCCATGTAGAAAACGCTGATTTGGTCAGCATGTCCTGGTATTATGCGCTAATTGATCAGCAAGAATAATTTTTATTCGCTAATGTTTAAATTTTCCAAACACCATAACTTTTGATCTTTAACTCCAAATAGGACATGTAATATATCGTTTTGAAGCTCTTTCAGTCTACTATATGACTGCAATATAATTTTGAAATAATTTTTGGTTGAAAATAAAAAATATATTTTAATAAGGTTTAATAATGTCTAGTAACACGCAATTAGTCAATCTTCTAGAAAAGTGAATTTATTTATCATCATCGAGTCTTTCCTCGGGACAGGGACTAAATTTGGTGTCAACAACAATATATGACATAAAAGGTAATATTACTCAGAATGAGAAACAAAAAAAAAATACTTCAGTTGTTTTCAGAACAACTGCATAAACTCATTCAATAACAATTGTTCCTGTCAACTGATTTTAACAGCTATTTGTGACAACTGTTTGACTCATCTGTTTGTCATCACTCAAAACATCCAGGGTCCCAACAAATTCCCCCTTTTTGATGATTACAAACCTTTTGAATTTTTTCCTGCAATAAACAAGTTAGTCACAAAAAGCTTCAAAACATATGGAACTATTTTTGAATTTTCTAACTCAAAAAGAAAATAACTAACTAAATCAAAAATCCTAAACTCTAAGTGAATTACTAACTATTTCATCTTATTTTAAGACTAATAACAACTATCCAGAAAAATTGCAAAAATCTGGCCATGAAAACAATTATCCAGAACAGCTGTAAAAAAAACTTTTATTGACTCACTAACTAACTATCCAGAACTGTTTTCAGACTATACTAAACACTTAGGCTTCAGAACTAGTAATCAGACTAAGGTTTATTCAACTAGTCTCAGTTGGCTTTATCAAAACTTCAAAGACCTATTTTCCCCCCTTTGGCATCATTAAAAAATAATCACAGACAAGTAAAGCAAGCAAATTTCATGCATTCATCCAACAGGTAGGCCATACTACCAAAATGTAAGACAAACCAGTAGAGTATGAAAAGAAACCAAATTACAGACAAATTATTTTGTAATAAGGTAAGGAAAACAGAAATACTATAGGCAGATTGGCAGAGTAGGAAAGGGGAATAAGAAGGCTAATGGCAGGCATCATTCATCATCATCATCCTCATCCTCATAAAGCTCAGTATCAGGATCAGAGACTTCATCATCATCTTCAGAAACCTCAGCATCTTCTTCAGATTCCTGTGCAGCTTTCTCTATTAAGGAAGATTCTCCTGCATCCTTCTCACTATCAACTGGTTCCCCTGTTGGTTTAGATTTTCCTAAAGATTGAGCAGCATCCTCTTTTGTTTCCCCTGCCAACTGTAACACTTGAAGTTCTGTAGCAATCAGCTTCTTCTCTAGAGACACATGTTTCTGAGCCATACTATCAGTCAACCCTCTAACCAATGTCATCAAAATGCTAAGGGTTTCCTCCTGCTTTTCCATCCTTCCTAGAAGGGGAGTGAGATCTGCTGAAGAAGCAGACACACTACTCTTCCTTTTCTTTGTAGCAGGTTAAACAGGCTCTTGGTCTCTCCAGACCAAAGCGGAACCAGATGCTTCCAACCCTTTCTGCCTCAGAATCTTCATAGAGAATTTATGTCCTATCACAGTTTCTCCAGCCAGTTTGATACCTTTCTTGGTCATCACATTAGTTAGAATTGAGCCATATGGAAGGGAGTGGGATTGAGAGTTCTTGCACACAATCATGTGGTCTAGCATCAGAGAGGGGAGATTGATCTTAACCTTCTTCATCATTAGGTACATGAGTACCATATCCATTATTCTAACAAAACCCATACCCTGTGCCTTAGGTAAAAGCACCTTGTTGCATATAGAATGTAGTACCAACATGATTGGCTTAGACAGGTTCTTAGCAAGATATCCATCTTTCTTAGCTAATACCCTTCCAAACAAAAACTTGACTATATCATTTTTTATGAACCCACCAATACTGGGCCAACCATCTAAACAATAGTTTGAATATCCATCCCTAGGTATCTTAAAAAAAAACAGACATTGAAGCCACAAAGATACAACTTAACACCAGAACAGTAGAGCTAACACTCATATCAGGGCATAACTCCAGATTCTCATATATTACCCTAACATCCTCTACATATGCTTTTCTAGCAGTCTTAAAAAATCCTATCCAACCTTGAAATTCTAAAATTTCCTTAACCTCAGACAAAGCAAGCAGAAACAGTAGGAGAAACCAGACATCTTCCTGATATCTCCTATCAGAAACAGTAGGAGAAACAATAGATTTACCTTTGGCTGTTTTGGGAGCAGGTGCTTTCCTCTCACACTTTGGGTGGGTGTGACCTTTGGAGAGTCAGAAATCTCCTATTTGATTATGCTACCAGACCTAGTAAACCTTCTGCTTATCACCTGAACTGGAGGACCCTTTGTCTCACCTACAATATGAACTTCTTCTTCTTCAGCCACTTTTGGCTCAGCCTCGACACTTTCTCCTTCAGAACCTTCTCATCAGCCTACACTGATTCATCCTCTTGATCATCTTCCTGATCATCCTCCTCAATTTCCTCCGAAATCTTCTCTAGGGTTTCTGACACAATCCTGTCAGCTTGAACAGTGGTTTCGAGGGTTTTCTCAGCTGGTAATGATGTGGATTTGGTGGTTGAGGTTGATTTTTTATTGGAGGATTTTGTGGTTGAAGGTGTGTTGAGACCCTTGATGTTTTGAGTGATGACAAACAGATGAGTCAAACAGGTGTGACAAATAGTTGTCACAAACAGCTGTTAAAAACAGTTGTCACAAACAGCTGTTAAAAACAATTGACATGAACAGTTGTTATTGAATGAGTTTATGCAGTTGTTCTGAAAATAGCTGAAGTATACTGTTCTTGTGTTACTCATTCTGAGTAATATTACCTTTTATGTCATATATTGTATATTATTTTGTGCATATTTGACATACAAGCTTTCCAATACTTGAGACATGGAGAACAGCTTCATCAAAACCGAAGTGTGCTAACAATGTAGAATCCAAGTGTCCAAGTAGTGAAGAACATGAAGACTGAAGAGTAGCCTTAGGGTTTTTACTTAGTCTTTTTGTTGTATAGAGTGTTTAAGTAGTTTAGTAGATTTGTGATGTTTGATCTTGGTATGTTGCACACCAGACCAGTGTCTAGTGGTTGCAGGTTAACAAACTGGCCCACGAAATAATTTGAAAGAATTCGATTCTTGGATTCTTTAAAGATTTTGCACGCGGTTAAGTCAGTTTGGTAATCAATGTTAAGTGTTAAAAAAACCCACGTATCTTTATGAGATCTCAGCAAATCTTCGAGATCTTTTGATTTCGAATATTTGATCTCAACATTAAATGGGTTTAATCATTACGGTTACAAAAACCCTCTTGATTGGAATAATATGGGTTTTTCTAAGTGCATATATATAGTAGCATTCAATGAACAAAAGTTAGCCAAGATAGACGACTCTCCAATACTTTATTGAGCAATATTTTTGAGAGTCCAAAAGATCAAACAGAACAGTTTACAAACTACAAGAGCATTCGAAAAAACCCAGATCTTAACTTCATCTCTTGCAAGCGTTTGAGAAGCATCTTTTGAGAGAAAATTTTTGTAATTCATCACTAACAGATGGGTTAGTGATTGGGAGCATTTGAGAGTTAATATGCGAGTGCTTGTGAGTTCAAGTGCGAAACAACACTCTTGGGTTGAGAGTGAGAAAGTCTATCGTATGAGTTTACGATAGCATTTGTACTATTTTTTGTTCATCAGAGTTGATTAATAAAAGATTGGTAGCGAGAGTAGGAGGATGTAGGCACAGTTGCCGAACCTTGTTAAATCTGTGTGTTTTTTATTTGCTTTACATTTACTGTTTTACTTTTCTAGATATTTCCGC
The DNA here is from genome assembly GCA_951394345.1 of Salicornia ramosissima. Taxonomy (NCBI): domain Eukaryota; kingdom Viridiplantae; phylum Streptophyta; class Magnoliopsida; order Caryophyllales; family Amaranthaceae; genus Salicornia; species Salicornia ramosissima. The sequence goes on along the minus strand of OX596238.1, from coordinate 46,380,501 downwards.
TGCTAAACCAGTTCTCTGGTTCTATCCTATCGCTAGAACAAATCAAGAAAAATTTGATAAAGAAAATTTTAAAGAAACACTCAATTCACCCCCCCTCTTGAGTGTTGTTGGGACCTTCAGTTGGTATCAGAGCAAGTGCTTTTCGCAAGGGTAACACCTAGAAATGAAGATCCATGGCTGCCCACGAGTTAAGTGCAATGGGGTATGACAACAAGACACCCAAGTTTAATGGCAAGAACTATGCTTGGTGGAAAAATAGAATGAAGAACATCATTATTGGTATAGATTATGAGTGTTAGTTGCTTGTGAAGAATGGTCTATTGTAAATCGCCATCAGTGACGACTCTGGAAAAACAGTTGCTAAAACAGAAGACCAGTACACCAGTGCAGATTTCAAGAAATTAGAGAAAAATGCAAAGGCAATGTCAATCCTTCAACAAGCTATTGGTGAAGGTGAAATAAACAGAATATCAACATGTAATTCAGCCAAAGAGACTTGGAACACTCTTAAACTTGCCTATGAAGGCACCAGTGAGGTAAAACATTCTAAGATTGATTTACTAATGTCTAAATATGGATCTTCCAATATGAATAGAAATGAAAACATTAATGACTGTTTTAGAAGATTTATGACAATAGTAAATGATCTTAAGTCTCTTGGAAAAACTTTCACTGATGAGGACTTGGTTAGAAAAGTGTCAAGAAGTTTGACAGGGTCTTGGACAACAAAGGTTACTGCAGTGCATGAGGGAAAAGATCTATCAACTCTTTCTCTAGAACAGTTTATTGGTTCCCTCATGACCCATGAAATACTAGTTGATTCAAAGAGTTAAAAAGACCCAGTCAAGAGTGTTGCAATGAAGGGAACAGTTGAAGAAGAGGATGACATTGCTATGATGGCAAAGAGATTTGAAAAACACTTCAGGGCTCAAAGGAAAAACATGAGGAATAAAGGTTCAGGAAAGCAAAGCACCTTCAACACTGGATGTTTCAAGTATGGAGAAACAGGTCGCATCATTCGTGATTGTCCTTAGTGGAAGGATGAACAGTCCAGGAAGGAAGATAAGAGAGCCTTAAGAGAGCTATGGCAGCAGCTTTGTGGGGGGAAATTCTGACTCAGGTTCTGATGAAGAAGAAGGAGAAACCCCTGATGACGAGAAGTGTATGACATCCATCTTAGAACATAGTGGTGAACCAGTTCAGGAGAACAATTCATCACATGTGTGCCTCATGGGGAGAACAGTTGGATCAAGCTCTCAACAGGTAACAATTTCCAAAATCCGTGAGGACATGTATGAGTATGACAAAGAAAATATGCTTGAATGTTTAGAAACAATGCTTGATCAATATCTTGAGTTAAGTAATGCTTATAAAGATGGTAAAAACAAATTAAAAGAAAAAACTCGAGAATGTGAAATATCTAATGCCAGTTGTGATCATTTGGAGGAGTTATGTCTTAACGTGAAAAATGAAATAGCTGAAGTAGAAGTTTCACTTGATCAATGCAAGGTGGAATTGGAAACAGTTAAATCTAACAAATCATAGAATGTTTTATCTGATGATGAGGAAGATCTAATGGTCCCCTGGTGAATCTTTTACAAAACTCAGAGGACCCAATTAATCTTGATGTTGTCAAAACTAAGGCGGGAACCTTAAGCAAATCTGGTCTGTTAAAAAGTTTTTATCTTCTCTTAGAAGAAGTTAAAGATTTGCATAAGGAGCTTCACCGTAGTTAATGTAGAGTCAAGCACTAAGGTCTGTAGTATTATTGATGAGTATGAGGGTCAAATATGTGATTTACATGTTGAGCTCTATACTCTCAAAGAGAAAAACAAGAAACAGTCTGCCCACAATCTGAATGAGTCTTTGGTTTCAGATCTGAGATCAGAATTTGCAAATTTGAAAAGTGATTTTAAATCATTAGATGATAAGAATAGTCGTCTAATCAAGATTCTTGAAACCAAAGAACATGAGCTCCAAAATAGTCAAAAACTTGTGGACAAACTGTGTTAAAAGCAGAAAAGAACCTTAAGTCAAGTTCTGTCTCTAAAGAACTTGGGGGTTTTTGAACTTGGGGGTTTTGGTTCGTGAGGGGTGGTTGGGGGCTGTACGGTGGCGGCGAAGGGGTAGAAGGGGGCGACGAATGGGGCTGGAGTGGTTTTGGGGTGGTGGAGGTGGGTGGGGGTTGTCTTTTTAATTTGGGTGGTTAGGGTTAAGGTTTTGAATGGTGGGGAAGGGGAGGAGTCTATCATGGTGGAGGAGGCCAGGGGTGATGCCGGCAAGGGGTGTGGGAGGGGAGGGGGTGGTTTTGGTTGTGGTGGAGGAGGTGGGGGGTTGTTTTAGAACTTGGGTGGTGGAGGTGGGTTTAAGGTGGTGGTGGTGTATTCCTTTTTTAAAACAAACAACTTATTAAATCTAACACTTTTACTTTTCATTCTCCCTCATTCTCATCCCTAAAGTGATTCTCTTTTCCCTTTGATAACCAAACGACCCTTAAGAAGAAACCCACTATATGGCATTATTTGGGATTGAATTGAGAAGGGGCCAATATCTTGGATTATTCTCGTCAATTTATCCAAAATAAAGAATTAAACGTTTTATGTCAATAAAAAGAATACATATTACTCCATCCGTTCCAAAATAAATGGTTCATTTACTTTTTCACTTCACTCAAGACACATTTAAATATAAATATCTTAAGTTGTATATGATAAAAAATTATAAAAACTATATATTTAGAAAGTACCACATGACTATGTTTTTTCTTATATATATATAAAATTAAAGAGAATCAAAGTTACAAAGTAAACACTCCCAAAAAATCAAAATGTGTCATTTAATTTGAGACAAATAGAGTAATTATTTTTTAATAGCTTTCAACTAGCTTTTATCTAGTATGAAGGTTAGGTTGTCAGACCATTAAATTTGCGCTAGAAATTGTAATTTCATAGATTCATTAAAATATCTCCCATTCGACTATCAATTAGAGGTGGAAAATAAAAATGTATCTGATTTTCAATCCGGTATCCGGTTTTTTAACCCGAAAAAACGGGTATCCACTCCTATTTAAAAAATCGGAGCGGATATCCAACTTGTAAAATCAAATACCGGGTTGGATCCGGGTCGAGATTTTTGAAAACTGGATACCCAATTTTACTTTTTAAAAAATAGTTTTTTTATTATTAAAAAACAATTTTTAAAAAAATTGTTTTTTCTTTTTTATTTAAAAAAGCAGTTTTTTTTAAAAAAATTAAACAAAAAAAATAGTTTTTCTTTTATTTAAAAAAAAACAATTTTTTAAAATAAAAAACAGTTTTTAAAATAAAAAACAGCTTTTTTAATAAAAAAATAAAACAGTTTTTTTATTAAAAAATCAGTTTTTTTATTAAAAAATCAGTTTTTTTATAAGAAATAAAATAAAAAATCGGATCCGATATCCGGTTTCCAAAACCGAAGTTCCAGGTATCCGGATCGGATTCGGGTCAAAAAAGTATGATCCGAAAAATCGAGTACCTGATTTTCCAGATACCCGAATTTGCCCACCCCAGTATCAATTTCGTTATTGCAAAAAAAATTATTAATTTTTTAACAACCCATATTTTTTTTAAGTTTATGGTAAAAAGTTGTAATTTTTTAGCTAGAATTTATATTTAGCTATCAAATAGTTTGTCAAAAGATTTAATATCATTTTAAAGCTACTTTAACCATACAAAGCTTTACCCATGGAAACTTCCTATCTCCATGGATAGAAAGGTATTTATTTGGAAAGTCCTCAACTCTGCCCTTCCGACAGGGACTGAATTGACCAAAAGGAATCTTGCTACTCAAGTGCACTGCAATTTTTGTCATCAACACCGCAATTGCACGATAAACGAATCTCTAGCCCACATTCTTAGGGCCTGTGAGTTTGCAAGCCATGTTTGGAAAGGTGGCTTACTAGCTATTTGGGTTGAGGGCCAGGCCCATATCCCTATCCACACCTGGATAGTCAACTGGCTAAAACTCCTTAAGTGTCGGTCGTCAAGCAATAATAAGATGATTGTTTATTTTTCAACTACTCTTTTCCAACTTTGGTGCTCTAGGATGTTTTCCAACACGGATGTTTTCGAAGACAATAGACCCAGTGCTTACACCGTCATCCAAACATCGCCAACACTTTTGAAGACCAAGCGCTCACCTCCATTTCCACTCTTTTGAGACGGTCTCCCCAAAAACCGCCGGGTTTCCACGAGGTACTCTCCCATAAAGCTTGCCTCATTTGCAATGGTCAGTGCGAAAGTCTCTCCATCTTCAAAATAACGGGTGACGCTAAGAAGCAGGGTGGAACTAAGTTCCTTATTTCTTTCAGAAACCCTACCAATCAAGTGGAGACAACCGACATAAGTTTCATGAGCCAAGATAAAACAAATGCTACCCTATGGGCTATCCTTGAAAGCTTAAAGATTGCGATAAAATGTTCCTGCCTTCACATCCATCTTACCATAAAAAACAAGACGGATTTCAAGGATCTCACCAACAATACTGGCAGATATCAAGACAAGATTGTGACCAAAGAAATTTGGAATCTTCTAAGGTTTTTTCATTGTTGTTTTATTAATTCTTCTCGCTTGACAAAGTCTGTTCCATAACTTTGTCCTTGCCCATTGTAAAAAAAAAAATAATGAAAGTGAGCTGCTACCATATACAAAGACTAAAACATGATATACTTCCTCCGTTTCAAAATAAATGCAACAATTTCTATTTTAGGAAGTTTCAAAATAAATGGAACAATTTTAGTCTTTCCATTTTTGTAAGTATTTTCTTTCTATCTCTCACATCCACTTTCTCTCTCTATCCCTTTTACTCTCAGAACAAAAAAATGTCTAGGAGTCCGTGCATTCTAATTTGTTGCGTTTTTTTTTAAACGGATGAAGTATATATAATTATATATGTCAAATTGAGAACGATAATGGTTTAATAGATAAAAAGTAACCAAATTACTTGTACTATAAAGAATGAAACAAACTCAATCATCAATTCATCATTGCAAAAAAGAAAAAAAAGATAAAAAAAAAAGATGGGTTAGTTAGTAGCAGGTCTTGAACCGAGCCATACTAAAGGTGAACCAGACTAATTTTGGCTATCATAGGCTCACAATTATCAAGGGAAAAAAAAAGGAAACCTCGCAAAAGTGTGGAGTGAGGTTCAAACCCAAGACTTCAAATTTGAAATTTGTAAGACTGAACTAGCAGAATATTAATATGAAATAGTATGCAATAAACCTATTAAAAAAATATAAGACACTCGTACATTATAAAATAAATATTATAGTACTTGTATAGTTTTTTTTTTTTCTTTTTTAATAAAAAAAACTAAGATATATCCTCCCTCCGTACTAAAAAAACTACTATATTTCGACCAAAAAAACTCTCACGATTTTAATCAAAGTGGCACAATTTTTATGGGAGGGAGGGAGTATAATTATTTTGAAATAGATTATGAAAAACTTGATCAAGTTATTAAATTAACATGAAAATTGTGCATTCAACAAACCTAAAGTAACAAATGATAGCACAATTGAGAAAACAAAGTACAGTCTCCAACCCCAGGATCAACAAGACTAGGAAAGCAGAGCAATTTCATCTGAAAATCATGATAAATAGGCCTGTATAAGGTAAAACACTTGCTTGCTTTATTATTTCTAATGTTATACCACTCATAATCTTCAACAACCATTCTTCTTTCCCTAGTAGTAGTGGTCTTCTCTTTAAACAGCAAAATCTCATCATCAATTCCTCCCTTTACAGTAGGCAAGATTGTTCTACAATGGCTTCCACACTCTTTAATGGAGAATTTAGTCCATGACTCACACACTCCATACTCCTTCATCATCCACAAATCGATCCAATCACTGTTTGGAATTTTAACAGATAAACACAAACAACCATTCAAAATCCCCAAATTAAAACCATTAGGTTTTTCCCAATGACCTAGATTTCCGACAATCTCACAATCAGGCAATTCTAAATCAACAACCCATTGTTCCTTCTCCAGATCGAAGCAAATAATACTTCTCTTCTTCGTAAGATCACAACAGAACAACCAATGCGGTAAATGATTTTCTAAAAGCACAGAATTTCCTACGTATGTACCATAAAGATAATAAGAAATTCCATCATCAACTATTTTCCAGCAATTTTCCTTAATGCTATAAACCCTAACTCCATCAAATCCAACTTGAACAAGTTTATAATCATCCATTAAACCATCATACCCAAACCCTTCCCCAATTCCTGTGCGACTAAAGTAATACCTAGATATACAAGCAATTAATTTATCGGTACTGGGATTCAGAACAATCGAAAAAGTATCAGCTACGGTAACGCACAACAAGCCGCGACAAGTACCTCCTTTTAACCTAAAAGAATATGGTTCTCTGAAACGTAGAGGAAGATGAAGATATCGAGCCTGCGATATCTCTTGCGAAGCGACGTCGTCTAACACTTTAAGGCATTTAAAGCCGTCTTTTTGACAAATGGACACCATCATCACAGGGTGGGAAATTGATTGATTGAGATGAAGATTAATGAATGTGTTCGATGAAATATAGTCATGGAAGAATTTGTTAACAAACTTGAATGATTGATATAGGGTTCTTGCTGGTAATTTTAAAAGTATTTCTGTGATTGTTATATCAACTGGAAGCTTTTCCTTTGAGAAATTTCCTTTTTTTTCCATTGATAATTATTGAATTTCAACCTCAATTTGAACTTGCTAATTGTTTTATTTTTTTTTTCCCCGAGAAAAGGACTTGCTAATTGTTAAACGTAGTTAACAAAAATAATGTTTAATGATTATTTGTGTTATTTTTCTCATATATAATTATATATATATATGCAAGTAAGCAACCACTTAAGCACTAACGGTCCGTTTAGTAGCCGGTTATAAATTGAGGTAATAGGAATAAATTTATAACTAGATTGAGAAGGAAAATCAAAATTCATTTCATGGTGGTGCTACCCTAACTCTAATTTATCAAATTTTTTTCACAAATATCCATTCTCATCAAATACCACCCTTCTACATGGTAATGGATGGTAATGGAAAATAGGAAGAAATTTCAAGTTTGAGAATGAAAACAATGTTTTCCATGGGGTTTTTGAAGTTTTTTCTTAACAAATTACACTTTAAATTCATTACCATTACCACAATTCATTACCAATAACCAAACGGACTATAAAAACTTTACATTAACGAAACCCAAGAGGTTTATTAAGAAATAGTCCAGCACTAATTGTTGGTAGAACGAAAAAATATTATAGATAGGATTTTTTTGTCCAAAACCCCTTAAAATTTTGCATAGAGCTGTCAATCGTGTTGTGTCATGTTGATTTCAGGTTGACCAATATACATAAACAGGTTGAACCCTCTAACCCAAACTCGACCCGTTTAATAAACGTGTCGTGTTAACCCGCGTTTCAAATTCCTTGACCCAAATCTGTTAATTTCGTGCCGTGTTCCGGTCGTGTTAGCTTGTTAGGTCAAATTTTCACTATAGAATTAATATTCAAGTGTATTAGTGTAATTGTGTCGTGTCGTGTCAACCTGTTTACATAAATGGGTTGAACCGCTTAACCCAAACCCAACCCATTTCATAAGTGTGTCGTGTCGTTTCAACCCGTTTACTTAATCGTATCAAAATCTTTGACCCAAACCCGCTAATTTCAAGTCGTGTTATCGTGTCGTGTCAGTTTTTGCTGGCTCTACTTTTGGGCACTTTGCGAAAAAGCTACCTTATAAAAACGAAATTGTCCAAAACTACCTAAATTATACAAAACCGTTGTTGACTCATACCCAAGTGGTTTGAAGTAAGTTTGACGCCAGTTTTGCACCCTGAAAATGCACGTGCCGGTCACGTGGGGTAGTTTTTCACCCAAATAACATTGTTTTCCCCAAACCACCGCCCCTCCTCACATGCAACCTACCCTTACCATCATTAACCATCTTCGACCTTGAATCAAATGAACCTCCCCAAAACTCACCACCACCACCAACACCATCTTCTCAATCATAACAACCCGAAACGCATCACCGCCACCAACTTCTCATATCAAAATAACCATCACCAACTTCCCAATCATAAAACCACATCAAAACCAAAATCGAGCACCATCACAACCCATCTCAAGAAATCACCAAAAAAAAAAAAAAAAAACAAAGCTAGAAGTTGGGTTCGATTGGTTCGGTTGGGTGGTTGCGATTCTTAGTCTTAGTTTTGGGGTTGTTTGATCGCGATAATGGGTTGTGGGTTTGGTTTCTCAGTGGTTTGGGTGATTTGAGTGTTGGTAACGGGTTTGGTTGGAATGGTTCGTGGGTTCGTTGCGGTTGTGTGATGAAGGGTATCAGTGGTGTAATGGTTTTTGGGCGTCGGTGGTTATGATTGGCAGTGGTTGGTTGGCTTCGATTTCGTGGCTGGGGCATTAGGCTGCGGTGATGAGGAGGGGCAATGGTTTGGGCGAAAAATGAAGTATGCGAAAATTTGTCCCACATAATTGACACTTGCATTTAAGGGGTTGAAAACTGGGTCAACGTTTTTTAAACCACTTGGGTATGAGTCAACAACAATTTTGCATAATTCAGGAAGTTTTAAACAATTTCGTTTTTGTAATGTAGTTTTTCATAAAGTGCCCAAAATTTTAAGCTAGGGGTGCCCTTGCCCGTTACCCCTGTTGGTGATGATGATGATGGTGATGGAAGAAGATCCATTTTCCCTTTCTCATTTTTTCCTTTAAAAAAATAAATAAAAAGCAATAATTAAATTTCCTCCACCGCCCCTTGCAGTGACTGCTTGGGCAGTGGAGATGGGCGGTGTGGATGGAGGTTTGGTGTAGGTTTAAGGGGTTGGTACCGTGGTGGATTGATGGATGATGAATGAATAATCAATAATGATGGATGGTGAGCGATGGGTTGATCGAGGATGATTAATAATTAATAATCAATAATCAATAATAAACAATAATAGTTGTTTAATTGGTTTATTAATATTAAAATATGTGGGGCCCATTGATTTTTAACCCGCTCAAGAGGTTACTCATAAAGTGAGACCAATGGTGGAAGAACATCTCAAAACTTAGAATATTCCAGAATTAATCAAAGTTTGGAATAATGATAAAAGATGGCTCAAACATGGAAAAATTATTAGCAATTTTTCCTAAATAAAATTGCAATATTAGTTCTTTCATCTTATAGCTTTTTTAAGGAAGAAGAAAACATTTGTTGTAAATAGAAATAGCTTTTATTGTAATAACTGATATTCATATAACTTATATATATGTTTAAATTCATGGAACTCAGACTCTTGAAAGCACCCCCGGTCGACCAAGTCTAATAAACTAAAGGAACTGGCGTTGCCAAGGGCAAGCGGGTTACCTTATCCCTACCTACTAACGCTTCTGGTTAGATAGACGAGTGTTGGCCCTGATTTAGCAATCAATCCAGATGCGACATCAAAAGTAGTAAGAGCCCTCAAACATAGCTCAATTAAAGAGCAACGTATAGTATATGCTAAGGAAAGGATGACTCATTCAAGCCCATGAAAGCATAAGACGGTAGGTACTAGGTAGTATGTAGGTGAAATTTACCCCCGGAAAAGCATGTAGACTTCTTGTTAACCAACAATTATGATAAAAGATTCACTAGGAATGGGCTACTTCCAAATTGGCTATAGATCGAATAATTCTATAAGAGATCTTATCAGACTTTCTAAACTCGTTAGACTTAATTACTATTAATACTAAAAAAATTCGATTATTCGACTAGAAGAGGGTATATATCTATAATCTATCTATATCTATAACAATTATTAAAAGGTGCGCGAATCACTATAATTACGCCACGTAAGCATTGACACAATTGTGACACATGTGCAGAACCGCCATGTCAACATCACTTAAATTTATTCGATTAGAAAAACACATAAGAAATAATTGTAATGAGATTCAAACCTAGAACTTTTATATGAAAGTGGTAGATAGTAACCAACTCAACTATGTTTATTTATTGATTTAAATATGCTTCTTTATAACCATATTGTTTTATCACTTAGGAAAAATAAAAAGAGAAAAAAATATATATACTTCCTCCGTTCCAAAAAAAACGCAACAAACCAATTTGCACGCATTTTAAGGAAGTGATTTAAGGGTGTAAATGAGCAAATTAATCAAAATAATTTTAACACAAGTAAGAATGATATTATAGGTTACTTGTCTTAAAATTACATATATTAAGTTGATCATTTAGACCTTTAAATCTATTCCTTAAAATGCGTGCAAATAAGTTTGTTGCGTTTTTTTTAGAACGGAGGAAGTATATAAAATAATGGAAGAATGCGATGAAGTGATAGCTCATAGTAACAAATGTTTTGCTAGCTCCAATACAATGGTTTTTTTTTTTCTAATTGAATTTCATCTCGTCCATAAAATTCATCTACAATCCAACTTATAATTTTCAATTTATTTTGTTCATCATAATACCTAGATTTGTTGTTGGCGTTTTCCCATCATGTTGATATTTCATTTGAGATAGATGTAAATTGAGGGTAATTTTACTGATTCGAGCTTGTTTGGATGGTTCTTGGTGTTTCCACAGTCAATGATTAACATTCATGCCAAAGGTCTATTAATTATAGCACATTTATTAATTGCACCATACCTTTTAGGCTTCTTTATGTCTCTATAGCCTTTTGTGCACGCTATGTGTACTAATATTTAGGGCTTAGTGTTATTCGATAGTAATAAATCAAGTCCATATTAAAGTTTGTAACTAAGTTGACATCCATGTTGTTATAGAAGAGACATTGGTTTACTTTAAAATGGTAATTAAAACACATTTTTATTATTATTTATGCATCCATTTACACTGCTTGCAACAACAGTTTATTGTTAGTACTAAAATCAAAGCTTTACTTGGGGGCACCATGTAAAGATTTACAAAAAATAGTATTGATTGATTTTTTTAAAAAAAAAATAAAATAGCAATATATTAAATAGTGTCAGTCAAACTATAATAAGATAATGCATTAAAAATACAAAGTTATACAAAACGTTAAAAAAATCTATTTTTTTAGCATAAAATAACTCATATTTTATTTTATAGAATAAAATAACATATAATTGATATTTTGTTGAATTAATTTAAAACATTAAAATTGAATATGATAAAGGAAAAATTATCTTTTATTTTATTGAATTAATTAAAGAATCAATTGTTAATTGTAATTGATTGAAGCACAAATAAGGTAATTTTTCATAATTGTTTTAAGTTAAGGCTATATAATTATTTTCATGGGGACATCATAGCTCCACCATTGACTTATATATATATATATATATATATATATATATATATTATGCTTTTTATGCATGTAATATGTGCGGCAACATTTTTTTATATAATTTTTTATACAAAAGTAAAACAAACAAAAAAGAAATAAGGTTTGAATATGAGTTCTCTTCCATTTTTTGATAGTATAAAAATAGGGAAATAATTAATATGCAAATTGAATTTCTTTCATATAAAAAAAAGAACAAAGAAAAAGTTTCCACTATATATTTTTTTCTCTAGTACAAAATAATTTTCATTATAATCAAAAGGTAAAAAAAAAAATGTCAAAAAATATATCAATATGGGTATCAAATTGTAGAGAATTAAAAAAATATGAATTTACATATTTTTATTTTTAATTTTTGAACTATATATTTTGTATTATTTTTATTTAAATCAATAAAAAATTGTAAGAACTTTTCTTAATTATGTAGTTTGTGGTTTTAGAAAAATCAAAGGGTATTTGAGACTGTTCTAGGGGGGACACCATAGCTCCCTTTGACTTATATAATAGAGATTTCTCTCCGTTTAACAGATAGAGCAAATGTGTAAAATAAAAGCAATAAAACTGTTGGACCCGGGGCAACGGCGGGCCAAAACACTAGTTATATACTAAAACAAAGTGTGCTTACATCATCCTACCCTCAAACTATACAAATGTCACATCCTCGTATAATTTTTTCCCTCTAAAGCTATTGATGGTGTCATATTTATTTTCTTTTGACTTTTATTGTATTCTTTAATCACCTTTAAATTTTCTAAAAGCTATAAATGCCTATTTAGATCTTCAATATTCATTTTCCAATTATAATTACAATTATTTATATTTGGAGAAAGCTTTTTTTGGTAAATATTTTTTTACAATGTTCAAGTACTAATTATGTTCAAGTACAAGAGTACTAATTATTTGTTCATGAAATTGAATTGTATAACAACATCATCATATAGAAACTAAAATTTTACCTTTGAAATGTTTGTTTGATACAAACTTGATTGGAGTATGATTAATGTGACGTATTGTATATATAAAATTAATATTTTTTTTTTGTATAGACCATGCATCACACGGAACTAATCTAGTATGCTGACATCATTTCCACCTCATACAAAAGAACACATGTCATTTCCTCCTTCAATTTTTTCCCTCCAAAAACTACATTAATTATTTTATCTTTTCAATGTTATATTTTAATTAATGTTTTGTTTAAAAAAATCATTATAAGCCTAATTTATCTGTAATTATGCTTACATCATTCAGTACTCATGAAGTCATTTTATGCAATTGATGATGTTATCTTGGACTTAGTACTACTATAATCTATAATCTATAATCTATAACTTATACTAAAAGAAGACATTGTTTGCATCGTCAATGGCATGTGTCAAACTGTTTGAAATTTTCCCTTCAAAAATAAATATGACACCATTCTTTATATAAAAAAAACCTAAAAAAATAATTATTATAAATGTTTGAAATGTCAACTATTACAAATTTACAATAAATGTTATTTCACTTTACGACAAATGTTGTCTTTTTTCTTTGAAATACAACAAGATGAAAAAGCTAATATTATAATTTTAATTTATTTATCCTTCCATCATGTATATAATGCATTTGGGTACGAACTACTTAAATTTCAAAATATTTGTTTAACCCTCCATAATTTATTGATTCAATTATCATTAATTTGTATAAACTGTGCAACGCACAGGTGATAATCTAGTGTGTGTATATATATATATATATATATATTTCTTTTTTAAAAAAAAAAGTATGATGTCATATTTAATTTTGGAGGGAAAATTTTTATTGAGGATTTGATATTTTTTTTTGATGATGTAAGCAATGTTTTGCTTTAGTATAAGTTATAAGTTATACGGAGTAGATTTTTATGTACTATTAGAGTACTAGGCTACTACTAGCATTGTTTACTCTTGATCCATAAAGGTAAACTTCATTGTTAGGAAAAATTAGAAACAACCCCCCTAACCTTTTCACGTTTTTTTGCAATTACCCCCTTGTTTATTTAATTTTTAAAATTTAACCTTTAACATTTAACTCCGTTAACTCGTTAATTAAGCAAATCACTCCCAAATTAGAATATTCCAATTTAACGGAATATTACCTTTGATTTGTTAATTAACAACTCAAAATATAATTAACACACTAACATGGATTATCAATACACTAATCTTTATCATTAATACATTATCTTCATCTTCTTTCTCTCTCCTCTGACCACCCCCTTACCACCACCACCAACTCCTCCTCCTCCATTGTCTTTATCTCTCCTTTGACCACCCCCTGCCACCACCACCACCACCACCACCACCATCACCTTCATTTTATTTCTCTCTCCTCTAACCACCCCCTGCCACCACCACCACCCTATTACCCGAACCCCAGCCACCCTACCACAACCACCAAACTCAAGCCAAACCGACCCCAGCCAAATCGAACCCACTTCACCCTCAATTCGAACCACTCCACCAACAATTTAGCCCACCACACTACAAATTTGAACCATCCCACTACAAATTTGAACCATCCAATTCAACCCACCCCACTACCAATTCAAACCATCCACCACTAATTCAACCCTCTCTACTACCAATTCGAACTACCCCACCACCAATTCAACCCACTCCACCATCAATTTGACTTTTTCGAGATCAATACAGGTTCAAATCAAACCACTATAGATTGAAGGAAATGAAGATTGATCTGAACTCTGAAGGAGTTAATTTCTTGGTTGAGTTGTAGTGGAAAAGAGAGAGAGAGAGATTTGAGCCTTTTGGGAGGGCCAAAGGAGCGAGAAGAAAGTGGAATTGGGAGAGGATGATGAAGTGGTGGTGGTGGCGGCGTGGGCAAAGGAGAGAGAAATAATGGTGGTGGTGGTGGTGCAGTGGTTAGCGATGGTAAAATGAAGAAGATGATGAAGGAATTATTAGGGAGAAAGTTGAGGGTTTGATTAGTAAAAAATGATCCTATTAGATTTTAACAGATTTTGGTGATTTGAAAATGATTTGCTTAACTGAGCAAAATGCTAGGGGGGTTAAATTTTTAAAAAAATAAAACAAGAAGGTAATTGCTAAAAACGTGAAAAAAGGTCCGGAAGTTATTTTTAATTTTTTTCTTATTGTTAATGCCAAAAGTCAAATTGTATAAACTTAAAAATCAAAGGGATAGTAAATATTCCCTCCGTAACATAAGACTTTCAACAATTGGTTTTGCACGCATTTTGAGGAAGCGATTTAAGGGTGTAAACGAAAGAATTACTCAAAATAAAAATTAATATTAGGAACTTATAATCACATTCTTGCTTGTACTAAAACCATTTTAGCTAATTACTTCGTTTATACCCTTAAATCGCTTCCTCAAAATGCGTGCAAAACCCATTGTTGAAAGTTTTATGTTACGGAGGGAGTACTAAATACCACATTGCAATTATTGATAAACTTTTATTGTTTTAGTATAGATACATTTAAAAGCCTATCGAAATAAATGACTACAATATTATTTTTTATGTTTAATACGTAGTATGAAATCTTATTTATCGAACCATAATTTCGAATGGACTATTAAGTAAATTTTTTTTAAAAAACAAAAACTCCTTATATCCAATCCTTATTTTCTTTAATCTCTTCATATCTTACAAAAAATTTGTATACAAAATCTTGTGTTAAATCATCAAACGGTCTAATAGACTTTTAAATGCTTTTAACTAACTGGTTCAGCTTTATATAAAATAAAATAGTCATCTTGCTTCAGAAGTCTACAACTGTTCCATTGAATTAAACCCTCATGCTGTTCATAGTGACAAATTAGCTTAACATGAAAACCATAACAGCTTGCTATATTACACACAAAAAGTGCTTTTTACCACAATTGAAATGACTAAAAAGCAAGCAAGGAAATCTCTTTTAACAACTCCATCCAACAAAGCTTTCAAAGGAAGAAAATGCAACACTAGATGAATCAAACATCAGAAGTTAGTCTCTTAATCATCTTCTCTTTCAGGGGGAAGGCCACAAGGCAGCAGCATTTTCTGTAAGACAACATTTAACAGTCTCATGAGTGTGAAACGTGTATGGATATAGCGAAAGAGAGGATTTAAGCCAAGCATTAGTGGAATAGCTATGTGCTATATGTGGCAGTAATTTGCAAAGAAAATACTCTATAGAAGTTTGACTGTTTGAGTACTTCATAGAAGTTTGAGATGAAGGCACAAATCATATAAACATGTGACTTCAATTAGACAACATTTCTACTCTACATTTTAATGAGACAGATACAAAGACAGGTTTATCTTACACAGTGTTACCTAGTTTGCTTTTTAGTTCGTTTTTTAATAATTCACCGTTTGCCCAAAATGGGCCAAAATTAGCCCAAAACCAACCATAATTACTTAATTAGCTTTTTTCGGTTCGCAATTTGCAGGGAATTTAGGAAACTTTGTAACAATGGTCTTTCCTACATCAAGCATCAGTTTCCTTACACAAACTACACCCAACAACAAAGCACAAGCAATAAAAGTGGAAAATAAATAAATAAATAAATAAATAAATAAATAGAGGATTGCATGAACAAACCTGCATGAAGTTGTAACGTTCTCTTCCAATAGACTCATTTTCTGCAATGGCAAAGTATGCAAGCATTGGGTAATGCCCAACATAGGAAGCATAACTATCGCGTTGGATGTTAACAGCCCATTCACTGTTCAGTACAATAACAAACAGTAATTAGCTATTTAAAAGCAAGAAACCAATAAATCAATGTACTATCAAGCAAAATTACAGATCTAGTTAGAAGAAAAGCTTACAATCTGTTCAAATCTGCATGCCCAGTTCCAACATATTTTGCTTGAAGATGCTCAAGTTGAGAATTGATGTTAAATCTATCACTGGCCTGCATATACAACATAGAAATATTCAGCAGTTTAAACTAAATCGGCCAGAGGGAATATTTAAATGATACCAAAATAGTAATATATATCACATATCATGGATCAGAAACCAGGAGTTTTTGGAGCATCCAGTGAAACTGGTCACAATTCAGAGTCCAAGGCTCCAAGCCAACTGGAGCACCCAAACATGAAAAACTACAGTATAGTTTAGCTAATTAGATTTAGTCACGATTTAATGATGTGGTAGAGGAGGAACTAAATAAGAGATACATTTTCTGTCTCCAGCTATCTTCTGTTTTAGGATCCAATGTAGTATAATTAACTTAAAACAGCTCTGAATTCAGTGGAGTCTTTGAGTCGGATAAAAAATCAAACAGAAGATGAAATCAATGGACATCATCAAATTAAAAGACCAACGTCCTCCCCAATACACCCCTTCCTCTCTCTCTCTCTTAGTCAGCTTTTATAGCTGCCCTTCCCAAACTCCCTTTATTCCAAAAGTGAATGTTCTCTGACAAAAACTAGAGAGGACTCTATACTTTATTTCTAAATAACTACTTTGGTTAAAATAGTCATTCAGGTGTCAATGCTCCCTCTATAAATAAGCCACCACAGACACGGGATACAGCTTTAAGGCTTCTCTGAGCAGAACAAAGGTTAATCTATGTAAAGTTAAAAAAAAGGTAATACCTACAACAATAATAATAATTTCTGATTTCAGAATATTTCCATTAAATTTTTTAAAAAATACTCTCCTAATCTCCAATGCTAGACAAGGACATACCCCCTTATGAAAAACTCAGCTGAACCCTAACCATTGCAAAAGCAAGTAGGAGAAGAAAGACATAAAACAATACAGGGTAAACCCAATATTTCATGAGCAGGCTATGGCCATCCCTATCATTAATACTTGAGTAAAATCATAATTCACCTACTTATGGAAAATCCCCACCAGAAGATTTAAAACAACTAACCTCAGTTAAGATGGGTCAACAAAACTAAAGGCTTGAATTTTAGGAATTCCTGCATCAACCATTTCTTTCCTCAAATCAGCAGCAGCATTCCATCTCTCTAGAGATGCATTAATGTTCCACATAGATATATATCTTCCACAATGTCTAGTCTGCAACTCAAGTAATCTTCTTCCCACTTCACTACCCACAATGTCTAGGCTGACTCCATGAAGCTTAAAAGCCCCCAAAAGGGCTCCTAAAACAGTATCATCTGGCTCAAAGGGCATTTTCTTGACAAAGTTTTCAGCCTCGGCCAAAAGACCTGCTCTACCCAGCAGATCAACCACACATCCATAGTGCTCCATCTTTGGGACAATACCAAATTCGTAAGACATAGACCTAAACAATTCTAACCCTAAATTAACAAATCTTGCACGAGAACAAGCTGTAAGCACAGAAACATAGGTAACTTCATTCGGCTGAAACTTCTCCTGCTGCATACTCTTGAACATATCAACAGAAAGCTGCTCCATACTATTCAAAGCACATGACAGGATCATGGCATTCCAGGTGCAGACCTGTTTGGTCCGCATTTGGTCAAAAACTTTCATAGCGTTAGCCAAACAACCTAATTTGCCATAAAATGAAACCAGTGCAGTCCCCATGAAAACTGTCAATGCAATCTCGTTCTTGATGATGTACCCGTGCAATTGCTTGCCTAGACACAAGGTTCCTTCAACATTTAGATTAGCACAGGAGGAAAGCACACTAACAAATGTAGCTTCATTTGGCCTCATAATACCACTAGCTACACCCTCATCTACCATCATCTTCTCAAAAACTTCAATGGCATACAAATAATACCCATTGCACCCAAACCCATTAATCAAACTAGTCCAAGAGAATACATCACGCTTAGGCATTTGCTGAAATAGCAACACACAAGAATCCATTTCCCCCTTTTTTGCAAAAATATGGAGCATGGCATTTTGAGAAACAATACATGGCTGAGGAATTTCTTCATAAACCAAATGGGCCTCACAAACAGAGCCATGTTTCCCATAGAAGCTAAGAAATGATGTTTGTATAAACGGGTCAAGGGCCACACCACGTTTAATAACATGGGAGTGAAGGGATTTGCCTACAACATTGGACAATGAAAAAGAAATAGAAACTGCCTTGATAAGGGAGGAGAAGGTAAATTCGTTTGGAGGGGATTGACAAGCAAGCATGTAAGCAAATAGGAACACCGACTTGTATGGATGGCCAATATCGAGATAACATCTAATTAAAGAATTAAACAAAAGGGTACTCATCCACTTGAATTTAGAAGCTTCCAAGGGTTTAAAATGGAGGAAATCATTAGTGATGCAAAGAGCTTGCACTTGTTTGATTTGGTTATTATTCTTAGCGCAATGCTGCAGAAGTCGAAGTAGATGCTCTGAGGTATATGGCATTTCAAACAACATAAATTCAGTACTAACTAAAGAAGAACACAACAAAATTCCAAACAATTAGCGCTTTCTAATCCCAATTTTTTCACCCCAGTTCTCAATATGAGACCTTGTTTGGTTAAACGGGGAGTAAAACCTAAAATCCCAAAAGAGGCAAATTAGAAAAAGTTGAAGTATAGTACTCAATTCAATAACAGAGAATTGGATTAGCACTAAAAGGGAATTTAGCCCTATGTATTCTGATTCTGAAAATGCTTCGTGATTCAGGGAAATATTTAGGGTTAGGTTTTCATTGTCATGCTACGGAAAAAAGAATACAACTGAAATAATTAGGAAGAACACAAAGAATTCAATGTAGATGAAGACGAGTAGAGTAATTTAGCACAAATAAAAGACATAAATGAGAAGTACCTGCATATTAACGAATTATAAGAAGAGTTGCGGCAATTCTTGCAGAGGCACAACTGGAAGATGGAACAAGTATAGTTCAATACCTCAAGTACAATACTAGGCAGCGGTGTAATTGGGGGTAAATCTCGTCACAAACTTGGTTTTGACTTACCGATATCGAATCTATTTTTTACCGGACACCGAGTGACCAAATATCGACCGGTATCAAAATTGGATGTATATCGAAATTCTTTTCGACCTATTTACGCATACCAAATTTGACCGATACAAAATTTGTTCTAAATCCGAAACTATTTCTTGTTGGAATAATGGCTTTAAAAGTCTAATTATATGCTTAATGACTAACTCTAGAATTTCATACATTGGATGTCTTTAAAGTGTTATGGTTAATTCCTAGCATTAGTAACCCCCCATGTTATGAGTTTTTAAAAGGAATATTTATTTGTTAATAAAATCAATATCTTTATGATTTGGTGGTTACATATTCTTGTAACAATGCTTGGTATTAATGAGTATGAAACTTGCAGCATCTACTAGTTTTCTATAAATAGGTCTTTTGTGAGGGCCATATAGAGAGATAGAAGAAAAAAAAATGGTATTGGTTCTCTCATACTTTATGAGTTCACAAAATTTCCCATAATTGAGCAAAAGTATGTGCCTCCAATCCCTCACTTTCAAGTACATGATTGTGTGGAAGTGATGTTAACCTTGGTAAACGAATCAGCCATAACGTTTTGTACCTCGGACGGGCCGAATCTTGTTTTCAAGGCAATGAATTAAGTTCCATGACATCACATACTCAAAATCTTCCAAAAAAATCATATTTATAATTTATCCACCCTACTTTATTCATCTCCAATCTTTATGTTTGTAGCATAGATATACCTATTTTTTCCAACATTTCCGACCTGTTTTATTTTACCAAATCAAACTGTTACTGAACATATTTTTCACCTGCTAAAAACTTGTTTGGACCGACTTTTTACCGAACCCGTATTGTGTGTACTGAACCTGCTTTAATCCAACCCATTTCATTGTTTACAACTTGCTAAAAAACTCATTATTTTTTATATAAATTAATTAAATTAAAATTAATTATACCATTTTTATTTAGTATTACATAAAAATTAAATCTTTACATAAAAAGTAGTTCTTTTATATGAAATTTAATTAATAAAATTGTTGAAAACACGAGCTTCCAATTCATTGTATCTATTTATAGCACATATTACTCTACCAAGGTTTTTTTGATAATCAATTCACCATCACCATCGTGCCCAATAATGACCGACTGATTAAAATATATGTTACGATCTATTGTGACCAACCAATTATGTAACATCCCCAAAATTCCTCTCTATTAAGTATTAATAACAATTATAAATACGGTTTAGAGAGTAACTTTAGGGTACTACTGCCATGTGATTACATACGTAAGGGAAAATAGAGTTTTGCAGCAAAAAAAATCTTATACTTTTATTCATTAAATAAAAACAGTGATGTAATACGAAACAGATGCACTTCGCTACCCCGCGCGTGTTTGTATGATTTCACTATAGCTAAAATTTTCTTGAATTTCCTTATCAGCCATAGTACATACTTGAAAGTACTTAAAACAAATGTTATAACAAATGCATAATATTAAACTTAGACTAGGTGAGTTATCGCCCTTCGCCCCCAATGCAACACTTAGAACACATTGTGACCTCCATCACTTGTCTACATATCACTACTTATCATAGTGATAAGTAGGACCAAGACAAAACAAAAGAGAAATATGGGTTAGAGAAAACGCTAAGTCCATACAAATGCTAAATATATAAATCAATTTCGTTAAGCAAATACGCTTCCACAATTCATTTATCATTTGTCAACCTTGAATATTCAAATATTCTATAAATAAAAATTCCATAATTTTGAAATGTAAACCAAGCCAAATACCAATAACTCACAAAAAATATAATTCAATAATAATATGCAATGTATTTTCATAATTCATTTTCCACCTAAGTGTGCACATCCCAAGTTATCAACTTCTTTATATAGCCTATACTTGGGGAAAGACTAGATCATACAAAGTTCATAGTCTTATTAATTTATCTTCAAAATAATGGGAGTCACCACGTAACGGGAGTAAAGAAACCTTCGCATAGTGGGAGTCAAGAACCCAGTCTCCACATAACATGAGTAAAGAAACCAATCTCCACATAATGGGAGTAAAGAAAACCAAAAATGCCCGATGGAACGGACTTCAGAATTCCCGTATAAGGGATATCCATAAATCCCACTCACTATGATGGTAACATGTTTAAAAATATTTTGGAATATACTTTGTAAAATAATTTTATTGAAGGTAATAGTAACCTTTATAAATTGTCATTTGTAAATCGATTTCGGATATCTTTCTTGAAATATTTTTAGAATTAACTTTTCAAAACATTTTAAATAGACACTATTGATAAATTTATGAAAATAGACTTTATGATTTAATTAATTGAAATACTTAATAAAATATTAATCTTAAGTAAAGAAATTAAATTATTATTTGATAAAATAACTTGCCAATATTTTAGATAAACGTCAAATAAAAAATATTTTAAGCTTAATAAACATAATTAAAATTAATAAACTGGATTAAAAATACGGGGTATTACTATTATGACATGTACGTCGATCGTGACTATCTGATTACGACTTGCATACTGATTTGGACTGACCGATTAGACCTGTAAAAAAACCGCTTGAGACCAACTGAAAGTGCCTTCTTCTGAAAATGATATGACTGATAAAGACCAGACAAACCTACCGACACCTGCCAAGTGCCAAGGAAATAATCAAAATCGATCGAATATCAAATAAGATCGACCTGGTACCAAATGGCTCATATAACCCATATTTGACCAATAGTTTTTTACTGAACCTGTTGTGACCGACCTATTAGCGAGTAGCGACCATTTGTTCCATCTTTACATCTCTAGTACTCCCTCCGTGACACATTACTAGCAATATTTGAATATTTTATCTCTCATAAATAATACCAAATGTTGTTACTATTGCGTAACAGTGGGATACTAGTTAAGAAAACTCCTTTTGTAACCCTCAAAAAGTAAAGAAAACAAATAAAACAAATGGAAAATAAAATTACTTAATTACAAATACAAAAAATTGATAAATTCATGTAGAGCAAATGAAATTCAATTTTAGTAAGAATCTTTATAATTGCCGTAAGCATTTGATATATTTTATAACATCACATGAATTTTGAAATGTATAATGAAATCATGCATCCATCGGTAATTATTATTTATTTTAATTTAATATTTTCACTTTTAGCTACCTTATTCAGCGTTCACAGTCAAAAGTCTAGTTAGCATTTTCAAACACATAGTTGATGATCTCTATTATATAAGTGAAGGGGGAAGCAATGGTGTCCCCCCTCAAAAGTCTAAAATAAACCTAAATTTTTCTAAATATCAAACTACATTAATATTAATTAAAAAGGAAAGTTTTTGTATTTTTTAAAATCAAAAAATTATAAAATAAATAATTCAAAAAAAAACAAAATAAAAATACCAAAATTTATATTTTTGAATTCTCTACAAATAGGCATCCATATTGATATGATTTTTTTACACAAATATATTACTTTTTCTTTTATTATAATATAAATTTGATAGGAGAAAGGGTGTAATGGATGAACTTTTTATTTTGTTTATAATTATGTAGAAGAGTAAGAATTTGACGAATATTAAGTGTTTCTTATTATCTTCCCAAGTTATTTGTTGCTTATTTTCAATTATATTGCATATATATTTTCTAATGTTGCGTTTGTGCAGTTGTGTTACTAATTTAGTTGTATGATAAGACGCTAAGTATTAACGACAATAATTATTAAATATCAAGTAATTTTTTCATATATCTTTAAATCTTCTGAGATTTGAATCTTAATTTATAAAAGTTACGGGTATGTAAATAATTTTAATTCATAAGTCTTTAAACAAACTGAAACATGTTTTTCCCTGTTTTCACGTATGAAATTTTACTTAAAAAAACTAAGATTATATTATTGTAAAAAATTAAAATACATTAATAAACAAATTTCCTCCTGTAAAAAAAACTTGTTTGTTTTTTCCTAATTTTTACTATTGCAAAATGGATGTGAATTCTATGCAAACCTTCAATTCGTTTGTGGTCTTTTTTTATTGCGAAAGGTTTTGCCAAAATTGTTACCTCACACATAACATGGATTAAATTAAATCAGGGGGCTGTGATTTTAAGAGCCAATTTTATTATTTATACTTCTGATTAACTTGTTTTTAATTACTATTTATAAGTACAACAATTTTTACCATCGTAAAATGTATGTCAACTTAATTACAAAGTTTTTGTTTTGATTTATTTTTTACTACTAAATAACATTTAAGCATAAAATACACGCACGCATAGCATGCATAGAAAGCTAGTAATACTCTGTTCTAAGTGTAGGTGATTTCTATTTATATCCAGGGCACAATTCACTACCTCCCTCCATATAGAAAGTTGAAGTACTCTCCATAAAGATGTACTCGTTGTCTCCCTCC
Organism: Salicornia ramosissima; assembly: GCA_951394345.1. NCBI lineage: Eukaryota > Viridiplantae > Streptophyta > Magnoliopsida > Caryophyllales > Amaranthaceae > Salicornia > Salicornia ramosissima. The sequence goes on along the minus strand of OX596238.1, from coordinate 46,356,835 downwards.
TGACCTTCATATCGATTAATCCGTAACAATAAATATTTTACCTCTAACATATATTCTCAATTGTTGATTTGTTGTAGATAAACTAATACAGTGAGAGTAATACTCACTTACAATGGGCGAATATATCTCTATTATATAAGCCAAGGGGAGCCATGGTGTCCCCCCGGGAAAGACTGTGCTACCCTCTAAAAATTTTCAAAAAATTAATTAGCATCACTTCTAACTATTATGGAATGTTATTTTGATTTTTGAAAATTTTAAAAAGAAAAAATTACAAAATATAAATTTCGTAAAAATAAAACAAAAATACTCAAATTTATATTTTTGAATTCTCTATAAGTAGATATCCATATTGATATAACTTGCCACATAAAAATTTTACATTTCGATTATTGTAGAAATTTGATAGTCACTAGAATATAGAATGTAGATATATTTAAAAAATCATGGCATGCAAAGCGTGCATGCAAGGCTCGTATAGTATAGTAGAGGTGTCTCAATATGTTTTAACTCAACTAATTATAGAAGAAGAATATTAAACTTGGTTAACGAATTGGTTAGGCGACTTATAAGTAATGGTATAAATATAAAGTTGTATATAGGCCATTTGCCAAAAAAAGAAATGTTTCAGTTCGTAATCTTTTCTTATTTAATAAAAGTTTTTAGAAGGGAACATTACCTTTTCGAACCTTATATCTTAAAAAAGTTAATTCTCTTGTTTATCTCATCAGCCAAACACAAAAATATTTTAGAGTGAGATTACAGTCTAAGGTAGAAAACGTATTAGATATGTGTTTTGCCTGATCTAATGGAAGCAGGGTTGTGGTTAGCTATCACAGTAAAGCCGGAAGCTCAAGAACGTTGGAGGTTCCAATGCCGATTAAGTTCATGTAACGGTCAAAACTCTCTATCTATAAATATTAATGCGAAGCATGGTAGGCTATTAAACAGTTGAAATAATTTATGATATAAGTAATAGAACAGTGATAGCTAGTACCATAAAAAGTCAAGGGTTAATAAAAAATTATCATCTACTCTCTCCATTTTTTTTTTTAATTTACTCACTTCACTTTTCACATTTGTCGAGACAAATTTTGAAGATTAATATCTTTAATTGTATGTTTGTAAAAATTATAAAAATTAGATATTAAAAAACTACATGTTGAAACGAATCCAATGAGGCCCGACATGATTATGTTTTTCCTTGTGTATAAATCACGAGCGATGGTCAAAGTATACTTGTGAATAGTGCTAAAGTCAAACTGAGTAAACTAAAAAAAACGAAGGTAGTAGTAATTACTGTCTTTTAGAAATTAATTATTGCAGATATTCAAATTAATAATAAAACTGTGCTATAATTACAAGCAAATAATTAAAACTAGGGACTAAAATGCAATTTTATAAAACTAAAGATTTTGTCTTTTTGTGATATTGATATCTACGAGGTACTCCCTCCTGTCCCCTTTTATTTGCAACATTTGTTTTTTTCACATCTACCAACACACAATTTTAAATAAAAATATATGTAAATACTAAAATACATATAATAAAAAATTATAAAATTTATATATTAAAAAACTACACATCGAGACGAATCAAACGAGAACCCATTTGACTATAATTTTCTTATGTGTATAAAATTAAAGATAGTCAAAGTTTCCCATTGAACAGTGGAAAAAAATCAAATTGTTGAAAAATAAGGGAACGGAGAGAGTATATATCTATCACAATTTGCACAAGAAAAAGTAGACTAGATAATAAAGATGAAGAACTCCAATATGAATGAACACCAAAGTGCATTGTTTTTTTAGTAAAACTTACATTCAACGTTCTTTACCTCATTCAGTCACGACAGAGTAAGAAGAGAGATTGTCTTACAAGACGAAGAACTTTGCACAATGCACAATGTGGTCAATCAATTAAAAAAATAATTACATTTTTTTCTGTTTCGAGATGGGGAACCTATGCTGTAACTATGGTTTCTGGAGAACACAGCAAAAACAATCAACTGCATATAAACATATACACTTTGGGCTATTAATTTACAAAAGATTGACATCAGATTCAGGGTTCAAATAATCATTCTATCTTCGGGCCTTCGCCCTAAACCTTTCCCAAAGCATCTCTCCTACACATCCTTGATGCCAATATGCAGCAGTCAATGAAACAAAACCTTCCGTTTCAAAATCAACACACTAAGAAACCTATTTGATCATTATGTGATTTCCAGAGAGGTTAGCAAGATTTACAAGGTTTCTCTCGGTTGCTCAGGAACTTCCGGATGAGTAGGCAACAGATTGAGAAAACTCCCTTGAACAGGCTGATTTGAGGAGGTCTGTGACTCATCATCTGTATGAAAAGCAAACAGTGAAAACTAAGAAAAAATTATAGTATATTGTGAACAGCTAGTTGAAAAACCAGTTGAGTTTATATTTACACTGCAACTCCATAAGAGAACGTAAATAAACATATGACAATCCAAACCCTTGCACACGATCACAAAATTCACTAGTGACAACAATGCATTTAAGTGTAGGGATTGGAAAGAGAAATGATATGTTACATATGCAAGTTAGAAAATGACAACTATTAAGTTGCAGTATAACACTTAGCACCCGACATTTTCTCAAGTGAGTAACGCACCCAAAGATGGACAAAAAACACACTTTGTAGAGAAGAGGACCCTCCTTTATCTTTATCAATTAAGGCCGTTTGGTCGTCGGTAATAAATCGTCATAATGGGAATGTGCTTAAAGTATAGTTTAACAAGGAAAAAAACCTTGTAGTTATCATAGACATATTCTCATTCGCAAGCTTAAATTCTCTTCATATTTTTTATTATACCATCTAATCATCCATTACCATTGGAAAGGGTGGTATAGGATGGGAATTGATATTTGTGAAGAAAATTGGATAAATTGGAGGTAAGCTAACGCCACCATGAATATGAACTTGATTTTCCTTCCAAATTTGCAGATAAATTCACTCTCATTACCATCACTTATAACCATTTACCAAACGGACCGTTAGTATAAAATTACAAGGCTTCTTGGCATTTAAATCAAGCGTATAAAATAGCTGCATCTTTGGTCTCCACCGTTCCACTATAGAGGAGTTATACAATATCATGATTGGTAAAAAGAAAGGCAAATAAAAATGCTTAATCTAAGGGAGAAAGGTCTAATCATTAAATCATATGAATAATACTACATACCAAAGAGAGACTTGATTGTTGGCCTCTTGGGTTTGCTCTGCTTTTTCTTTATTTCAGCTGCAAGGGAAAGATAAATGAATCAGAACTTTGTCCAAATAATCTTCACAGGTGAACAGTAATATGCACCAGTTGGTAGTATGGTACAGTCAAAGCTAATATACCAATGCACATGCAAATCGCAACCAACCAGACACAACGACACAGCAAGTAGACAAACACTGTTGTCATAGACTCATAGGTGATCCCTTGCACCAGGAATTAAATCACACGAGGCAGCAACTCGTGTACATACGAAAGTACAAATAAAAAGGATGAGAACTTACAGTATCCGGGAACTTCGTGTTCATTAACAATTTCAAAATTCTTATATGTATAACCAACAAAGTTGACATCCTTTGACGAGAGCATCTGCAAAAGTCAAATACACAAATAAGAAATAGAAGCAATTCCAGATACTCAACATAAAGGAAACAAGCACGCACTTGACCAACAAAACAGTAAAGGGAAGGCATCAAAGTAATACAGATTCTACAATTGCCAAGAAACAAACTATACGTTCAAAGAGCTTATGCATATCTATAAAAAAACACAACCCATATTACCAACAAATTTGGGTTTGGGCCACCTAAACCCACACTAAATACTTATAGCTAGCTGTGCAATCGATGCTTATGCAACTACTGGATTCATAAAAAGGTAACATGTTCATGATATCCCAGAGGTTCTATGTTTCACATAAAGCGAGTATTAGTTCTACGTTTCAAGTAGAATGGGGGTTTCCAAAAGTTTTGAATGGGGCTGGGCAGGACAAAGAAGGGGTCAACTGCTGCTGTTAAAAAACTGCTGTATGAAGGTTATGGAATCCATTTGTCTTCTTCAGTGTAATACAGTTGCACAAAGAAAAAATTAGTATACAGCATGATGTTACATTGATTGATTATTTTAAAGGTTCAATCTGTTCATCTGAATTTGTCAATATAATAAAACTAGTGACCTAATAAATTACACTTAATTCCTTTCTGCATAAAAATCAACCTATATAATCCATAGCTAAAATGTTTTTCTACCGGAGCATGTTAAGAAATCAAAATAGACATGTCCTTTAGCTAGATTAGAGGTGCTCATACATTAGACTTTCTTCTGCACTCGAAGAAACGATCATTTTTTTAAAAAAAAAAGGTGAAATGGGGCAGAGCTGGACTGGGTCAAATGGGTCAGGCCCAATCTGACCCATTAACTACTTTGTCTGGCTCAGCCTGGCCCGGTTAAAACCTGAACCGACCCATTAAACAGCATACTCCTGCCCTCCAGCTTGGTTTCTAGATTCCTTGGGTATCTCAAGAGCAAACAGCCAGAATCTGACACATTGACACTAAGTGCAAACATCCCATTGTTCTACAAAACATAAAGTCAATGGCTCTGATAACACAGGTATCAGCAGCATCAAGGAGCTCAAAAAGACTACAACCGTTTATAATCTATAACAACACTCTTCAACTCCACGAAAACACAACTTCATACTGACCTTCCGCCATGGACCAGACTTAGAGTTAGCCGCATGAGATTGCTTGTCCGTCTGCAAAACCATACATTAATAAAGAGTAAACAATGAGCAATCAGGTGGAATCAGCACTTTTAAACCTTCAAAGTTTTAGCATGAAAGCAACTAGAGTTGAATAGCAGACCTCTTCAAATTTTTCAAAGTTCTGTGTGTCCAGTTCATCATTTACTTCAGGAATAAATGCAGCTTCCATCTGATACAATTTTTCCCAATCCACACCCTTAAACCATGGATGAGCCTGATAACCATCAAACACAATGAAAGTTAAAAATTCTGAGATTAAGATGTCTGACAAACCAAACTGTAATAACTAGCATGGAACTAGAGAACACCTTTATTTCATCTGCACCTTTGGTTCCAAGTCGTTGCTCAACATTGCAAAGGAGTTTACAAATAAGGTCTTTTGCTTCTCTTGATAACCTAGCCTCTTCCGGAAATTTCAGATGGTGCCTCCAATTAACAATCTGAATATAGAGAATGATATAAATGTGAAAAAATGAAGATGGTAAAAAGATGCAGCAAAACACTAATAAAAACCAGGCAATAGATTTTAACATTTCCGTCTCAACGCTTCTCATTGAGCTCCTGTCAGCTATTAATTATTGAAAAAACACCTCATTAAGTAAGATTGTGTGTCATTGCATGTTCAATAACTAGAAATGGGGATAAATTTATACTTACTCCGTTTCGAAAAAAACGCAACAATTGGAGTGGCACTAACTCCTAGACAATTTTGAGTTGTGAGAGTAAAAGGAATAGAGAGAAAAAGTGGGATATGTGATGATATGAGAGATAGGAAGAAAAAACTTACAAAAATGGAAGAGGAAAATTGTTGCATTTATTTTGAAACTTTCTAAAATAGAAACTGTTGCATTTATTTTGAAAAACGGAGGAAGCATCTAATTTTGCAAGGAAAATATCATACTATCGTCCATGCAAATTCCATACAACTTCATTCCCAAAGAATTGGTTCTTCATAAAGTGTTACGGACAATGATGAAGATATATGAAGCAAGATTTTTTTAGGTATGTCAAAAGAAAAGCCTAAAGCATCTTTTTGTTTAGGATTATAGAAAGAGCAGAGTCAGTAGGGTGAAACCAACAAGTGAAATTACTATAGTTGCGGCTTAGATGTGATAAATAAATAATCTGTTGCTCGATTTATTTCTCTGAAGCAGTGATTAATAGTGAAATTTTCGAATTTTGATAGATCCATTTTTATGTCTTGAATGATGTTATAAATTTCCCAAGGTATTTTCTAGGTGAATTTTGTTGCATTAATTAAAACTAGATTATCTCCTTCCATATGAATATTCTTAACATTAAGCATGACATCACTTTTTATACCTTCCCTAGGTGCACAAGCTTCTGAAAATAAAACCAAAGCTTTGTTATGGGGGGATTTTGCTCCAGAGATTATGTTGCCTTTATTATCCCTTAGAATGAAACCTAGGGCTGTAGAGGTTAAATTGATTTTTGATCCACCAAAATTTAATTTTGAATAATTACCCAGAGGAGGATTCCACTTAAGATTGTAAATTTTGTTTTGATTATTATGCTTGGTATCTATCATTTTTTTTTCCCTTTTTTGATTGAAGATTGGATCATGCTTTGGGGTGCGCTACCATTACAATGGGGTATTATCATCAAATTAAATTTACTAATGGAAATATCCTCGTTACCCCAGGGGGGGCAAAAACACACCACCTCGTTGGCTTCTCGAAACAATGACAAGAAGATACAAGTAATTATTTCACTAACCAATGATATGCTGACTCACTAAACTACAACCCATGGCTGACAGGCTGAAGTAATGCCAGCACTTTGATTACCATTCCATTGGACAAGAGACCATTATTTCTGTCTTTGTGTATGGGAATGAGAGAAGTTCCTAATGACTTCTTGCCCAATGATGGTATATTTCACTTAAAAGTGACAGGCAAATGAAGGAAACAATTGGAAAAACAGCAAAGTCTCCGTCTTTCAAGATGTCACAAAAAGACGTAGATAGGACAAAAATCAACGCAAACAGAAGTGCTAATATTTTACCACAGTTCTTGAGTATAGCAAGATCAAAATAGTTAACAAGGTAATGAGTAATGACCACTACTTCTGAATACATAGTATACAGATAAAAAGACAATGCTAAGTACTAAGAAGTAGAAGCTCACCTTCCTACAAGTTGACATAGGGTCATCTGAATAAAATGGAGGATAGCCAACAAGCATTTCATACATGATAGCACCCAGCGACCACCTGTCCATGTAAAAATTAAGCTTTACCACATTCTACGTGCAAGTAAAAAGCTACGTATGCAAGATGTTTAGAAGCTAACCAATCACATTCCATGCCATATCCTTTCTTAAGCAGCACTTCAGGGGCAATATAATCTGGTGTGCCAACTGTTGAATAAGCCTGCAACAGGCACACTTAAAATGTCAAGATCGACGTCAAAGTAATAATTAACACGTGCACTACATAGGGCAGAAAAACGCCTACAAGTTTTCAAATATCATTAAAAAAAGGACACAAAAAATTATGATTCTAAGTCCGGGTCAGAAAAACTGTTATGCTCTTCCACCTATTGTATAGACTAAACCAGGTTACAGCTAGTGTCTTATATATAGCAAAACCATTCAATAATAAACCAAAGATATTTCAAATAAATTCAATCAAGAAAACCATTCAATAACAATAACTAATACTTACAAGCATTCTCCTGTTCTTCTGCCAATGCTGTAATTGCTCTTTTTGTGTCCGCTTTGGAGGTGTAGGTCGTCCATCACTCTGAAGAGCTCCACTTAAGTTGTTCCCCACAGAAAAATCCTTTTCTTGTAGACCTCGACAGTCCAATGGTTTACATAATCCAAAATCCGAAAGTTTCATGTGACCGTATTTATCAAGTAGTAGATTATCAGGTTTGATGTCTCTGCAACAAAGATAAAAATAAGGTTATTCGTCTCCACCACAGTAAATAAAAATGTCAATTTGAAGAAAGCATTCAAAAAAAGCACAAATGAATACCTATGTATATAATTATGTTTATGGATGGATTCAATGGCAAGGACAGTTTCAGCAACATAAAACTTAGCCTCATCTTCAGTTAGTGTATCCTTACGCATAAGTAAAGTCATCATATCCCCACCAGGAAGATATTCCATGATGAGATAAAGGTACTCATCATCTTGAAAAGAGCAATAAAGCTTGACAATGCAATTGCTGTCAACCTCTGCAAGTAAATTTCGCTCAGCTTTTACATGTTCCACCTGAAACAATATGGAACAAACAAGAACTTAGCTTCTTGACAAGCCATGTAGCCCTCATAATTTAACAATCAATTCAGAAAAACACTTACCTGGCCTCTTCGTAGCATCTCAGACTTCTTGAGTTTCTTCATAGCATACACATGGCTAGTTGATTTTTCTCTGCAGATTCTCACCTGAAATGACAGTAAATGATTAATGATCAATGCAGAACTTCAAAAGTGACAAGTAAAGCTTGAATAGGTGTCTTTCTCTCTAAAAAGTCAAGGACCCTAACTTTGTCTCATACTCCCTCCATACTTGCTACATTCTCTCTAACACTATTTTTTAGAAGAAACATGTAAAGTAGTAGGGATCATTAAAAAATAGAGGTATTTATGAAGAAGATGACAAAAACAGGGTAAAATAGGCTGAATAAAGAAGCTAAATGACAAAAATAAGGGTAGAAATTGAGTGCCACATAAAAGGAAATGTAGCAAGTAATTGGGACACCCAAATAAGGAAAATGTAGCATGTAAAAAAGACAGAGGTAGTATTTCCTAATATCCATAGTTCCATAAACCAAAATAAGATTATATAAATGTTGAGAAAATCTTTTTTTTTGCATCATAAAAATATTATAATGGATCTAGTTCAAAGCATGTGCTCTACAGCGTATTTTTGAATCAAATTGTTCTAAACTTTGACATATGATAACAACAATCAGTGAAACTGAAATAGAAATCAAATTCATTTCAGTACAAGTAGGATAATGAAATAGACCTCTCTTTTAATTAAACAGACTTTGACACTTCCTCATCACATTTGTTATCGCACTTTTTGGAACAAAGTACTCAAGGGTTCAAAAGACATAGCAACATGTGCTTATGATGGAAACTTATCCAATTTGTTGGATCCTAGATAGTATTCGAGATTAAAAAAATGAAACCATCACATAGCCATAAGGAAAAATCAATAAATAATATTGCTAGAAACCAAGATAACTACAACAATACAAGGAAAAAAATGTGTCTCACATGAGAGAAAAAAACAATCATTGTAGAGAGATGGTTATTGTTGGCAAAATATTGCAAACTTAGACCTAAATAAAAAGTAAAAGATATATTCATAGCACCAGCAAATAGAAAACAGCAGACCTTATAATTTATAAGTCTTATAACCAGCAACAAAGCTAGGCTTATGGAGAGGAGAGGGACACGAAAAAATGGAACCGGAAAAGCATTATTTTTAGAAAAATAAAAATACGTGTAAGGTTATAATATTAAAATCTTATCTTTTTACAAAAACTTCATATATAATATTCTTAAAACAAGGTCAACCCAAAAAAATAAATAAGATGCATAAAATAACAATTAAAATGACCAATAAAAAGCACCTACAGTAACAACAAAGGCAAAGGCAAAGGCAAAGGCAAAGGCAACACTACATTGTCAAGAACTACTGATCTTTTGATATGTTACAGGGGGAAAAGGTGTGCATTCTTTCTATTTCTCCCAACTTTCTCAAAGGCTTGGTATCAATTTTGCTGATGGGATACCAGTGCCATTTTGTCAGTTTGTCACTCATTACACCTTACTTTCTTGTTAATTCTATCAGAATTAATAGTTTTCTTTTTCTTTGTAATTTTAAATAATTAGTGTCTTCATGGATGAGAATACTTTTCTGCAATACATTGAAAGTATGCTTTAGGCTCACATTGTTAACGAATGTTTATATAATTAGTCATGCAAGTTCTAAAGTAGCATAATTTCATAATTTGTTCACATCTCCTTTATGATTTTGCATTTGCATTAGAGCAATTGGGCGCTAGGAGTATGTGGATCTTAGAAGAAGTCAACGGAGACTATAAATGAATTTGACAGAACAAATTACATAAACTACAAAGAAAATAGATTTGGTTGTGCATATAGTTTGAGATACAAATGCAAGGTGATGCAGATTGGAATCGCCCAATCAGACATTTGTTTTTTGGATGTATGATGGATATCTCGATAAAGTTTGAAAGTTGATATAAGATAAGATTTTTGAAGTGAATTGGATACTAAAATGAAATTTTGACTAACCAAAGCTCAGTCAATGAGGATCCCTTGGCGATAAACAATCCCCAAAATTAGAAGTCCTTTACACTCAATTAATAATACGAAGGTACGCAAACTTGTGAGTTGTGACGCACACAACTCCCTTTTTTATTGGAAAATAATTTCATCAACACACCCAGGCACCCTCTCTTTATTTCTTGTACCTAATAGGCTATTTATAATGCATCTTATTGCTAATAGAGATTAAAATCAACCAATGGGATTAGCACACGTCCCTAAATTACCAGAGATTATATCTAGATTAATTACAACAAATCAAAAGAACATAAGAGTTTTCCATAATATTCTACCCAATTCCTATTAGCTAATTAGAATCTCAAGAAAAAAACTCCCTTGTGATCCTGTACACATCACACATGCAAGATTACTGCGCATTGCAGACTTGGAGTGTACTGTAAAAATTCTGATTTTTCAACAAAGCTATGACTTTAAATATATACGGAGTATATATATATAATTAAACAGCGCTGAAACCATGTTTCGGACTTAACTTCTGAAATTTCACTTTAGTTCAGACAAATTCAGTACAGTTTAGCTCATGCTAAGTCTAGGATTTAGTTTATTCATTTGAGTTCAGACAAATTCAGTTTAGTTCAAATTAATTCAGTCCAAAAGAATAGAGCCTTAGTGTAAAATGCTTAACTGCAGATCCTAACTTGTTTAAAGAGCTAGCACATCCTCTGAATGCATAAAAGAGCAAAATGCATTTAATACAAAACAAATGGGGAAAAACAAGCTAAAGCCATACACTAAAACAAAAGAAAAAAGTAAAAACACAACTTTACCTCACCAAATGCACCCTTTCCTATCATTGTCAGAAGCTCAAAATCATCAGACCCCATTTTATGCCTCTGGAGTCGCATGTATTCTCTTTCTTTTTTCTCAAGATAATGAAGTATGTTGCTCTGCTCTTCCTTTGGTACGTCAGCATCAGCCAACTTCTTCTCCAACATATCACGACTGCATGAGGTAACACATTCAGCGCCATTATAATGATGCAAAACTCAATTTAGAAAAAGGTGATAGGGCATTAAGAAGCCAAAGAAGAAACCAGCAAGTCAACTACACAACAGGACACAATCCTCCTAGACAACAGAGCATACAGAAAGAAACTATGATGGAGGCCTTCTTATGGAATTCAAGTTCCAAACTCAAACTAATAAATGAGGCTTCATAACAAATGGAACTATCAATTCAAGTTTCAAACTCAAACTAAATAAAACCCATTGTTACCTAATAAGATTACCAATTCGATCAACACATATATCACATAGAATAATAATACTCCCACAAGTGCATGTTGTCTAGCAAACTAATAACGTTTTCCATTCCATACTAATCTTCTGTTTTTTTATTAATCTACACATTACACCTTTTTGTGCTTGCTGAAACAAACTTTCAACATTAAGAAAATCTGATTACGTAGTTATAAAAATTTGATATTAAAAAACTACAAGGCGAGACATATCCAATGAGACACTATGTTTTTCCGTGTATATTTACTCCATTCTTTTATTATTCCAACATTTCCCTACACAAATTCATACACTGGCTTCCTCAAAAATATCCTTACTGATATCAATATATTTCTTTGAGATACATTTCCTTTTTAAATCACATCAAAGTGATTCTCCTGGCACCTTATTATACCTTTTCCGCGTGAATGAAAATCATGTATAGATATCCCTTTTCTTATCCTTAAAATTTCCATGAGTTGTCTCATCACTCATGAGGTGAGTTGCCTCCATTTGTTACCTCCCTAGCATAAAACTAAATTGTTTTTCCAAGGCCTTCACACTCCTTAACCTTAATTCAATAACTTAATCCCAAAAGCTCATAGTGTGACTCATTAGTTTGATCCCTCTATAGTCGGCACAATCTTGAAAATCACCTTTATTTTTATACATTGTGATTATGATTTATGAATTTATACATGTTCTTCACTCATAAGGCATCATATTACTTCTCTAGACCTTGACAAAGTCAATCATCGCTCTATTCCCCTTTCACCCAAGCATCTCTAAACATCAATAAAAACGCCATCGGATTAACGTTGATCTCATCCTTTTCAATGCCCTTTTGAATTCTCCCTTTGAATTTATTCGCATAAATCCTAATTGACCATTTCATGGATAATCACATCCTCGATATCCTACCCTCGACCTTCACTGAATAAGTTATCAAAACATAATCTCCATTGTTCCTTTACCTCCTTATGCACAGTCAAATCCGTTTAGTTAAAATCCTTCACATATCTCGGGTCCTTCCATGTCTCATACGAGCAATTCTACAAATACAAATGTCATTTCCCCCCTTTTTTTATGAAAGCTTAAATAATCAAAAAATAAATTGAATTGAAAAAACTGTTAAGATCCTATTTTTAAAACATGTGCATAAACTATCAATCGGTTTGGTTGGGTGTGAAACATTTTTAATATAAAATAATATTCATAGAAAATAATTTTCAACAAAAAACACCATTGCAAAATTAGTTTTCCACTATTTGGCTCCATGTAAGAAAGTTTTTGTAAATCAAGTAAACAGAAGGGAAGGAGAGAATGAGAGATGAAAAGAGAGTAGAAGAGAGGCATAGGAAAACATGGTTTCCTTTCCTCAAAAAAGGAAAAAGGCCTTTTTATCATTGGGAGAGTATTTTTACACAAGGGAAGATATGTTTTACACTTCTTTGCAAAACAAACAAAGAAATGTAGCAAAATGAAGAAAATTAAATTTTTAGGATAAGGTCTTACACCCTAACAAAAAAACCTATAATAATCTAAAAACTTGTATACAACCATGAATGTATTTATTTCTGTTAGCACAAGCAAATCTAGTCCTATAACAGCACAAAAATTTAGATTGCATAGAAAAATATTGTAGCCCCAGTGTTTTCTTGTAAACATGATAAGACAAGCAACAAGTGAAAAGAGTCCGGCATAAACATAAGACCAAATGAATTGATAGGTAGCTGGACACTGTCAATGCGGAACTGCACATATAATGATATACATCTTAGCGCAGCAGCAAAAGCCATAAAAAATTCTCAGTAATTAACAACAAAAAAAAGCCTAAACAATTATTAAAACAAAACCATCCAATACCACAAAGCTCTGCACATAAAAGCCAAAAATATATATTGTACAAGTGTCTTGCAAAAAATATACAGTATTCCACAATAGATACGTTTTGCAAAAGTCCGGAAAATAGGAAATTGAATATAAACAATCCATTTGCTTTATGATACCTTTAGCTCTTACCCACTATACATCTAATCAGCATAAAAGACTATATAAATTAGAATAAGATGAGATTCAAGTAACAACTTCATCCAAAAGCCAGTTTACAGTTGAACCAAGAAAAGTGTTGCTTTGTACTAATGCTTACTAACCCACTACCCTGTGCATTTAATCAATAAAATTTCTTAATCGGTGTCGTGCCATGCCATGCCCTTACAAACTACTAACACAGCCCCTAGTACACACTTAGTTTTAAAAGGCGCAAGGCGCACCGAGGCGCACGATGTCCTTGGAGCCTAGGCGCAAGGTGCAAGGCGAAGGCGCGCGCCTTTAGGTGGTGAGGCGCACTAAATTTTCTAAAACCTTAATTTTTTAAAACTAGATCATATATTTTACACAAATAACATTATACTCGTTATAGATGCATAAATGACATAACAAAGTATAATTCATATTAAAAAAAACGGTATTAAAAGTCTAAAACATTACATGATGAAAAGAAAAAAGGGAAGGAAAAGCAAACTTGGTTGTCCAAGCTCATTTTCAAAGAGACGAAGACAGTCGAAGAGGAAGAGAAGAAAAAAGAACAAAAGAGAGAAACTTCTCAGTGACCGGCAGTGACGATGGTGGCTCCGGCGGTGGGTGGGTGATGATGGTAGCAATAGTTAGGGACGACCGGCAGTGACGATGGTAGCTCCGGCGGTGGGTGGGTGATGATGGCAGCAACAGTTAGGGACCTAGGATTTGCTTCTATACTTCTCTCTCTTCTTTCAAAATGTCGATCATTTTCTTCTACTTATTCTCTCTTCTTTTTTTTATATATAAATGCTTCAAATGACCTAATAAAAAACCTATTTGTAATTTAAAAAAACCTGATGTGCGCCTTACCCCCAAAAGACGCGCCTTTCCTGTGCCTTGCGCCTCCCAAAAAGGCGCAAAAAGGCGCGCCTTTCCAACGCCTCCAAGGGGTCCTTGTGCCTCGCCTTAAAAAAGCGCAAACGCTAGGCGCGCCTTTTAAAACTAAGAGTACACACACTTCAATCAGGAGTCAAAACTATAGTTGTTATCATATACAGCTTCCAACCACTAAAAAATTTCAGCAACACAATTTTACAATATCATACATTATTTCCATAACGGCCCATTTGGTTGTTGGTAATAAATTGTGGTAATAGTAATAAATTTAAAGTGTAATTTTATGAAGGAAGAACCTTATAATCCCTATGGTAAACATATTTTCATTCCCAAGCTTGAATTTTCTTCTTATTTTCTATTACCATCAGTTACCATGGAGAGGGTGTTTTTAGATAGGAATTGATATTTGAGAAGAAAATCAAATAAATTGGAGTTAAACTAGCACCACCATGGGAATGGATTTTGATTTCCCTTTCAAATTTAGTTATAAATTCATTCCCATTACCACTATTTATGACCGGCTACCAAATCGGTCGTAAATGAACTGCCAAAAAGGACATTTAAGTTGGGTTTAGTCAACACAAAATGGCAAACTATGTTCTATTGCTTCTAAAACAAATGGCCGGAAATAATATAAAAACTACCAGAATCAATTATATGGTCTCTTAGAAAAAAAAAAAAAGCAAAGCTAGAGAGGGTGAAGGAAGTAATGAATTCGAGATCTTGCTAGGCCAATAATCCTCAACGAAATCTAGATTGCAGATTCTCCTATTTTCAAGTAGAGCTTGTACAATAATGGCATTATCATATACTCCTTACACAACATGGCAGACTACTTGAGAAGCCAAATAAAATTTTAAAAAAAGAATGAATTGATATGCATACCGCTCTTTCCTTTGCTGCAAATTCTTCATCTGATCTTGATAATGCTTCTCAATGTATTGTTTTGCAGCTGCAACCTTCTGTTTAGTAGCTGTTGAAGGCGCATCCTCATTGACCGGAGCTTTCAACCCTTCTTTTCCTTTCACAGCAGTTACAGCAGCCTCTTTATTCAACCCTTTTTCCTTATCTTTCACTTTGAACACACTAAAACACCTTCTTGCTGCTTCCATCTTCTTCTCTTTCTTTAATCTAACAACTAAAAGTACAGTCTAAACACCCAAAAGTCCACCAACTACTACTACTACTACTACAGTTAACTAGAACTCTTGACAAATAAAGAATCACCAACTGCACTCTCCTCTTTTTAGCAGGCCCTCAACATCTTTGGCACTTGATGCACCTAACTTGAATCAAGACATTGCAAAATTAATAAACTTGTTCAAATTTAAGAATGGGGACTATTGCAATCAAATGGGGGAAAAAAAAAGCAAATGCAACCAACCATTCTAGTCTAGCAGGTAAAAGTATCAATCAGATAATTAAAATCTACCTCGTCCTCTTCCCTTTTTATAACACCAACTAAATTTAAACCAACACTAACATTGAATAATCACCATAAACCCTACTTTCAATTTCCACACTTTATCAAGTAGACAATCATGCAGAATCAGTCAATTAACACATCCAACTCACAGAGAGAAAATTGAGAGATAGAACAAAGTCAGCCTTAAAGGGGAAAAAAGGCATAATGTTGACAATGAAACATCAAACTTACACTGGATTGAGATATCATATATCACCACTAGTTTCCAAACGAAGATTAGACATTTTTATACATTATTAAACAGGGAATCAAAAAGGGGAAAATTCAATTAAAATTAGAAAAAAAAAAAAATTAGCAACTATTGAAAAAGAAAAAGGCATAACTATCAAAAAAAAAAAATTGGGGGGAAAAAAACATGAAATTATATCGAGATCAGTTGCTAAAACAAGTTGAGTAAAAAAAAAAAAAAAAAAGTGAACCCTAAAATTAAGGCGATAGAAATTGAAAATAGTGTGTGAAATCTGAGAGGAGTAAACAAAAATACCTAGTAAGAGAAATGGCGAGCAAAAAGAGAAGAATTGAAACTGTGAAAAAGCAAAAAAATTGAAGAGGAAATTGAAGAAGAAGTGAAGATGTGAAGAAGATGCATCATCAATGACCACTTTGCTTTTGCATGATCCCCCATTTTTTTCTCTCTTTAACGATTTTCTCTCTCCTCACCTTTTTTATTTTATTTTATTTTTTTTGGCTTTATTTTTAATGCTACTTTGAAAACACCCTTTTGCATGATAATTTTTTTTTGGCTTTATTTTTTTTGTTTTGGCTTCATTTCTTTTGTTCGTTTCAAAATAATTGTTTTATTTCTATTTTTATTTTTTTAGTAGAAAAATTTATTAATTACTATCAAGTTTTTAGTCCAATTGCAATTAATTAATTTTTTTGTTTTCAATTACTATCAACATTATGTTTTACTATTACTAGTTTACTACTAGGTGTTAAATTTTAACAGTCAAACACTTCTTTTTTTTTACCATTAACTAAATCATTTTATTTATTTATTTGTTTTAAATGAAATATTTACTTTTAATACTTAATTGTTACCTACTAATTAGTTTTTTTATACATAATTAAAAGTAGTTACTTTTCACTCTATTTGCAGAATAGAATCCTTAAAAGTAGGAAGTCTGTTATTTTTTTTTTTTACTCCTAAACTACGTCGTTTTGGCCAGAGGCCACAGAAACCTACGTGGTCCTGGGACCATATAATAATTTGCGATTTTACTCTCCCCGTCCCCCAAAAAAAATGATTCACTTTTCTATTTTATTCGTCCCGAAATACTTGTTTCATTTTTATTTTTATTTTTTAGTATCATGTCCCACCACTTTTTTACACTTATATCCTTACATATTCCGACCCAATTAATTTTATACAATTTTAACATAAACCGCTAATAACTATCACCATTCACTCACTACAAGACAAAGTTGATGGCCCATAAAAAAAATGAGAGTATGGAGAAGTGAAACAGTTTTTATTGGACGGAGGGAGTAACTATGGTAGAAAATTAAAAAAAATAAAAATAAAAAATGGATCACTTTGTATGAACTTGTTAGTGGAAAAAATAATTGGATAAAAAAGAGGAAAAGCTCTACTTTTTATGCAAAAAAAAAATGCTGGTAAATGGGTGTAACCGTGTAAGGCCCCGTTCTTTAGGATTTTTATTGACTTAATTTAATTTAATTTCATTTAAGTTCAGTTAATTTAATTTAAATTCAGTTAATTTAATTTAAATTCAGTTAATTTAATTTAAATTCAGTTAATTTAATTTAAGTTCATTTTATTATTATCATCATCATTATTATTATTATTATTATTATTATTATTAGTTTCGGGCATCATTTTTCCGCTCGACACTTTCCGACGACGGTTTTCGAACTGACATTTCCGGCGTTGATTATTCGGCCGACTCTTCCGGCGACGATTTTCGGGACGAGTTTTTCGGCGACGGTTTTCGGGACGACTTTTCCGAAGACGGTTTTCAGACTGACTTTTCCAGCGATGATTATTCGGCCGAGTTTTTCGACGACAATTTTCGGGACGACTTTTCCGACGACAGTTTTCGGACTGATTTTTTGGCGGTAATTATTCGGCCGACTTTTCCGACGACGATTTTTCGGGGCGACTTTTTCCACAACGGTTTTCGGATTGATTTTCCGGCGGTGATTATTCGGTCGATTTTTCCGGCGACGATTTTCGCGACGACTTTTCCGACGACAGTTTTTGGACTGATTTTCCGGCGTTGATCATTCGACCGACTTTTCCGGCATCGATTTTCAAGCCGAGTTTTTTGGCGACAATTTTTGGGGACAACTTTTCCGACGATGATTTTCAGACTGATTTTCCGACGGTGATTATTTGGCCAACTTTTCTGGCGACGATTTTCAGACCGAGTTTTTTGGCGACGATTTTTCGGGACGACTTTTCCAACGACGATTTTCGGATTGAATATTCGGCCAACAATATCACCACTTGCCGTCTCAACCTCTTACTGCACCCATTTAAACAACCTTCAACATTCAACATTCCTGAGCTAAGACTAAGACAAATTTTAGAACATTATATGCCAGAAATTGTTCTTTTTTTGTAGGGTAATAAATAATAATGTAAGGACTAAGGAGTATCATGTTCCTCAAAATCAGATGTTAATAGCTCAAATTGCTTAAATGTACATCTGTAATATGACTGAAATGACCTTTGACATGTTTCTTAAACATCTTATTTTTGAGAAATTATAAATTTCCCGTAATAATGTTATTATCTTTTTTTGGCAAGGGGCGTAAATGCGTAATAATGTTATACTCTTTCCGTTTCATAAGTTTCTTTAATATTTCTGTTTTGTAATTTTTTTTTCACGAAATATATTTTACTTTAATTTATTCTGAATTCAGTTTATAATAAAGGCTCAAACTTTTCAATTTTAAGGGTTTTTAATTTTTTTTCTTAAACACTAAGGATTTGGGTTCGGTTTTAAGCAAGCTAAACAACCTTTGGCTCGCCTTTAAATTGCATCCCTCATTTAATGACTACATTTGTTTTTTGGCCCGAGCGTTGCCCCGAGTGATACTTTTTTCTGTTAATAAGTATTTGTGAAGTTTTATAAAAAAAATTAAAAAAAAAAACTCTAATTCACTTAAGAAAGGAGAGGAATATATAATGTTATGTGTAAGTTTAAAGCACTAATAAATGTTGGTTGAGACGGCAAGTGGTGATATTGTGTTGTAAGAGGTAATAAGTTCGGGTCATGATCTAGACATATTTTATATTTAATGCTTACGTGGCACATATGCATTAGAGAGTGCCACGTAGACAGCTTACTTGGCGCGATGTGGTGTCTTGAGTGCCTTTTAATATATTGGATAGATTTTTTTATTTATATTTCCAAAGGTAATCATAGCAGATTAAGGGTATGTTCTCTTCGTCTTATTTTTTCTAATCTGATCTGATAAGATAAGATCTAAAAATGTATGAGAATTTGAACTTATATTATGAGATTTGATCTGATCTAATCTGATATATAAGTTGAAGAGAACGCACCTCAAGATTAGGACAGTGACTTTGTTCTTCAATCAATTACAATTAACAATTGATTCATTAATTAATTCAATAAAAATAAAGGTAACTTTGTCTTTATCATATTCAATTTTAATGTTTTGAATTAATTCAATAATATATCAATTATAGTTATTTTATTCTATAAAATAAAATATGAGTTATTTTATGCAAAAAAATAGATTTTTTATGTTTTGTATAACTTTGTATTTTTTAATACAATATCTTATTATAGTTTGGTTGACACTATTTAATATATTGCTATTATTTTATTTATTTTTTTAAAAAAATCAATCAATACTAATTTTTGTAAATCTTTACATGGTGCCCCTAAGTAAAGCTTTGATTTTAGTAGTGACAATAAATTGTTGTTGCAAGTAGCGTAAATGGAAGCATAAAAAATTAAAAATGTGTTTTAATTACTATTTTAAAGTAAATCAATGAATCTTCTATAGCATCAGGGGTGTCAACTTAGTTACAAACTTTCAATTTGGACTTGTTTTATTACTATCGAGTAACACTATGCCCTAAATATCAGCACGCATATCGTGTACAACAGACTAGTTGCTTATTATAGAATGCCCTAGGGATATTCATTAGCTAAGTCATTTAACATGCTTATTATATAATGCCCTAGGGCTATTAATTATGTAATGCAAGCAGACGACTACCTAGCCCATAGAGGTCATGATTACAGTAATTTAACATGTTGGTTTCAACCTTTGGACCAAAATCTTTTTTTAATCCTGCATAAAAAATGCGCTAGGCTATCCCTTTGGAAGCGGTTAGTGGGTTTTTCTTTAATTTCCTTATAAAAAAATAACTAAGTCATTAAAAATTTGGTATTTTCATGCATAAATTATTACTCCCCATTATATTTATTCTTTACATTAACTTTTTGTATGGGTTTCAATACACATATTCAAATATTAATATCTTATACTTTCTCTGCTTCTATATAATTGCAACATTGACAATTTGGGCACTATTCATAATCACTTATATAATTCGTTTTTGTGCTTTAATTTATACATGTAAACAAATGTAGTCATGTGGGATCTCTTTTGAGCCGTCCCAATGTGTACTTCATTGTGATCTAATTTTTAGAATTTTTTGTAAAACGAAATTAAAAATATAAATCATACATTGGTAAGCGTGAAAAAAAGGAACATTGTAACTAATATGGAGCGAAAGAAGTATTACACTTTATAAAAAACCTGTATTAAAAAAAGTAAACATTTGGACAAATCTAAAAGATCCCATATGAAATATGTTATTTCTTATATAATGATTTTTCGTTTTTTAACTTGCTCTCTCCTTGTATCCTAAAAGGCAAACATAAATAATAAATTAAAACGGATGGAGTAATATTTTCTCCATATTTTTGATGTAATATTGGAATATTTACATTTGTCAAAACACAACTTTGGCGAATAATGTCTCCAACTGTATAATTGTAAAAATAAAATATATATCTGAAAAATTGATATCAAGACAAATCATACAAGATTACGTACACATGACTCTATTTCTCTTATGTTTACATTGCAATTAATAGTCAAACTGTATTAGATGAATAATGTGTAAAAGTCAACGCGTTAATTACACAACTAAAAAAATAGGGGTATTAATTTAGGACCATCGAAACTTTTGAGACAATAAGAGAGATGCAAATGGATCAGATTCGAATTGAGTGGAGCATCACCTGCATCACACCGTTCAACTCGCATCCATCTTCCGATTTTCCCATTACCGATTCATTCATCCGTCATCCGCAGTTAAAATTGGTGGGTCGGTGGTTATTAGTGGGTGGAAGGGATTAATATATGTAATTATACAATTATAATAAATATAAGCATAATAGTTTATTTAAAAATAAATAATCAATTCATAATTAATCATTAGAAATTATTATCAACGTATATATGAATGGGTGTAAACGGATGTTAAACAGGTGAGAGATGCGAGCGATTGATCAAAAAGTTTCAGCCGAATCCATCACCCATTTTTACTCATTTAAATTGGTTTTTTTACGGTTTCACCCGCTTATTTATACTCGCTTATTTATGACAATAACAATAATAGTGTGTTTCAAAAATTAAAGGGAGGATTTAGAATGAGGTGAACTTATTATATGATGTCTAATCTAGATTATTAGGTTTGAATTAGTAGTGGTTTACTCTAGTCTCTAGTCAATGAAACATTTCAATTACCTAATAATTGATCCAACGATTCAACAAAAGTTTCTACTTACCTCAAGACTTAAGTGTCACACCATGGGCAAATTAGAAATATTTGATGTGCACTAATTCTTTTGGCTGACTTCAATTAAGGTGCGTTCTCTTCAACTTATTAGACCTGAACTTATCTGAACTGAACTTATCAGACCTGATTTAACTTATTAGACCTTATTTAACTTATTAGACCTTATTGGAACTTATTAGACCTTATTGGAACTTATTAGACCTTATTAGACCTTATTGGAACTTATTAGACCTTATTAGAACTTATTAGACCTTATTAGAACTTATTGAACCTTATTAGACCTTATTAAACCTTATTGGAACGTATAAATATGATTGAATAATAAATTAATAATAATAATAATAGTAATCCAAAAAAGATTAATATTAAACCTTATTCTATATATTTGAACTTATGTTCTTTTTTAATGTTGAATTACGTTCGAGGATGTAGTAATAATTAGTATCACTTTTTTCAAACTCATTATTAATTAATATTATCAATTCCAATAACAAATTATCTTCATATTTAATTTTTCTTAATTCACATGTAGTAAAATTAACAAATTGGAACAGATGGAATAATAATAATAATAATATAATAATAATAATATGGAGGATTCGTAAAGTTTAATTTGGACCAAAATTAAATCAAACCCAAAATAAATAAAATAGGAAGGAAATCTCACTTCATTCGTTCAAACCATTCTCCACTATTTTTGCAACTTGTCCCCTTCTTTCTCTTATTATTTTTTGTAAACAATCCCCTTTCTTCACTCAATCCTTTAGACCACCTCCATTTTAGTTAGAGTTATTTATTATTATTATTATCATTATTATTATTATTTTGATAGGGAGTTGTTTTTTTATTAGTTTACCATAGTTTACTCTACTGTCTTATTGGTTCTACTGAGTGAATATAAATAGTCATAAAGTTCAATGTATTATATAGCTTCCTAATAAGAAATAATATTTTCTTATTTTACCCACTTTGCTTACATTTCAATATTAATTTAATTAATTTTATTTAATCAATAATTAAAAAAATAACCTAAACCTGATTGAAACTTATTAGAACTTATTAGACCTTATTGGAACTTATTAGAACTTATTAGACCTTATTGGAACTTATTATAACTTATTAGACCTGATTGAAACTTATTAGAACTTATTAGACCTTATTGAAACTTATTAGACCTTATTGGAACTTATTAGACCTTATTTAACTTATTGGAACTTATCTGAACTTATTAAACCTGAAACTTATTTTTTTAAGGTGAAGAGAACGCACCCTAAGTGTCGTGATAATGATTTCTAATCTTTTCAAGTTTTTTTAAGCCTTCATAAGGCTCTGTTCTTTAGGACTGATTTGATCTGGCATGATCTGATTTGATCTGATCTGATTTATTTTGAGTTTGTCTGATCTGATCTGATTTGATTTTTTCTGATCTGGTCTGATTTTATTTTTATTTTTATTTTTAGTTTTAGTTCTATTTTTATTTTAATTTTTAGTTCTATTTTAATTTTAATTTTAATTTTTTTTTTAAAAAAAAAATTAATTTTAATTTTAATTTTAATTTTAATTTTAATTTTAATTTTAATTTTAATTTTAATTTTAATTTTAATTTTAATTTTAATTTTAATTTTAATTTTAATTTTAATTTTAATTTTAATTTTAATTTTAATTTTAATTTTAATTTTAATTTCAATTTTAATTTTATTTTTATTTTTATTTTTAATTTTAATTTTATTTCTATTTGATAACCCATTTTTATTTTTAACTTTTTATTTTTATTTTTATTAGGTTCAAAAATTAATGAGCCCAAAGCCTCAAGCTCATTTCATTTCACCTCTTCAGTATTTTACTTTTCATTCTTTTCAAACCCTTCAATCAATCTGACTCCAAAACCGTCACCGAAAAAGTCGACCGAATAATCACCGCCGGAAAAGTCATTCCGAAAACCGTCGTCGGACAAGTCGTCCCGAAAACCGTCGCGCGAAAAACGCGGCCTGAAAATCGTCGCCGAAAAAGTTGGCCAAATAATCATCGCTGGAAAAGGTCAGTCCGAAAACCGTCGTCGGAAAAGTCGTCCCGAAAATCGCCGCCGAAAAACTCAGCTTGAAAATCGTCGCCGGAAAAGTCGGTCGAATAATCACCGCCAGAAAAGTCGTCCCGAAAATCGTCGCCGAAAAACTCAGCTTGAAAATCGTCGCCGGAAAAGTCGGTCGAATAATCACCGCCGGAAAAGTCGACCGAATAATCATCGCCGGAAAAGTCATTCCGAAAACCGTCGTCGGAAAAGTCGTCCCGAAAACCGTCGCCGGAAAACTCGTCCGAAAAATTGTCGCCGAAAAAGTCGGCCGAATAATCAACGCTGAAAAAGTCAGTCCGAAAACCGTCGTCGGAAAATGTCGAGCGGAAAAACAATGCTCGAAATAATAATAATAATAATGGATCGGGGTTGATATTGGATTGGGCTCGGAGATCGGGGTTCTTGCTGCTTGCTTTATTCTTGAGATTATGGTCGTGATGTCTGTGTTGATTTGACAGGATCCTCGCCTTTGACTCAGTCTGGTATGGCTGATTTTGTTCCTGGTCGTGCTGTGCTGGATGCGGCTTCTCGAAAACGGGGTAAGTATGCGGATCGGTGTGCTACTCTTGGGTATGGTTTCCTTCTTTTCTCTTTTTCTACTTTTGGCGAATTTGAGGAGGATGTTGTTACACTGCTGAAGCGGATTCAGAAATTTTCCAGTGCACATGATGTTGGTGTGCGGGCTGCTGCTCACATCTTCACTCGTATTGGCTTCTCACTAACTTCTTGTAGATATTTTGAGTTTTAGTTTATTATAATAATTATAATAATAATAATAATAATAATAATAATAATAATAATAATAATAATAATAATAAAGAGTAATAATGTCTGATCTGATTTGACTAAGTCTGATCTAATCTGATCTGATCTGATTATTGTAGCTTTTAAGTCCTAAAAAACAGGGCCTAAGTCATAACAAATATTGTAACTGAGTTTATACTTAATTATGAAATGTAATAGTTATACAGTGTACTACTATACTCCAAATTTATTTTTGTTGATAATATGGGTGATACACTGATACTAGACTTTGAATAAGCTTTAATGTAGGTCATCCGATCCAATTTGGCTAACAAACACATCTGAAATATGTAGTGATTTTGGATTGCAAAATTACTAATTGGCTTATGTGGGTTGCCAAAATCACTAATCGATCGATATTTACGCATATAAAAAATGCACAAAATATATGTATATGTAGTACATCGACCGATTTACGGTATGCATTTCAAAATTATTATGACTTTACAAAGTGCGTAAATAATTATCTAACACCAGGGGCACTCGTTAGCAATATCCATTTACCAAACACTCATATTAACTTTTGTACGAGTCAAATCCCTAAAAGTGATCTAAAATTCTATTCTTACCCTCAAACCTCTAATTGCCAAACAAATTTTAAGACTAAAAACAAGAATTAATTACACCGATAAGTCCTGATCATAGCTGTAATAAGAACTTATTAGACTTGTCATGACTTGCTTGATTCCGATTATTAATAAAATTATAAGTTGTAAAGAATACAATCATAAAATAAAAAAAAAATAATGGAAATGAGAAACGATAGAAATAAAGTAGTATATGTTCTGATTGGGAACTTCTTTTATATGGTCGAATTTGTTTAATGTGTTTGAGTTGACTATGAGTGCTCCTCTTCTAGGATTGACCTACAAAAAAATAAAAGGTTGCTAATCTAGGGTGGAACCCGTAAACGCCCACCCGATGCTTAAGTCAGAGATCGAGAGAAAATGGGGTCGAAAGTATGGAGTCAGAGAATTATGAATGATATACCCAACAGGTGGGGGTGAATGATCCTTTTTATTAGGGTTGGGAGTAAGTCACTGACAGCTGTAATGTGGGTTTGGCCCATTCGTTCCTATATATTTGTTGGGTATCTAACCCTAGCGTTTTTAGGTATTAAGTCTATCCGAGTATTTTGGGCCTATCTTTTATGATGGGCCGGAACAATATCATGCAGAATGCCAATAATTTATATAAAAATTAAAGTTCAAAATATATAAGAAATTCACTATTATAAAATAAAAGAAAGTGGTAAATACAACATTTATGATTGTATAGCCAGTACATAAAAAGCCAAAAGAGAAAATATTAACTAAAAGAGAAATTCTAGATGGTGGCCTCCATCCAATTTTACACTGGTGGTAGAGCAAAACAAAAGGTATACAAGTGATATCCAACCTTTACTAATTACACATAATGACTCTAATCCACTTAACAAATGGCTAATTCTCCTTTTCTGAAAAATTATTACAAATCTACAGTTATCCAAAAATATGAGAGGGGGTATGGAAAAGAAAATTAGAAACTATAAATTAATAAGTGTAGAAGAATAAAACTTACCGTCTATGTTGATGTAAAAAAAACTAAAAACAACCTAAAAGGAAGAGTGAGCAAAATAAGATAAAACCAAAGTAGTTGGTTAGGGTTTTATCGCTATTGTTTTTTGTTTTTTATAGGTAAATTTGAGTAATTTTAATAATATTATAGGACTAATATCATATTATGACTTTGAAAAAAAAAAACCAAAAACTAGAAAGTAAAATACTGAACAACCTTTACAGCCTGTTTGGTAGCCGGTCATAGGTGGTGGTAATGGAAATGATTTTATAGGTAAATTTAGAAGGAAAAACATTCCCATGCTAATGTTAGTCTAACTTCAATTTATCTAATTTTCTTCAGATATTCATTCTCATCTAATACCACACTCCCCATGGTAATGGATGATAATTAGAAAATAAGAAAAAAAAAATTCAAGTTTGGGAATGAAAAGTATGTTTTCCATGGGAATTATGAAGTTTTTCATTAACAAATTACACTTTAAATCAATTACCAGCCACCATTTATTACCAACAAACAAACATACCGTTAGTGTTTTGATATATTATTCTTGTAAAGGGGATGCACTACTTTCTAGTTTCTACCATATATCTTAAGTATATTCTTAAATAGATGTAAAATCAATAGTTAAAGTGTATTGTAATACTCCATGACTTTATACAGCAAAAGAGGAACTAATAATTACTATGTTTTATTATCACATATTATTATTGAGTGGAAGGAGCTTCATGAGGAAGAAAGAAGTAAAATGTTATGTTAAAACTTTGAAGGAAAGTATAGTAATCCATGGGATCCCACCTCCCCTTCTTCCAAACCCTCTTTTTTTTTTTTTTTTTTTTTAAAGATTGCCATTTGTTTGATTAGATTTGATTTTTATGCAAAAAACACCCCAATTAAAGAGTTACATACCTACCACATTTTTCTTTAGAAAATATATGGCTACAATCATAAAATCATCTACTACAAGTAAAAGGCAAAAAAGCCAACTGCCCAACTCTTTAAAACATTATAGAGTGAAAATGTGAAATAAAAAAATATTGGCTCATGTTATTGGCTTTGGCTCTTCACTTTTGCACATTCAATGCCTTGATATTCGGCAGGATATTGGCGTAGTGTCACCCACAACGCAATGCATTTTATTCAACTTTTAGAGGCTCTAATATATTTTATAGTTGTACATAGGGTGCTTATCGAGCAAGTCAATTTCATGCTGGGATTTGCTCGACTCATGCTCCTTGGGTTTCAAGTCGAGCTCGAGTTGACAACAAGTTGCTCGTTTAATGTTTTGGCCCTATTGAATTTCTATTTTTCTTTAAAGAAAATTAATGATTATATTCTTTTTTCCTTAGGTAAATTATTTATTCTTAAAGTGTATGTATTGATTTATTATATTAAGTGTCAAACAAACTTTTCTTAATTTATTATATTAAATTATTTTCAATGATTTAACATAGAAAATTATTGATTAATTTGTAAAATTATCAAGTTTTGAGCTAATTCGAGCGAGCACGAGCTAAATCGAGCCGAGCTCGAGTAGCTCGTGAGCTGCTCAACTCGATTAACACCTTTGTGCACTTGTGCCGGTATTTGGAATTTTGGATACGAACTCAAAAATTTTTATTATGAAACATCTTTATTACACATAAGAAACAAATGTTTATGAGAAGATTCATTTAGGCGTGTAGTTGTTTTAAAATTAACTTTTATTTTATATATTTTATAGAGAATGGTGGAAGATACATATGTTTAAACCATTGCATTAAAAACTGTCAAAAAGTATTTCAGAAAAAAAACTATCAAAAAGTAAATGTAGCAAAGATTTTGAGATAAAGAGACTACCATTTTTTGCCAAAAAAATACTATATTCGTTTCTTATTATTTGCAATAGTCAACATTTGACACTATTCATGTTATGTACTTGACCAAGATGCAACATGTAGTTTTTTAATATGTAGTTGTAATAACCGATAGTTGAGATTAATGGAAGACCTCCAATAGTTAGATCATTCATATGAATTTTTCTTTTTTTTAATCATAAATTTATAGTTTTTTTTTTTTGTTTTCTAGTTAATATCCTCAAAAATTGCACTTAAAATATTTATATTGTGCAGTTTGTTATGAAATAATTAATTGCCGATATATGATGTAAGCATAATTATGATGGTACCAATGAGAAAATTATCAAATATCATTATAAAATAGCATGCAAATTAAAATTATATTATGATGAATTATATGGATGATACCGGTATATGTTGGAACCGATAAATAATATGCATATGTAGATTAGTGGACATGTGAATAAGGGATAAAAAATATATGTCCATTTTGATGTCGACATGAAACTAAGATAATGATCAATATTTTGTCATGGACCAAAAGTCTAAAGAAATATTAGCGATGATCAATAGTTTATCATGGACCAGAAGTCCAACGAAATAGGAATGATGTTGACCTGAACTTTGTCATGACTAGTAGTCCAACTAGAAACATGGATTTCTAAAATCCATACTATACAGTATTAAGTGTTTTTGTGTCTTAAATCTATATGCATGTTTGAGTCATAGGTAAATGCATTACTCATTGTATGCATATTTTATTTTGTCTCTTATTATCATAAAATTTGCATCTCATACTACATGCATTAGTTCTAATTAACAATTGTGGTGTTTAAATGTTCTTCGAATGTATAGTGAGACGAGATGTATAAGTTTGTATGAGATATTTATACTCCAATGGGATAATAGCTCTCATGAGGTTTTATATATATATATATATATATATATATATATATATATATATATATAACATTGATCTGATAGCATGTTATAGATCATGCTAGAAGATCGAGCCTGAAAAACTTATTCACATCGAATTTTAATATTTGGCTCTACAAGTTATATTTTTGTAGTATCGCAATGTTGATATTACTAGCAAACTCCTAAATAGTCTATGTGACTTAATTTTTGACATCTCAACCTGAAGTTTAAGCATGTGATAGCTAACCAGTTTTTGTACCCAATAGAGAACTCTCGTATATGATATGTTTAAAGAATATAATTAAAAAAATCTCTCAGTGAGAATAATTTTATGGTCCTGAAGAACCATGAGCAGTATATGATTAGACAATGATATGTGAATATATTATATGTTGCCATAATATTATGAAAATCAATCATATCATTGATCATAGAAAAACTTTGTATGACCTCCAAAACAAGGCATCAATGAAATATTGAATGAAATGATAATATACTTATGCATTATCTTCATAAATATTAATAAATGAAGACCTCTCACTATGTCCAAGTGAAGATTTGAATATTCAAGACCAATTTGGGAGGATCTATCATCAAGGAATGTCATTATGCCAGAAATGTGAAGTTACCTAGCAGCATTGGAATTATTACATTAATTTGAAGATCTCAAGTTATGTATCTCGCCGGGGGAGAAAATACGAGTTGTAATCTTTTTTCCTTAATCATGGTTTTGTCTCTCATTGGGTTTTCCTAGTAAGATTTTTAATGAGGCGACATTTCAAAGCTTATTAAAAAATGGTGCACTCTTTTTCATTCACTAGATTTTTATCCTACAGGGTTTTTCCTAGTAAGGTTTTAACGAGGCACAATGCTGCATTCAAGAAACTGATTTATCGAATTGGAATATGTTGTGTCAAAGGATCATGATGGATGATATCATGAGGGGAGTTAATGCACATTGTATTATTTTAGATAATGGACATCCAAGGGGGAGTGTTATGAAATAATAATGGATGTCCATGAAACCATTGTATCACTTGAAATCATTATGTCCTTTGAAATCATTATACCCTTTGGACATGTATATATATGTAACTTACCTATAAAATAAGAGATATACTTGCACTTGATTTTCCTCTTTATATTCTCTCCTGATTGTATTCTCTTTATTCTCTTATTTTATAAGAGAGTTAGAATTTTCATATTTTACATGTATAGTGCTTATTAATTTTATGAGGTCATTGTTTCAAACACATAACATAAGTGTCTTGAACACTAAGCAATATCCTCCTTTCTTTGAATTTTGTTTGTGACCATGAAAAAGAAAATGACGATTGCCAACAATAAATTTGTGGATTAACATTGCCTTATCATGGAGATATTTTCGTATTGTTTTGTAGTGCTTTAATTTTTAGCATTTTCTAATTTCTATTTTTATGTATAAAAAATTGGTTATGTTGCACTAGATTGAGTATGAAACGAGCAACAATACATTGAACATTAGAATGTAGTTTCCAATGTAGCACACATATTTCATTGAGTATTTTGGATCCTTAAGAGTTCTTAAAAAATTTACCTTGTAGATCTATATCAATTCTACCTTCTTTTTTTTTACAACAAAGGTCTACATTTTTTTTTTACCATAAAAATCTCTTTTAAATTTCAACCATTGATTTTTTTTTGGTTTAATTTGAGTTTTTGATTTGTAACTCTATTTGGTAGAATTTAAAAAAAAAAAAAAAACTCTTAAGGATCTTGACTCGTAATATCAGGGGTATTCCTTATTTTTCAAACTAGAGCATTCCATATATGTTTCGTATCCGTCTCCATTTACTACCCATACCAGTTTCCATGCAATTTGAACTTTTTGGACTTTTAATACTTGTATCTAATTTTTATTTTGATCAATTGAATATTGGACTTGAATTTAAAAAAAAAAAAAAAATTAAGGTCTGGCTCAGTGGCTTTTTTCCGCCCACATGTTACGGTTAAATCACCGAGTCATGTAACTTTTTTTTTGACGGGCATGTAAGTATGTAACTTCTTTAAATAATAAAAGAAAAAAGTCCCAATTTTCAATAAGCTTGATGTTGATGCTAGATTGCTAGCAACAATCACATGAATAATAAATCAACCTTAATTAGAACTCGGCCACTTTGTGAGTTGGTTATGATCCCAATCCACCGTCCAATAAAAAAAAAATGATCCCAAATCCACCCCGATTCAACCTACAGTCCTAGGCTAAGGGGTCGTTTGTCACTACTTTATGAATGAAAATGAAGAAAAATAGAAAGTAAAAGTGTTAGATTTAGTTGGTTGTTTGTTTAAAAAGAAATGGTATCCTTGTTTTCGGATATTTCGGATCAAAAATCCTTGTTTTCAGATATTTCGGATCAGATTTGGGTCGATAATCGTGTTTTTCGAGCCATATACTTAGATTTTTTTGGATCGAATAAACGGAAAAATATTATAAAAACAAAAAAAAACTAATTTGGAAAATGTCGGATCGAATATCCGATCAGAATTTCCGAGTATCCGAAATATCAGATATCTGAAATTTTCGGATCGTGATTTGGCCGATCCGAAATTTTCGGATATCCGACATTTCAGACCGGGTCGATCCGAATGAGCACCCTTAATCACCACCAACATACTACTCCATCACCCTCATCACCGACTGCATGCCACCACCACCGGGGCTGGGTTCGAGGGTGGGGTTGGGTTGGGGCTGGGCTGGGTTATGATGGGGTTGGGGTTAGGCTGGGTTCAAGGGTGGGTTTGGGTTCTAAAGTGGAGTTGGGTTGGGTCTAGGGTGGGGTTGAGTTGGTGTGGGGCTGGGTTTGAGGGTGGGGTGGGGTGGGGTGGGGTAGGTTTGGGTTTGGGTGGGCTGGATTGGTCTGGGTTGGTGGTTGGGTGTTTTATGGGGTAATTGGGTGGTGGTTGGCGGAAGGTGGGGAAAGGGAATGAAAAAGATAGGGGGGAGGTGAGTTTAGGAAAGTGTTAGAATAGGGAAATTGGTAAAGGAATGAAAATAGCAAAAGTGGCTTAACAAACATAATCAAAGGGAATGATGATAATTGGTTCCCATTTTCTTTGATGAATACCCCCAACCAAGCGCATCCTAAGTATATAACTATACAATCAAAATACTTATTCCGTTTCTCACTTCTCTCCATTTTTCTTTTACATATTTGCCAATGCACTAATATAAAGTTATGATATCTTTAACTATACATTATAAAAATTATTCAAAAACTAATATTTTTATGGTACTCGTTGTTGTTTATATATATATTTCCTCCGTAAATGAATTCTTGTAACAAAGGAATTTTTACTATGTCGAGACAAAACTTTGAAAATTAATACCTCTAATTATGTATTTTAAAAATTATGATCATTAAATAATAAAAAACTATTAGTTGGGACGAAATTAACGAGATTCCACATGACTATATATATATATATTGAAGGATATACAATGATGAACAAAATAACAAGAGACAAAATAATGGAAATAAGAACAAGAACTTAGGTGTGTCGTGCATTAAGATCCAATGACTTGAAAGCAAATTGTGGCGCTACCGGGGTGCACTATAGTCGTTGCCGGTACGTAATTCAAGGTATCACACCTTCTTCCTCACTATGAAACTCTAGGGAGAAAGATTGAAGTTAGAACACTTATGCGCAAAGAAAGGAATGTATTGAGTTATAAGAAAATCAAAAGAGGATTGAAGAGACCATATAATAATCAGCATATAATTGCCACAATAATGATCTTAATAAACAAGGCAATCAACTCTCATAAACATGGACATTACAAAGAAAATATTCCCTCGAGAAACCCCACGATTACTACATCGCGACTAGCGACTTTGTGAGGAGTTACTGATCTAAAACTGCTTCTTCAAGTCTTTGGTCGTGATAACTCGCGACAAACTACTGCATCAACTAACTTAAAAATACCTTAACGTCTTCATTACTCGTCAGAATTGAGATTATGACGTAACATTGGAAAGCTTTTGAAGTCTACTTTCCAATACAATTAGAAATGCTTCAATCCAATTAGTATATCAAAAGTAATGATCAAAATAGTAGACAATGGTCATTTCTCACTTTTATACCAACACTCGTTGAGATAAATCTAAAACACTCCACGAGAGTATATATTTATCTATCTATCTATCGATAGAAACCACCCTCCCAATTTTTCCCTCCCAACTCTAATTTATTCATTATTGCATAAACAATATTAAACATATTAAATAAATGTTAATAAATGTGTTTGTCTAAAAGTTTAGACATTTATTAACTTATAAACCTTTATATAACTATAAAAAAATTATCACAAATAAAACCTAATTTTAAGATAATTACAATAAAAAAGATCAAAATGTGATTTAATTAAGAATATTTTATATTTTATTAAAAAACCGATCATCTGCTCAAGGGTTATCTAGTTTCTAATATCTCTAATTGATTAGAGGATTCTCTATTATTATGAATAGTGCAGCTCAGATAACTAATAGGAATGGAGGTAGTACTAGTCAATATAGATAAATAATAGATAAGTTTGCAATATTAGTTTGAATAATGGGATTTAAAATAATTAAATTACAATAATAAGGTCCCATGTGTCTTTATGATTGATGGAAAAATACAATCAAGTATGATATATACTTCATTGTGGACCAAAGACTATAAATGAGGAAATTAAATTAATAATAAATGCAAGATATACCCATGCATGCATGACCCATATGAGCTAGTAGTCTAGTACTTAGGCCTGTTATTTTGGACTTAAAAGATACAGTAATCAGATCAGACATTATTACTCTTTATTATTATTATTATTATTTCGAGCATTGTTTTTCCGCTCGACATTTTCCGACGACGGTTTTCGGACTGACTTTTTCAGCGTTGATTATTCGGCCGACTTTTTCGGTGACAATTTTCGGGACGACTTTTCCGACGACGGTTTCGGAATGACTTTTCCGGCGATGATTATCCGATCGACTTTTTCGGCGGTGATTATTCGACCGACTTTTCCAGCGACGATTTTCAAGCCGAGTTTTTCTGCGACGATTTTCGGGACGACTTTTCCGACGACGATTTTCGGAATGACTTTTCCGGCGATGATTATTCGGTCGACTTTTCCGGCGGTGATTATTAGACCGACTTTTCCGGCTACGATTTTCAAGCCGAGTTTTTCGGCGACGATTTTCAGGACGACTTTTCCGACGACGATTTTCGGACTGAATTTTTTCGGCGATGATTATTTGGCCGACTTTTCCGGCGACGATTTGCAGGCCGCGTTTTTCGGCGACGGTTTTCGGGACGACTTGTTCGACGACGGTTTTCGGAATGACTTTTCCGACGGTGATTATTCGGTCGACTTTTTCGGTGACGGTTTTGGAGTCAGATTGAATGAAGGGTTTGAAAATAATGAAAAGTAAAATACTGAAGAGGCGAAATGAAATGAGCTTGAGGCTTTGGGCTCATTAAATTTTTGTCCCTCATAAAAATAAAAATAAAAATAAAAATACAAAAATAAAAATACAAAAAAAAATATAAATATAAATATAAATATAAATATAAATATAAATATAAATATAAATATAAATATAAATATAAATATAAATATAAATATAAATATAAATATAAATATAAATATAAATATAAATATAAATATAAATATAAATATAAATATAAATATAAATATAAATATAAATATAAATATAAATATAAATATAAATATAAATATAAATATAAATATAAATATAAATATAAATATAAATATAAATATAAATATAAATATAAATATAAATATAAATATAAATATAAATATAAATATAAATATAAATATAAATATAAATATAAATATAAATATAAATATAAATATAAATATAAATATAAATATAAATATAAATATAAATATAAATATAAATATAAATATAAATATAAATATAAATATAAATATAAATATAAATCAGAAAAACTCAGATCAAATCAGATCAGATCAGATAAACTCAAAACAGATCAGATCAGATCAGACCAGGTCAGATCAGATCAGATCAGACCAGATCAGTCCTAAAGAACAGTGCCTTATATGATCTAAAGGGATGGGTGACAATTATCTCTATTATATAAGCCAATGGGGAGCTATGGTGTCCCCCTCGAAAAGTCCATTTTACCCCTCAAAAACTTTTTAAAATCTTAATTTTTATCACTCCTAATTATTAAGGAAATTTATTACAATTTTTGGACTTTTTAAAATGAAAATAGTACAAAATATAAACTTCAAAAAAATAAAATAAAAATACCAAAATTCATATTCTTAAATTCTCTATAAATAGACATCCGTATTGATATAGTTCATCAAATAAAAATTTTACATTTTGATTATCGTAGAAATTTGGTAGCCAATAGAATATGGTAAATAAAACTTTTCTTTTGTTTATTGTTGTGGGATGACCGAATGAAAGGAAAAAAGTTTGTTTTTGATTATGTGAATGAGTGTGAATTTGACACATTTTTCAATTTTCGAACAAATAACCTTTATTTTTTTGTTTGTTTCGACAGATTAATATATGTATTTAAAATACCATCGCACGCAAAGCGTGCATAGAAGACTATTGTTATTATAAGCATTCACGCTTAACCCCTTTTATACTTTTTTTAAAAAATAATTATTTGTTTTAACAGATAAGGTGTAATGTCTTCATTCAATGCTCTTATCTTAGGAAATTACCAAGGGCAGGGGTAGGAAATAGTCGATAAATGGGATACGGGAGCCCTATGAAGAATGTAAGAGAGGGGAATATAACACAATAGATAATTGGAAGCTTTCAAGTTTCAATGCAATTCAATTGTTGTAATTGAGAGTAATACCGGTAAGGATGAAAATTCAATGTAAAGTTGGAAGACATTAAAAATATGACACTGAAATAAAAGGTCTGTATTTCAAATTTAAAAGGATAATACAGTCTATATATATATATGTATGTATGTATATATATTTATATAAAAGGTTTATTTTCTTGGCTTTCACCTTATGAATCAAGTATAAATAAGAGCATGGTAGAAAGGAAGTGATTTTTTTTTTTACACAAGGAAGAGTGTTTGATGTTTAATGTTTACCTTAGAAGAGATTCAAGCTCTCAAATGTTTGACCAAAAGAGCAACCACCTCTCAAAAGAGTGGATGAGGAGACTTGACCCTAGGTCACGAGTCTCACGACTACCCATGGTGAAGGGGGCAACCATTGCTCCCTTTCTTGTTCATTGAAATAGCCTCCACCATATTAACTCTATTAAAAATAATTTTACAATATGTTTGAATAGCAAGATTAAAAGGAAATGAAGATGAAAAAAAACGAAGAAGGGGAGGAGAAAATGGAAATGCATTATCTCCAAATTTCTCCATAATGGAGGACATAGGGTGTGTTCGATTCATCTGAAATTTTCTGATCTGGTCTGTTCAAATCAGAACTTTTAAAGACCAAATATGAATTTTTCTAATTGTAGTTATTATTTTTTTGATCTAATTTAAATTTTTCTGAAAATAAGCATGCCAATATGTCAAATGCACCCATAGTATGTCAAAGTAAAAAAAAATTCCATTCCCTCTTTTCTCCCCTTCATCTAAATGTTTATCAACTTTCCTTTCCTTTACTGGAGTAATCACGAACTACAACAAATAGAAGTAAAAAAACTTCATACTTTGTAACAAGGAAATATACATCAATGATGAATCTTATTAAACAAATTTCTAAGAATTAAATCCCCTCATACACTTCAGCAGTATAGAATCTTGTTACAATTACTAATGAATGGCTGAAGTATCTGTAGGCTATAAGCCTATAATTTGTAAAGTAAGCTTAATACATATAGCGAGGAATAACCAATGAGAGATACATATATAGCTTATAGATGCACTCTTGTCTATAGGCTAATCAACTATAAACTAGACCGTAACTTCAAAAACAATATAGAGGAAAAATATAACAAAAAATTACACCAAAAAAAGCAGACAAAAGGATACAATAAAAATGAATTTTAACTTAATTCTACAGTGAAACTGGTTGCTAGGAATTGTCCTTCAATTTTGCGCGCAGATGAAAACATTAAGGAGCACAGAGAAGCAAAACTTTCATGCATTTTGCCTTATTCTGTATCCCTGGAGTTTCGACTTGAAAGCCACAATTTCTTTTGAATAATAAACACAACTTCATCCCTGTCCTGTTCTGAATCTACTGAATCGCCTGTTGCAACTGCCTCCCAATGCAAGGCTGATGAAAATTTCTTTACAAAGTCCACCACAGACTGTTTGTCTTGAATAATAACAATACCGGTTGGCCTGAGAATTCAGTCCATTTCAAGGAGAAGATCCTCAGGGCTACAACCTTTCTTTTCGATGTCAGAGATGATGTTCTAGGCATGGAGTAGATCGTAAGTTCAAGGATAGGTTGAGAAGACCTCACACCTGACATCAAAGCCAAGGAAAAAACATTGAACGCCAAGCAAACCATTTTTATTATACAGAAATTAAAAAAAAATGGAGTGATGGAAATGGAACCAGCTTTGTTTTGAAAGGCGGGGCTCATTTGATCAGGAATGCTATATTTGGACTTCCTTAAATATGGGAATACAACTAAATTTCCCCCACTAATTAGTTAATTACTGTATTACTCCCAAGTCTAAACCTACTTAAGAGTAGGTGTTCAGTCTCTTACCAAAATAGAAATTTTCTATTATGTGCAACAAGTTTTTCTTTTCATTTTTTCATGTCATTTCTTTATCTCTCTTTATCACACGTCTCTTTCTCTTTCTGCCTTTATCCCACTCATAATTAAATTAGCCTAGGAATCTGTGGATGCGATTTTGTTACACTTAAGAAAAACAGAGGAAGTAGTTAGTTATGCTAAGAGCCCAACTTGGTATTGCTCTTCCCAACAATACCAACAATGTCTTCCCAACAATGTCTTCCCAACAATGTCTTTTTAATGGGAAAAAAAGAACCTGTGAAACAAGAGACAACATAATTACATAAGCATCCTTCGTGAGCAGAACCAAGCCCAACCCCAGAACCTCAGATAAGAAACAAGCAAATAGCTACTCAATAGTAGACCAAGTGTTCTGACTCTAGCTTACCCAAAGTTTTGCAAATTTTCATATGATCATACCTACCATTTTATATCAAAAGAATTAGAAGCTTAAAAGGATGATATTAGATGGTTTTCTTACCAGTTGTGAGCAGCTCCAATAAGCCCACGATCATATACTATCTTAAGTGTGTCTGGCCCATCTTCTGGAACACTATTCATTACCCAGACATCCTTATCCTTCAAAGCAGCTGCAAATGATCCCAAATGTGCCTTCATATCCATCACATTCCTCAAAGTATCTGACTGGATCTTGGAACTTAAAAGGCTCCAGTAGTTCTCGACTCTACGTCCCCACAAGTCCTGCATCAGATAAGCAACATCCCATGAATGAAAAACCGTTATTCAGATTGCTCTCAATAATTCGCTGAGTCACAATTATACAGCATGTTAAGATGAGGTTGTTCCACATACCACATCTTTTTCAAACATGTCACTTGTATAGCCAAAATCAGCAAGCCGAGGAGGAGGAGAAGTCAATCTAGCAGGCCAGGGAGCTAAATCACTTGCACCAGCCTTGTGATCATCTAAAACAGATAAATAAAAAAAATTAACTGAGAGTATCAACAGAGCCTATATCAGAGATAATATTTCCAAGCAAGATCAGAATTCCGGAGTCCGGACAGCACAATGGAATAACCACAGAAAACACATAATTAATTAATTACTTCATATAAAGAAAGACATGTTATATCTAGGTTGTAATTTTGGAGATTAGAGTGTGGTAATGAGAGTTTATAGGGGCAATAATTAATACAAAAGAGAAGCAAGCTAAACAAGATTTTTCAAGTTGCCTTTCCCTTTACCTGTTCCTTCTCTAGTAAGGTAAAATTTCATGGAAATGGAAAATATAGTTGCACTCTCAAAATTTAGTGATCTAAACAATGATTCTGTTATTTTTAGAAAGAATCTGAGATAAACGGTTTCATCTTGGACACCACACAGGAAATTAACTGAGATAAAGCAAGTCGGCAACAAAGTATGGAGTAATTAGGGGCTGAAAAAAGAGAAAGACTCATGATCAAAGTATGGTGTGATGCATGCTTCCATAGGCACACCCAAAACATCTGGGTCATCATTTAATCGACAAAGAGGAGGCTGCATACCAGGAGGCCTTTGCATGTAGCAATCATTATTTAAAGGTTTGACCCAAATAACTGTTTGATTTTTTTTGGCAGCTGTTTTCCAACACATCCTCTCCACAAGAGCACTCATCTCTCTCCATATCCTAAGATCCTCTTCATCCTGTGCATATGCTTCGGAGAAGAGTAGGCAAAATAGCCCCCTGGTCTCAACAACCTATCTAATTCTAGAAGTAGTATACCATCTCTTTGAAGCCAATCAATTCTACATCGTGAGCAGTGAGCAAGTTCAAATGACCTGCTAGGATATGGTAACCTCTTTGTACCTAAGACACCAAGATATGCAGGTATTCCTCTCTCCAAGGCAAACTGAATTTGGTTTTGATGAACATCATTTGGTGCCAAGGACATGGTTATGACATCGGATGAGAGAAGATAACCCCCAAAACTTGCAACACCACAGCCCTCATCAAGAACAGTCCTTAACTTGCTTTCATTGTTAAAGGTATTCTTTGGGAAGTTAAGCATCTACAAAACCCAATCATCATCAAAGTTCATCAGTGGCTTGGTTAACAAAGTTGACATATTCTGGATGTATGAACATGACATCGTTGTTGCTGAAACCATGGCATAATTATTTCCATTCAGCCATGTATTAAAAAAAACAAAATAAAAAAGATAAAATCACTTAGCAGTTTGTAACCTTACGGCTATAATATTTTAATTCAAACATGAATTAAGAATTGGGTAGAACTGAAAAATGATAAACAATGGAACATTGTAGATTCAAGCATAGGGAAGTTGCATATCATATTATTCAGCTATACCAGACAAGGCAGATGAAACCTGTTTTTTTCCATATATAAATGCATAGGATGACCAAACAACTGTATTTTCTCCTATTCAGGTATCAAAAGAATTACCTTTGCCATCAAAGAAATATACTTATCAGCTCCATAATGAAAATGAGTGCCTCCACCAGGAAATACTATTTTTTCACCTTTCACAACCATCCAGTTTTGATCAGACTTCTCATGAGCAAGGTGAGTATGAGGTATATTTGCTTTCCACACTTCATCTCTGCTTCTAGGCCACTTAATTGGAACCTACATGAATGAGCTATAAACAAGTTTCCCAAAGAAGATTTGATATCCATCTATACTTGAATGCACAAGCACATGCTATCTCAAGATTGAATTAGAAAAAGTAATCCTCACTTTGTATCTATTTGGCGGTGGAATCAAACAATTGTAGCGCCTTTCCGGTGGAAGGCAATGCCTTTCATAGTGTTCCATCAAAGACAAGTCTAACTTTAATCTCAGTTGATATATAAGATGTCTATCCAAACAAGGAATCAGTTCCGAATGTCGATCATCACAAATCTTGAGAATCAGAACCAAATATATAGATAATTAGATGTACAGATTAGTGGAAAAAAAAAGAAAAGAAAGAAACTACTAAGACTAAAATTTAACTTGCTTTTGAGCCTAAATAAATTTTCAAGCATCCATTTTAGGACCATCAATAAATAATACAAATACCTAAGGTAAACTAAGGATTCTGAGTAATGAATCTTTAACATAAAAATTAAATTTTGGACATCGAGAATTCATAAAATGGGCAATAATAGACTTACAGGGAAGCTTTTAGGTAAGATACCATCATCTTCACTTTCTAGGGAAAAATTATAAGACATTTCATCCGCATCTTCATCACCACTCCAACCCAATTTTCTCAGAGACTTGCTTCCATACTTGATCTAAAGCAGCTGCACCCCTGCTCTGTGACCCAAAAATAGATCCCTGGTATACATAAAGAAAACCAAGGATAACCGCTGCACCAATTAAAGTAGTGACCAAGCGTTTCTTTTTTACTTCATCAGATCTCCCTCTCATTTTAACAAAAAATATTTCTCAAATAGACTACAATAAATTCAAGTTTTTAGAAGTCAGAAGATCATGATCAGGCCCTCTACTCTTATGTTTCCTGCATAAAAAACAAAAAAGTGATCAGGTTTCACCAATACAAGATAAGTGCAGCACAGACAAGCAACAGCAAAAGACCAAACACGCCTTTATTCAGTGGAGATCCAAATTCCTAATACGAG
This sequence comes from Salicornia ramosissima, assembly GCA_951394345.1. Classification (NCBI taxonomy): domain Eukaryota; kingdom Viridiplantae; phylum Streptophyta; class Magnoliopsida; order Caryophyllales; family Amaranthaceae; genus Salicornia; species Salicornia ramosissima. The sequence continues at coordinate 46,315,706 of OX596238.1, read as the reverse complement.
TTCAAAATTTAGACTGTAAGATCATACAACTTTAGGATTCTAAATCTAAAGCAACAAAATATCAATAACCAAAGAGAGGAGATGACTTAAATTCACATTGCTCTATTCTTGGTATATGACATTTAGAGCTCCCATGTTGAAACATGTGCAATGTATTCCTATAAAGTATAAACTACTGCAATTAAAGCACTTCTAACCAAGAACAACTTCCAACATCAATGCAAAACTCTGAGCCACTCAAAAAGAGACCTGTAATTCTGTGTTTGCATAAACACTATTAATAATTCCTAGCTCTCAAGGATTGTGTAATACAAAGCGCTAAAGGGGCATAAACTCTGAACTTCATCAATGTCAGCTTAGCCACACCATTATGATTTTTATCAATAAATAATTAAATATTGTAAAAATTCTTTTATTATGTCTCATATTAGTGATATGAACAACTACTAACTGAACTCAGTTACTTCTGCAATTAACAGGTTAAAAAGGTGGGTCATAGCCTAGCATAAATCTGCATATCACATAAAATAATACTTTTAATAGGAAAAAAAAGGAAAGGAAATTCGGAACAAACATAATACTCCGTAGTTAATACTTGATAGCCGAATAAGAATTATCGTTAACATTATATGGTCTAACAGAAAGGGCATGACTATATGTCTATATGACTATTCCAAATATAGTAATTTTCCTTTCACCTCCACACCACACCAACTGCTTTCCTACAATTGAATAAGGCCAACATAATGATCATACCTCACATAGATTATTAGCTTGGCAGTGCTATGTGTTGTCATAATACTTCACCACAAAATCAGAAAGGTTATCACTACTACAATATGATGAAATTCAAACAATTTATAATATGCAGCAATTGGCATAAGATCTCATCAACCAATTGAATGGAACGATAGCAAGCTCTCATATATAGAGAATCCATACAACAATCAATGAACTAATGAACATTTTTTTATTCCATTCCAGATCTAGCAAAAGAAAAAAATGCTTTAGAATCAAATCAGGAATCGAAAATCCGTGAAACAGACAACAAAACAGCTAAAAGTAGGACATCAGATCTCACCGAAAACATTGAGCATCAATATAATTGATTAAAAAGCAGTAATCAAACAGAAGCGAAAATAGAATTAAAGAAAGATGAAATGATTTACCAGTGGATCTGAAATGAAATGAAGAGTGGTAAGAATGAATTGGAGATGAGAAGAACCCTAGATTTTGGTAAAGAAACAGGAGAGGTAAAACGAGAGAGATAGAGAGACAAAGAGCGCAAATTATTATATGGTCAGGACCAAGTAGCTCTACATGGTCCCTTGCCAAAACGTCGTAGTTTTGGAATTAAAAAAAAATTGTTTTAGGTTTTTATGTAAAAACAGTTTCTAAATTCATGGAAAAATCAGCTTTTTTGTAAAATCTCTTATTATAGAATTCCTACTTTCAAGGAATTAAAAGCAGTTTCTTAATTCATAAAAAAAATCAGTTTTTTATATGTAAAAATTAATTTAGATTTATGTTACATTCATTAGTTCTTTATTTAGATTTATGAATATTGTTTTAAAAAAAATGAATATTGTATTGGTAGGAAATGAATATTGTGTATTATTTGTTCAACAGATTATGATTTTGCATGGGATGAAGATTTTGTTGCAAAATGAATATTCAGTTATCGCAAAAGTGAATGTAAATTCAGGTTCTTTGTGGTAAAATAAATATTTAGTATAAAAAAATGAATATTCAGTATTAGAAAATGAATATTAAGTTTAGTTGGTGCAAAGTTGATTTTCCCAACCTTGTGTAGACACCTAATTCTCAACTATAAACTTGAATATAATCCCTTCATCTCAACCAATTTACCAATAGAAATCAAATTATTGGTAAATTCTTTGATCACCAAAACATTTGATAAAACAACTCCTGGACATAAGCTGATTTTCCCAACCTTGTGTAGACACCTAATTCTGGCACCTCAGTTAGCTCCCAACGGTCTATGATGAATATACCCTGTTGTACAGGTCCGATCTTGAGCTAGTATGCCAAAATATCACCTCTTTACCCCCTCATACCACTCTCACACCATTTATAGGCGTTTTAGAGGCTCACGATTCATTTTGGGATTTTTCGGACATTTTAAGGATTTTTTTATTAATTTATTTCATTATTTTTCATGCATATTTATTTCCTAAGGGCATTGTAGTCGCTTTACATTGTATCAAATAATTTTTCTAGGTTAATTACTTTTTTCTAGATTTTTTGGTAGTTTTTCCATAATTTTCTGATTTTTTATCTATTTTCTATGAATTTTTGGAACATTTTCATCCTTAGGGGCATTTTAGTAATCTTACACCAACATCGTCAACTTTTTCTCCAATTTCCACTCATTTATATATGTCTAGAATTTTTCCATATTATTTCTAGCACTTTTAGCACATTTTTCAAAATAGTCCGAAAAATCCGAAAACGGTTCAAGAATAGTCCAAAACGGCCCGGATTATTCCGGAATTTTGCGGAACCTCCTGGAATCTCCAAGATCACGGTAATCATTCAATAATTCCCGTAATCGTATCATAATCGCATAAAAATCTCGGAGATCACTCGCAAAATCAAGCAAAAAATCGACCCGAATCTAGGCCAGACCTGCGCTTGGCGCAGGTCAGATTACAAGACCTGCGCCTAGACGCAGGTCACATTATACTGACCTGCGTCTAGACGCAGTTCATGTTATTGGACCTGCGCCTAGGCGCAGGTCTGGTGCCATTCCGGGTCAGTTTTTGCCTCTTGTGGCCTATAAATACAACCATTTGTCTGGCTTTTCAAAAACACGTTCAGACTTATACTTCTACTCTTCTCTCCACTACATATTCTCTCTCTAAAAATCATCTAAAAACTCTGTCAAAATCAATACTAAGAACATATAAAACACATTCCAAACATTTTCAATCACTGATCCTGGTATTTGGCTCGCTAATCTTGAAACCGTTATCGATCGCCGCACATTCCGGTACACGTTTCTGAGACCCTTTTTTTATTCAATGTCATCATGCTTATTTTTGTTTTAATTTTAATTTTAATTTACCTCTTGCGTTAATCATGATGACATGCGAATTTTGCTGTCCTGTTTGTGTTAATTCATGTAACTTTTTGTGCGATTTTTTGAAATCATGTCATGCCTTAATTTTTTGCATTTTTGTATGTCATCTCCATGTCTAATCCCCCCCCCCTTTTTTAATTCGCGTATAATTTGCATCATTCTATGTAGCTTTTTATTCATTTATTTATTTTGATAATCTAATCGCACGGGATTCGAGGTATGTTCGCATTTTTAATTTCATTTTTTCCATGCCTTCATCATGTTGATTTTTTTTATGTGATTTGACCCTTGTTTTCTCCTGGACTTTTGGCTTCATTTTTGTGTTATAATATGGACTAATTTCAAAGTGGTCACAAAACAATTTTAGGATAATTTGTGCATTAATTTGAACCGACTTAGTAATTCGCAAATTAGGATTAAAATTGAGTTATCTCTGTTGCTCTGAAATTGAATAATGATCTTACAAAAGAGACCTAGTAGAGACCGCTTACAGGCGGGCGGGCCCAGTGCAAGATTGGCTCGTAACCTGTCCCCGAACCCATACTCTGGTGCACGACCATATGGGGCCGATTGCTCCTGGCTTTCGGTACTTCTTCGGTGTCCGTGGACCGTATAAACGCACGGTGCGTGGCGACTCCTACTAGTCCGTATTCACGTACGGCGTTAACGAGCATTCAAACGACTCATGTGACGTAGGCGGCCGGGAAAAACGACCCCTACAGTTTGGCGACTCCGCTGGGGAATATCAATCCTTAGTGGCGTGGACAAACTTGAAAAGTCTCGTAAGATCTTTATTTAATTTTTGAGCATGTGACATAGTGACCTTCCGCATAAAGTCACACTTAGGTTCACGTCTCATATGAGCATGTTCTATGCTCGAGACCGACCCTAGGGGGTTTGATTATGGTTAGTTGCTGGTTCCTGACCTCAATAATCATAACCGGCCCATCCCAGCCATGACGCGTGATCTCATTCCCGATGAGATCATAATGAGGGATCTTTTAACTGTGTGTCATTCAATAAAAAGAGTGACTAGATCGGTTCAGTTTCCCTCTAGTCATGGTACCTTTTGACCACCCAGGACTGACCTTAGAAGACCATCATTTGTATATTCTAGGACTAGTGTGCTATGTTTGCATTTGGCCCATTAGTCTAGCTCAACCCAGTTTAGTCCATTCATCAACCATAAGGATAACTCAATGTCAAGTCCACAGTCCAAGTCACCAGTCTTAGTCTACCAGTCTCATCTCTTCAACTCAATCCTTAGTTCACATTCCATAAAGTCCATCTTTTGCGTCCAAAATGGGGTCCATGTCCTAGTCCAATCCAACTTTCTCGAGTCCAAACACACTTTAGTTTTCCATAAGTTCAGTTCATTTCACAGTCTCAGCACAGTTCACCACCAGTCTCCTCCTAGTCCAGTCTCCAAGTCTAGATAGTCCTAATTAGACATAGGCCCAACTTAGACTTATCCCGCTCACAAGTGGTCCTAACTAGACATAGGTTCGCTTTAGCTCATTTCAGTGTTAGTCACACCAAAATTCCAGTACCTTAAAACAGATCTAGGTCCGGACTTAGGTTTATACAAAGTCAGACTCAGTTCAATGTCTATCTCAGTCCAGTGTCAGTTCTCCTAGTATTCTAAGTCAAGTTCCTTTTGATTTCAGCTATCATAGGGAAGACTCGAGACGCGTCTGAGGGCCTTCGAGGGGTGACCAGAAGCCAAGCTAAGCGCACCCAAGCTGGTCTCAAGAGCATCCACATCCCAAGAAGAACTAGATCCTCTCGCTCAACTCCTCTTCAAATGTCAAACCCTGAAGTCCAGTTCGCAGCCATAATGGCCAAACTTGAAGCCATGAACAAAAAAATTGAGGCCCAAGAAAAAGCCATTGAAGAACTCAGAAATCAACCACAACCACAGCCACAGCCACAGCCACAACCAGAACCTGAGCCAGAGCCAGAGCTTGAACCAGAACCACAACCACAGCCCAAAACCGACGCTGAAAAAAGGGTTGAGCAACTTGAGGAGATGGTGAAGAAGCTAGTCGAACTGTCGGCCCATCAAGGACCCAACACTGTGGATTATGAGATTAAAGGGAAGCTACCAAAGAAGGTAGTGTTGAGCGACCTTCCAAAATTCAAAGGGGTTGAAGATCCCGAAGACCACCTCCGCACCTTCAATGTCACCATAGCCTTCAAAAGGATGGGTAAGGACTTGTTTACTTCGGTGTTTCCCCTAACCTTGGAGGTGCACCCCTCTAAATGGTTCAGGACCTTGAACAAAGCCAAGATTGATGACTAGGAATATATCAAGGAAGAATTTCTGAAACAATACCGCTACAACTCCCAACTCCCGGTCAGCCTTCGTGAGCTCGAGGCCACGAAACAAGGTGACCGAGAGTAATTTTCTGTTTTCTTGAACCGCTGGAGAGAAAAGGCAGCTCTGATGTCTAACCAACTGTAATCCCCCGTATTTTTATACATTAATATAGAGTTTTATCTATACATAAGTACGCAATTTTTATACCACTAAGCAGATATTTTATATTTTTATGGATTGGAGTTAATAAAATAATTTAAATATTTTATTTTATGGAAAGATTAATATTTTAAATATTTGAAATTATTTTTACGCAAATTTATTGGTCATATTTAAAATAACTCTAAAGGTTTTAATTGTCGGTTTTGAGTGTCGTTCAGGAAACAAAAATATAATAATAAAAATTGTGTTTTTGAAAATGATAAAGGCTTTAGGTATGTCATCACAAGCCCGACTTATTGGGAAACCTTAAACAACTCTTAGCATTATAAATACCCTAGGGTAAACCAAATTTGGTCAAAAAGCAAAAAAGAAAAAAAAAATCACTCACTCTCTCTTCCTCACCGTGAACCAAAGAAAAAAAGAAAAAAAAAATTCAAAAATCAAAACTCAAAACCTCCATAACCACCACCCATATCTCAACCTCAAAACCTCCATAACCACCACCCATCCTCAACCTCCGAAACCGCTAGTCACCGTCGTCGCCACCTGCCACGACCAGCCCTCCGTGGTGGTTTGTGGCTTTGTTTTTTTTATATAAAAAAAAAACAGAGCTAGGTCTTCACGCGAGCCTCCAGGCGCAGCACCACCACCGGCCACCTGCAGCTGCGTCGCCGGGGTTTTTTCTGCCGTAGTTGCCGTCCACCGCCTGCTGCCGGCTGCCGCCGTCACCGTAGGTAGCAACATATATGTATATATGTGTATATGTGAATATGCGTATATACATGTATATATATAATTCTTTTATTTTCTTTATTATTTATCTTTTTAATTTTCTTTTAAAATCTTGGATTAAAGAATGTATTCATAGATACAATTAAGCAATTATTAATATTATTATCTACTAATTTATGGGAGGCCTTACCGCCTTAGGATAGGTTAGAGCTGCTGGATATTTTAAAGGACTCGAGTTTAATACTTCCTCCGTAAATGAAAAATTGCAACATTTGCCATATTTGGATGTTTTTAAAAAATTGCAACAAACTTGTCACTTTCTATTTTGGGTAATATTTAACATATTTCTCTCTCATACTTTTATTAATCTACTAACTTTTATTTCTCTCTCCTACTTTATCTACTCTACTAACTTTTATTTCTCTCTCCTACTTTTACTAATCTACTAACTTAAACACACTTATAAATTTTTTTGGAGTCCGTGACCTCCCCCTTTGTTGCAATTTTTCTTTTACTAAGGAAGTATAATGAATTTATTTTATATATTTTAGGCGAGGAATATTACCTAGGCGAGTTCTAAAGGGAAAAGGTGGAGTACCGCCAAGTTTATTCGAGGTACGCGTGATTGATAAGTTTTCAGACGTAGTATCATGTTAGGATTTTGCATATTTCTATCATGATTGTCAAGATATGTGAATTAGTGGAACATGACTATTTGTGATGAATTTAATTGTTTGTATAACCGTGTTTGCAAACCAATCAAGAAAAGAATAGGAAGGATTATTTCATGTTCCCGATTATAAAAGAGAATATTGCATGAATAGGTTCTTTGAATATTTCATGCTTCATTAGTAGCAATTTATTTTGCATATGGACAGGTTGTCCCTTTCAAGTTCATTAGTAGCAATTTATTTTGCATATGGATAGGTTGTCCCTTTCAAGTTTGTTAGTAATGCAATTTATTTTGCATATGGACAAGTGTTCCCTTTCAAGTTTATTAGTAATGCATGAATAGATTCTCCGAATATTTCATGCCCTTTAATAGCTTTGGGATACTACTTAAGACATAAGTTCTTGATGGGAATCTCGTTAAATAGACAAGAGCTCAGTGTGTTTTATCTGAACAATAAATTAAAACAAATGTTATGTGGATTGTATGATATGTGTGTGCTTGTTATGTGTAATAACTCTCAAGACACTAATCACTTAAAGTGAAAGATTCGGGTAAGCATCAAAACTCTAGACAAGTGCACGTCTGGAGTATTGGCATGGATGTGGGTTGGGGTCACGGCAGGTCTCGTGACTTTAAGGGAACCGTAGGATCCACGTGTTCCATTAGCGGATTGAGCTCATTCCTTTATTTGTGACATGGGTAGCTCCCATTATCACCTTCTAGGCATAGACAACTCGCCCGGTGCTTACACTGGCTTCGGCTCTAGAGGGCCACCTAATAATCAATGTGTTTAACAAGGGAATAATAACTAATTACTCAACATAGCAATTAATTTTTGACTTGATTTTTATATGCAATATATCTGTATGCTTATTTAATTGCCGTACTCAGCTTTGCTGACGCAGTACAAAATTTGGTCTTGTTAATATCTTGACCCTGTGATAACCCAATTATTGGTGAGCAGTCGTTCAGGGTCAAGGTAAGATTATGCAGGAATACAGGGACGATTATGGGCTTGAGTGATGAGCGGTGTTCCCAACATTAATAAATTTTGAGAAATATTTTCTAAACTTGATTTAACTTTATAGTTTGGTTAACTTTAAACATTCCTTTTTATTTAGGTTGGATTTATTTTACAATATCTTTCGTTTGAGTTTGATTTAATAATTCCAGGGCCTCAATGGTTCCAAGTTGTAATAGATTTAATTTCTTTTTAACTTAACTTACGTAGTATTTTATTTCCGCTGCAAAATTTTGAGTAAGCCGATACGTTTCCACACGTGGCGATAATACTTTAATAATTCTCAGTATTTCTTGAAAATAGCATTTATACTTTGATGAGAATTATTGGGGTGTTACACCGACCCAACAAAGAGGATCAAGTCCGAATCGTGATCAGGAACCTTCAGCCCAAATACCAAGAACCCCTCAAATTCCAGCCCATTACCTCCTTATCACAACTGCATCAAGTTGGGCTTATTGTTAAAGAAATTCAAGCCCATAATAACAAAGGAGGTTTCTATAAGAAAGGTGGCTCCTCATCCTCAGCTTCCACAAACCAAGCTAGCCTAGTCTATGTTGATAATGTCTCTGCCGAAGTCTACCCAATTTCCACTAATCCGAGACCACAGAAATAACAAAGGGCTTTCACATCTTTGGGCATGACTTATGATCAAGCTTTGGACAGGTTGGTTAGCAAAGGGGTGTTGTCACAAATTGGGCCCACTCCGAATCCTCCCGAGCATATGAAGTCAAAGAAATGGAATTCTAATGCTTATTGCAAATATCATCAGGGCAGGGGTCATAATGCATCTGATTGTTGGTCACTGAAACATAAGGTCTAGGATATGGACGCAGGATGTCTTCCAATTCCACCAGGGGCGAAAGAGAAACCAAGCATCCAGAAGAATCCACTACCATGGATTCCCGATCCGTGCGGTCCTCCAAGTTTTGAGTCAATAAGAAGTCTTCATTCCTAGCTAATGTCCCTTTCTTTTCAATGTCATTCGAGTCTATGTACTTTTTTCTTATTTATTTTTATTTATCATAGATTCATATGTAAGATTTTTCTACACATTAATAAAAGTGATGCATTTTCTTATCCCTATATCAACTAGCAATGCTATTTTCCAACTCTATGCAGGTCCAGTCACTTACACGGCTTCAATTGATTAATTAATAATACTGACACCTTCAAACACTGACCTCACTACACTTCCACACACTGACCTCACATGCAATATCAACAATCACTTTCACACACGACCTCACGAGGACATACTTTCAAACGGTCAATGGCAAGTCATATTGGGAGAACGGTGCAATGGCCTCAAAATAAAGAAATCAAAGCCCAGACCCAACTCAGTTACAATTCATAATGGAGTACAGGAGATTAAATGACAACAATCATAATCAAGGCTCATTCGCACCTAAGGGAGTTAAATGCCAAAGATCATTTGAAAGCATTGTCCAGAGCAACAAAAGACAAAAACCTCATTCAAGCAAAAGTCGAGGCAAAAAAAAAAAACAGAAAGAAAAAGAAAAACAAAAAAAAAACAAAAAAAAAACAATTTCAAAATCCGGCCCACAGTACTACGATGGTCTAATTCCGCAAGGATATGTAGGAAGCCTCTACTCGAGGTCCGACCACATTAATAAAAAAAATCAAACGAAGCCTAGCTGCCGAGTGATTCTACCTGCTCAGAGTTCGACAATAACATTTGCTAATCTCTGACCCGTACATAGACTCAAACTTGAATCCGCATTTCTAGCCAACCCTACATCTTAGCCACATCCATTTTCAACCTTGAGTCACAAAATTTTGGCCTTTCTATTTTTCGAACCCTATCCCATTCTTTGTTCTTTGATCACCTTCAAAGACTCTTTGGCTAAACTCTCCAGGAGGTAAAGCCACCTAACTCTACTAAGGGTTAGCACATTATATTTGGGGGCTCATCACCATGTTGTCCCTGCTCCTGTCTCTTCACAACATCATCCTCATTCTTCAATTGGGGGGGGGGGGGGGGGGCTTCTCTGTTTCTATGATATAACCGTCTCAAGTCTATCTCATCAAGCTGAAATCAAGGAACTCCGTTCATGGACCCAATGTCTTCTTCACATCCCAGTATTAATTGAGTCAAATTTCGTGTCTAGGCCAAACACCGTGTCTAGGACAACCTTTGATCACAAGTCGCCCTCATGTCATTCCTATTAGCACCCCGACACAAGACATTGAGTTATCTAGTCTCCTCCTTTGCATAGGCATCATCCTAGCTTGCAATAATCCCAGACCTTTGTAAGTCAATCTTGCCCAGACCTACACTGAACCAAAGTACTCTTACTATCACAAATAACTGTCAAAACTCATACTTCTACAATTTTCAGTTCAAACTCAGACTCAGTTTACTTTTCCTGTGATAAACCTAACCTTCACAAGATTGCGTGGCATAAATTTGACCTTGCCACTCCTTTGTGCAATAAACCCGACCTTCGCACTCACGCAGACACTGATTCGGACTCTTTACCTGTGATAAACCCGACCTTCACATGATTGCATGGCATAAATCTGACCTTTCCCCTATTTTTCGTGCGATAAATCTGACCATCGCACTCACCGACACCGACGCCGACTCAGACTTTTCCTGTGATAAACCCGTTCTTCACAGGATTGCGTGGCATAGATCTGAACTTGCCACTCCTTTTCAATCATATCTGTCACTTCAATGTTACACTTCACTGTTGACACTTCTCATTGTTTACACTTCACTGCATTTCTTGTTGCACCACTGATTCTTGTCATATGTTATGCAAGTATTAGCTTGAGTCATTCCAGCATAGATTGTATGTGCTGCCATCTTGGATCCAGAAGAGCCATTCTTGTTGCCCTCCATTGTGTTCTTGTTGTTGATAGCCTTTACTACCTCTTGATAAACTGTCTGAAACATGGCTGGATGCCTGGATCCACCACATAATTAGCTACAGGTGAAGCAAATTCAAGAGGGGTATTATCCTCACTATCCTCAAAGTTTTGGTGCACAACATGTGCTGCAATTTTGGAAGAAGAGGGTCTGGCAGATGTCTTAGGAGATACTTTATTATTATGCATTGCAAGATACCAATCAGGATACCCAACTAGTTTAAAACATTGCTCCTTAGTGTGCCCTTTTACTTTACAATGGTCACAGAATCTATCATTTTTATCTTTCTTAAAATCTTTCTTGGGAAATCTTATATCAGTTCTACCCTTGTAAGTTCTTTGCACATTCATGGCCATTGATTCTGATGACATATCATTGGAGGCACTAATTTCTTTTTTAGTTTCAACTTGACCAACCAATTGAAAGGCTCTACTTAAGTTGGGTAATGGTTCCATTGTTAATATGCTATTGACAGATGAATCAAATCCACTGTTCAGACCAAGAAGAAATTGCAATACCTTTTCTTCTTTTTCAAAATTGGCCAATTTCTTAAGGAATTCACATTACAGGACTTCAAGAATCCACAATTACAGGTTGGGATTTTTCTCAAATTATGCAATTCATCCCAAAGTTTCTTTAACTTGCTGTAGTATGTAACTAAAGGCATATTTTCTTGTTTTAGGGAATGTATTTATTTCTTTAATTGGTGAATCAAAGGGCCATTGCAATAAGCATATCTATCATTGATTTCAGACCAAATTTCATAAGCAAATTCCAAACAATCAAAATCCTTAGCTAGTTCAAGTAAAATGGAATTCAAGATCCATTGTGAAACTAAGTAATTGCATCTATGCCAAGCATTATAATCAGTATTTTCAGCAGGTGCCTTCAAAGACCCATCTATAAACCCCAATTTATTCTTTGATCCCAAGGCTAGTTTTATATTTCTACTCCAACCCAAATAATTTGTTCCATTAAAAAGAGGTGTAACAATGGCATTACCTGTACCATCTGAACCACTTATGTAGTAAGGATTATTGTACAAGTTTGCATTTCCAAGATTTCCATTGTTGATGCTCGAAACTTCTTCATTGACAGAATTCGTCATTTTCGAGAAAAAGAAGCAAGAAATCAGATGAACGAAAACAGAGAATAGGAGGATAGTGAATTTTTAGAGAGAATAATTGAAAGGTGAATTGGTGATCGAAATTGCATGCAAGAATTAGATGTTCATAAGGAACACTTCCTGCTCTAATACCATATGAGAAAAGCTCGAAGAAAGTAAAGGAGGAAGAAGGAAGATCAAATCAAGGCTGATGTATTATTTAACAAAATGACAAAGTGTCATCAACTAACTCAATTTTAGTACAATTCAACTAACTATTACAAAAGGAATTAAAAGAGTATTTATAGAACAAAAAAAACAAAACAAAACAAAAACTATTAATCTAATCCTATACTCGTTTAATAAATATACACTGCAACATTTAAAGTACCTAAAACAAGTTCAATATTTTTTTTATTAAAGGTGGATTTTTTCATTCTCGATCCTATCTGTTGAACCTTAGTTTTGATGATGACAATATAATTTATTATGGATGAATAAAATAGATTTATGGAGAATCGACTAAAAGTAATTTTAGTTGAAATTAAATTTATTTTATAACTGATATATTTTATGTTATATATTTATAGAGAATAAATTAGATGAGTGTCTAATTTGTATTAAATATATTTCATTTAATATATATATTTGTATTTTGTAGAATATATTTATTGGAAACAAAATTAGAGGAGTATCTAATTTTAGGGTAAATATATTTTATTAAATATATGCTAACTCTTTCTATATGTTAATTTATTTTGTGTTGAAATACTAATCTTGGTGTTTGGTGCAGGAAAATTTGGTTAGTCCAGTAGTATAAGACTAGTCTACTAATATATGTCACTTATATATTATGCTTAAACTAATATTGGTTTTATTTAGTTTATGTATGTTATTTAAGTGACCTATTATTTAGGATTAGTAGTAGTAATTGATTAGCTTTATTTTATTTTATAAACCGTGTTTTTTGATTCAAAACTAGGTTAGAGTATTTTTAGGAATTTGTTAGTAAGTGGAATAATTATTTGAAATTAAAAATTCCATTTTTAATTTAATGGTTGGAAGTCATACGTGTAAGTAGGAGTGACCTACTTACTTGGTATGTGTTGTTGAGTCATTTTAGGATTTAGTTTGAAAGTTAAAAATTAGTTTTTGGTCAAATCCCATTAAAATAGTAGTGGTTAGTGGGTTCTTGATTTTTTCCTTTGACTATGCATGTGGTGGTAGTTAGTTAGGGTTGTTAATGGGCTTTATTTTTGAAATATAAAAATCTGATTTTTTGTTTCAAAACTCACGCATATTAGTAATAGGAGTTAGTGGTTTTTAATTTTAGGAATTAAAGTTAAAAATTCTATTTTTGTAATCAATCTCACATAGGATTCACTAAGTAGTGGGATTGACTAGGTTAGAATGTATCTAGTCTTGTTCTAGGGAATATACACTAGGTTGTTTTTCTTGGTCTTTGGTCAATCTATTTTGTAGGAAGTGTGTGCATGATCTCCTCTCCACTATGCGTATGGATGGCTTCTTCTCCAAGACAAGAAGTTTCAAGATAAAGCTGCAACTATATATAAGAAAACAACCAGAATTTTCGAGTGCAACCACAACCAAGAGAAAATTCAAAGATCAAGTTTACAAGTGCAAAAATCATTCAAGTGTTCTTTGAGTTTAGTTCTTTAGTTTTTCAATTCAAATCAATTGTAATTCATAGTAGTAAGGGTTGGGTGAGAGAAAATCAAAAGAATATTTGATTAAAAAAATCAGAGAGAAAAGAGAAAGAGAATTCAGATTTCATTCGAAATCTGAAGAGAGAAGAATCGATCTTTAGTAAGATCGTGGCATCAGTTCAGGGGGAACAGGTGTCAAGGGGAACAGGTTCCTAGTGGAACTTAGAGAATAGAGAAGGTCCGTTTGTAGGTTGTAAAACAGAGTCGTTTCAGCCTATAATTAATCAGACATGCCAGCTCTATCAAGAATTTCACTGGCATACTTCTTTTTCGACAAAAACAAACCATGTTTAGTACGTGAAACAACAATACCAAGAAAGTAACTTAATGGACCTAAGTCCTTCATAGTGAACTCAGAGTGTAAACACTTGATAATGGACTGTCGAAGAGATTCTGAAGAAACCATGAGAATAATATCATCAACATAGAGCAAGAGGTATGCTGTATCAGGTCCTTGACGGTAAATGAATAAAGAATTGTCAGACTGACTATGAGAAAAACCTAGTAGCCACAAAATCAGCAAAACGCTGATACCAAGCCCTGGGAGCTTGTTTCAAACCATAAAGAGACTTGCGCAAGAGACAAACATGATTAGGCCGTTGTGGGTCCTTGAACCCCAATGGTTGATACATATAGACAGTTTCATTCAAATTACCAACTGATGAGTAGACCATGATTTTGACAAAGCAAGGCTAAGAACGATTCGTATTGTAACAGGTTTTACAACTGGACTAAAGGTTTCTTCACAATCAATACCTTCCCTTTAAGACTTTCCATCACCTACAAGACGAGCTTTATAGCGCTCAAACGATCCATCAGATCGACTTCGTTTTATGTCGAAAAATCCACAATGAATGAATGACATTAACATTAGGTGGGGAACCAAATCCTAAGTCTTATTGTCAATTAGAGCATTAAATTCATCCTGCATAGCAATTTCCAATTCATGTCTTTGAGTGAATCCAAGGGGTTTTTAGGTATGGGGGAGATAGAAGAGGTGGTACTCAAAGCTTGATTATGGTATTTGGGATTAGGCTTATAAATGCCGTGTTGACTCCGGGTGGTCATGCGAGTTGGTGGTGATGGTGGTGTGGGAGGATGGTGATTCGTAGGTGCAGGAGGAGGGGGGGAATGACTACAATTAGCATTATTTGATGTTTGTATAGGGGAATGTGCGATGTCATGAAGTAAATGCAGTCAGAGAGGAGAATCCGTATGATCCATAAAATTATATGAATCGAGAGTCGGATTATGAAGTGTAGAGAAGGGGAAAGTGGTTTCATCAAACCGGACATGCTTGGCAATAATGATCGTATGACTAGACATATCGTAACATCGATACCCTCGATGATTAGGGGGATAACCTAAGAAAACACAATTTGCTTAAACCTTAGGGCTAATAAGGTAATTACATAAATAATAAATAAATAAAGAAATGTATTTATACTCTATTAGAGATGAAATTATTGTTCCATACCATTTTACTCAACAAGATTCAAAAGTTTTTGTGCTTTTTTGTATAATTAAAAACTAGAAAAGGAAATCAACTATTTTTAAGCTACACATATAGGGTGAGGGGATGCAAAAATTAAATCAATCAATATTATATATACTATAAGAGAAGCAACTAAAACTATAGATTGCACGTGTCACCTTCTGATTAAAAATTTTCCAGCTCTTTTCCATAATCCTTAATTTTTGGTAAAAATAATTTGTGTAATTTATATTCATGGTAAGGACTAATTTTTATATTTTCTACAAAAATCACATCAATTATAGGGCAAGTTAGCATGAAAATCTAATACACAATATATCCAATATGATATGCTAACATATATTCTCTAATATTCATTTTTTCCAATATTGTATAATTGTGACAAATCTTTGATAGTTTTTTTTTTGCATGAATAATAATTGAAAAATGGAAATGAATACAATTAAATAAATTTGTTATTTACTATGAAATTGTAAAGTCAAATTATTATTCAAATCAACATAAAGATTTATTTCAAAAAAAAAAAAACTTACACTGGATAATATTATCAATAATTATCTAACTTTACACGTGTTCCTCTATGATTAAAAGGTTTTTTTTACTCATATTTGCTCCTCTACTCCCCCACCCCCTTTTAAATTTACTCACTTCACCTTTGAACAAGTTTAGTTAGTCACAAAAGACTAGGCTAACAAGTTTATTAAGATTCGCTAATTAATTATTGTATAAGAATTATTCAATATTTTGTATAGTTGTGTAAGTTACTTAATATTTTTGTATAGGGGTTTCAAAAATATTTATTTTTATATGTACCATTTGTTGAGAGACTATTCAACACTTAGTATGTGAGTTACTTATTGTTTATTATAAAGTTGATTCGGTGTTTTTTTTTCTAATAAAAGTAATTAAACACTTTTGAATAGATGTTACTAGGTGTTTTTAATAAAGTACGTTTAGTTAAATTGCTTAGTTATATAGGTGTTATCAAGCCTTGTATATATGTTCATTTATTGTAATAGGGTTAACTACTTGGTATTTTTATATATATATGGTTTACTATGTAGGCATCACTAATTATTTGTATAGGGATTAATATTTAATATTTTGTATAAGCTAAGGATTACATAACAATTACATACGCTCTATTTTGTTAAACGGTTACTCGACATTTAGTATAGGTATGTGTTACTATATATTATAATATTTATTCAGCTTTTTATATAGGGGTTAATATTTGGACGAAATATTACTGTGTGTTTACGTGTGTTATCTAATACGTTATATAGTTCTAAAAAAATTTAATGTTACAAAACTACATAAACCTATATGAGCCAGGATATGTTTTGTATGGGTTATTTAATGTTTTTAATAGTGTGCTATTTTTATTATAAAAAAAAACTTATATTAATATGATGTTAAAGTCACTATATCAGAAAATGAATTATGCAAATTTTTATTACATTACTATCTACAAAGTTAATATTGAGATTTTCATCAAGCCGTGCATTGCACGGGTGCTATGCTAGTTAATTTTCTAAAATAGTATTTGTTACAAACTTTAATGACAAAATCACATATTATTCGAGATTGTAAATGCATATATATTTTTATAAAGTGAAAGTATTGTGTCGGACGGTCCGACCGTCGGACCGTCCAACACTTGTATTTTTTTTTATGCCCAGACTCAACAAAACGTGTCCAGGTTCAATAATATGTGTCCAGGTTTAACAATATATGTCCAGATTTAACAATATGTGTCCAGGTCCATGTGTCCATGGTAAACAATATGTTTCCAGGTTCAATAAGTTTCACCAGATTTACAAATTTATGTCTAGATTCAACAATATGTGTCCAGGTTCAATACTATGTTTCCAGATTTAATATTATGTGTGCAGGTTCAACAACATGTGTCCAGAGTTACAAATATATTTTTAGGTTTACAAATATGTGTCAAGGTTTAACAACATGTGTTCAGGTTCAACAATATATGTCCAGATTTTATGATATGTGTCAAGGTCCATGTGTCCAGGGTAAACAATATGTTTCCAGGTTCAATAAGTTTCATCAGGTTTACAAATTTATGTTCAGGTTCAACAATATGTGTCCAAATTCAGTACTATGTGTCCAGATTTAATACTATGTGTCCAGGTTCAACAACATGTGTCCAGGTTTACAAATGTATTTTTAGGTTTACAAATTTGTGTTTAGGTTTACAAATATGTGTCCAGGTCTACCAATACATGTCCAGGTTTACCAACATGTGTCCAGATTCAACAAAACTTGTCTAGTTTTGACAATATGTGTCTAGGTCCAGTTGAACTGGTTTGACAGTAACCTTATGTCGGACTGGTCTGACACAATACCTTCTCTTTTATAAAACCTTCCTTTTCTTCGTTTACTATTTTTTATTGTTGATCTAACATTAAATTGATTTCCTAAAATAATAATTCCTTGCATTAAATTCAATTCCGAAAACATTATTTGTTTCAAAATTTATGACAAAATCACATATGATTCGAGATAATAAATGCATATCTTTTATAAAAAATTCCTTCCTTGGCTTACTTACTTTGTTTTTTCATTTAAACATTAAATTTATTTCTCACAATAGTATTTTCTAACATTAAATTCATTTCCTAAAATACTGATTCCTAGCATTAAATTCATTTCCTAAAACAATATTTGTTTCAAAATTTATGACAAAACCACATATGATTCAAGATAATAAATGCATATTTTTTTTTATAAAAACTTTTATTCCTTGGCTTACTTACTTTGTTTAATCATCTAACCTGAAATTCATTTTGAAAAATAGTATTTTCAAACATTAAATTGATTTTCGAAATTAGTAATTCTTAGCATTAAATTCATTTCCTAAAACAGTATTTATTTCAAACTTTATGACAAAAATCACATATTATTCAAGATAATAAATGCATATTTTTAATAAAAACTTTAATTCCTTGGCTTACTTACTTTGTTTACTCATCTAACATTAAATTCATTTCCCACAATAGTAAACATTAAATTGATTACCTAAAATATTAATAATTACTAGCATTAAATTCATTTCCTAAAACAATATTTGTTTCAAACTTAATGACAAAATCACATATTATTCGAGATAATAAATGCATATTTTTTATGAAAAAATTCCTTCCTTGGCTTACTTATGTTTTTTACTCATCTAAAAAGTAAATCCATTTCCTACAATAGTATTTTATAACATTAAATTCATTTCCTAAAATAGTGATTCCTAGCATTAAATTCATTTCCTAAAACAATATTTGTTTCAAAATTTATGACAAATCACATATTTTTCGAGATAATAAATGCATTATACATATATATATATATATATATATATATATATATATATATATATATATAAACTTTCTTTCATTGACTTACTATGTTTACTCATCTAACATTAAATTTATTTTCTAAAGCAGTATTTGTTTCAAACTTTATGAAAAAAATCACTTATTATTTGAAATAATAAATGCATATTTTTTTAATAAAAACTTCCACCTGCATACTTACTTTTTTTTACTCATCTAGCATTAAATTCATTTCCTAAAATAATATTTCCTAGTACTAAATTCAATTCCTAAAATTGTAAAATAATGGCCCAAACTAAACAATATTATACCCTCACATACTCATTATTTTTTCTACTAGCTTACTGTTTTTTACTAATCTAAAATAAATTCATTACATGAAAAAACAACACTACCTTAAATTTCAGCCTAAAAGTGAATGAAGCAGTTTTTTTTATGACAGAAGGGGTAAATCATAGTTGTGATCATTTTTTACTTTATTTTTTTTAAAAAAAAATGTTCTATAATTGTCACATTTTTTTTTTATTAAAATCCGATATTTTGACCGACACAGTACATTAGGTGAAGAGGATGCTTGTAATCAGGGGCGAGGCTACACTTGGACATGGTGGGTCATAGGACGACTCACCATTATTTGGCAAAAAAATTAATTTTTTTATTATAGTTAATTAATTAAACAATTAGTCTATAAACGTACGACTAGTAATTATGAGAAATGAGTTAAATGATTGTTTAATTTCTTATTTAAAGTATGATGTTCTTCTAAAATGTAAATATCGATAATATTATGTACCCCGTTTCTGAATATGAAAACCCTGATGAAGAGAACAAATGTATTGATTTTGAAATACTTTTAATTTGTTTGTAATAGTTAAATTGAATTTTTAGAATTTGGTTTATTAATATTTTTGTCCAGTCTATATATATTTGACGAATGGCACTACACCTATTAAAATTTGTGGGTCCGCCCGTAGATAGTATTACATGTTAATAGGCAAATTTTAATTTTGTTTTAGCATTATTATTTAGTACGGATTATAATATGTATAAGACTTCCCCAGCTAGAGATGCAAGTGGGGCGGAGCGGGGTGGGGCGGATATTGCAATTGCTATCCTCATGCGCCCACCGATCTGACTTATGGAATCCCCATCCCCACGGCAGGTATAGTTTCTATTTCCATCCCCGCCCTGATAGAGATATATAGGGAACCATCTTCACCCCATCAAACAGGTGGGTACCATACCCACCCCACCACTCTTTAAATACCCGTCCCAAATCCGTGTGATTCTTACTACAACCTGCTTAATCCCCACAAAAAATCTAACTTAGAAGGATGAAAACAGATCTATAATAATAAAATAAATCAATAAATAATAAAATGGATTCAAAATATGTTATTCATTTTATTTTCAATGTGTTTAAGTATTCCATTAAATAAGTAAACATAAAACCCCCTCAAAAAAAATAAGTAATAATAAATTCGTAAAAAAAGGTAGTTCTAGGTGGGGATGGGGCAAAGGTAGCCTAAAAACCATCCCCATCTCCATCCCCAAATTAAATTTGATCAATTGATGGTGACCCAGCATTATAAAAATCCTGGAATCGCCACTGCTTGTAATAAGGTTTGAGCATTGTTTATTAGGTACATAGGTTGACACGAGACGACACATTTATTAAGCGGGTCAGGGTAGGATTGTACGAGGTTTTATCACGTTTAAGAATTGACACTTTTGGGTCGTGGAGTTTGATGCGTTTAAATAAGTAGGGCGACACTACACATCTCGTTTATTAAACGGGCCGGATTAGGGTCAATGAAATTCAACCCATTTATGTAGACGGGTTAATACGAACTCAACCCAGGCCAACTCTCACATCTAGATGCAACTATGCAAGTAATAAGATTTGAACCATGTATCTCAATAATACAAGGTAAAAATTAATATCACTTTGCCACTCCTTTTGAAATTCTATTCTTCGTAATTTATAAACGATAAATACATGTTCACATTTATTTTTATAATTAATTAGGATTGAATGTTATTCAAACACACCTCTATGATCAATGAAAGTATGAAACTAAGATACATGAGTTAATATTACTCATCTATCTATAACTATTACTAAAACAACAACCATCTTCACAAATTTTCCCTCCTAAATTTCTATCCGAACTCCATTGTATTAATAATTGAATAAAAAATGTAAAAAAACATTCAATGAATGTTAATAAATGTATTTTAAAGTTACATTTATCAATTGGTACTCCTATATATAACTATAAAAATACTTTTTATCATATATAAATCCTTATTTTTTTAAAAATAATACAGTTAAAAAAGATTAAAATTTGATTTAATTAAGAGTATTTCATATTTTATTTAAAAATCGAGCATCTAATAGGGGATTATCTAGTTCCCAAATACATTGGCGCCCCACCCCGCCCTTTCTTTGCAAGTTGTGGGATTTTCCTTATACAAAGAAAATAAATAAAATGAACAAGGGTAAAAGATCGAATTAATAATTCTGTCAAAATACAATGAGAAAAGATACAATTCATTATACTCAATTTCAATATAATGGTGAGATTTTTGTAACTCCAATAATTCCTCTCTCATTAAAGAGATAATATTAGGTCAGACTGTCTATACATAACATTTAGACATTTAGTTATATGTATTTTAGTTTATATATATATATATTTGGCTTTCAATTAGATGTGTCATAAGCTGTATATAGACTTTATTTTTCAGTTAATAGAAGTTTTGGATATGTTATTTCAATTAATTGAATAAACTTTTTAGTTAATAAACTTTATTGTTCAATTGGATATTATTGTTTTTCAGTTAGATATTGTCAAGCTCGTCTGATCATTATGTTTAATTTGATCAAACGAGTCAGACCTAATATCTTCTCATAAATTTAACATGCCTACCAGGAGTTTAATTAACTCATAACTTCTCACTTATAAAATACACACTTTATAATTTGAGCCATATATACAATTGATTTATCTTATCATGCAAACCTATAACAAATGTATATAGAGGAATAGAGGATTACAGAAAGAACAAAACAAAGAAATCAATCAATCAATCAAAGTCTTATTCCCATAGATAGGGTCAGCTATATGAACCAAATTGATTATTCTGGGAGGCTGTCCACATGCATAACAAAACAAAGAAATGTAACAACGAAATGGATATAAAATAAAGTATGTACTAATATCTTCAACCTACTAAAAATTGTGTTTTTTTATTTTTTATTTTTTATTATTATTGATCTATGGTTTCACCCATTGATCATATAGCAGTGTAATATCAACTTAATGTCTGCCTATATTTCTTTTCTCATATCAATATTATATTTATTCTATTTTTTTCCCCTAATACTTCCATCTATCTATTAGACTGGTACTCATCTACAACAAAAATTCTTATCAATGTTCATTTTTTTCATTTTTTAGAAATGTTTTTCGTTTGCACTTTTTCCTTAATAACTCATGAATACAATATATTCTAACAATCATTATGTTTTGACAACAGGAAACTATACATGGTCGTTGTTATTATTATTATTTTTAAATTGGAAAATATGATATTACAAGAAAGGGATAGAAATACATTTATGTTAAAAAAATATAAAAGATTACATCTTATATAATAGAAGACATGAAATTATGAAAATAAAGTAATCTGATTAATTAATATCCAAATTAGAAATGACTATAGAAAAAAATTATAGTGAGAAACTAATTTTAACTCATTGCATAAATTAATTTGAAAATTAATTAAGTGCAAATTGAGTATTATTCTTTCTAAATTTCTATCAATTTTCGTATATAAAATAAAAATTTGATTCATATCTAAATACGAGTACATTAGTTAAATAAACTGAGCATCTGTAAATAACTAATGGATGGGCTATGGCCCATACATCAATATCCTTACATTGTTCAAATCTCGTGTGCATTTTGGGCTATACTCGTAAAATGCAACGAATAGTTTTAATACAAGTCACAGGCAACTAGTCAATTTAAGGCCCAAATACATTAGTGAACCCATGAGTTCATGACACATGTAGCTTCAAGGCCCAAATTGCATGGATAAGTTTCGAGACATGCAATAGCATATTAGTATTTTTGAGGCTTCGTGAAAAAATTTATGTAGTGCTTTTTCCTCATCAATCACTATTTCTTCCTTAAGTAATCTTATGAATTATGATAAAATTTAGAGCACTTGAATTGTTGTTAATTTTAGATTCATTAAAATTCAATTTGAACATATTTTGCGAGGGTGATTTTCAGTTGACTTGTATGACTGTATTTGAGGAGTCAGGGACGGACCCAAAAATTTTGAGTAGGTGTAGCACCAATTTAAATTTGACGAAAAAAACATTCATAAAAATTGTCAATACAAAAATTGAGTCATGCAAATTCGAGCATGAAAATAAAATAAATTCTTAATACGAATTAATTTAGTTTTTCTTTACTTTGCTAATTTAAAAAGTTAATATATTTAATTTTTATTGAATGGGATATATTTCATTCAATCAACCTATTAAATAATTGGTAAATTTTTAAATTATATTCCATACTACAAAACAATGAAAATATTTTTCGCAATTTTTAAAAAGTTGAGATATTTAGATGGTAAGATGCAAATTATCCTTCATTTAAAGTTAATACTCTATTTAATTGAACACTGATATATAAACATTTAATATAAAAATTATTTTACATTTAATTCAAATTACATGCACATTAAATGTACATTATTTTTTTTCCGGTGAAACATTAAAAAGAAGTACTCTCTCCGTTTTTAGTTTACTCACTTGAGGTTTTTTTTTATTTTTTTTTATTTTTTATAATCAAAACCAAGAAAGTATTGGGAGTTGAGGAAAAAAATAAATGATAATTAAAAGTTGTATAAAAAATAACAGAAAGAGTATTGAAAAAAGAGAAAATAGGGTAATTTTATTGAAATTAGTCAAAAGTAGGAGACAGAGTATGAAAAATGCACTTAGATATCATAAATTAATTAATTAATAAATGTAGAAGAATAAATGTAGAAAAATAAATGTAAGACTTAAGCCTTAAATGCACCGTAAAATTTCTTGTGAAAAATGCACCCTAAAGTAGGAGAGAGAGTATGAAAAATGCACCATAAAATTTCGTATGAAATTAAGCCTTAAAGCCCAAACTTTCTAAATTGGGCAAAAAAACTTAATTTAGTACTCCCTCCTTAACTTAAAACTTTCAACATTTGTACTTTACGCGGACTCCCATGCATTTTTTGTTAGGGTGTTAATTGTGTTGTAATTGTGTAGAAGAGAGAGAATAAATTAGATAGAGAAAGTGGGGTCCATGTGAAAAAAAGGAGGGAGAAGTTTAAAAAAAAAATCAGTTGCAGTGGGGCCAACAGCTCCCACGTGAATCCAAAACTGATGGGAAAAGAAGAGGGAAAATAAATTTGGCTGATTTTTTTTCCCAGCCAAATTTATTTTTTCATTTCCGTCCAATATTTTCCCACCAATATTTTCAATCACAAAATTCAAAATCAGGCCTATTTAAAACACAACAAGGCATTTAATACAACATTCATTCCATTCAACAACCAAAAAATCTGATCTCTCTCCTCGATCTCAGCTACAGCATTCATGGCAGCAGTTCTTTTGAGGTAAGCAAAAAAAATTTAATGTTTAGCACAGCAAACACTGCACTTAGTTAGAAATTAATTACAGATAAATTCTACTGTTAGCATAATTACAATACACACACTGCACTCATTTCATCTTCCCAAAAAAAGCAAAAATGGAAGATGAAGAATTAGACAGCTTCTATGATGTTGATCAGTTGCTGATGGAGGAAGGGCTCATAGCATCCAGTGTTTTACCTTCTGAAACATGGGAACAAAATTTAGTTAGTCATGAAGTTAAGGATTTGACAGAAAACCAAAGATTAAAGGTGGTGTACCATTTAATGGATCTCAAAGAGGGGGGTAGACTGCCATGGGGCATCCAAACAAAGTTAGCCAGAGAGTTTGGTTGTCACAAGAGCACAATAAACAAACTATTAAAGAGGGTTGAAAACATCAGCTTAGGGGGGAAGCCTTAGATGTCAGCAACAGAAAAAAAAGGAAATTCAGGCAGGAAATTCAGCACAATAAACAAGCTATTATACAAACAGGGATGAGTGGTTGCAGTCAGCCCCATTGCATAAAAGGGGAACATACAGAGCATATGCTGTTGCTTTAGGTTGTTCCCATATGCATGTGTTTAGATTGTTGAAGAAAGGTTTACTTAGAGCACATACAAGTCCTAACCATCCTAATGTTAGTGACAAAAACAAAGTGGACAGACTCAAGTGGGTGCTGCAGCATATTGAACCAGCAGCTACTGTTGATGAAAAGGCCAAGTTTGTTGACATGAAGAACATTGTGCACATAGATGAGAAATGGTTCTATCTGAATCCAACAACAAGAAGGTTTTATTTGCTTCCTAAGGAGATTGACCCATATAGGACTTCCAAGTCTAAGAATTACAGTATTAAGGTCATGTTCATGGGTGTAACTGCAAAACCACAATTTAGTGCTGAAGGGGACATAATTTTTGATGGGAAAATTGGGATATTTCCCTTTGTTATTCAAGAAAGGGCCAGGAAAAGAAGCAAGAACAAGCCAGCAGCCAACAAGTACATTAGAAACAAAAGCCATCAACAATGTAAACCAAGCTGTGACTAGGGATATGCTTATCAACAAGGTCATACCATGCATCAAGGAAAAGTGGCCTGCGTTTTTGTCAAAGGACATAATGATACAACAGGATAATGCTAGGCCACACCTAAAGGATACTGATCCAGATTTTAGGGTTTTAGCAAGTGCAGATGGATTCAATATTCATCTAATTAATCAACCTACACAATCACCTGATTTTAACATTTTGGACTTGAGTTTGTTCAGGGCACTTCAAAGCCTGCAATACCAATCTTTTCCCAAGAATGTAGATGAGCTTATAGAAAGAGTGAATGAAGCATATGAAGAATTTAGCCCTACTTTAATTAAATATGCATGGATTACATTGCAGCTAGTTATGGTTGAGGCACTCAAAGTTCAAGGTGGTAACAATTACAAACTGCCACATATTGGGAAAAAGAGGTTGGAAAGGTTGGGTACATTGCCTGAAATTATAGAGGTGGATCAGGATATCATTGATCAAGCAGTGAACCACTTGAATTCACTCAGTGCAACTGAAGAACAGGGCAACACAGAAACAAACATGTACACAGAGGAATATATATCTGCATATTTTGATGCTGAAGAACAGTTTAATGCATACTTAGATGCTAGCAGTAGAATGGATAGTGATGAATATGAAGAGTACATAACTAGGTTTCAGTAAGTTAGGAAGACATTTGGATTGCCTCAAGTAACCAAATGGAAGAACACATTATGTAATGACCCGACTTTTGGACATGTCGATTTACGAAGGGAAATCGATAAACGGATCATTACCAAAACTATTTAAACTAAATATTAAATTAATTAATTAAATTAAACTACCTTTATTGAATTAAATAAATAAAACTATATCCAAAGTCTAATATTCTCAAAAGAAAAGCAATTACATAAGTTGTCCTAAAAACTGTCCCAACATGCCGGGATCATAAACGAATAAATAAAGTAAAATTGTCTTAAAACATCTAGGAAACTCTAAGGTAAAGCTAAAACTCTGCCACGCTTAAGCCCAACCATCGGAAGCCCGTTCTAAGCTGCAGCATCGTCACCTGAAACTGAGGGGGGGGGGTCCACCGTCAGTGGCGAGTAACTAGGCTGTCCCGTTTAATCGAGGGACCGCTAAACACATAATATCATAGAATATCGCATGAAAACCATACAAAAATCTAATACATGTTATACAGAATTCAATACGAGGTACGTATAAAATACGTACAAAAATACGTATACGATTACGTACAAAATACGTATAAGAATACCTGCAGAAATACGGTTAGAATACGTACAAATCTACGTATAATGTACGTGTAATCATACCTGCAAAATACGGTTAGGAATACGTACAAATATACACTTACTATACATACGTTCATACATACTTACACGTATACATACATGGATACGTACATGCTTACATACAATCTTATACGAATACAGAAATACAAAGCGGAAGTCTTATACCATTCTCAATACATATACTTATATAATTATACCCTTATAACCTAACTATCCCGAATTCATTCGATCATAACCTACATCTTAAATTATACATCTTATGTCATATTACAATATATGTCATAACTTATGTTACTCATCATCATCTTATCAAAACATATCATCATATCATATCTTATCATTCATATCTTTCATATCATATCATTATCATCTTTCAGCGGACCGGTCACTATAACTCGTTGTGGATCCCGTTTGCACCACAACTTTCCTAGAACATGCCGGGGTGAGCTCGTGTACTCAACCCGTAGCGGATCTCGTTTGCACCACTAAGCCTAAGCTATGGCCATAACCCCTAAATAGCAGCTCGTGTACTACTACTTAGACGACTACATATCCTAAGACCCAGAACTACTCGGGGGAACTCGTGAGTTCGTCCCATTGAGCAGTGGCTTCGACTTAACCCAGTCTGACTACTCGGGTCATCAGGTGGGCGTCCTTATCTTATCTTATATCTTTCAAATCTTATATCTTATCTTATATCGGGAAATACTAGGTGGCCGTAATCGGAAATGAACCGTTCGAAGTCCCAGGAAAGAGAGGTGCGGCACGTATATTGGCCACCTTAAATACCAAGTCTTTCCTAGCCAGAGATCGAAACGATTCGTATTCCTTTTACTCTGTTTCCTTTCTTTCCCTATTAATATCTTATTCGTAACTTATATAACTTATCCCAACTGATTCCTAATATTAATAATAATACTAATAATAACACTAACATTATCCGAAAATATTAATAATAATAATAATAATAACCGTGTAAATAATAATAAAAATAATAATATTATTATCTATTCCTTCTTGTTACAACTTATCCCTGATAATTCCTTTAACTGTAACTTTTATAATTAATATATTAATTATTCCGAAATTATTCCTAATATTATTATAAGTCAAAATTAAACTAAAATTGACTAATTAAATACTAGGCCATTCGACATTTTCCATATAAAACCAACAATTAAATAAGTTCACAATAATTCATATAAACAATTTAATTAAACATCTAAATTAACAATTAGCATCATATAATAATTAAATCAAGATAAAAATACTATTTTTCCATCCAAGAGACACTCGACATTTTCATGTCAACATATCAAAAATTATACCTTTAATCAAATAAATACAATTATCCATAATTCATCATACAAACTTAATAATAAACAAGTAAATCATGCTTTGAACATTAAATTATCAAAATTGAATCAAAACAAGATTAAAATCATTTCTTTTTACATTCAAACCACACGGCATTCATGGCACAACAAATCAAGAACAACTTCAAGATTTAAACAATATCATGATTATTAAGGATTAACATTAAGATTGAATTAAAGATTAGCATTAATAATTCAAGAATCATCAAGATACATCTTAAAAATCATATTTTTAATTCCATTTTAATACTAGGTTACTCGAAAAATTCAAGAAATTAATAATAATATATTTTAACAATTCAATTACCCTATTTTATACAATCTGATTTTTAAAGAATTAAATCAAGAACGACCATCTAAAGGTCTCTAATAATCTGGAAATTTTTATGGGAGCTAAATATAGGTTCAAGGTTTAACGTGCATGAATTTCGTTTAAAAATAACATCATTTACTAATTTTAAGTGATTTTATAATTAACAGATCAGATTAGAAAGAATTCGGTTTCAGATTTTTCTGCCATAGCAATCGATCTTTAAAAATTACGAAAAATTTACACAAGATTTAAAACAGTATTAATGACTTCCACCTAAAATTTAGTAGCTATTATATTTGATTAGATATATTAATAAATTTGTAAACCTAATCTGGACAGTTTTACCGGTTCGAAAGATTAAATTATTATAAGTAATAAAAGGACGAATTTTGCCACGAAATAAATCATGATTAATAATAAAACAGTAAAGAAACTTCCACGAAAAATTCATCAAGAAATAACAAGATTTGATTAATCAATAAATTCATACAAGAAATTATTCAACAGTTAAAGATTTTCAAGATATTACATAAAACAATCAAGAAAATTCACAAAACAAATCAAGAATTCTATCCTCATATCACTCGACTTTTTCGAATTAAAACAAGCATAAATCCTACAATTTTCATGATCCATCCTAATTAACTATGTGATTAACTAACCCAAAAATTAAAAGAGAAAGCATAGTTACCTCGGATCGCTAAATTTTCCAAGGCACAAAAATAATTCACTACTTGGTGAACTTGTGCTGTTCTGCTTTTTGGAAGGGAAAGAGGAGAAAAATATAGTTTTTAGGGTTTAAGAGTATAATAGCAGATAGAAACCAAATGAAAGGGTTAGGTCCTATTTATAGAAAAAAAAGAAAACAACAACCCTAGAAATTGTTAAGGAGGGCCGTGTAAAAGGGGGACAAATAGGGAAAAGTTGAGCTTAATTTGGGAGGCTCAACAAACTAGTTGGACTAGGTTTTAAAAGATTAAATTATTTATTTTAATTAATCTAATTAATCCACAATATCTAATTAATTAGATTAAAAAAAAACAACATTGGCCCAAAAACAAAAAGGGGACCGGCCAAGTTTATAAGAGGGGAAAAAGATTGGGTCATTGGCCCAATTGAGTTAAAAGAGAGGAAAATAAAATAAAACAGTCCAAATAAATGGGCCTTTTGGACTTAAAATAAAATAAAATATTTAGGTGAAAAGAAAATGAATAAAAGGATGGACTGCGTAATATATGGATCAAAGGAAACAATTGGGCTCGGGTTTTGGCAAGACAAAATAAAAAAAAAGTTAAGGCCAGGCTTAAAATGATTAGATGGCTACACAAAATAATATTTAATTAAATAATAATCAATTAAATAGTCAATTGATTATACATTTAATTAATAAATAAAAATTTTAAAATATCCCAAATTTTCGGGGTATTACACATTATAGTAACTTTTTGTATAGATTTAGCAACTTTTTGGGTTTGGTTACTTGAATCCTAGTGAAAGTTTTTGTATACTAAGGCAGTCAGATAACTACACCATGTAATCATACTTTTGACTCCTATTCAATGAACATTTTGCTACTGTTAGGACTTTGAATTTTGCTCATTGTTTCCTTTTATACACTATTATTGTAACGACCCGACTTTTCTAGGCTGTCGATTTACGGAGGAAATCGACATTTGGATCATTACTATCATAAAACTTAACAATAATAATATAAATAAAGTCTAAAATTCCTTTTATTGCTTAAAAGCTGAAATAATAATCCCAAAAGTCTCTAAACAAATACTTAAATTACATAATGAAAAGAAGTCTTTCCCAACAGGCTGGGAACAGCTAACTAATGAATAAAAGAAATAACTCCAAATAACTACGGTTATTCTAATCAACTCTAAAACACACATCCCGAGCCATCGCAAACCCAATCTAAACCTCAGCATCGTCACCTGAAATGGGGGGGGGGGGGTCCACCGTCAGTGGCGAGTAACTAGGCTGTCCCGCTTAAATGAGGGACCGTTATCCATATAATAGCATAGAATCAAACGAGGAAAACATACAAAAATACATGCGTAATACGTACAAAAATACATACGAAATACGTACAAAAATACGTAGAAAAATACGTATAAAAATACATACGAAATACGTACAAAGATACGTAGAAAAATACGTATAAAAATACATACGAAATACGTACAATGTATGTACAAAAATACGTATACAATACGTATACAATACCTGCAAAATACGGTTAGAAAATACATACAAAATACGTATACAATACCTGCAAAATACGGTTAGAAAATACATACAAAATACGTATACAATACAGATACAAATACGTACAACATACGAATACAAATACGTACAACATACATACACAGTATTACATAAATAAAATACAGACTTACCAGACGTACGCAGCGGAAGACTTAATATTACCAACTCATTGCATATATACACGAAAATACACATAAGCACATATCCCTTCCCGTGAAATACTTATTTATCATATTTTACCCTTAAACCCATCTTTTAACCTTCTTATCGGACCGGTCATATCGCTCGTAGTGGATCCCGTGTGCACCACAACTTTCCTAAAACATGCCGGGGTGAACTCGTGTATTCAGCCCGTAGTGGATCCCGTGTGCACCACTAAGCCTAAGCTATGGCCATAACTTCTAAATAGCAGCTCGTGTACTACTACTTAGACGACTACATATTTTAAGACCCAGAACTGCCCGGGTGAACTCGTGTATTCATCCCATGGGGCAGTGGCATCGACTTAACCCGATCTGATGACTCGTGTATCATCAAAAAGGGCGTCCTTAAGTATTTTGTCTTTTCTAAGGCCATCGTGAGACCTCTAATTAACACTTCATATCATATAACATATCATATCTTATCATGTCTTAACATATCTTATCATGATCTTATCATATCTTATTCATATTGTTACTTTATATTATAACTTATCCTTTTTATTCCTTAAATCATATTAATTTCTAAAATTACTTCCTAATAATATTATAAGTCAAAAATTAAACAAAGATTGATCAAATCACATAAGGACTACACGACATTTTATTAACAACAATAATAATTAAATAAATTCATATAACAGTCATATAATAATTATTTAAATTATCCGAATTAACAAATAAACATATAGTTCAATAATAATCATAAAAAAAATTACACAAAACAAGATAAAAACTCCACCTTTCACAATTAAGACCACTCGACATTTTGTGTGAATAATACCAAATAAATTCAATCTTCAAATATTAATTAAATCAAATTAAATAATTAATTAAAATAACAACTAACAACAATAATTACCTAAAAACAAGATAAAAATACTATTCTTCATTCATCAAGCCACTCGAAAACTTTGATATGAACAACCAAAAATCATGCTTTAATTTATTCAAATAAAATAATTATCGATTAATCATAAAAACATAATATAACAATTTAAATTACACTATTTTACGCAGTCTGATTTTAAATAATTAAATTAAGATCAACCATTTAAAGGTCTCGAATAATCTGGAAATTTTAATGGAAGTTAAATATGGGTTCAAGGTTTAACGTACATAAATTTCGTCCAAAAATAACGTCATTTACTATTTTTAAGAGATTTTATAACTAACAAATCAGATTAGACTGTAATCAGTTTCCGATTTTTCTGCTATAGAAAACGAACGTTAAAAATTACGAAAATTTAACACAAGCTGTAAAACACTATTGTAGACTTCCACCTTAGATTTAGTAGCCATCCGAATTGATTAAGTATCTTAAAAAATTCGTAAACCAAATCTGGACAGTTTTACTGGTTTGAAAGATTAAATTATTATAAGCAAGAAAAGGACAAATTTTTCCACGAAATAAATCATGATTAATAATGAAACAGTAAAGAAACTCCCACGAAAAATTTATCAAGAAATAATAAGATTTGATTAAGAAATAAATTCATACAAATAATTATTAAACAATTAAAGATTTCAAGAAACTACATAGAATGATCAAGAAAATTTCATAATAATTCATCACATGGTTCGAAATTCTTAACCTTAACATGATACTAATTCCTTTAATTTTCCTAACCGTTTTCATAATTTAATCCTAATTAACTATATAGAAAACTTAACCAGATTCAAGAGGGTTAGTCTAGTTACCTGATTCGCTACAAAATTCCAAAAAAAATTCACCCTTTTTGCTTATGGAGTCTCACGGTTTTTTTTGAGGAAATAAGGAGAATTTTATTTGAGAAAATTAAAGTGTAGAAAATTTTGTAAAAGAAAATAATCTTAGGGTTAATTCCCATATTTATAGAATACAAAAGAAACAAAAATAAAAAAAAACAAAAACAAAGGGGGAGCCGTGAGGTAGAGTAACATTAGGAAAAGAGAGATTTTTTGGGGGAACTTAGTACAATAGTTGGTTAGGGTTTTACCAGTTCCAACTAATTAATTAAAATATTATTAGTTAAATAAATAAATAATAAAATCAACAATTAAAATAAATTAAAAAGAAAATAAACCCTAAATAACTAATAGGAGGGTAAAGGGTTATTGGGCTCAATTATTAGGCTTAGAAAAATGTAAGAACAAAAAGGGGGCCTAGAAGAAATAGTTAGGGTTAGTTTTACTAATTCAAAATAATTTAAAAATATTATTAATTAAATAAGTAATAAAATTAATAATTAAAATAAATTAAAAAGAAGATAAACCCTAATTGACTAATCAAGAGGGCCGGCTAAGAAAGGAGGAAAATTGGGTCATAGGCCCAATTTCGGGATCAGAAAAGAAATAAAATGAAACAGTCCAAATAAATGGGCCCTTTTGGACTCGGAAAGTTAAAATAATATAAATAACCTGCGAAATTTTCTGGCCCTAAATTTCGGGGAATTACAATTATAGCCATCAGGAAGTTTTTTTTTGTCACATAAAAGTGTTGTTTGTGAGGCTACTACAATAGTCATATCATATGTATGATAGTGGACTAGAGCAACTAAACACAAACAAAACTTAAAAATGTGAAAATGAGTCCTTTCATCATTTGGCCTACATTTAGAACATTGGGACTCATTAAAAACACACACACACACACATGACATACAACACACTCACATAAAAAGAACATCCCTCAAACAGATCATTGGGATGGTATTTTTAGATTAGCAGTATTTTATAAAATCATTTGTATAGCATCATTCATCACCATTGGCTTCCCCAAAATGTTGAAAGTTTTAGGTTACAAAGGGAGTGTAGGGACTTTTTTAACTGTAGGGACTCTTGAAGATTTTTTATAAGCATTAGGGACCATTGTAAACTGTTTAATGTGTAGGGACTCAACAAGACTTTTTATAAGCATCAACTGCTACCACCAATAATACTCCAGCATAATGAAGATCATATCCATCATAGCAGAATCAGCATCAGCAATTAAATCATGCCAAAATGAGAACAAAATCAAACCAAAATTCAGAACAAGAAAGCACAACTAAATCATGTCAAAATAAGAACAAAATCAAACTAAATTCAGAACAATAAATCACAACTAAATCATGCCAAATTGACAACAAAATCATACAAAATTCAGAACAAGAAAGCACAACTAAATCATGTCAAATTAAGAACAAAATCAAACCAAATTCACAACAACAAATAACAACTAAATCATGCCAAAATGTACACAACTAAATCAAACCAAATTCACAACAATAAATCACAACTAAATCATGCCAAAATGTACACAACTGAATCAAACCAAATTAAGAACAAGAAAGCACAAGTAAATCATGCCAAAATGACAACAAAATCATACCAAATTCAGAACAAGAAAGAACAAATAAACCAGGCCAAAATGACAACACAGGAAAAAACCACAATGGAATAAAACCTAAGTCATAACATAAAAAAAACCGCACAAATGAAAACAAATAAAAATCTAAAAATTAAAACACAGATCGAAAAAAAAAAATATACCCAAGTCATCACAGTAAAAACCCAACAAATCAAAACAAATAAAAATGTCAAATTAACACACAAATCAAACAAAAAAAAAACACTTTCATAACAGAAAAACCCTAACAAATCATACCAAATAAAAAACAAAAATTATAAGACAAAACAAGAAGAAAAAATTCCCAACTCATAACAGAAAAAATCACACAAAGCAAAACAAATAAAAATCTAAAATTAAAACAGAAATCAAAAAAGAAAATACCCAAAACAGACCAGAGCTCAAAGGTTGGTGAGTATGTCCTTCTCTTGTTCAGACATTTGAACAAGATAGTGAAAGAGCCCTTCGTTGATGATCTGTACCTCACCATCAGTCATTTCTTCATAGTCAAATCTACAACCTCCTCTTTCACCTTCACTATCTCCACCTCCGGCTTAACTTTGTCATCCTTTGCCTGCTGATCAACCTTCAAAATCTCATCATCGTCTGGGTCACAGATCTTTACTCCTTTCCCTCTTTCTCGCCTCAAAAAGGCAGATTTACCTAATCTTCGGCGATTGGGACTCATTTTTTCCTTACCCAGCCTAGAGACAAACTTTGGCATAGCCGTCCTTATCATCAGTGCATCTTTACCTTCCTGGGACTGAGGAGATGCCAAACCACAAACGATAACCCCTGGGGACTCTTTAGGCTTTTCCGTCTCTCTGTTCAGTTCTTCCTCTGCTTGTATAAACTGCTTTATGACCTTCTCAAAGGCAACAACACCTTTGGAACCCATTAAATCGACACGCGAGCCTTTCTTGTATAGTCTCGTAAAATGAGACGTATAACCAGAACCAAGCAAATCTACGGCAACTCGAAGAACTGCCTTAAGTTCTGGGTTTTTTTTCAGCCTGAACATCATCTTCAAGAGGTTTAATGTCTGTGACGACCCGACTCGCTTAAACCGGCGCGGAAGAAACCAACGAGTCGAATTGTCGATCTAACAAATAAACTTACTAAAAACTAAAACAAAACCTCGAAATATTATTACTATAACCCAAGAGTACAATAGCCACAAGTTTGTACAATACTAAACCCAAAAGTAATCCATACTAATAAGTAACACAAAATACAATCAGAGTTAGAATATATCAACTATAATTACTAAATCCAAAACTAAAAACGAAATACAATCTAAACCAACGAAAAGAACATCGGCACTCGCCCAACCCAAAGCTAAGCAACACCGACATCATCAGAGTTACCTGAAAAATTAACAACAATCCACAGTCAGTGGCGAGTAACATAGCTGTCCCACCCTAACGTGGATACACATGACCATATAATACATCAAATCACCAAACCAGACATCCAACATACGATCATGCAAAACAACATATCAAACCAACAATAATCAACAATAATAACGTTAATGATAACGACATTCAACAATAATACCCAAAACTTGACTAACTCCCAATACTCGATTTTAGTCTTATCTTTACTTAATCTTTGGCGCAATCATTTACATATTAGACCGGACTATGCACGTACGAACGCATCTTACGCGAACGAACTTTCTACTATGCCAGGATTGAGAATCTTACTCCCAACCCCATGAAACCCATCTTACGGGAAATCCATATCAAAAGACGACATAGTAAGATCTCCAAATATCCCAATACCGCGGATAGGATAGGGGCATCGTCTTAACCCAAGCCTTAGAATCTTACTCTAAGGTTAGGCGTCTAATAGTAAAATCAAGCTAATCTTTAATCTTTTATTTACATTCTTAGTTAATCTTAAGTTGCATCTTACGCCTTGACTTAAGACTAACATGTAAACCATCAAAGTTATCCTCAAGATTGCCTCTTTCGCCTTTTCTTGAGTCTAACCATAAACATTTACTACTTCTTTAATCAATCTTTAATAATTCTTTAACTTTTCTTAACTTTCTTTGAACCTCTTTTAACTTCTTTTTAACCTTCACTTAACTTTCCTTACTTAAGACTACACAATCATGATAAAGAATCCAAGACTCAACCAAGAACTCATAAAGAACTCATCAAGATTCATAAAGAACTCATCAAGATTCATAAAGAACTCATCAAGATTCATAAAGAACTCATCAAGATTTATAAAGAACTCATCAAGATTCATAAAGAACTCATCCTCAAAGACACCATCAAAATCACGCATGCCATAAGCACCATTCATCATCATTTTTATCAATGCCATACATCAAAACTTCATAAAATCAAACATAAACATAATCAAACATGAAATTTATCATAATCGATCATAAAATACATAGAATCAAGGCAAAATCATCACAAAAACACCACCCAAATCAGCCCATATTCACGCATGGACATAGGGTACTAAACATCAACTTTTGGACTAATCTAGTCATCTAATCTACCCTATGATTCAAAGTATACAAACTAGGATAAGATAGTATGTTACCTTGATCAAAATCAACCACTTAAGGACATAAAAACTTGCTGCCCAGATTCGAACCACACGGCCTAAATACCACGCTCAACACGGCATCACAAGGTTCCATCCTCACGAGCACCTTTGCACGACTTCCATCCACACGGCTGCCTCAAACGGTTGGCCACCAACAAGAGCACCACCGTGCACGTCCACCCTACGAGCCACACGAACACCCACGAGTAACCCACACGAACCATGCCCAAAAACGAAACCCGAACTAGTGATCTTGAACGAAACTATTGGGGTTTACATTATTTTTTGATACTTAAAAATCAATGGAAGTTGAATCTTTAAGTTTGGGTTTGAAAAGATGGATGAACAAATGATAAGTGTTTTGGAAGCCAAAATGGCGTGGAACTAAGGCAAGGATGGAGAGAAAGTGTTTGGCATTTTGATTGTGGCAAGGGTGATTAAAATGAACAAAATGATCACAAAGCCTTACTAACTCGTCTATTTATAGAAGTTAGTTAAGTGTGAACATGAGGCAAGTGGCAAAACAAGCTACTTATCATAAGGGTGGGGGGGGGGGGGGCGGTTGGGCTCTACTTATAATGGGCCAAAAAGCTAATGGGCTAATTACACTTAAGCACGACTAATCATGCTTAAATTTGCACTTGGCCCAAAACTTAATTAACTAATTAGAAAATTAAAAAAATAAAATTCTAATTAATTAAAATAAAATAAAATAAAATAAATAATAAATCATACCAATAAAATAGTCACATTCAAGCAATACAAATGGTCCTAATAAATTTAGACCATGCACAAAATAAAAATAACTACAAAGAAAATAGCCTAAAATCTGGGGCGTTACAATGTCGATCATGATGAGATTTGAGGGTTTGTGCAAAGAAGGACGAAAAGCAAAATGGATTAAATTATGAACTGAAGAGATGAGAGACAGACAGAGAATTAGGGTTTATGGTGAAAGTGAAGAGAGGAGAGAAGGACGAACATTTAGGGTTTGCAGAGGAACAGAAGAGTAAAGAGAAGGATGACGAGAAGAAAGAGAATGAGAATGGAGATGCAAGCCATTGAGGAACTGAAGAGAGAAATGAAGAGCAGTTAGGGTTTGAGATGGAGGCGATGGAAGGAGGGAGACGAATGAAGATCAGTTAGGGTTTGAGGGAGTTAAAGGGATGAGCATTGATAAAAGTATCCAATTAAATGGAAAATATGAATGGGTGGTTGAGAATTTGGTGGGAATCATTAAGTTAGTAAGTAAATGTGTTAGTAGATGAAGATATGTGATTAATTTTATGTTAATTTAAATGTATTTTAATAATGACAAAGTGGTAAATAAATAGAACTTTTTTTTTCCAAAAGTGGAAAAAAAAATTGTTGAAAGTTTTTTGTTACACCCAAATTTGGCAAATGTAAAGTTTTATGTTACGGAGGGAGTATTTGTTGAAGCAAGCCCAAAACCCTATTCTACCTCCCCATGGCCGACCCCTATGGTTATTTTTCCCCATATTTCACCTCCTAATCTAACTCCTAAAATCTAGTAAACCCTTTATTCTATTTATACTTCAAAAACCCATCCTTTATTCATTATTCATTATTTGATCACAAACTCAAGCAAACACTCTCTCCCCCTCTTGGTATCACACGGCCTCAAGGCCACTCAATTTCTTTCCTTTTTTATTCTTTCTTTCATAATCTATCTAACTTGAAATCTTTTGCAGATTGTGACAGTTTGTGCCGTGATTGTGAAACCCAGTACCTTGGCCGTGGTAGTGTCGAGTGACGAGAAGGCTTTGGGCGTGTTGCTTGTGTTGATTGCTTCAGTTTAGGTAACTATATTCTTCTACTTCTAGTGGAAAAACACTAATTGTAACGGGCAAAAATAGCCTATTGTAACGGGCATGTGGGGTTACATTTGGCCCCGTTACAATATCTGATTTTTTTTGTAACGGGCATGTGTTAGTTACAATAGATTACTTATTGTAGCGGGCCTGACATATGCCCGTTACAATAACTACACTTATTGTAACGGGCATATGTCATGCCCGTTACAATAAGTACCCTATTGTAACTAGAATAACTTAGGGCCGTTACAATAAGTACACTTATTGTAACGGGCATACCTTATACTTATTGTAACTGACCTAAGCTATGCCAGTTACAATAAATATATATATTGTAACTAACTTTGTCCATGACCGTTACAATAGTGTTATTTTTTAAAATAAAATTAATTATAAGGTTTTTTTTGTCCAAAACCCCCTAAACTTTTGGGGGGTTTGTGAAAAAGTACCTTAAATAAAAAGAATTGTCCAAAACTACCGGAATTATACAAAACCATTGTTGACTCATACCTTGATGGTTTTGGGGGGAGTTGACCATGGTTTTATACGTATTTTTATGTGTATCTTTGTACGAATATGTATTCTTTTACGTATTTCTGTATTTTTATGTGTATTCTTATACGAATTCATATTCTTATATTTATTTTATACGAAATACATATAAATATAATTTTTAAATGACACGCAAATCGAGGCTATCCGCGAATACAGTTCGGGGTTGATCAGGTCGTTTTTTGCAAATTCCGACCACAAAACGGACCCTATAAGGGTTCAAATGACCCGTAAAACCTTGAATGGGCTATTTTTTCCTGATACGTAAATCGATGCACGCAAGTCGAGGCTATTCACGAATGCCGTTCGGGCTGATCAGGTCGTTTTTTGCAAATTCAGACCTCAAAACGGACCCATTTAGGGTTAAAATGACCCGTAAAACGTTGAATTGACTATTTTTTACCTGACACGTCGATCGATGCACGAAAATCGGGCTATTTTCTAGCTGTGAACCTTGATATACGTGCATCGATCTACGTGTTAAAAAAATAGTATGTTCAAGGTTTTACGGGTCATTTCAACCTTTAAGGGTCCGTTTCGAGATTGTAATTTGCAAAAAATGACCCAATTAGCCTCAAATTGCAAAAAAACCGAATTGATCAGCCCCGAACGACGTTCGTGAATAGCCTCGACTTGCGTGCATCGATTTACGCGTCCAGAAAAAAAATAGCCCATTCAAGGTTTTACGGGTCATTTTAACCCTTATGGGTCAGTTTCGAGGTCAGAATTTGCATAAACGACCCGATCAGCCTCGTATTGCGTCCAAGGATTGCATCAATTTGCGTGTCTTTAAAAAACGTATTTATACGTATTTCGGGTCAAAATAATTGTAAAAATATGAATGACCTGAAATGGACGCAATTCAAATATGAATGACCCGAAACGGACGCAATTCGAGGCTAATTGGGTCATTTTTTGCAAATTCCAATCTCGAAACGGACCCTTAAAGGTTAAAATGACCCATAAAACCTTGAACAAACAATTTTTTTCTGACACGTAGATCGATGCGCGCATATCAAGGTTCACAGATAGAAAATAGCCTGATTTGCGTGCATCGATCGACGGGGTCAGGTAAAAAATAGTCCATTCAACGTTTTACGGGTCATTTTAGCCCTCAGTGAGTCCGTTTCGAGGTCTGAATTTGCAAAAAAACAACCTGAGAACGTCTTTCATGAATAGCCTTGACTTGCGTGCATCGATTTACGTATCAGGAAAAAAATAGCCCATTCAAGGTTTTACGGGTCATTTTAACCCTTATGGGTCAGTTTCGAGGTCAGAATTTGCAAAAACGACCCGATCAGCCTCGTATTGCGTCCAAGGATTGCATCAATTTGCGTGTCTTTAAAAAACGTATTTATACGTATTTCGGGTCAAAATAATTGTAAAAATATGAATGACCCGAAATGGACGCAATTCAAATATGAATGACCCGAAACGGACGCAATTCGAGGCTAATTGGGTCATTTTTTGCAAATTCCAATCTCGAAACGTACCCTTAAAGGTTAAAATGACCCATAAAACCTTGAACAAACAATTTTTTTCTGACACGTAGATCGATGCGCGCATATCAAGGTTCACAGATAGAAAATAGCCTGATTTGCGTGCATCGATCGACGGGGTCAGGTAAAAATAGTCCATTCAACGTTTTACGGGTCATTTTAGCCCTCAGTGAGTCCGTTTCGAGGTCTGAATTTGCAAAAAAACAACCTGAGAACGTCTTTCATGAATAGCCTTGACTTGCGTGCATCGATTTACGTATCAGGAAAAAAATAGCCCATTCAAGGTTTTACGGGTCATTTTAACCCTTATGGGGTCCGTTTTGTGGTCGGAATTCGCAGAAAATGACCCGATCAACCCCGAACTGTATTCACGGATAACCTCAATTCGCGTGTCATTTAAAAAATATTTATACCTATTTCGTATAAAATAAATATAAAAATATGAATTCGTATAAGAATACACATAAAAATACACAAATACGTAAAAGAATACGTATTCGTATAAAGATACACATAAAAATACGTATAAAACCATAGTTAACTCCCCCCAAAACCATCAAGGTATGGGTCAACAATGGTTTTTTATAATTCCGGTAGTTTTGAACAATTCTTTTTATTTAAGGTGGTTTTTCACAAATCCCCTAAAAGTTTAGGGGGTTTTGGACAAAAAATCCTAATCCTAATTATAATAATAATAATAATAATAATAATAATAATTTATGCTACATACAAGGCCCACAATTGCAATAACAAATGGTCAAGCCGTCAATAACTTCATTCATATAAAAAATATACAGTAAGTAACCCACACATTATATTGTCGACCAATATCATCCAAAACCAACTTACATATAGTGCTATACAAGTATACATTTTACATTCAAAAGTAACACAAATCGATACTTTAACTCACTAAAAAATTACTTATAAAAAAATCAGCCCATTGTTCTCGAACTCGTTGATTTCCTGAGCACAGTAGGCGGTAGATCTTTCCAATATAATCCTTAAAAACAAATAATTACAAAAATGATTATATAGTACACTTGGATGATGATAAAAAAATCAAGTAACCAAATCGTGCAAACATATAGAATACATGGTTTTGGACAAAAAAGGTCATTTCGGAACTAAAACTAGGCAAAATGGCAAGTATGTTATTTTTTGACTAAGTTTATGGCGTTTTCATGAACATCTTGTTACCAATCAACCTATTTATTGTTTTTAAGATTTATCCATGTTCTATATTATTCATGTAATTAAGTATTAAATGACTTATTAGATTGATTTTGGGAAAAATAGGGCATTTTATAACAAAAACAACACAAATAGGTCATTTTCTGCTAGTTTTGGGTGCTTTCGTTCCCATGTTCGCACCAACCATTCTATTTCATGTTTTTACGGTTTAAACATGTCTTATAACATTCATTTAAACACTAAATGACTTATTTTCATGATTTGGAGCAAAAAAAATGGCGGTTCGGAACAAAAACTAGGCAAATAGCTCATTTTGGGCGAAAATATGGCGTTTTGGATCAAATGGGCCATATTTGGCATGTTTTTGGAGATTTTGTTCACCTATCACTACCAATCAATCTATATCCTGTTTTAAGGTATATCCATGTCCTATATCATTCATGTAAGCAATAAATGACTTATTTGCATGACTTTGGGGGAAAATATGGCGTTTTGGAACAAAAACAAGCCAAATAGGCCATTTTTGGCATGTTTTTGGAGTTTTTGTTCACCTATCACTACCAATCAACCTATTTTTTGTTTTAAGTTATATCCATTTCCTATATCATTCATGTAAGTAATAAATGACTTATTTGCATGACTTTGGGCGAAAATATGACGTTTTGGAACAAAAACAAGACAAATAAACCATTTTGCTAGTTTTTTGAAGTTTTTTTTACATTACCCTACCAATAAAGCTATTTTCTGTTTTTAAGATTTATCTATGCTCTAAATCATTCATGTAAGCATTAATGATTTGTTTGCATGACTTTAGGCGTAAATATGGCGTTTTGAAAAAAACAAGGCAAATATGCCATTTTGGCATGTTTTTGGACTTTTTGTACACATTTACCTAACAATCAACCTATTTCCTGTTTTTAATGTTTATTCATGTTTTATATCATTCATGTACTCATTAAATGACTTGTGTGCATGACTTTGGGCGAGAATATGACGTTTTTGGAACAAAAACAAGACAAATTAAATACGCCATTTTTGTTTTTTTTTTTTGAAGTTTTTGTTTACATTTCCCTACCAATAAAGCTATTTTCTGTTTTTTAAGGTTTATCTACGCTCTATATCATTCTTGTAAACATTAAATGATTCGTTTGCATAACTTCAGGCGAAAATATGATGTTTTGAAAAAAAAAACAAGGCAAATATGTCATTTTTGGCATGTTTTTGGACTTTTTGTACACATTTCCCTACCAATCAACCTATT
Source organism: Salicornia ramosissima (assembly GCA_951394345.1). NCBI lineage: Eukaryota > Viridiplantae > Streptophyta > Magnoliopsida > Caryophyllales > Amaranthaceae > Salicornia > Salicornia ramosissima. The sequence continues at coordinate 46,272,655 of OX596238.1, read as the reverse complement.
TCCTATTTTTAATTTTTATTTATGTTTTATATCATTCATGTACTCATTAAATGACTTGTTTGCATGACTTTGGACGAAAATATGGCGTTTTGGAACAAAAACAAGCCAAATAGGCCATTTTTGGCATGTTTTTGGGGTTTTTGTTCACCTATCACTACCAATCAACCTCTTTCCTGTTTTTAAGGTATATCCATGTCCTATATAATTCATGTAAGCAATATATGACTTGTTTGCATGACTTTGGGCAAAAATATGACGTTGTAAACAATAATAAGCACATTGCGATCGCATTTGTTACAAGCCTTGTGATTGTGCCCCAGCTAGGGTCATCAACTCCCTAGATAGCCTACGCAGAGCATGTCGGCATGAACATTGTAATTGAACTTGTGATTAGCTTTATGATTGTATCCCATCTAGGGTCATCACCTCCCTAGATAGCCTACGCAGAGCACGGCGACATGAACATTGTAATTGAACTTGTGATGAGCTTATAACATATTGAGGTGATTAATCACATTGTGATGCATTTGTAATTAGCCCCATTTATTGTCAATAGCTCCCTAAACAGCACCATGAACTTGTTAGGCTTGAGTTTTATCTCTAATATAGTTAAATAAAATATTTTACAATATGGTTGCCTTTTTATTTTTTCTATATTGTTGTGGTTTTTTTAGTAGAGTTATTATTTTTGGATGCTTATGTTAAGGTGACTTTTTCACTTGTTTAAGTTAAGGCAGATATTGAAAAACTCAAGGCCTGCTAAATTTCTTGATCAAATCACAAAAAATGAACTTATCTTAAATAGTAAAAACAAAACAAAAAAAAAATTTGGCTACTAGCCTTAAGTAAAGTAAATCAAAGAAATCAGCAAAAGAAATAAAGTGAATCAAACCAAATGCAATCAAGTCAGGCACATAATTCCCAAAAATGATCAAATAAAGTTATGGCACAACGCCATCAACCATCCAGTGTCCTCATGTCGGGAACCTCATGCCCCTAACAAAGCAAACATCCTCAAACTATCGTCTCAATCCTATATCTAATCCTAGAAAACTAAGCAAACCAAGAAATAAAAGGGGAGTTGGAAAGAACTCACCAAGGCAAGCCAAGAAGGAATCAATGTTACCATATGATGCAAGCTAGCAACACTACCAACCTGCCCATCACCACAGATGCTTGCATAATGTTGTAGCATTAAGTTCAATGAACTTAAATATAGATTAGATCATCTAAATAAGTTTAATGAAATTAAATATATACAATTCTCCTATCTAATTACATCAACTACATCGCTAACATAATCTTGTAGCATTTGGAATCTAAATAAGTTGTTTATAATTTATTTTGTGTATTGGCTACATTTTTATCTTATCTATATCTAATTAAAATTTTTATCCCTAGATATAGTTGGATTACAATGACCACTAGCTTCTCAATATCTAAATGTTGTTGAAAGTGGCTTAAATGACAAAAAGATTCAATGTAATAAAAGAAAATCTGAAATTATGCAACCTAGGATTTCGGTGATAAACTTATAAATTTATCTATTAGTTGAAATTGAACTAATAAAAGAGAGAAAGAATGTCACCTTAGGATTTGAAGTTTTCCCAAAAAAGAAGCAAAAAGAACTACAACAAAAATTAAGGCATGGTAAGTAAGACAATAGTAGCATGCATAGTGCACCCATGAATGGAAATTAGTATGGAATGACAATTAGTATGGAATCCTCTCAGGGTGTTGATTGCATAACAATGCTACACATGCACACTAATCTTCTACCACATCCACACATTGACACTTTACAACATTACTTTACTACTATGCCAACTCTAGGTACATAATTTGATGCCAATGAAGATTCCTTTTTTAAATTTCTCATAGACCCCAAATTCATCATTGAGGATGAAAATCATGAATTTCTTCTCATCCTCTCAAGTTTTTGTTTTAATATCATAGCTTAAAGGCATGTATGTACATAAGGGAAATAGTCATAATGATAGTGTAATGCAGTGGGGGCAAAATCATAGTGGCAATGCATAGTATTTTATTTTATAATAGACTCCAAATTCATCATCGAGGATTTAATTTTCACACCAATGTCATACTGGCAATGCAATGCATAGGATTATGATTGGGTTGCATAGAATACTAGGTTTAGAATATTTTTGTTTGTCGTTGTTGTGTTGTTCGTGAATTAGTTGAATGGCTTAAAGTGTTTGGTTCGAATTCTTGCTTATGAATTCATATTGATTAATCTTTCTATGTTTTTATGTTGTATGATCTTATTTCGAAGTTCTTGCATGATTGCCTTTGTTTATTCTTGACTTCTTGATTTGGTTCTTGAATAGTTTAGGCGTGTGGTTATATGATTTCAAGCATGAGTTTTTATTGTTTTATTATTGAATCTTGATGAATCTTTCAAAGTATTTTGTTATTAAATCTTGTTTGATGAGTTGCTCATGAATCTTGGCATGATTTTGTTATGACTTGAATCAATTGTTTGTTGTTCCATACGTGTGGTTGCATATTCAAAGGTTGGAATTTTCTTGCTAGTTTGTTATTTCATGCGTGCAGTTTTGATAGAATAAAGCTTGGATTTTTATCTTGTTTGATGATTGAATTCTTGAATCTTGATCTATTATTCACATGAATCTTGAATTGATATTGATGAATAGTTTACATTGTTCTCCTCTTGCTTTTACGTGTGCCATGGTGTTAAAGTCTTCATTTTTATCTTTGCTTTACTATCTAAACTTGTTTAACTTATGAATTATGTTATGGATTGATTATTTGCGTGATGATTGATCCGTCCCTTAGGTGTCGTTAGTTCCCAAGGGTTCAGAATCAAGGATAAAATACCCTAGCCTATACTCACTAACTTGAAAGATAGCAAATGGTAAGTAAGGGTCGAAATCCACGAAGAAGCAAGGTTTTTGAACTTAGTGAAAGCTAATCGATTGGCGGGGTATAAAAATTGGGAGTTTAAATTTGATTAACTAAAATACTAATGCTAGGAATTGTAAGAAAATAAGGTTGGAAAATTGAAAGATAGCTCGAGAAAATAAGCACTAGGGATAGGGGGAATCATGAAACAAATATGAATCCAAAATCCTAATCATGGTAACAAGGTTGAATCATAAAGGGGGTGATTCGCCCGGCATTAGGAGGTCACTCTCGCACACCTTCTAATCCCGTTCGAATCGTGATGTGTCTAGTTTGTACGAGTTATTTAACTTCTTTTTAGTTCCTTTATGTAATTAGTTTAGCATAAGATTGCACATTTTGTTACTTTTGAGTTTAAACGAGAGTTTGGCTTGAAATGTAAAGTTGTAGTGCAATTTACAGTTTTTAATGCTTTTTAGGATCAGTGTAGTTTGTAGTTGCGGTTTGGTTTTATGTGTTCTTGTAGTCTTGAGCTACGAAACATCATTAGGAAAATTTTTGGAGTCATTGATCATGCGCCAAGCACACTTGAAGAAATCATTAAGCATTAGAGGGAAAGAAAAGCCTTATTGTGAACCTTCAAATGCAGTAAGTCCAACTTCAAATAGAAATATCTCCCAATCTACTCATTGGATTTATGTGATTCAAATTGGAGGTTGTAGCTCTCTTTAATATCTTTCCAACGGTAGGTCATAAGCCTTATTTCGTTAAGGAACAAGAGAGTTATGGCTATTTTAGTCCGAGCTGCGCAGACAATCTACAGGGACGCGCCCCGCGCCTCAGAGGGTGCTGCCAGCCCCCCATTGCAGTGAGCATAAAGAAGAAGGCGCTCCCCGCGCCTATGGGGCACTGCCCGCGCCCATCTCACAGTAGCTTGCCAAAGGGAGGCGCTCCCCGCGCCTTTGAGGGCGCTGCCAGCGCCCATCTGCTCTGTTCTGCACGCGGCTTCATCCACTTGATTTGTAGGTTATAATTTAGTTTAGTATAAATAGAAAAGTGGATTCTCATTGTAAAAAATCTAGTTTTTCATGTTCAAGTAGTTCCTTAGCTTAAATTCTCTCTATTTTCTCCTTAGATTACATCAGAACTCTTAAATCTTTAGTTTGTAATTTTGATCTTTTATTATGGAATCAATGAAGAATATTTGTTCATCAATGGAAATGGTAGCTTAAACTTGTTCTTGGGATTGGTTTCAATGATTCTAAAAAGCTCCTTGTGAGGATTCTCTAACTCTAAACTATTTCCTTACTTCAATTATTTACTTGCTCTTATATGACTTGTTATTGGTTTTGTTGAATGTTTTAGCTTGATCTTTGTCTTGTTATTATATTTTACAAAATCATTACTAGGGTTTGAACACAATCGATTATTGTGTTCAACCTCGAGTAGCAACTATCTTGTTCATGCTTAAGCGTATTCTTATTGTGAACAATTTAGTAGAGCTTGTTTAAACGTTAATTGTTTATTGCGTATTCTCTAAACAATTGCGTTCCTATTGTGTCTCCGTTCTTAAAGCTTTTGTTCACTGCGTGTTCTTTGAACATTAAGGGTTTTAGGCAATTTACGATTTATCTTGTCTAGCTAATTAAGGGGACTACAAGAGTTTACTCTTGTCAATAATTAATTGAGTATTGAAGTGGTTTGGTAATTGAGAGTCTAATTCAATTAGCCGAGTCAGAGTCGTTGTAACCGAATCCTAAGATTCTTTAAAATTAGAATTTTCCCGTAATCACTTAGTTGTTAGTTTCTTTTATCACTAAAATCTCCAATTCCCCCCCCCCCCCCCTCTTTGTTACCAATATCGCTAAGGAATTAGTGATTCTCCCCTTTAATAATCCAAATATATATTAACACAATTAAATCAACATAAATCCGTTCTCTGTGGATACGAACCTTACTTGCCCTTTACACTAGTTGTAATTGGAGAGTAGGAGAAATTTACTTTTGATAAGTCTTTTATTTTAACGACATATAAGGCCTGCCAAATCGTCAATAACAAAGAGTCATTCTCACGCACTCAATGGCATTAATAACCCAACCATGCCAAGATGGTCATAGTCATGTTTAATCTAGCTTTCCACCACTTATGTGCTCACTCTCGTACAACACATAAATGATTGGGGTTTTAAGTCATGGAAATGGCCAAAATCCAAACTCAACAAAATAAATCCCTAGATTAAGAAACCAATATTTATCAACACATTGAAACCAAAATCAGAAATTTCTCATCAATAATGCTTCACTATCCCCCTTCCCTAACTAAAAATCTAGCCTAAAAAGGAAGTAGACATGAATGAACAAAAGAGAATGACAATGGAAATAGAAAATAAAAAACTAGAAATAAACATGGAAAAGATGAGCAAAAACAAGAGCAAAGAAGATTAAACTAAACCTAAACTACTCAACAAGCAAGAACAACAACTAAAAACAAGAATAAAGTGCAATAACAAGTGAATAAATGACAAAACAAGAGAAAGAAATTAGAAATTACCAACTAAGAGAAGCTCAATCCAATTACAAGTGAGAAGAATGGAGTTATTGTGTTATTCTCTCCTACCAAACTCTCTAAAAGTGAAAACCCTAAGCTAATAGTGTGATAATGAATCTGAAAATGTCTCTAAAATGTGCTTAGTACATCAAGGGGAAAAGAGTGGGTATTTATACCCCCAAAAATTTAGCCCTAAGTGGAGTTAGAAGTCCGTGAAAATAGCTGTCCTAATAACTCAGAGCGGGCGCTCTGAAATTTAGAGCGTCCGCTCTAAGACCTTGACAAAAAGTATGTAATCCACTGGAGTATCGGAGCGGACGCTTTGGAATTTAGAGCGTCCGCTCTGAAGTCTCGGAAAAAATGGGCCATCAGCAAGGGAACCAGAACGTCCGCTCTAATGAGGAGAGCGTCCTCTCTGAGCATCTAGAGTGTCCGCTCTAAAGTACAGAGCGTCCGCTCTGAGAAGGCTGCAGAGAGAACTGATCTTGTAAGGTTCATAACTTTTGATGTAGACCTCGGATTGGAGCGTGTAATATACCGATGGAAAGCTCTCGAACTCTAGTTTCCAACGCAATC